>CM077656.1:23109585-23709585 GCA_039707465.1 Rhabdophis nuchalis | reverse complement strand
CTTTTCATTAAACTAGACATTACCCAGTTCCTGCAACCGTTCCTCGTGTGTTTTAGCCTCCACTAATCCTCTTTGTTGCTCTTCTCTGCACTCTTTCTAGAATTTCACACCCCCACAAGGCATTTTCTTTTATTCGTTCCCCTATTGAGTTCTTCCTTTTGACAAATGCTTTAATGGCAAGAGAAAAAAGATCTGAGAGACTCAACTAAAGCACAAAGCCAGAACTCTGCTTGCTTGTTTGTTTGAATCAGCCAAACTTTCCACTCCATTGACAATTTAGGAAGCAAATTATTGTAAAACAATTTTATTGGTTTTTAAAAATATACATAGGAAAAGGGATGTAGGGTAAAGACGACATATTGAAGTGATTGTCCACTAGGACTCCAAGATCCCTTTCACAGTTGCTACTCTTGAGGCAGGTACCACCTATCCTGTACCAGTGACAACATGGGTAAACATTGTACATTGCCCTCCTACCACACATTTAAGTGTTTGCCGAAACGATAACCACATCCTGTTATTTGGAGGTACATGTGCTTTCCTCCTCCCTTAACCCTTTGTCTTTTGTAGCATGGAGTGTCCTGTTTGACGGTTGCAGATCGTCACAAACATTTGTCACTTTCCTGAAATGTGGCTGTCCAGCCAATTTTTTTAAAACAAAATGTTCTTGGGAAGGGACGTCTTTTTTTTTTTTTTAACCTTATTTTCCCACATTCGTTATTTCCGTCTCTTTTAAGCGATTTTGCTGAGGTTCTCATTTTTTGGGAGGTGTTTTTTTTTTGAACGACACCTTTTTCCTGTTGTGATGCAAGTCAACGGCTGAGAACAGGAAGCAATCGAATGGCGTAACTTTGCAAGAAAAAAAAAGAGAGAAGTGGTAGCTTCAGAGAATGAATCACCTGCTGATTCTTTTGAGGAAATGCTCATTTTTGTGGCTGAGGCCTGTTTTCTTAGAATTTGTTGTGCCAAAAAAAAAAAAAAAAACCAGAAAGGAGAGAAGAGGAGAGGAGAGAGAGAGAGAGAATAAATAAAGAGAAAGAAAGGAAGAAAGGAAGAAAAAGAAAGGCAGAGAAAGGGAGAAAAAGAAAGAGAAAGGAAATAAAGAGAAAGAGAAAGGGAGAAAGAGAAAGAAAGAGAGAAAGGAAGAGAAAAAGAAAATGAAAGAGATAGGGAAAGAGAGAAAGAAAGGGAGGAGAGTAAGGAAAGAAAGAAAGAAAGAAAGAAAGAAAGGGAGAAAAAGGGAGAAAAAGAAAGAAAGAAAAAGAAAATAAAGAGATACGAAAGAAAGAAAGAAAGAAAAAGAGAGAAAGGCAGAAAGGGAGACAAAAGAGAAAGAAAAAGAGAAAAAGAGAAAGGGAGTGAGAGAGAGCAAGCGAGAGAGAAAGAAAAGGCAAAGAAAGGGAGAGAGAGAGAAAACAGAAAAAATAAAGAAAAGGAGAAACAGAAAGAGAGAGAACAGGAGAAAGAAAATAAAGGGAAAAAAGAAAGAAAGGTAGAGAAAGGGAGAAGGAGAAAGAAAGAGAAAGAAAAAGAGAGAGATAAGAAGAGAAAGAGAGAAAGAAAGAAAATGAAATAAAGAAAGCAAAAGAGAGCAAGAAAAGAGAGAGAAAGGGAGAAAGAAAGAAAGAAAAGAGAGAGAAAGAAAGAAAGAAAGCAAAAAAGAGGAGAGAAAGAAAATAAAGAAAAAGGGAGAAACAGAGAAAGAAAATAAAGAGAAAGAAAGGCAGGGAAAGGGAGAACGAGAAAGAAAGAAAAAGGAAGAAAGGGAGGGAGAGAAAGAAGGAAAAAATGAAGAAGGAAAAAAGGGAGAAAGAGAGAGAAAGGAAAGAAATAAAGAGAAAATAAAAAGAGAAAGGAGAGAAAGAAAGAAAAAAAGGGAGAAACAGAGAAAGAGACAGAGAAAGAAAGAAAAAAGAAAGGAAGGAAGGATGGAAGGTTAGGTCCAGTTAGTCTGTGAAAGAGAATCTTTAATTTTTCTAGTATTTCATAATGATGAAGTATACAACGGCTGTGTTACTAAACCAGCTGCTTAGGATCCATTGGTTGATCACACTTGGAATCCGGCATTCAGTTTTGGTCACCACGATGTAGAAAAGACGTTGAGACTCTGGAAAGAGTGCAGAGAAGAGCAACCAAGATGATTAAGGGACTGGAGACTAAAACATATGAAGAACGGCTGCAGGAGCTGGGTATGTCTAGTTTGATGAAGAGAAGGACCAGGGGAGACATGATAGCAGTGTTCCGATATCTCAGAGGGTGCCACAAAGAAGAGGGAGTCAAACTATTCTCCAAGGCACCTGGGGGCAGGACAAGGAGCAATGGGTGGAAACTAATCAAGGAGAGAAGCAACTTAGAACTAAGGAGAAATTTCCTGACAATGAGAACAATTAATCAGTGAAACAGAAGATTTATTTTTTATTTATTTATTCATTTAATCGAATTTCTATACCGCCCTCTCTCCCAAGTGGGACTCAGGGCGGTGCACAGGAATAATAAAAATATAAATATAAATATACAATCAAATAGATTTAAAATTGAATTAAATAAATTTGGCCCGTGCTAAAACATAATTTAAAACCCAACCAAAATTCAGTAATAAAAATAACCATATATACCATATAAATAACCAATAAGCAAATAAGTTGCCTCCAGAAGTTGTGAATGCCCCAACCCTGGAAGTCTTTAAGAAGATGTTGGGATAGCCACTGGTCTGAAATGGTATAAGGCTTCCTGCCTAGGCCGGGGGTTGGACTAGATGGCCTCCAAGGTCCCTTCCAACTCTGCTATTGTATTGTATTATTGTATCTTTTTTTAAAACAGTTTTCCCAGTGCAAAGACCGAATTAAAAGTCTGGAGAAGGTGTTTACAGATCCGGATCGAAAAAACAGAGTGAGGGCGTTGCCTGGGAAGGATCCCTCCGTACAAGAACTTTTCAAAAAGATAGAGGAGGTAATGTCCATCTCGCCAGGAAATAATCCTTCCGGCAAATAACCCTGTTTCCATATTAAATGGATTTATTTTTTGAAAGGGGGTGGAGAGAGGCGTTGACAAATGCATAAAACCCACAAAAACGCTTCCAAAAAACCCCAATATTCCCGTGCCGTATCTCCCCACTGGATATCCGCATCCTCCTACGACATCAGCTAGCATGGATGACGGTACCTAGTTTGGTCACGAAACGTCTGCATGAAAAACCACCACGTTCAGAGAAGACACCCTCACCCCCAAGGATTAAAATGATGGGGCTCCTCCACATCTCCCACTTTTCCCACGCATAATCCCAGCATGGAGGGGTAAATCGGAGGGCCAAAGGGTGGGCGCTCGGCAGCCCCCCCCCCTCCCATATCACTGCAGGCTCCTCAACTTCCATTCCGTTTTCCAGGGGAAATTAGGAGACCCCCAAAATTGGAAAGTTGGTTCGTGGAAATGCTATTGCAAAATCAGAAGGAGGTCCTTATTGGAACATGGCTAAAAACCAGACTTCTTCCCGTATGGAATAGGAATGGGATGGGATAGGATAGGATAGAAAACAGGATAGAATAGAATTAGTATTTATATGCTTTTATACAGAGTATAGAATAGAAGAATAAGTAAAAATAAGAATAAAATTAGTATTTATCTACTGTTATATAGAATAGAATAGAAAAGAATGTAGAATAGAATTAGTATTTATCTGCTTTTATACAGAGTATAGAAGAATAAGTAAAAATAAGAATAAGATTAGTATTTATATGCTTTTATACAGAATATAGAAGAATAAAAATATGAATAGAATTAGTATTTATCTGTTATACAGAATAGAATAGAATAGAATGTAGAATAGAATTGAATTAGTATTTATCTGCTATTATACAGAGTAGAATAGAATAGAATTAGTATTTATTTGCTTTTATAGAGTATAGAATAGAATAAGATAAAATAAGAATAGAATTATTATTTCTCTGCTGTCATACATAATTGAATAGAATAGAATTAGCATTTATCTACTTTTATGCACACGACTAGACTAGAAAATAGAATTTACCTGCTTTTATACGCTTGCTTTTTCTACAGTTGGAAATCCATCTGACTCGGAAAGAGGAAAGGCTGCTGGAAAAGGAATTTATTTATGAGCAAGTTTCCCGAATGACGGAGAAAATCAGTGTCAAGGCAGAAAACGGCAAGGAGGAGACATTAATCCTGGCTAAAAAGGTTAGGATGATCACAATTCGGTTTGAGGACTGCCGTTATCTATACAGGCGGTCCTTGATGTACGACCACAATCGAGCCCCAAAATTTATGTGAGGCGTTGCTTAAAGTGAGATTTGGCCCATTTTGATGACCTGCCTTGCCACAGTGGTTAAGCAGAATCACTGCCGTTCTTAATGGCCGGACGCTCTCCTGTCGCCAGTGCCGAGTTTTGTTCGGTAGATATATTCTCACTGTGCCCAGAGAGAGAAATATTTGCTTCTACCTGGGATCGAACCCTCAGCCTCCTGATTGTGAGGCGAAAGCTTCACTCACTGGGCAACCCTTTGACTGGGAGGATGTAAGGTTTCCAGAGGGTGGGGTGGGGGTTGGACTAGAAGACCTCTGAGGTTCCTTCCAGCCCGTACGATGTCCTTTGTTGCTACGATTCCTTCCAGATGAACCAGATGCAGGAGAAAATCAAGACCACCACCCAGAAGATCATGGCTCTCATTGCGGAGCTGTCCATGCATCAGGCCTTCGCCATCCAGCTGCAGCAGGAGATGAGGGACAAAGAGCAGGTCATCCTGTGCGTCGTCTCCCGGCTGGAGAAAGGCCTCCCCCCCCCAAAAGAAATCGAGCAGGACTGGCTGAGGGTGCTGCGGGATGAAAAAATGCATGAGCTGGCAAGCGAAGCCCGAGAGAAAGTAAGTCTCTCCACCAGCAGGGAAGGGAATGGAAAATAGAATCGAAAATGGACCGGAATGGAAGGGAATAGAACTGAATAGAAACAGAAAACAGAGAATAGAATACAGTTGAATAAAATGGAACGGAACGGAACAGAACAGAGTAGAAGAGAGAATAGAAAATAGAGAATGGAATAGAATGGAATAAAACAGAACAGAAAATAGAGAATAGAAGAGAGTAGAAAATTAGATAATAGATAATAGAATACAATTGAATAGAATGGAATGGAATGGAACAGAACAGAATAGAACAGAACAGAGAATAGAATAGAGAATAGAATAGAAAATAGAGAATAGAAAACAGAAAACAAAATAGAATTGAATAGAATAGAATGGAATAAGAACAGAACAGAAAATAGAGAATAGAATAGAATAGAAAATAGAGAATAGAATAGAAAATAGAGAATAGAACAGAAAATAGAGAATAGAATAGAATAAAAACAGAAAACAGAGAATAGAATACAATTGAATAGAATGGAATGGAACAGAACAGAGAATAGAGAATAGAATAGAAAACAGAGAATAGAATAGAATAGAATGGAATAAAACAGAACAGAACAGAAAATAGAGAATAGAATAGAAAATTAGAGAATAGAAAAGAAACCAGACACCAGAATAGAATGGAATGGAACAGAACGGAACAGAATATGGAACAGAATAGAAGGAAAACTAATCTACATTCATCTTAATACTACTACAAGGTCGGCCCAGATTTAAGCACCCACAGGCCTTGAGTTTGACACCCCTGCTCTAAAGGCCAAATGCATCTCAGCCAGTGGCTCAGGACAAATTTAACTGAGACCAGAGGTGGCGTTCAGCCAGTTCTGATAGGTTCTGGAGAACCGGTAGCGGAAATTTTGAGTAGTTTGGAGAACTGGCAAATAGGCTGGCCACGCCCCTGTTGCCTCCCAGTCGATCTTTTGTTGCCCTGAAAGGAGAAAGGAGCTGGAAAAACAGGTTAGTGGGATGGGGCGGGAATGGAGATTTTGCAGTATCCTTCCCCTGCCATCCCCACAAAGCCACACCCACAGAACCGGTAGTAAAAAAATTTGAATCCCACCTCTGACTGAGATCTAATTTTCTTCCAGCAGGCCCTGGAAGAAGAACAGGCCGCCCTCCCAACAGCCATCCACACTACGGCGGAGCAGCGTCCCAACGCCTACATTCCCGATGACGAAAACGTTCTCCCGCTACCGAGGCCTTATGGGGCCCTGGCGCCGTTCAAACCGAGCGAGCCCAGCGCCAACATGAGGCACATCAGGAAGCCAATTGTGAGACCGATAGAAATCTGAGAGGCACCAGTTCTGTTGAAGTTCTCACTCCGAGAAACGGTCTATTTCCCATTCGATTAAAAGAAGTTCCCGGGATGATACGGAGCGGGCATAAAAATGTATGGCTTAGTATCTCGAAGGAATGCTTTTGCTTTCTTGAAACGTCCGTAAATTTGAAATGAAATAAACGTTGGGGGAGAAAAATACATATATATCTATCTCTCTAAAAAGGCTTGCAGTTTCTTAAGGGGCGTGGTCATCCTTACTACATTTTATTTTTATTTTATTCAATTTATATCCCGCCCTTCTCCAAAAGGACCCAGGGCGGCGCACAGGAATTTAAAAACAACATACAAAAAATAATACAAAAACATATAAATTTAAAAAACTATTAAATAGCAAACCTGCGCTAAAACCAATTAAGATCCCCAATTTAAAAACTATCTAAGATTAGTCACAGCGGAGGCTATGTTAGGCCGGCTTGATGAAATAAATGTGTTTTTAAACACTGGTGGAAGAGGCGGAGGTCGGTGATGGTGCGGAGTTCAGGGGGTAGGTCGTTCCACAGGGCAGGGCCCGCCACAGAGAAGGCCCTTCCCCTGGGTGTCGCCAGCCGGCATTGTCCGGCCGATGGCACTCGGAGAAGGCCCTCTCTGTGGGAGCGTATCGGTCTAAGGGATGTATGGGGCAGAAGACGGTCTCGCATATAACTAGGTCCCGAGCCATGGAGCGCTTTGACATGGAGCGCTTTGACATACATGTTTCTGCATTTGGAACGAAAACATTTAATGCAATATTTGGAAGCCTAACCTTTTTTGGATCATGTGCCAAAAGCCAGGGGAGCGCAGGGAGGTTGTGCGCAGGGGCGCCCACACCCACAATGCTATGCGCGTGACCCCAGCGTGCATGCATGCATGACCCTTCCACATGTCCATGCATACACAACCAACGCTCCCCCCCTGCTTTTGGCACAGTTTTTTCACCCTCCAAGGCTCCAGAGGCTTTCTAGGAGCCTGGGGAGGGTGAAAACAGCCTCCCCTGCCCCTCCTGAGGCCCTCAGGATGCGTCAGGAGCTTCCCTGAGGCCTCCAGAGTGCAAAAAACCCGGGCCTTATGAGAAAACCGGAAGTCCATTCCTGAATGTCCGGTTTGCCCGTAGGGCCAGTTTTTCGCGGTCTGGAGGCTTCAAGGACGCTTCCAGAGGGCGAAAACTGGCCTTAAAAGAAGGCCGAAGTCAGCTGGCCAGCGCACGCATGCACGCTGGAGCTGACAGGGCAACGCCTCGCGTGCCCTAACCAGTGGCTCCGCATGCCACCTGTGGCACGCATGTCATAGGTTTGCCATCGTGGGTATAGGAGGTTGAAATCATAACACAGCTTGGATGACAATAGCTAAGGCTGTGCTGGCGAACCTATGGCCATCTCTCCGGGCACGCCAGTTGTTGCCCATTGCTCTTACGGGTTCCGGTGCTGGTCTTTGAGTGTGCATGCCCACCAGAAACAGGAATACCAGGTGACCGGCATGCATATGCATGCCAGAAACTGGAAGCTCAGCTTCCCGGCGAACTTTTGCGCACCGGGGGAACTACTCTTCCGGTTCCCGCTTCTCCTGTATGCGCATGCGCTCCCGTTTCGGCCCTCAGTGCTGAAAAAGTTCGCCAATACTGCACTAAGCGTTTGCATGGTTTAGGATGCTCTCATGACTTATTTTGCTTCCTGAAAAAAATAGAATAAAGACACCAAAGTCTACTCCCAAATCTATACATTTATTTCCATTTAATAGAAAAGTTTTGGTTTTTCAATTGCAATATTTTATCGTACCTTGTTCACGCTCGTAATATCTCATATATATATAATATAATAGCTGCCAGCTGCTTATTGCTCCGTGGTATTATTCAATCATTTAGGGAGGAATTTAAAGGCTAACATCGGCACGTTTTACATTTCACGTTTACTCTGAATTATTTATTCCTATCTTTGCAGTTGCTCAGAAGCGCAATTGCTTTGGGGGCCCCCATGGCTTGTTCTATTAACAATAAATACTACGTTGAATTCAGATAAAGTTCATTCTTGTAATGACTCCCGTTCAGTTTAATAATTTGGATGATACAAAAACTCATTTCAGAATATTTCAATGCACCTATTGTAACGAGGCACAAAACATTTGAAGCACAGACTCTATTCTGAATTCCAAAACACCCTTTTTTCCTAATTCCAAAAAAGGGTGGGTTTTTTCATATATGGAACAAGCCATTTCCAGGGGAGGTTTGAAAATGGAAAAAAAAAAGCATCTGAATGTAAAATATTTTGCATTCAGAACAATTTGTACATCCAGTAGTAGGCCGTTTTTAAAAGCCGGTCATTAGAATGAACTTAATGAACTCAGCAGTAAACAGAAGTTGTGATATTTCTTTCGAATGTAATGTTGTAGCTTCGTATCCGTTCTCTTCTCTGGAATTCGATATGTTAAAAGGCACGAAATTCAACATTCTGACGCGGCTGGATTCATAATTTTGTCGTGGTTCGTTCAATAAGTTAAAGGCCTAAGAGCGTTGTAGTGTGATTCAGGGCCACTTCTTCAACCAACCTTGCGTTCATGTTGGTTTCTTCCAGAGAAGCTGCCCATCCTAGGAAAAAAATCATGCAGAGAAATATGAATATTATGGGATGGAGGTTGATCACTGGGTGTCATTAGTAAAACTAAAACGGCTAATTTCGGATTATACACTGAAAAATACGGTATATCAGGAGTGTCAAGCTCAATTTCATTGAGAACCACATCAGGGCTGTGACCGACTCTCAGGGAAGGGGTTTGTGGCTGACTGGGTGGGCGTGGCCAGTTTGATGCCACTCACTGAGCGTGGCCGACTGGGTGGGCGTGGCCAGTTGGATGTGGCTAGCTTGACGCCACTCCCCAAACTGCTGGCCCAATATTTCCTCTTTGCAATTGGTAGACTGGACCAAAGCCATGCAGGGCGGCTGCTTACAATTTCCAGGACGAACACGCGGGCCGGATGCGGCCCCCGGGCCTCGAGTTTGACACCCCTGACCTATATGCAGTATAACATAGACTTTAAATACGATTATAATCTAAGCCAAGATAAACTCCGCGAAGCTGCAATAAAACAGAAGGAAATAGACTTACCCTGACGTTCCATCTCTATTATGGTAGTCACCAAATAGTTAAGCGGGAGAAACTCAATCCGGGATGATATTCTGTCCGTAAAAGGTATATTGTACTGCCAAAAAAAAAAAAAAAAGGCATTCTAACATTGGATGGCTATAATTTGACTTTTCAAGGAATTCAGACTTTCGAAGAATCAGAAGCAAAGTTGTTTTAATGGACAAGAAAGAAGGACTAGGGGGTGACATGACAGCAGTGTTCCGATATTTGAGGGAGGGTCACAAAGAAGAGCTATCCTCCAAAACTGGGGTCTCCAACCTTTGCAACTTTAAGTCTGAAGGACTTCAGCTCCCAGAATTCTCCAGCCAGCAAAGCTTTAGAGCAGGAGTCCCCAACCTTTGCAACTTTAAGTCTGAAGGACTTCAGCTCCCAGAATTCTCCAGCCAGCAAAGCTTTAGAGCAGGAGTCCCCAACCTTTGCAACTTTAAGTCTGAAGGACTTCAGCTCCCAGAATTCTCCAGCCAGCAAAGCTTTAGAGCAGGAGTCCCCAACCTTTGCAACTTTAAGTCTGAAGGACTTCAGCTCCCAGAATTCTCCAGCCAGCAAAGCTTTAGAGCAGGAGTCCCCAACCTTTGCAACTTTAAGTCTGAAGGACTTCAGCTCCCAGAATTCTCCAGCAAGCAAAGCTTTAGAGCAGGAGTCCCCAACCTTTGCAACTTTAAGTCTGAAGGACTTCAGCTCCCAGAATTCTCCAGCCAGCAAAGCTGGCTGGAGAAGTCTGGGAGCTGAAGTCCTTCAGACTTAAAGTTGCAAAGGTTGGGCACCCCTGCTCCAAAGCACCTGAGGGCTGGAGAAGAAGCAATGGATGGAAAGTAATCAAGGAGGGAAGCAACCCAAAATTTAGGAGAAATGTCCTGACAGTGAGAACAATTAATTAATGCCTCCAGAAGCTGTGGGTGCCCAACACTGGAGGTTCTTAAGAAGAGACCGGATAGCCATTTGTCTAAAATGGTATAGGGTCTCCTGCTTGAGCTGAGGGTTGGACTAGAGGACCTCCTGGGCCCCTTTCCAACTCTGTCGTTCTGTTATTGGAAACATATTCAACCTACTGGAGACTTCAACTCCAAAAAGGCCTTTAAGGTGGTGAACACTTCTCAGAATCTCACTTCAATATTTCCCTGTTCTTCAGGGTGGGAACAAACTAGCCCATATGGAATACGGAAGAGCAGAGTTGGAAGGGACCTTGGAGGTCTTCTAGTCCAACCCCCTGCTTAGGCAGGAAACCCTACACCACTTCAGACAAATGGTTATCCAATTCTCTTCTTAAAAACCTCCAGGGTTGGGGCATTCGCAACTTCTGGAGGCAAGTTGTTCCACTGATTAATTGTTCTGACTGTCAGGAAATTTCTCTTTAGTTCTAGGTTGCTTCTCGCCTTCGTTAATCTCCACCCATTGTTTCCCCTCTTGGAAACACATCATTTTGAGGTCACCATGGTCTGAGTGTAACTCTTCTAATCCCTCTAATAAACCCTCTGGGTGTTGTAACCTGAAAGGCACTTTGTAATTTATTTATTTTTAGAAATGATGATGCTTATATAATATCCAACTGATCCGTATCACACATAAGAATAAAACCAGTATTCCTGCTCCATTAAGTTCTTCTGAAACTTTGATCACATGCATTTTCATTACATTCTTAACAGGTGTTCAAGCTTTTTACCTGTTCACTGCGGAGTTTCTCCAACAAGAGTTGGATGTAGTTCCTTGCAATAGCACTGGTGCTTAAAGGATGGTTCCATAGCTGGCAAACTTTGCCACCAATTGCCTGCGTGATCAAAATAATACAGTGAGAATGTTTCAATATCTAATTGGAACGGCGGCTTGGAGAATTGAATTGAATTCTACAGGGGAAGCCACCTTCTCGTTCACCATAAGCCACGTACTCGTGTGAATAGCATTTTGATGTCTCAAGACAGGCGTCAGGGTTCCAAATAGCATCCAAGAGTAAATCAGAGTCCCAGGCAAAGGATTCCTCAAAGTTCCAATTTATGGAGGAAGCCATGTTGCCACATCTGGGAAACCACGGAATCTGAAAGCTTCCCGGTTTTCCCCACCCAGTTGAAAGTTCAAGATCTTGTCCTCCACGCCCACAAGTCCCATCCCATGGTCCAATCTCCCACTGCCACGCAGGCAGCTTCCACCTATCCAGTTCCGGTCAGGTGCAGAAACAAAAGATGACCTTGGGCTTTCTAGAAAGGAATTTTGTTTTGGCTACCCAGCATCTAACTCCTTACAATCCCCCCCTCCCATTTCTCCACATTAGAAAATGCATAGTAGAATGATAGAAAGTGTGGCAGATCCAAAAGAAAAGATGGCCGCAGGACTAACAACAGGTGTTGATTGGATTGTAAAATAGGGAAAAACTACATTAGCATATTTTATGATTTCCTAGTTTAACCCACTGCATTTTGTTTTAACACTCCAAATTCAATTACTGTCCAAAATCAAAAAGCAGATTTGTAGTGTACAGGTAGTCCTTGACTTAACGATTCGTTTAGTGACTGTTACTTAATAACAGTGTTACTAACTTAACAACTGCAGCGGTTCACTGAACAACCGTGGTAAGAAAGGTCATAAAATGGGACACATATATCCCTTAAGCCCGGGGACTCCTCCTACAGAGTTGAGGTTGTCCTTGACTTATAACCACAATGGAGCTCAAAATTTCCATTGGTAAGTATACAGTTGTTAAGTGAGTTGTGCCTCATTTTATGACCTTTTTTTGGCCGCAATTGATAACTTCAGTTCCAGTAAGTGAATGTGGCTTCTCCCATTGGTTTTGCTCGTTGGAAGTCACCTGGGAAGGTTGCAAAGAGTGATCACATGACCCGGGGCAGTACAACTGTCCCAAGCACATGCCAGAATTTGGATCACCCACGCCATTGCTGCAGCTGTTGTTAAGTGTGAAAAATGGTCATAAATACCCTTTTCCCCCAGTATCGTTGCAACTTCAAAGTGTCACTAAACCAACGGTTTAAATCTATGGTGAGGCCCCATCTGGAGTATTGTGTACAGTTCTGGTCACCATAGCTTCAGAAGGATATGATGGAAATGGAAAAGGTGCAGAGGAGGGCAACCAGAAGGATTAGGAGGCTGGAACCCCTTCCTTACCACCTGAGGCTGCAACGGCTGGGCCTCTTCACTCTAGAACGACGGCGCCTGAGAGGTGACCTGATTGAAGTCTATAAAATCATGCACGGTGTGGACAAAGTCGAAAAGGAAAAACTGTTTTCCCTATCGCACAACCCTAGAACTAGGGGGCCCTCCATGAAACTTTTGATAGCTAGACCTCAAACAAATAAGAGGAAGGACTTTTTCACCCAGAGGACCCCTGGTCTATGGAACTCCCTGCCAGAAGAAGTGGTGACAGCTGTCAGCCTCGACACCTTTAAGAAAGGATGAGAGGAGTTCATGGAGAACAAGGGTATCCATGGCTATCATGAAGGACGCCTAAGGACACCCTCCGGGTTGGAGAGATAGGCAGGATATCCCTCAATGGCATTTGCAGGGAATCATAAGCAGGTGAAGACATCTGCTTGGGAAGACCCTGAAGCAAATGGGGAGCCACTGTGGGAGACAGAAGGCTGGACTGGATGGGCTGTGGCCTCTTCCAGCAAGGCTGTTCTTAGGTTCTTATGGTTGTAAGGTGAGGACTCCCCATGCCATGTTAGAAGCGTTTTCAGGGTTGTTATCACTTTGCACACCATGATCTGCCCTCCTAAACCTGCATGCCAGATTCTCACATCCTCGCACTCTGGAGTACGATTCCTTTTTCTTCCAGCCCACCTATGAAAACATGACGTAAAACGGCCCTGCTTGAAACAAGGCAGAGGAGCCAACGAGACACAAAACGTTTCTTGATCAGCCCCACAAGACAGATGTCAAAATAATATTAATCCTGGCTCAAAATCCAAATGAAAATGGGACAGAAGAGATCTGATCCTATGGCTCTGAAAATAACTTCCAGAGTGTCACAGCTGTTCTGGATGAAAATGGCATATGTTTGACTTTTCCCCCTTCTCCAAAACAGAAAACACAGGGAGAAGACACAAGTGGCTTTGTGTGTGTGTTGTGTTTTTTCATACAACTAAATAAAGAATGCCTTTCTGTCAGAAAGTTCAAGCTGTCTTGTTTCTTGAAATAGGCAGGGAAAGTTACAGGAAGAAATTTAAGAGAGGGGGGAAGGAGGGAGACAGAGAGGAGGGGAGGGGAGAGACAGAGAGGAGGGGAGGGGAGAGGAAGAGGGGGGAGAGACAGAGAGAGAGGGAGGGAGACGGGAGAGAAGAGGAAGAGGGGGGGAGAGAGAGAGGGAAGGAGGGAGAGACAGAGGAGGGAAAAGGAGAGGGAGGGAGAGAGGAAGGGAGAGACAGAGAGATAGAGGAGGGAGAGGAAGAGAGGAGGGGAGAGGGAAGGAAGAGGGGGGAGAGACAGAGAGAGAGGGAGGGAGATGGGAGAGAAGAGGAAGAAGGGGGGAAAGAGAGGGAAGGAGGGAGAGACAGAGGAGGGAAGAGGAGAGGGAGGGAGAGAGGAAGGGAGAGACAGAGAGATAGAGGAGGGAGAGGAAGAGAGGAGGGGAGAGGGAAGGAAGAGGGGGGAGAGACAGAGAGAGAGGGAGGGAGATGGGAGAGAAGAGGAAGAAGGGGGGAAAGAGAGGGAAGGAGGGAGAGACAGAGGAGGGAAGAGGAGAGGGAGGGAGAGAGGAAGGGAGAGACAGAGAGATAGAGGAGGGAGAGGAAGAGAGGACGGGAGAGGGAAGGAAGAGGGGAGAGAGAGACAGATTTTGCTCCCCTCAGCCCCCTGGAGCACTCTATAAGTGTCCTAAAGGCTATGCATGCCCTTTTATTGACAAAAAACAGTTTTTTGCTTGTTTTTGCCCCCATGCCCCAGTAGCACTCCTAAAGGCTATTCATGTCCTTTTTTGGAGGAAAAAAGGTCCCGTTTTTGCCAAAAAACCTCCTGTTTTTGGGAGGTCTGCAGAGCGCAAAAACCTTTTTAAAAAAAAATTTGCCTCTTCAAAACCTCTGGCGCGTCTTATACTCTGAAAAATACGGTAGTTACCTGGGGAAGTCTTGCCAGGATACTTAACTTGAGCTTCACATTCTGTTCGGTGTTGTCTGATTCTTAAAAATAAACCAAAAGAGACGATAAAAGGACTCAGAGCATATTAAACTCTCCGTGTTATTGCTTATCTTGCAAATGTCAGAAGTTTCAGAGGGCAGCCTCAAAAAATAAGGATCGAAAAGTATCAGACATATGGAAACTATATTCCAAGAAGCAGTGGTGGGTTTCAGCCGGTTCGCACCTATTCGGGAGAACCGGTTGTTAACTTTCTAAGCAGTTCGGAGAACCGGCTGTTGGAAGAAATCTCATTTTGTTTTCCCCACCACTTTACAGGGCTAATCCTGTAAGGGAAGCAGGAAAGAACATTCTGGTGTTGTTTCTAGCCTCGTCTGGATTGCCCTGATTACAGAAACTGCCTCTCTGGTTAACCCTTATTACATTGTAACAGCTAAGGCGAAGGGCCCATCAATGTGAGTGACATTAAATTGGCCACATCCACTCAGTCACACGACCACCGAGCCATGCCTACCCATCTGGTCATTAGGGCAGAGAACCGGTTCTTAAATTATTTGAATCCCACCACTGCCAAGAAACTATAATATTAGGTTGCACACGGGGCTGAAAGGCTCTGAAGTCTGCTGTTTGCTTTGCGCGCGCATGTGCCTCAAACGCACACTTTGCACGCTTGCGCACTGCAGGCGCTAAGAAGCATTTTCTAAGTCTGCAAACGTAAGTAGAATAGCGAGGCGGCCGGGAACAGCTGTGTTGCGCGATTTAGATTAGCTAAAAGCGGGATTTCCTGCTTTCTAGCGAATATAAATCGCGCGGCACAGTTGATCGTCCGATTTATTTTAAAAAAACTTATTTTTAACCCGAACCGGTATTTAAAAAATGCTAATTTTATTTTTAAAAAAAGTTCTGATGATCCGCTGTGCGGCAATTAACTATGCCACGTGATTTCTAGCGAACATAGCTAGAAATTTAGTAGAGAAGTTTTAAATTGGGCTTTAGGGATTTTAATGGGGTAGTTTTTAGCACAGGGTGTAATTTAATATAGTTTTAATGTATTTATGTATTTATTGTGATGCATTGTATTTTTATATTTTCCTGTGCACCGCCCCGAGTCCCTTCGGGGAGACGGGGTGGTTAATAAGTCGAATAAATGAAAATTGTCGCAGAGCTGACTATCGTTTCGCCCGATCCAGAAGCATTTTTTTACTACCGGTTCGGCCAAACTGACCCGAACCGGTAGCATTTCACTCCTGGTTTTACATATCCTAACAGCAGCTAGCATTGTATATGCACAATGCTGGGAAAACCCAGAAGCCCCCTACAGACGATATTTTAATCAAAACAATTCTGGAATGTGCAGAGATGGATAGGTTATCCCTAAAAATCAAAAGAAAAGAAGACTCGGATTATTTTATAACATGGGAACTATTCTACAAATGGTTAAATGACAGATATTGAGGTTAGAGGAGTGGATTTAGGTGAAATATGGACTACATGAGAAAGAAAAACCGAGAAGTAAATATTTTGATGGTTATACAATCGATACTATAATGGAAGATAGCATACGTTGTAATCATGATTAATATTATCTCATATTTATATACATAGTGTTACATTTTTTGCTGATAACAAATGAAGGGATACTAGTATAGATCTATTTTAAGTTATTTAGCTCTCATTATCTAGCCATACCCTTACTGGGATTTGAACTTGGGCGATTTTACTTGTTAGGCAGTTATATTAACCTCTAAGCCACAAGCTCTCCTCCCTTATCAGCTGAGCCAGGAGAATGATTAAGTGTTTTTGTCAAAGCACCTGGTATGCCGAAATATGTGAGGCTTTCCTTTTTGCCTTTCAGCAAAAATTATATATATATAATAGAGCCTTAGCTAGAGTTTATATAAACTATATAGAGCCAAGATGGCACAGTGGTTAGAGTGCAGTACTGCAGGCTACTTCAGGTAATTTCTAGCTGCAGTTCGACAGTTCGAATCTCACCGGCTCAAGGTTGACTCAGCCTTCCCTCCTTCAGAGGTGGGTAAAATAAAAATAAATAAAATAATACTAATACTAATAATCTTTATTGTCATTGTACTAAAATTACTGGGGGCAAATAGGCTGACTCCTGTAAACCGCTTAGAGAACTGCGTAAAAGCACTGTGAAGCGGTATATAAGTCTAAATGCTCTTGCTATAACGACTGTGATGATGTTTGTATGTTAACACCTTGGACACTGCTCAACGTGGAAAGGGAATGTATGATATAAAACAATACGAAAAATATTTAGCAAAAAAGTGTCCAACACGCAATGTTGCAAGTATCAAAAGGCACAGAAATACCACAGAAATATGCTTTTTTTTCAAGTTGGCATCTGCCTCGCTGATTCACTGATGCTTGCAACACCGAGTAAGCCTTGTGGCTGTGACTCATGGCCAATTCTCAGTACGTCCATCCATTTAAAATCACAGGCTGCATTATCGGGGATTCCCTCTTCCGCCTGCTTTTTTCCCCCCCGTCTAAAAAGGACTGCTGAGGCCGCTAAGACTAGTGGACTTCAACTCTATCAGTGTATGTAAGGGTGCATGACTGGGCAGAGGCATGGTAACAAAGTCAGCCAATCAGGGCTGTTTGGAAACTGAAACAGTATTTGCTGGAGACAGCTAGGAGCCTGGGTGTGGCTTAGTTTAACTTCTGTAAAACTCTGAGTCTGTGCTCAGCTCTACATCTAGTCTGTTGCTCAGAATCCTGTTTGGATTTCAGCCCAGCCCATTTCAAGCGGCACCAGGGAATTCTGGGAATTGAAGTCCGCGGCCCTTAAAGTTGCCATGTTGCTGGGGAGAGCTGCTCTAATCTGCAGACGGAATATTACCTTTCCAAAGATTCAGGACGTACTTTTCTGTGAGATGCAGAACTCCGTGGTCAATGTACTGCAGGACCGTGTGCAAAGGGAAGCACCTCATCCCCACTTCCAGGTGCCGAGTGTGGAATCCTGTATTAAGGAAGGCATGGAGGAAACTATAAGGGGAAGTGCAACTTTCCTGGGGAACTGTGGAACGTAGCATACGAGAAGCGGTGTTGAGGGAGTCTCGTGTCAGTTGTATTTATCTGATGACATGTCTACTACGCCGTCCTCCTCCTATTTTTCCCACAATGACGACACTGTGAGGTGGATTGGGCCGAAAGAGAGGGACTGGCCCATAGTCACCCCACTGGATTTCATGGCTAAAATGGGATGAGTACTCACAGTCTCCCATTTTCTAGCCTAAACCATTAGACCAGACGTGTCAAACTCAATTTTATTGAGAGCCGCATCAGGATGTCAGTTTGTGAACCATCTCTATGACTACTATCAAACTGCCATAGAGAGAGAGGGGAATTCCAAACATACCTGTGGTCAAAAAGGAATTTCAACCTGGCCGGTGAATGCACATGTCTAAACTACTATCTCTCATTGGCTGTGATTTATGACGAAGGCTGAAGGGAGGACAGTAATGTGGGCAAAGTTCAGAAGCAGAGAAAGAAAGCAAAAAAGATGGCTGCGAACAAGAAACGCCTACTGAGAAATGCCCAATGAAGCTGTTAATAAATCACTGCTTTTTGTATTACGGTATCGGTCGCTTATTACGAAGCAGGCAGGGTGGGCATGGCCAGCTCGACATCACTCATGTCAGCGGGGGCACCTGTGGTGGCCCGAGCGCTCTGCCAGTGAAAATGGGCTCCCGAGCTCCATTTTTGCCTGTGACGACTCCATTTTGGCTGTGATGCCCTCCGGCAACCCGCGGCCAGCGAAAACAGAAGTTCCAAGGTGTGCCGGCCAGGCACTGGTATGTCCATACCGGGGCGTACCACCTGCAGCCCATCATTGGTGTGGGTTGTTGCGCATGTACATGCTTTTGGGACGCTATGACAAAAAGGTTAGCCACCACTGTTTTATACAATATCCTTTCTCTCATAGCAGCACCAAGAAAATAAAAAATAAAGCAATAAAAAAAAATATTCCAATTTAACAATTGTGAACTAATGCTCTGTGATTATTTCCATTTCAAATACTTGTTCCTCCATAAAAATCTGTCCTCTAGGGGACATTAACATTTGCATCTGTTCTCGGACTTATCAAAAAAACGCTCCGATCGCTTCGGAAATAAATTTTTAAAAACCCAGGATGACTTGACCGTAGGCAGCCTTAAGCATCTTTACCCAACAACTCACAATGGCTTTCACAATGGCTTTCACAAACCCTGAGCCACGTTTTCCGGCGAGACCCCCGTCTTCATCAGATTAAATAAAACAAACGACGAGTCAAATGGGGTTTTGGGGACAATGATAACCTTTTCGCTGTTTTGGGGGAAAAAAAATACGCAGCCAGATCTTGGTATTTAAGAGGTTGAGAAGCCGCTTCTCAGAAGTCCTTGTTCTCTTTGTGATCCCGGGACGTTGATTCTCCAGAGCCCCGGAGGGCAGGGCCAGAAGGAATGGAGGGGGGGAGAGAAACGCAACCTGGAACTAAGAAGAAATTTCCGGACGGTGAGAACAATTCACCAACGGAACAACTTGTCTTCTGCAGTTGTGGGGGCTTCACATCACTGGAGGCTTTCAAGAAGAGAGTGGGCAGCCATTGGAACCAGAATGGTATCAGACAGTGATGGCGAACCTTTTTGTCGTCGCGATGTGCGCGACACCCCACTGCAGCTTCCTGGGTGTTTTCTTCCAGACGTTTGATTACCGAAGTAGGTAACATTGTCAGTGTTAGAAGGGAAAGGAGGAGGAGGGGGGGGGAAGGAGGAGGAGAAGGAGGAGGACGATGACTGTGGAGTCCTTCGTGCTCTATGAACCTGGTTGCTTTCCTCCAGACATTTCATTACCAAACTAGGTAACCTCATCAGTGCTAGAATGGAGTAGGGTTTGTGGAAAGGAGGAGGAGGGGGGGAGGAAGAGGAGGAGAAGGAGGAGGACGATGACTGTGGAGTCCTTCGTGCTCTATGAGCCTGGTTGCTTTCCTCCAGACATTTCATTACCAAACTAGGTAACCTCATCAGTGCTAGAATGGAGTAGGGTTTGTGGAAAGGAGGAGGAGCTGGTGCTCTCTAAGGCTGCTTTCCTGCAGACCTTTCATTATCCAAACTAGATAACAATGTTAGTTAGCACTGATGATGTTACCCAGAAAGCAGCCAACCTCAGAGGGCATCAAAAACTTGTCAGGAAAAAAAAAAACCAGACATAACTTTGGAGTGGCACATGGTTACTTACGTAGGGCAGCTACTCCAGGCGGATTGAAGCTACCCCTCCGCAGCTGGGGGACTCACCTGGGGGCAGAGGCAGGCACATCCCGCTGGCCGCCTGCAGGATCCGACACATGATATGGAACACGATGAGTTCATTCCCTTTCTCTGGTTGCCTGCTGTGCAAAAATAAAAATAAAAATAATAATACAAGGACGTGAATTGCAAATGTTGCACAGCGGCAGACCAGCCGGCCAGTCCTGCCCCTTATGAAGCAGGTTATCCTGCTTCATTAATCATATTCCCCTTGACGTTCTTTGGCAGAGGGAGGAAGGGAAAATGAGTGCAGAGCAGGAGACACGGTGGGTCACACAGTCAGTCAGATGTTCAAACCTCCAGTGTTGGGGCCTTCACAACTTCTGGAGGCAAGCTGTTCTACTGATGAATACGCACCAAGAGGTTTCTGCGCATTGATATAATAAAGAATATAGAATAACAGAGTTGGAAGGGACCTTGGAGGTCTTCTAGTCCAACCCTCTGCCTAGGCAGGAAGCCCTATACTGTTTCAGACAAATGATTATCTAATCTCTTCTTAATAATCTCTCTTATTAATTTTAATCAGGGTTAGTTTGGGTTTGTTTCCCCCCCCACGTTTCGGCCATGGTTTAATATGTTTTTAAAAGCTTTTTTAACTTTTGTATATTTGTTTTTATTCTAGCTGTACACTGCCCTGAGTCCTTCGGGAGTAGGGCGGTATAAAAAAAACAATAAACTAAACTAAACTAAACTTAAAGACTTCTAGTGTTTGGGCACTCACAACTTCTGGAGGCAAGTTGTTCCACTGATTAATTGTTCTCACTGTCAGGAAGTTTCTCCTTAGTTCTAAGTTGCTTCTTTCCTTGATTAGTTTCCACCCATTGCTTCTTGTTCTGCCCTCAGGTGCCTTGGAGAATAGCTTAACTCCCTCTTCTTTGTGGCAACCCCTGAGATATTGGAAGACTAATATCATGTCTCCCCTAGTCCTTCTTTTTATTAAACTAGACCTATCCAGTTCCTGCAACCGTTCTTCATATGTTTTAGTCTCCAGTCCCCTAATCCTCTTTGTTGCTCTTCTCTGCCCACTTTCTAGAGTCTCAACAGTGCTGATGATGTATGGAAGTGAACTGCTTACCACGAGAAGGACAAGGAGCTGGGACTGCATTTCCTCTGAACGTTCTCCATCATCCGACAGATAAGGTCCAGCTGCAAATATAAGAGGAAAAAAGAATGTATCTCAGGGATGTCATATTGATTTCATTGAGGGCTGCATCAGGGTTGTGTTTGACCTCAGGGTGTGAGTGTGTGTGTGTGTATGGGGGGCACTCGACCTCACTTGTGTCAGGGGGGCCCTGTGGTGGCCAAGTATTAAGGCAGAACTTCTCTCATCCCGACTCGACTACATCCCGACTCGACTACTGCAATGCTCTCTACATGGGGCTTCCCTTGAGGTGCACTCGAAAGCTACAGTTAGTCCAGAATGCAGCCGTGCGGGTGATTACGGGAGCTTCTAGATGCTCCCATATAACACCGATCCTGCGTGAGCTGCACTGGCTTCCTGTGGTCTTTCGGGTGCGCTTCAAGGTCTTGACGACCATCTTCAAAGCGCTCCATGGCTCGGGACCTAGTTACATGCGAGACCGCCTCCTGCCCCATACATCCCTTAGACCGATCTGCTCCCACAGAGAGGGCCTTCTCAGGGTGCCGTCGGCCGGGCAATGCCGACTGGCGACACCCAGGGGAAGAGCCTTCTCTGTGGCGGGCCCCACCCTGTGAAACGACCTGCCCCCGGAACTCCGTACCATCACCGACCTCCGCCTTTTCCGCCAGTGTTTAAAAACACACCTGTTTCATCAAGCCGGCCTAACATAGCCTCACATAGCTGTGACTAGTATTAGATAGTTTTAAAATGGGGTTTTTAATTGGTTTTAGTGCAGGTTTGAATATTTAATAGCTTTTTAAATTTTGTATTTTGTATTATTTATATGTTATTTTAAATTCCTGTGCGCCGCCCTGGGTCCTTTTGGAGAAGGGCGGGATATAAATCAAATAAAACTCAAAACTCAAACTCTCAGACCCTCCCTCCCTCTCATTTTACTCTCCATTCCTTCTTTCTTTCCTTCCTTCCTTCCTTCCTTCCTTCCTTCCTTCCTTCCTTCCTTCCTTCCTTCCTTCCTTCCTTCCTTCCTTCTCTTCTTTTTCCTCCCCTCTTCATTCACCTTTCTTCTTCCTTCCCTTCTTTCCCTCTTTTTCCTTCCTTGCTCCCTTCCCATCTTCCCTTCTTTTTCTTTCTCTTCCCTCTCTCCCTTTCTCCTTTCCTCTCCCTTCTTAGAGGCTCAAACGCAAAATGGGAAACATTTCTCCTTTGGTTTGGTTTTGAGTTTGTTTGGATAGCCCTCGGCCAGTCAAAACGAAGCCCCGGGGGCGGGGGCACAGCCCTTCAGAAACAAAAAAGCTAGATAACCTTCTGGAAAAATTCTATAGATGGCTTTCCAGAAAACAAAGCTAGATGGTGTTTTTTGGGGGGGAAAGCTACATGGGTTTCCCCCCAAAAACACTTAGAGGCTTTCTGGAAAACTTCTAAATGATGTTCTGGAAAACTTCCAGATGCCTTTGCTGAAAAAGCTAGCTGGCTTTCTGGAGAAACGCTTGCTGGCTTTCTGGAGGTGGGGGGGAAGCTGGATGGCTTTCTGGAAAACACTAGATGATTTTCTGGAAAACTGCTAGATGACCTTCTGGAAAAATATGCTAGGTGGCTGTTGGGGAAATCCCCATTAGGAGACTGAAAGTGCGTAGGGAAATGTGCCGAGAGAGTCACAGATACTGAATTGTAAAACAAAGAAACTTTTACTTTCATAGAACAATAAAGTGGTAGAAACTTCTTCATAAACAAGCGAGAAGTAGTCCTGAATCATATATACAGTCTAGTACTCAAAGTTGGCTAACAGTTGCACAATTCACACTTATCCATGCTGATCCACACCCGACCTACACAACAGCCATCATCTAAGGATCAGCAACTAACAGTGATTCTGGCTCCCTC
The DNA here is from genome assembly GCA_039707465.1 of Rhabdophis nuchalis. Lineage (NCBI taxonomy): Eukaryota > Metazoa > Chordata > Lepidosauria > Squamata > Natricidae > Rhabdophis > Rhabdophis nuchalis. The sequence goes on along the minus strand of CM077656.1, from coordinate 23,686,848 downwards.
TTATGGCCGATTGAGGAAACAGCAGCCAATCACATTTTACTGCAGCAGTTAAAGTTACAGATACAGTATTGCAATCATGGCTTACATATTGCCAACCCAAGATTAGGATTACATTCCTAACAGTGGCTTTCTGGGGGGGGGGGAACTAAGTGGTTTTCCAAAAGACACTAGATGGCTTTCTGGAAAACCACTAGATGCCTTTGCTGAAAAAAAGCTAGCTGGAAAACTTTCTGGATAACTGCTAAATGGTTTTCTGAGGGAAAAACACAGCTAGATGACTTCGCAGAAAAACGCCAGATGACTATTCAGGAAATGAAACATCAAAAGTGTTTTCTCTGGAAATCATTAATAATTGTCTTTCAACTCTGTTTCGCTCCTGTGAAAATCCCAAAACACAAGCACTTCTTGAGAGCTAAACAGAGGTAAGCAATTTGCAAACTCTTTCTTTTTCTTTCTTTCTTTCTTTCTTTCTTTCTTTCTTCTTTCTTTCTTTCTTTCTTTCTTTCTTTCTTTCTTTCTTTCTTTCTTTCTCTCTCTCTCTCTCTCTCTCTCTCTCTCTCTCTCTCTCTCTCTCTCTCTCTCTCTTTCTTTCACAGCTAACACATAGCCTATTTTCCTATCATTTTGAGAAGCGGAAATAGTTGAAAACTAGAACGTAAGCCAAATATGGGGACATTACTGTTAAAGGCAAAAACGATTTAACAAAACCGCAGCTTCTTACGAGATATAGCCACGCCTACTTTGGTTCCTCAACCCTCCCCTTCCCAAAAGATTGACCAAATTTGATAGATTTCCCCCCAAAATAATAATAATTAAAAAAAAAAGAAACCTACCAGTTTTGAAACATAATCCACAGCTATCTGATCAATCTTTTTTTGGCCAACGTACAGCAGGGGTCTTAGGAGATGCTCTTTCAATTGTGCCACCATCTGTAAATATATATATATATGTTTTCTGAGGTTTTCGCGGGTGTTTGTATGTAGGTCTTTGGTTGTTCAGGTTTTCTTCCACGTAGAATTGGAAGTATCTTCATGACGTTTCGATGACGTCTCATTCATCATCTTCAGGCTGGTGCTTTTGGCTTGGTGCTTCCAGAGCACAGCCAAACTCCCATCCAATCAGAGCACAGCCAAGACCCCTACCAATCAGAACACACCTCCACCCAATCAGAATGCAGCCAAGCTCCCACCCAATCAGTTCACACCCCCACTGGCAGTTAAAAAGAGGAAACGGCTGAGATCTCACATTGCTCCTGGAAGCACCAAGCCGAAAGCACCAGCCTGAAGATGATGAATGAGACTTCATCGAAACGTCTAGGGGTCCTTGGTGCGCTCTGTTTTCTTGCTAGCACTGATGTTGTTACCCAGTATGGCCACAAAACGTCTGCAAGAAAACCACCAAGCTCAGAGAACACCAAGGGCCCCTTCGTAAAAATATCCGAACACTAAAATTAAAATACTCTGTTTTATAATACATTGCAGAAAATAAACAAAACTCTTGTGCATAATCTGAGGACTGCAAGCAAAGAGCCACAGAATCATATGACTTCTGCTATCAAGATGTAATGTTGGAAACTATAAGACAACCTGTTGTGGCCTGCGGGCTGCCTGTGGAGCTGACAGCAGAGTCGGACAAGTGAGGAGGGTTGGGGAGGAACCTGGGCCAGTCCTGGAGTCTAGGGAAGGCTCTGAGGAGGGCTCTGTGTTGGAGGCAGAGAGGGGGCCAGGGTCCTCTTACAGTTAGCAGCTGCCTTCGGAGATAGACAGCAGTGGGGCAGAGGAACAGCTGGAGCCTGTTTCCAGTGTGCGCATGCGCAGAGCTGCCTGAAGACAAGAACAATTACTGACCTTTATCAAGCTTGGAGAGTGGCCAGGCCGATATCTTTCTCACGCCACAATACTTGGCAAGAAGGCAGAAATGAACTGATTGTCTCCTGCAAACTCCACTCCCCTGTCGCTCCTCTTTTATTTCCTCTGGGAGGGGCCATTCATCATCCACCTGTGGCCTCACTCCCAAGTCGACCCCTTAGTCTGGCAACTCTGTGCATGCGCACACTGGGAACAGGCTCCAGCTGTTCCTCTGCCTCACTGATGTCTGACTCTGAAGGCAGCTGATAACTGGCATACGGCTCTGGCCCCCTCTCTGCCTCCGACACAGAGCCCTCCTCAGAGCCTTCCCCAGACTCCAGGACTGGCCCAGGTTCCTCCCCAACCCTCCTCACTGTCCGAATCTGCTGTCAGATTCGCTGGCCACTGGCAGACCACAACATGGTATTTCTGCTCATTTATCATTAAAAAAAAAAACCCTATTTAGTGGTTTCTTTTTCAGCCATCCTTGTCAACCCAAGTTAGGAGACGGTTAAAACTGCCCCAATGTTAAAAAATGGCGAGAACTAGCCAACTTTCACGGGTCTTGGAAAGGCTAAAGGCAGTTGGTTCCAGTTAATACTTGGAAAAGAGACACGGAGAATTCTCGATCTGTTAAACTAGAAAGCCAATATATATCTTGGCAGGAGGACGTGAGGCAAGCTACATCCACCATGTGGCCAAGATGACTCCCACGGACACGTTCATGAAATCATCCAAAGTTGAACTTGCTGAGCAAAACGTCATCTTTTAAATTGGCCAAGTAGGCAATTTTCCCGCCGGAAAAATAAGGAGTCAAGCTATTCTCCAAGGCCCCTGAGGGCAGGACAAGAAGCAATGGGTGGAAAGTAATCAAGGAGAGAAGCAACTTAGAACTAAGGAGAGCTTTCCTGACAGTGAGAACAATTAATCAGTGGAACAGAAGTTGCCTCCAGAAGTTGTGAATTCCCCAACCCTGGAAGTCTTTAAGAAGATGTTAGATAGCCATTTGTCTGAAATGGTATAAGCTTCCTGCTTATGCAGGGGGTTGGACTAGAAGACCTCTAAGGTCCCTTCCAACTCTGCTATTGTATTATTATTGTTAAAATGTTGGGTGAGCGTTTCTGTGAAACTGTTTTGCCAATGAAAGGAAACGGTAGCTGGTCAGGGAATAATAGGGTTGGGAGGGGCCTTGGAGGTCTTCCAGTCTGACCCCCTGTTCAAGCAGGAGACCCTGGGCCATTTCAGACAAATGAGTGTCCCATTGCTTCTTAAAAACCTCCAGTGGTGGGTTGTTTTTTTTAAAGTAAAATAAAATAGCTTTTACTGAGGTTGTAAAAACTACTAAACTAAACTACTGCTCAACAAGCAGTGATGTTAAATCGAGTCGAAAACAAAGTCTCAACAAATATCAAATTGCTTACAGTCAGCAAACACAATCTTCCTTCTTCCTTCTTCAGTAATTCACAGCACACGAGCAATTCAGTTATCAAACAGCAAGTCCAGCAGAGAGAGAGAGATGCGCTCTCCTGGCTTCCTCTTAGAGATAATTGCACTTACTAATTGCACTCTAACATTCCAACATCCTTAAAGTTACAATGACCATATATCATTATGGTACTATATATTGTCTACCCAACATAGGAGTCTACTCCTAACAGTCAGGTAGGTTGAGATTAGCATGAGATAAACTTGTGGGCTGCATGGGAAAATTTGTTTCACTGATTAATTGTTCTCATGGTCAGGAAATTTTTCCTCAGTTCTAAGTTGCTTCTCTCCTTGATGAGTTTCTACCCATTGCTTCTTGTTCTGCCCTCAGGTGCTTTGGAGAATAGCTTGACTCCCTCTTCTTTGGGGCAGCCCCTCAAATAGACATAGACCATTCCTCAATTCCTCTTCCTATGTCTTAGCCTCCAGTCCCCTAATTATCTTTATTGCTCTTCTATTAATGTATAACATCTACTGTCTATTTTCTGTATATTTCCCTTAGACCAGGGGTCTGCAAAGTCGGCTCTTTTAAGACTGATGGACTTCAACTCCCAGAATTCCCCAGCCAGCCAGGGAGTTGAAGTCAACTCCCAGAATTCCCCAGCCAGCCAGGGAGTTGAAGTCCATTAGTCTTAAAAGAGCCGACTTTGCAGACCCCTGCTTAGACTATTCAATATTCTCTGCCTTGAAGGCACCTACCAATCCGATTAATAAACTTTGGTGGTAATCTTCATCTTGAAAAAGAGGAGTTATTCTTTCTTCTGAAAGTAAAAGAGAGAGAGAGAGGGAGGGAGGGAGGGAGGGAGGAGAGAAAAGGGAGGGGAAACACAATCCGTGCTTAACAATGTCAACTGGGATTGCTGTCGCTAAGCGACACAGTCCTATGATGCCATATTTTACATGTGTCATTTAGTGATGGCTGTTGCGAAATTCCAAATTGCCATCGTTACTCGAGGACTACCTGTAATTTGCTTTAAATATTTCCACCAAATAATGGATCGAAGCACAATAAACACAACATCCTGATGGCGCAGTGGTTAGAAATGCAGTATTGCAGGCTGACTCTGCTCATCACCAATAGTTCGATCCTGACCGGCTCATGGTTGACTCAGCCTTCCATCCTTCTGAGATTGGTAAAATGAGGACCCAGATTGTTGAGGGCAAAAGGCAGACTCTGTAAACTGCTTAGAGAGGGCTGGAAAGCGCTATAAAGTGGTATATAAGTCTAAGTGCTAATGCTCCTTCCTTCCTTCCTTCCTTCCTTCCTTCCTTCCTTCCTTCCTTCCTTCCTTCCTTCCTTCCTTCCTTCTTCCCTTTGTCATTTTCCTTCCTAAGGACACAGTGGTTAGAATGCAGGATTGCAGACTGACTCTGCCCACTGCCAGCAGTTCGATCCTGACTGGCTCACGGTTGACTCACCTTTCCATCCTTCCGAGGTGGATAAAATGGGGATCCAGATTGTTGGGGGTAAACAGGCTGACTCTGTAAACCGCTTAGAGAGGGTTGCAAAGCCCTGTGAAGCGGTATGTAAGTCTAAGTGCTATTGTTATTGCTATTCTTTTTTTAAAACAAAACCCACAAATATTACACATACACATAGATATATATGCACACATAGGCACATATTTGTGTTATATGCACACATAGGCATACATTATGTATGCGTCTATGCCTTTTTCATTACGTTAATATAACATAATGTGTCTGACTTTGGTGTTATAGCCAAACATCAGGTCATAATTATAATTTTGTCTATTTGTAATTTTAGCACAATGACAATAAAGATTATTATTATTATTTCCACTTCTCAAAGTGGTAGAAATGATAGGGATTATAACAGCTCTTTAAAAAAAACACTAAGAATTTGTTCATGGATATGCTTGTGTGTATAAACATATAAGGCAATATGTGTAAACATGTAACTTCCTGAATATCAGCATCTTGATGTTCTCAGCACGCACCACAGCCAATCTACAAGACCCGTAAATAAACCACAGTTTATCTATATAAGCCACCAGCAACCACAGGACGCAGCGTCTCCACAGGGGTATACAAAACAATATGGTGAGTCAAGATACGTTCAGCTGCTGCCCTACAAAGTCCAAGAAAAGGCCGACCGTGTTCAAGAAACATTTTTTTCCCCTCACCACAAGTCAAGGAACCACAAAGTCACAGCATTTGTGGAACGAGAGGAATGTCCTTTCCCTTTTTGTTTTGAAGTTGACGTTTATAGGTTACAGATGGTGCAGACTCTCTGAAGAAGAAAACAAAGGATGCTTCCTTAGAAAAACATCTACTCTTATCTGGAGAGAGATCGAAGTGGCCAAAAGACTTCCTTCGTTAAACAACAACTGCCGTGTTTCACCTCACCGAATTAACAGGTTAAACCAGACGCGTTAATTTACGGGCTTAGAACCGTGAGGGCGAACCTACGGCGCACAAAACACTCTCTGTGGGCACGCGGGCCGTCGCCTGTTGCTCTTCGTGCCCGCCAGCCAGCGTGAAAACGCACCCCCCAAATGGTTGTTTTCTGGGGGGCTCTTTTTCAGGCTGGTTTTGGGTGCCGTGAGATCCTCGGAAGCTGGTTGGTTCGCAGAACCAACGACAATTGTCCCAACCGGTTCAGCCGTACCGGGCCGAACCGGGAGGATTTCACCCCTGTGCTGAGGGAAGATATCTACAACCAGCTACCTTATAGATTTCTGGAGAAAAGGAGAGTAAGACATCTATGGGCCTCCAGATCCTGTGAAGCAACGGGTCTTCTAATGAAGGATGATGCTACTTAGAGCCTTTGGGGATTAAAAACAACAACGACAACAACACTCATCTTACCTGTTTCCCATGTAGGTAAACTGGAAAGCACCCTAGAAGAAAAGAAGCCATGTTTCTTAATTGTTTCAGTGGAGGGTGACTTTAAAAAGCCAACACATCCAAGAACTATATGTACTTGTTGTTTTGTAGAATAAAACCCAATGAAAATAGGACCAGGAAGAATTGGTGGGGAAGATATTATCAGGCATAGTGTCCCTGGAACAGCTAGCTATATTCTTTATGAGAATATGGTTAGGCTATGATTTACTATCATTCGGAGGAGGAGGAGAAGGAGGAGACAGAAGAAGAAGACAGAAGAAGACAAGAAGAAGAAGGAGAAGAAGAAGTCGACATGAAGAAGAAGAGGAGAAGGAGGAAGAGGAAGGAGGAGAATTTGAGGAGAAGAAGAAGAGGGAGGAGGAGGAGGAGAAAGAGAATTTGAGGAGGAGGAAGGAGGAGAATTTGAGGAGGAGGAGAAGAAGAAGAGGAAGAGGGAGGAGGAGGAGAATTTGAGGAGGAGGAAGAGAAGGAGGAGGAGGAGGAGGAGGAGGAAAGGGAGGAGGAGAATTGAGGACGAGGAGAAAGGCCGTTTAGGTTTTGTAATGGCAAATACACTCTATTGCCAAAAGGATTCGCTCCCCTGCCTTTACTCGCATATGAATGAACGTACAGTAAGTGACATCCCATTCCTAATCCATAGTGTTCAATAGGAGGTCGGTCCACTGCGCACTGTTTTTGAGCTAAACTGAAGGCCACATGAAGTTTGGAGGTCTGTAGCAATGGACTCTGCAGAACATTGGTGACCTCTTCGCACTAGGCGCCTCAGAGTCCGCTGACCCCCGCTCCATCCGTTGACGTGGCCTTCCCCTTCGTGGCTGAGTTGCTGTCGTTCCCAAACACTTCCACGTTCTTATAATACAGCTGGCAGTTGACGGTGGAATATTTAGGAGCGAGGAATCTTCACGCCTGGATTTGTGGCACAGGTGGCCTCCTATCCCAGTTCCACACTGAGCTCCTGAGAGCGACCCATTCTTTCACACATGTTTGCAACAACAATCTGCATGCCTAGGTCCTTGATTCTATACACCTGTGGCCATGGAAGGGATTGGGACCCCCGATTGATCGTTTGGATAGGTGAGCAAATACTTTTGGCAATATAGTGTATCTTCCCTTTAATGAATGCAAGAAAGAGGATGGACTCACTTTTTTGTGTTTTCAAATATGCTTCTGAGGTAAGATGTTCTCGCTGCCGTCTTCTGAAAGAAATTGTGAACAAGGTCATGCAAAATGGTCAATTTATTCACTCGGTCTTCTTTTATTTTTTATTACCATGTTTTCTCGAAAATAAGACAAGGTCTTATTTTCTTTTGAACCCCCCCCCCCCAAATAAGCGCTTGGCCTTATTTTCGGGGAGGTCTTATTATTTTTGAGGTGCAGGAGGCAGCGAGCGTGGTCCCCTCATGGCTGCTGCTGTGTGGCAATATTTTAGGGGAGGGCTTATTATCGGGGGAGGTCTTATTTTCGGGGAAATGGTATATTTTACATACATGCATACATACACACATACATATCAAATTATATATATATATATTATATAATAATAATAAAAATTAAAGGTTGTATGTATGTATGTATGTTCCGGCATAACTCTGGAGCACCTCGAGCAATTTCAACCAATCTTGGTACACAGATGACTTATCCTATGGAAACAAATACTGGGAGGAGGGGGAGGGTTAAGACCCCCATGGGGTGCATTTGTGTGCCTGTGTTCCAGCATAACTCTGGAATGCCTGGGCCGTTCAGGAGAGGACCGAGATTGTTGAGGGCCGTATGCTGACTCTGTAAACTGCTTAGAGAGGGCTGTAAAAGCACTGTGAAGCAGTATATAAGTCTAGGTGCTATTGCTATTACGTTCCAGGTGGGTCTTATTTTCAGGAAAACCTGGCTTAATGGATCTGGAATAGCATCTACCCGCTCAACAAGTTAAAAGCAGGAAGCCGCTTACCTCCTCGGAGAGCAGTTTGTACCATTCCCTCCGCAGCACTTTGTGGCTGAAATCCAAAGGCAGTTCAAAATATTTCACATATTCCAGGTCCAGGTTTAACTTTTCCCAGAAACCTTTGCAGTTTCGCATCTCAAATAAGCAAACAAATGGGAAGGAAGAGAGAGAGGGGGTTTCCGATAAGAGATATTTACTCCTCAGCATGATTAAACACGGTCTAGAGGTCACCCTCGGCTTACAACATTCATTCAGTGCCGTTCGAAGATACCACAGCGCTAAAAAAAAGTGACTTATGACCATTTTTCACACATCCGCTGCAGCATCCCCCGTGGCCACATGATCAAAATTCAGACGCTTTGATGACTGATTCATATTTATGACGGTTGCAGCGTCCCAGGTTCCCCTTACTGACCGTCTGACAAGCAAAGTCAACGTGGAAGCCAGCTTCGCTAAATACATTAGACATATATTCTCCAGGTGTGAAAGATTGTGTCCATACATGAAGGTCCTATTATATTGATTTATTGCTAAAAACCTATGCATAGAAATCTTCTCAGTTAATGGTTTGCGCCTGCTAGAAATTAGATAAGTATCTACAGAATTCAAGGGGGAGTTGGACTATTTGTGGCTATGGAGGGATTCTAGGCTAGTCTCTCTTTTGACTCCACCCTCCAGATCGGCCTCTGTTTCTCTCACAATGTACAGCAGGGGTCTCCAACTCAATTTACCTGGGGGCCGCTGGAGGCAGAGTCTGGGTGAGGCTGGGCGGCATAAGGGATTCCACAGAAGTCCATTCCCCCCTGCAGGCTGCACTAATATTATACTTTCATATCACGATGGGGGCCACAAGATACCGTCCTGCGGGCCGCAATTGGCCCGCGGGCCGTGAGTTTGAGACCCCTGATGTACAGAATGCATCATCTACCCAAGGGGTGTCACACTGGCGGCCCACAATGGTGGATTGCAGATCCCATCACAACCAGTATGTAGCGACGGGGCTGGGTGTCCACCTCGAGCATGTGCGCTGCGCACGCATGCGCACGCCACCGCCCCGCGAAACCCCAGCTGCTCAGTGGAGGTTGCGAAGGCACCGTACGCTGTGCATGCTGGCGCAATCGGCCCGTGTCCCTCAAAAAGAGGTAAGGAACACGGGCGGGCCCCATCAGCCACTGTTCTGGGACGGTGGCCACTGCTCCTAGCTGCCACCTGTATGCCCCTACTGGGCTGTACCGCCTGATGCCCTCCACTGCCGCGGGCCAGATGTGTCACGCACAGGCCATGTCGTCCCCTCCCCGCTCCACGAAGGGAGAAAACGTCACGAGGGGAATGGGACACGGCGAGTTTGACACCCGTCTTCTGTCGATTCCATTTCACTGCCTAGTAAAAGCTGAGCACGTTGACCTTCGGCCTTTTTAAGTGACAAGTTTTTAACCACGCCCTGAGACAGATGGCAGCTGCAACTACACAATCTTTTTGTTTCAAACTCCTGCGGCACGACCGTCCCAGTTCTCCTACAGTTCTAATACCAGTATGAAACCTACCACCTGGGGTGCTCCATTCCTTACAAATGCGATCATCCAGCAAGAATTGTCAACAAACCAACTGCAAATAAATAAATTACTGGGCACGGCAGTGCTTCACAGAGTCAAAGGGCGCCAGTGTTCATTTTATGACAAATGGCTGCTCAGAAATCACCAGTAAACTATTCCAAACTAATTTGTCCTCCTAAATTAGCTGGAACTGCTTTGTTGAATGGAGCTAGGATTGTCTCCATATGTACATGTTAAAGATGTGATGTCATGATGCTAGTTATAGAATGTGGAGGCTTTACTCCTTTGCAACAAATACTCCTCTTTTGATATAACCGCTTAGAAAGAAGGTAGAACAGGAGTGACTTCAACTGGTAACTTTAAAAACAACAAAACCAAATTGCAACCTGTTCACAGTCAAATTGGTTTCAATTCAATTTTTTCAATTCAATTCAATTTTAATACTTATAAACCGCACCCTCTCCCCACAGGGACTCGGGGCGGTGCACAGGGAGAATAAAAACAATAACTATATACAACATTTCATATTAAAAATAAATTAAACAACACCTGTGCTAAAATACCCATTAAAACTAACTAAACTAAAAATCCCCAATAAACCCAAAACAGAGGAATAACTATCCCAGGCCGGCAAGGCAGAAGAAGTGTGTTTTTAGTTTAAGACGGAAGGAGTGGAGGTCCGTGGTGGTCCTAATGTCGGGGGGGAGGTCGTTCCAGAGGGCTGGGCCCGCCACAGAGAGAGCCCTTCCCCTGGGTGTCGCCCGCTGACAAAGTCTAGTGGACGGCACCCGGAGAAGTCCCTCTCTGTGGGAGCGAATCGGCCGTGAGGATGTATGAGGCAGGATCCGATCCCGCAGGTAGCTAGGTCCCGAGCCATGGAGCGCTTTAAAGATGATAATTAATACCTTTCAAGCCATTTTCAATTGTGGTCTGGAACCAGGCAGTGGTTAAGGCCTGGAGATTATTCAAACATCTGAAGAAGGGTTGCAGGAATTGGGTATGGCCAGTCGCGGGAAAAGAAGGACTAAAGGATGACATGATAGCAGTGTTCCAGTATCTCAGGGGTTGTCACAAAGAAGAGGGAGTCAAGCTACCGTATTTTTCGGATTATAACACACACCTGACTATAAGACGCAACTAAGTATTGCGGCGTGAGAAAGATATCGACCTGGCCACTCTCCAAGCCTGACAAAGGTCAGTAATTGTGAACTATCTTGAAAGACTGTGGGAGAGGAAAGACTTTGCTGGAAAGGAATTCACTGTAAATTAAATAAAAGGGGTTTATTGGGACGAGGACTCGGCTTCTTGCTGCTGGGGAAGGCTAGGCCAGAATTTAAGGTATTCTTAAAACATCACTTGTTAATCTATATAAATAAAAATGGAACAAGAGTTTGTTCAAAACTGCTAATCTCCGAAAGTCCTGCACCTGCACCGATCGCTTCCAAATTTTCACACAACGTTCCTTTCAAATACGGCACCAATGATAGATATATAGATTGTGTAGATGTCACACCTGTGCAAGGTACACGCAACGGAAATATAAAAAATGTAAAAAAAAAGGTAGGTAGATGGATAGAGAGAGAGCAGTGGGCCACGGGAATTATTTTATGACATTTGATATCATGTCATAGTAGTAGGTAGGTAGGTAGGCAGGTAGGTAGAGGGAGAGAGGGAGAAATACAGTAGGTAGGTATGGTGGTTGTGTGTACGTTTGTGTGTGCAGGTGTAGATCTACACACAGATTGGTTGGCCATTTAACCAGATTGGGCCACAGCAACGTGTGGCCGGTAATCCCTAGTATATAATATACTTGTTATAGCATGTAGTGTATATACACACACGTATATTATAAACTACAACTATGTTCTATATAATATTATGTATATGCATAATATAGTATAAATCTACATTGTTACCATATTTTTTATTATGCGGACTTACCTTTAAAGAAGGTAACGAGATGAGGTACATTTCACACAGAATTCCAGGAATATCCTACAAATGTGGGAATAACCAGCGTTAACTTTTCAGGCCAAACGCATCAATGGAGCAGAATGATTTAATTAAGGTGGAGAACATCTGGCCTTCAAAGAGAGAATGACCTCACTTTCTAAATCTCCATTTCAGAGAAGCGTGTTTTGTAAACAAAACCCCAAAAAACAATGAAAATATTTTAAGCACACCCACCCACCCCCCTTTACATGATTATGACCATACAAAGTCATACAATGAGCAAGAAGAACTGTCTTGTTGGCTCATTCTTAAATGAGTCAACCTTATGTTCTTCTTATGCTTCGTAAGCCATTCTTATGAGCCATTCTTATGTTCTTCTTCTTCTTGTTGGCTCATTCTTACATTCTACGATGATTGGGATCACAGAACTGTAGGAGTAGAAGGGACCTTCCTTGGAGGTCTTCTAGTCCAACCTGCAGGAGACCTTATTCCATTCTGGACCAATGGTTTCTCCAATCTCTTCTTAAAATCCTCCAGGGATGGAGTGCCTACCATCTCTGGATGCAAGCTCTTCCATGGATTAACTGTTCTGTCAGGAAGTTTCTCCTTAATTCCAGGAGGAACCTAGATTTGTCTCTGAACGGAACGATAGAAAGACCTCCCTCAATTCAGATTAGAATTAGATCATTGGATCATCTCTTACCTTCTTCCAGTTCGGCAGTGACGTGTACAGTAAAAGCTTATCCAGGTGGCTGGATTCCAGACAGACTTTCCAGTGTAAAGAAGCTAAGAACATCGAGACAAAACTAGGCTCAAGTAAAATACTGCACGTCTCTGTGAAAATTAGCAATACTCTTTGACCGTAGCTCTATTTGCAAGGGAAATTCCACTGAATTCAGTGGAGTTGAATCCCTAAAGAGGATTTAGGATTTCGGTGTTATTATTATAAGAGAGGTTAAAGGTAAAGGTTCCCCTCGCACATATTCGTTCCCGACTCTAGGGGACGGTGCTCATCTCTTTTTTAAAGCTGAAGAGCCAGCGCTGTCCGAAGACGTCTCCGTGGTCATGTGGCCGGCACGACTCAACGCCAAAGGTGCACGGGATGCTGTCACCTTCCCACCAAAAGTGGTCCCTATTTTCCTACTTGCATTTTTAATGTGCTTTTGAACTGCTAGGTTGGCAGAAGCTGGGACAAGTCATGGGAGCTCACTCCATTATGCGACGCTCGGGATTCGAACCACTGAACTGCCGACCTTTCTTATCTCCCTGGGAATGCTGCCAGAGACCTAATGCAGTGCAAGGCCAAACAGAGTCAAAGAAGAGCTTTTCTTGGCCTTGAACCGACCAGAATGAACTCATTGCTTCCTGCAAAAGCTCATGCCCCATTCGCTGCTCTTTTATGTTTTATGGGAGGGGCCAATCATCTCCAAGCCTTACTCCCAAGTCAACCCTGTTTTCTTAATTGTTCTCGCCTTCTGGCAGCTCTGTGCATGCGCACATTTGGAACAGACTCCCACTGTTCTTCTGCCTCGCTGATGTCCGACTCTGGAAGCAGCTGATAACTGTCAGACGGCCCTGGCTTCCTCTCTGCCTCCGACGCAGAGCCCTCCTCAGAGCCTTCCCCAGGCTCCATGACTGGCCCAGGTTCCTCCCCAACCCTCCTCACTGTCCAAGTCAGCTGCCACCTCCGGAGACCGCTGGTGGACGACAACATCTGAAGGATAAATACTCCTAACGGCTGCACCCTTGTAGGAAGGCATAAAAACACTTACCAATGATTAATTCTTGTATGGGATCAAATGCAAAACAACTCGATGCGTTCTCGTAAAGCCACTGGATGATCTGTTAAAAAGAGGAAGCCAAATCTGATACCACCTGCAAGCCACCATCACACCTTGTAAAAGGGAGTTGAATTCCCTGTGAACCGGGTAAGAAGGGCTAAGTCGCCTACTACTAATCATCAAGTGAAAGATTAAAAATTGTCATTTAAAATCTACCATGGACGGCTAGTCCTCGATTTAGGACTGTCCCTGAGCTCTGGAATTACGGTCATTAAGTCGTGTGGGTTGAAAATAATGAAGATTCGTAGAGGTATTATGTCACAAAAGATGACATAAAATACTCTGTCCATAAGATTCAAGGAGAAATACAGTAGGTAGGTAGGCAGGCAGCTATAGGGATAGAGAGGGAGGGAAAAATGCAGTAGGTAGGTAGGTAGGTAGAGGGATAGAGAGGGAGAAATAGGTAGGTAGAAGGATAGATAGAGAGGGAGAAATACAGTAGGTAGGTAGGTAGAGAGATAGATAAAGAGGGAGAAATACAGTAGGTAGGTAGAGGGAGAGAGGGAGAAATACAGTAGGTAGGTAGGTAGAGGGATAGAGAGGGAGAAATACAGTAGGTAGGTAGAGGGATAGAGAGAGGGAGAAATACGGTAGGTAGGTAGAGGGAGAGAGGGAGAAGGAGTAGGTAGATAGGTTGGGGGTTATACGGTGGTTGTGTGTACGTGTTTGTGTGTGCAGGTGTAGATCTACACACAGATTGGTTGGCCATTTAACCAGACTGGGCCACAGCAATGCGTGGCCGGGGACGGCTAGTACAGAATAACAGAGTTGGAAGGGACCTTGAAGGTCTTCTAGTCCAACCCTCTGCTCAAGCAGGAAACCTTACACTATTCTGGATGAAATAGCTGTCCAATCATTTCTTAAAAACCTCCAGTGTTGAAGCACCCACAACCTTTGAGCTCACCTTCTGATGCCCCAAATTAACTGAGATATATTGCAATACGCGGTAACTGGCAACTGACTTGATTTTTTTTTAAAAAACAACAACAATGGGGCCAAAGTGTTTTTTCTATTTTATACACAACGATAAGCAGACAAGGATTTCCGTCCAGACAGACTGGAGGAGAGATAGGCGCCCTCACCCCACCTGGTTTTCCAACTCCTCCGTGCTTCCGACATGTAGTAGGAGACAGTGCAAGGCTGCTAACTGGTCATTATCCGACTTGCTCTTCCACAAAAATTGTAGCAAAGCCTTCGGGCTCATTTCTACGGTAAATATTTTTCCTGTGCTGCGATCCAAGACGCTCGACTTGGCTGGGGAAAAGACGGTCTCAGCGTTCAGCGGGTGAATGTTTGCATCTTCGCCTGAAGGAAACAAAATTGAGCGGAAGGATTCTTAGAGGGCCCAATGACCACCGGCTGAAACCTCCAAGGTCCCTTCCAATCCTACTATTCGTAGATTTTCACGGGTGTAGGTATGCTGGTCTTGTTGCATTCGGGTGTTTTCCCATGTAAGCATACAATACAATAGCAGAGTTGGAAAGGACCTTGGATGTCTTCTAGTCCAACCCCCTGCCTAGGCAGGAAACCCTACACCGCTTCAGACAAATGGATATCCAACATCTTCTTAAAAACTTCCAGTGTTGGAGCACTCACAACTTCTGGAGGCAACTTCTGTTCCACTGATTAATTGTTCTCACTGTCAGGAAATTCCTCCTTACTTCTAAGTTCTTCTCTCCTTGATTAGTTTCCACCCATTGCTTCTTGTTCTGCCCTCAGGTGCTTTGGAGAATAGCTTGACTCCCTCTTCTTTGTGGCAACCCTTGAGATATTGGAAGACTGCTATCATGTCTCCCCTGGTCCTTCTTTTCATTAAACTAAACCTACCCAGTTCCTGCAACTGTTCTTCATATGTTTTAGTCTCCAGTCCCCTAATCATCTTTGTTGCTCTTCTCTGCCCTCTTTCTAGAGTCTCCACATCTAATTCTATTTATTCTAAGTCAGGGGTGTCCAACTTGATTTCATCAAGGGCCGCATCAGGGTTGTGTTTGACCTCAGCGGACTGGGGGTGGTGGGGTGGCCAGGAGGGATGTGGCTGGTATGATGTCACTCACCGAGGCTCCGTTTTTGACCACAACCGCCTCCTACAACCCTCTGCCAGCAAAAATGGAGCTTGGGGAAGCCACGTGTGGCCCACCTGTGCTCCATTTTCAGCTGCAACGACCTCCTGCAGCCCCCTGTCAGTGAAAATGGAACTTGAGCCCGAGCTTTCCTTCCTCTGGCAGAGACACCATGGGGTGGTCCTTGGCTGTTTCCAAGGTGGGCCCGCAGGCCAGATCTATGCACTCCACAGGCTGAATCTGGCCCCTGGGCCGGCTCTGGCTCCCGGGCCTTGAGTTTGACGCCCCTGTTCTAGGTTGTAAATCCAGGCATTCCTTTCTCCTAGAAACATTTCTTTTTAAAAATAAAAATACCTGATAGAAAGAAACTGTGGCAGATTAGGTACGGATGCTGGGTGTCCAGAAGATGCAGGAATTGTCCAGGTAAATACGCAGCCACGTACGAGCCTGTTTTGGAATGAATGTTGGGTGGGTTTTTAAAAAAAACCCATAATAAATCAAAATGAAACAAGACAGAATTGAACTGCGCACACCAGGTGCATTATTCAACACTGCGGTGTTATTATATCATTAAATCTAGAATACAGGTAATCCTCGACTTACAACGGTTCGTTGAGTGACCGTTTGAAGTAAGAACAACACTTTCCTGATTGTTCATTTGCACCTTTTGACTATCATTAAGTGTTGTACCTGATGATTCTTGATGAATGTATCTTGTCTTTTTATGTACATTGAGAGCATCTGCACCAGACAAATTTCTTGTGTCTCCAATCACACTTGGCCAATAAAGAATTCTATTCTATTTTTATTTTTATTTCTATTGTATTCTATTCATTCGAATTCTATTCCTATTCTATTCCTATTCCTATTCCCATTCCATTCTAATTCTAATTCATTGTTCTATTCTATTCTATTCCATTCAACATATTCTATTCTATTCTATTCCTTTGAATTCTATTTCTATTCCATTCCATACTCATTATCTATTCTATTCTATTCTATTCTATTCTATTCTATTCTATTCTATTCTATTCTATTCTATTCTATTCTATTCCATTCAACATATTCTATTCTATTCCATTCCATTCCATTCCATTCAACATATTCTATTCTATTCTATTCCATTCGACCTATTCTATTCTATTCTATTCTATTCTATTCCTTTGAATTCTATTTCTATTCCATTCCATACTCATTATCTATTCTATTCTATTCTATTCTATTCTATTCTATTCTATTCCATTCAACATATTCTATTCTATTCTATGCTATTCTATTCCATTCCATTCAACATATTATTCTATTCTATTCCATTCGACCTATTCTATTCTATTCTATTCCTTTGAATTCTATTTCTATTCCATTCCATACTCATTTTCTATTCTATTCTATTCTATTCTATTCTATTCTATTCTATTCTATTCCTTTGAATTCTATTTCTATTTCTATTCCATTCCATACTCATTATCTATTCTATTCTATTCTATTCTATTCCATTCAACATATTCTATTCTATTCTATTCCATTCCATTCCATTCAACATATTCTATTCTATTCTATTCCATTCAACATATTCTATTCTATTCTATTCCATTCCATTCAACATATTCTATTCTATTCTATTCCATTCGACCCATTCCATTCCATTCCATTCCATTCCTTTGATTTCTATTTCTATTTCTATTATTTCTATTTCTATTATTTCTATTTTATTTCTATTCTGAAAAAAATTGACCTATGACTCTTTTTTTATACTTCCGACCATTACAGGATCCCCATGATCAGGGGATCAAAATTCAGACGCTTGGCAACTGACTCATACTTACGACGGTTGCAGGTCCCGAGGCCATGCGATCCCCTTTTGCGACAGTCTGACAAGCAAAGTCGACAGGGAAGCCCCGTTTCGCTTAACAACCACGCTACTGACTTAACAACTGCCGAGACTCGCGTCACTCCGGTGCCAAGAAAGATTGTAAAACGGGCCAAAACTCACTTAGCCACTGTCTCACTTAGCAACAACAAAAAAAATATTGGGGCTCAAGGGCAGTCGTAAGTCGAGGATTACCTGTAATTATATTTTGTTACTCAGGCAACCCACAATTTAGCTCCCCCCGCTTTTAAAAAAAACCATGCCAGTGTTGTGGGGCTGTTTCGCAGGAAACGAATCCGAGGAAGGAATTCAAATGTTTCCCCCTCACGAAAAATGCCAAGTCTTATGACTGGCTATTAAAACGCTTTGTCCTGCCAAGCAGAATGAAGCCAAGCTAGGAACAATTCCTTATTTGGCAAAGCAGATTTATGGGGATCGGGAAGAGATCACAAAGGCAAAACCAAAACACGTATGTGCTAAACTTTTCAATGGAAATATATCTCCCAAGGGGCCCTAGATCGTTAAGCGTGTCTCATTCAGAGAAGCAGAAAAGGAAGGGGACGAGAATATTAATTTACCAAGATCCAAAAAAACCAGCTCCTTCATTTGCGGAGAATTCCTCTCTTCCAACGTGGCGATGTATGTTTTACTATAACCTGTAAAGAGAAAGAGGCAAAGGTAACAAGCTGGGCTAGCCAAAATCAGGGGTGGGTTCTGGATCCGGGCCCGGCGTCGCCCACATGGACGCAACACTACCCATTCTTGCATTGTAGCTGCCAGCGACGCTTCCGCAAGCTCCAGCTGCTCGGCGGAGTGTCGCACAGATGCTATATGCGCCATAGCCTTAAAAGACAGGAAAGCAGCTCAGGCGGGCGGGTGGGGCTTCCGGAGTGCTGTACTGGAATGGTATTCCAGTCAGTGGTGGGTTTCTGCAGGCTCGCACCTACTCGCGAGAGCCGGATGGTGAAATTTAGAGAGCCGGTGAGAGGAGGTTCCAACAGCGGACCCAGAAGTAAGTCTGCGCCGCCGCTGCCGGTGACCCAACAAGAAGGAAAGGAAAGCTTGCCTGGAACAGCTTGCCTCCAGAAGTTGTGAATGCCCCAACCCTGGAAGTCTTTAAGCAGATGTTAGATAGCCATTTGTCTGAAATGGTATAAGGTTCCTGCCCACGCAGGGGGTTGGACTAGAATACCTCCAAGGTCCCTTCCAACTCTGCTATTGTATTATTGTATTATTGTATTAAAGGAAAGGAAGAAAAGAAAGAAAGAAAGAAAGAAAGAAAGAAAGAAAGAATGAATTTATTATCACAATAGAGCCCAAAATTTTGGTTGCTAAGCAAGAGCGTTGTTAAATGAGTTTCACCACATTTTACAAGTTGGCCACTCCCACCCAGTCACATGACTGCCAAGCCACGCCCACAAAATAGGCCACACCTAGAGAGTAGGTTCTAAAAATTTTTGAAACCCACCACTGCATCCAATGCTCCAGGCAAGCTCCGATACACCCGTACCGGTGCGTACCGGCTGCAACCCACCACTTGCCAAAACTGTATACAACTTTATCCCCTAATTGCTGGAAATGGGACCAAATAGCGGGCACCTATTGATGTGATGGACATGCAGAAAGGCAAAAGATTACTGGCAAAGGGTTAAAATGGGGTTGGAAGAAATGAGCGGAAAGAAATGGGAATTTAAACCGGAAATATTCATTCGTAGGAATCAGAGAAGAAGGTCAAAGCAAAGGCCTAACCCAGGGGTGGGCAAACTTTGCAACTTTAAGTCTGAAGGACTTCAGTTCCCAGACTTCTCCAGACAGCTTTGCTGGCTGGAGAATTCTGGGAGCTGAAGTCCTTCAGACTTAAAGTTGCAAAGTTTGCCCACCCCTGGCCTAACCTATTTAACATTACACAGCACAACAGCAGCGTGAATAGCTGATGCCCAACAATGGGAGAGTGAGAACAGACCTCTGAAAAGGGAAACAATAGAGATAATATTAGACTGTGCAGAATGCGATGGACTAACGCCCCCTAGAGTCCTAGCACCTATGTGCGAGGGGAACCTTTATCTTTACTATCCCGTCTTTATTATTTTTTTTACCAATAACTCAAGACGGCAAACATATCCAACACAACGTCCTCCGCCTATTTTCCCCACAACAACCACTCTGTTTGGTGGGTTGAGGTGAGAATGAAGGACTGGCTTTCATGGCTAAGGCAGGACTTGAACTCATGGCCTGCTGCTTTCTAGCCGGGGGCCTTAACCGTTCGATCAAACCGCCTCTTCGTTAATCAATAATCAGTATAAGACCTGGATAATCAGGTGGAACAACGGCTGATGACCTCTTTCTATCGGCCCACCATGGAAAGTGTCCTCACTTATTGTATCACAGTGTGGTATGCTGGTTTAACGGTTGCGGACAGGAAGGCTCTACAGAGAGGGATCAATTCGGCACAAGAAACCATCGGTTGCCCTCTGACATCACTGGAAAACATCACCCAATCTCGCTGCTTTAGCAGAGCAAGGAAGATTCTCATAGATGATTCACACCCTGGTTGGTATCTCTCTGCACTTCGACCATCAGGCAGGAGATATCAAAGTATAGCCAGCCGAACAAACAGGTTTAAAGATAGCTTCTATCCTTCGGCCGTGAGACTTTTAAATTCAACCGCCATCACTCCATGCACATGCTAGTTTTTTCTTTTTTCTTTTCTCTCTTTTTTTGTTTCTGCTATAGTTTTGCACCAATGAAGTTTAAATCTCTGGAACAGCTTGCCTCCAGAAGTTGTGAATGCCCCAACCCTGGAAGTCTTTAAGAAGATATTAGATAGCCATTTGTCTGAAATGGTATAAGGTTCCTGCCCACGCAGGGGGTTGGACTAGAAGACCTACAAGGTCCCTTCCAACTCTGCTATTGTATTGTATTGTATTGTATACACTAATATTCCCTCATTGTAATTTTAGTACAATGACAATAAAGATCATCATTATTATTATAATCTTGTAAGAGGCAGCATAAACTTACCTTTATGTAGAAAAGCCACGGAATAAGATACTTCGTTGGGATTCGTATCAGCCAAACTGTAGCACAGACATAAACTTCCTAGAAAGAAAACATATTTACAGGTAATCCTCAGCGTACGACCACAATAGAGTCCAAAATTTCTGTGGTTTTTTTTTTTTAAATATATGTTTTACTAGGTGATAATCTGGCATTGCCCCGGGATTTATTTATAGGCGGAAAATGTCTGGACCAAATGTAATTTCTAATGTTGGATTTTTCTCCCTTAGCAGAGGGAGCCCCCTTGTGGAGTACTGTGAAGCCGTTATCATGGCAACTCCACTGCGCTGTACAGTAGAAGCCATTTCTACTGTACAGTAGAAAGGGTGGTGTGTGTGCACCTAGAGGTGCGTGGCCAGCTCGACGTCACTCGTGTTGGGGGCGAGGACTCTCCAAGCAAAAACAGGCTCTGAAGCTCTATTTTCGCCCGCGACAGCCTCCTGCGACCTTCTGCTGACAAAAATGGAGCTCGGGGAAGGCCCCACACAGCCCTTGGGAACTGCGTTTTTGACTGGGCTGCCCTCCTGTAACCCTCTGCCAGAGAAAATGGAGCTAAAATATATTATTAAGTAGAGGACGTACCACTGGAAGACAAGTTTAGTCTGCAGTATAGCAAGAAGCAAAAGAGAGAAGGTGCAAATATATAACTCAAAGTTTCCCAATGCTTGTATTCCAAAAACTAGCTTTGCCTCTCTTGTATACAGACCTGTGTCACTGGTAAAAACGTGTAGATCCAAAGGTTTGGGTATAGTTTCTTGGTCTCGGTAATAGCTGTAATTCAAGTTCACAGATCTACGAAGAGAAAACAGGAGATACTACAGCTTTACGGAAGCCCATAATCGACGTGAAAGGAAGCAACGGGATTCTCCAACGAAGCACACTCCTCATCGTAAAGATTACTTATTCAATTCAGTTCAGCTAATTGATTTTGGAAGGATAAGCATATCGGTCCCAACAACTCCGTGATTTACAGAAATGAGATTAATGGGCAAGCACGCAAGCTATTTATCGACGTGGATTAGCTCGGCAGGATTATACTGATACAGCTATTAGCGATTTAAACGCTTACGCCGAATTTTTATTATTAGTATTTGTGAATATGGGCTGTGTAAGTTTAGTTTTCCTTCTTCCTAGCTTCTTTTAGAAGGTTGTGGGTTTTTTAAAAAAAATTCCTACATGCTTTTTCAATTTTTAAAAAATTGTATTTACTTAATTGCATTCACAGAATCCTACACACACACTGTATACATACATAAATACATAAATTCACACATGTAATATAGACATATAAATACATACACACACACATATCCATAGATTCACACACACACACACTTCTGAAACTCACCTTAATCTTATATCAGCCACAGAGATCTCTAAAGTTGCTTCAAGCTGTTTGAAAATCAAAAAGAGAGCTTTGGGTTATCACAGTAGAGAGGATTAGAAAGCAACAGTATTTCAAACATACCGTATTTTTCAGAGTATAAGATGCACCTTAGTTTTTGGGGAGGAAAATAAGGGGGAAAAAATTCTGCCTCTGCCTACCAGCATCCATCGGTATTCAGCTGGCTAGCGTCCTTAGCAAACAGCCTGGTCAGCTTTAGCACATTCGCTCGCTGGTTGTGAACGTCCGCGGGCTCATTGGGGCTGATACGCAGCTTCAAAAACACAGCTGATTGTGGCAGGGAAGCTCCAGTGAGTAAAACAGGTGAAGCGCGGAACCGGTCTGACAAGGCAGTAGCTGTTCCTGGTTGCCATTTTGGCTTCCGCGCCTCACGTTTTCAGCTTCCAAGCACTGCGCTTAAGACCCTTTCAAGGCTGTGGCAGTCACCAAAGCACATCGCTGCTGACCGCTGACCGAAAATCCAACACGCAGAGGCCAAAAACGGGGCGTGTGGAGGCCAAAAATGCGACGCACGGAGGCAGCGATGTGTTTTAGCGGTCCTCACAGCCTTGAAGGGGTCTCAAACGGAGCGTTCAAAGGCTGAAAAGGGGAGGCTTTAAAATAATGTCTGAATGCAATCAAATGTGGCTTATTTAAATTCTCCATAACCCTGCGTCTCTGGGACTCGCATTTCAGATTTCAAAATGGATATTGTCCTTTGCGTTCATCCGCCCACATTTAGATCCAAGCCCTCCCCACCCCCCCAAAAAAATCCCCTCCACGTTCAATTTAACAGTGTTTTTGTTAGGAGTGGACTCCTAGTGTTGGGTAGGCAATATATAATACCATGATGACAAATGGTCTTTGTTGCTTTAAGATGTTTGAATGCAATTAGAAGCTGTAATTATCTCGGCAATAAGAGGAAGTCGGGGGAGCGCATTCTCTCTCTCTCTGCTGATTGCTCTCTACTTCATTGCTCCCTGATTGCTCGACCGGGACTGACTGTTTGAAGAAGGAAGAATTGTGAATTGCGACTGTAAGCAATTGTTTATTTGTTAAGGACTTTGTTTGATTCTACTATCACTGCTTGTGAAGCAGTAGTTTAGTTTTACAACACCAGTAAAGCTACTTGTTTTTACTAGCAGTGTCTGAGATACTATTTGTGTGCTTACTAGCAACGCTTCTCTAGCTGCACAACTTTCTGTCTCCCAAAGGAAATACCCCCAACAGTTTTCACTACACAAAGTCTGCAGGAGAACTTACTATGAGTTTAAAGTCTTTATCGGGATAAAATTGGATGCAATGTAATGTGTCCCTTTCTTCTTCCTACAACGAGAAGAAATGTGAACAGAGACCGAAGTTCGATCTGTGGACGTAAACATTATCCTGCTAGACTGAACGAGAAATGAGTTTCACAGGAAAACCAGTGAATCAGGAAGACATTTGACTGAACCACTTCCAAATATTATTATCTTGTCTCCCCAGACTTCCGACCCATTTGCTTAGGTAACGGTCCGTGCATATTTCGATCAAGGCCACCTCCCTTACACTCTTTTACCGTCATAAATAAGATTATTTATCCCACCTTCATGATTGTTATGGTATAAATACAAGGCGACTGATGTACCTAATATTCCTTCTTCCTCACAGCAACAACCCTGTGAGGTGAATTGAGCTGAGAGGGAGGGGCTGGCCCCCAAATCACCCAAGGAGCTTTCATCCCTAAGGTGGGACTAGAACTCCCAGTCTCCTGGTTTCTAGCCAGGTGCTCTCACCACTGGGCCAAACTGGCCAACATTTTCTTATACTTCAGCTCTGCAACCAATTCTGGAATTTGCCTCAGAGCTTCAGTTGTGTTTAGAAAATCTTTCCTTGTAACAAGAGAGAGGAGACGAAGCTGTTGTGGCCCTCCAGCAGAGCTGGCAGCAGATTCAAGACAGTGAGGAGGTTAGGGAGGAAGCTGGGCCAGTCCTGGAGTCTGGGGAAGGCACAGATGAGGGCTCTGTGTCGGAGGCAGAGAGGGGGCCAGAGCCGTATGCCAGTTATCAGCTGCCTTCAGACAGGCAGAGGAACAGCTGGAGCCTGTTCTCAATGTGTGCATGCGCAGAGCTGCCAGGAGAAAGGAACGGCTAAGGAACAAGGGCCAACTTGGGAGTAAAGGCACAGATGGACGGTGAACGGCCCCTCCCAGAGGGAATAAAAGAGGAGTGACAGGGGAGTGGAGTTTGCAGGAGACCATTAGTTCATTCCTGCATTCTTGCCAAGTATACCCATACATCCCTGCGGCCGATTCGCTCCCACAGAGAGGGACTTCTCTGGCTATGCCAGCGGGCGACGCCCAGGGGAAGGGCCTTCTCTGTGGCGGGCCCAACCCTCTGGAACGACCTTCCCCCCGAAATTAGAACAACGACGGACCTCCGCTCCTTCCGTCAAAAACTGAAAACACACTTTTTCTGCCTGGCCGGCCTTGGTTAGTCCTCCGTTTATTAATTGGGTTTTTAAGGGGTTTAGCTTTTTAGTATTGTGGGTTTTTAGCGCAGGGATAAATTGTTTAATTTTTTATTTTATCTATTTATGTATTTTTATGTCTGTATTTTTTAATTCCCCTGTGCACCGCTCCGAGTCCCTTTGGGAGAGGAAGCGGTCTATAAATTAAATATTATTATTATTATTATTATTATTATTATTATTATTATTATTATTATTATTATTATTATTATTATTATTATTATTATTATTATTATTATTATTATTGCGACGTCTGAAAGATATCATCCTGGCCACTTTCCAAGCCTGATAAAGGTCGCTAATTGTGAACTATCTCGGAAGACTGGGAGAGGAAAGACTTTGCTGGAGAGGAATTCAGCAAGATTATCTCTCTCTCTCTCTCTCTCTCGCAAATTCTTCTAAGCATGACTTCAATCTTCTTTAGATGAATAGCTCTGTGTTATTTTAAGAGGTGTGTCAAACAGCTGCAGTTAAACAACCCACAGCACGAGGAATAAATAGCCAAGAGGACCAAATTCTTCTTGTTTTTCACCTTTGTGACAATGTAGAATAGTCTTTGTTCCAGCATATCCCACTGGGACCAAACGAGATCATCAGCAATTCTTTCTCTCGAAAGCCGGTTCGAATTTTCAATCGTCTAAAAGGGAAGGAAACGAGCACGATTACAGGAGAGAAATAGCGCAATGTCATGTAGTGGAACAGAGAATAAATAGGGTTGGAAGGGACCTTGGAGGTCTTCAAGTCCAACCCTCTGCTCAGGAAGGAAACTCTATTCCCAAATTCACGCGTTTCCCTTTTGCAAACTTTTCATAAGCAATGGGGAAGCAGATTCACTCAACCACCGGTTACTAACTTATCAACTGCAGTGATCCACTTAGCAACGGAGACAAGAAAGTTCGTAGAATGGGGCAAAACTCACTTCATCAATGCCTCCCTTAACAACATAAAGTTTGGGCTCAATTGTGGTTGTAAATCAGGGATTAGAGCTAATCTGTGTGATTTATGGTGAATTCTCAACTGGCAACTTGCATTCCGATGGGAAGGCACTTTACCTTGTCATAATTCATCAAAAACCAGCTCAGATGCGGGACCGTCTCCTGCCGCATACCTCCCACCGTCCGATCCGCTCCCATAGGGAGGGCCTCCTCAGGGTACCATCCGCCGGTCAATGCCGGCTAGCGGTGCCCAGAGGAAGGGCCTTCTCAGTGGCTGGGCCATCCCTCTGGAACGACCTACCCCCCGAACGTCTGACTATCACAGACCTTCCCCTCTTTCGCCGCTCACTTAAGACGTATCTTTTCCATCAAGCCGGTCTAGCTTAGAGCTTAGAGCTCTGATATAATTCAATTTTAGCCAACGAGTAAATGTATTTTAGAATTTTAATGGGATGTTTTAGCACAGGTCCTTAGTTTAATTTATTTTAGACATTATTCTGTATTTATTCTTATTTATTGATTTTAACTCCATGTGTACCGCCCTGGGTCCATTTCGATGGAGAAGGAGCGGTTATATAAATCGAAATAAAATAAAAATAAAATAAATAAGATCTCTGCCCAGGGAATTATTTTTTCCACGATGAAAGAAACTACATTCAGAACAAAACTGGGATATATATTTTTTTCCACTCTGCTCAATCTCATTGCAACCACAACAAAACAAAAGCCCCAAAGGAAGACAATTAAAACATACCACTCTGTCTCCTTCTTGGACAGTTCTGATGTCCAATTTTTCGGCATCTTAAGAA
This sequence comes from Rhabdophis nuchalis, assembly GCA_039707465.1. Taxonomy (NCBI): domain Eukaryota; kingdom Metazoa; phylum Chordata; class Lepidosauria; order Squamata; family Natricidae; genus Rhabdophis; species Rhabdophis nuchalis. The sequence continues at coordinate 23,660,736 of CM077656.1, read as the reverse complement.
ACATAAATACAATCTTAGGTGACAGAAATAAAGGTACAGGTATCAGGTAAAACGTTATTTAAGAAATCTGTACCTATATATTTGTTTGTTTCCAGTTCCAAAGGGTGTTGCCTGAGAGGTTGACAGGGCAAATAAACAAATTTTTTTGTGTCTTTTAATGACCCCATAGTCCCTTGCGGGGGTGGGGTCAGGGCAACTGAATGGAGCGGAGAGTTTACTGGCCAGATGCCCTTCCTGTCACCACTGCAGAGTTCACAGTAGATAAGTTTCACATTGTGCAAAGGGAAATTAACATGTAACGACCAAAATCTTGGATTAGATCAAATTATTAGATCAAACTATTCTCCAAGGCACCTGGGGGCAGGACAAGAAGCAATGGGTGGAAACTAATCAAGGAGAGAAGCAACTTAGAACTAAGGAGAAATTTCCTGACAGTTAGAACAATTAACCTCTGGAACAGCTTGCCTCCAGAAGTTGTGAATGCCCCAACACTGGAAGTCTTTAAGAAGATGTTAGATAGCCATTTGTCTGAAATGGTATAAGGTTCCTGCCCACGCAGGGGGTTGGGCTAGAAGACCTACAAGGTCCCTTCCAACTCTGCTATTGTATTGTATTGTATTAAATGTACTCCTGCTCATGAACCTTGTTACTCTGAATAAACGAGGAAAAAACAAGGGGCACAACATGCATATAGTATTTCCAATATGTAATTCTGATACATAGGTGTGTTTGTAGTCCTGTTGCCTTGTAGTACAATAAACCTAGAACTTGAGAAGGAACTTCCCAATCAAAATGCAGAACTAAAAGCACTTACATTTATCTTCTGAAATGAGTAAGAGGCAGCTATCCGACAATGACTTTTTCTCTGTAAGGGGATATAGGAACTGAAAAAGAGAATTGTTCAGAGATTTTTTTAAAAACGAATGGACGTATGTCGAGGATTACCTGTACAAAGCAGCTTATTAGGTTTATCAATTAAAAAAATTAAAGACGAAGTGCATGTAGCTCTTTCTAACATTGTGCTACCAGTCAAGATAATTTTAAGCCTGGAGGAAAAAGGTTAGTTAAAATCACTTACATGGACTCTGATGCAACTATCCACAGCCTTTAAAACTTTCACGTTATTAAGCGGGTGAATTTCAATTAGCAAGGTCAGGCATTTAGGAACTGGGATTAAAAAACACACACAAAGAAGAGAATATTAATCCACAGCTCAGTGGTTTACGAAGTCCATTTAAGAGCGTTTAGGTAATTCAAGTACCTGTTTGAAAAAGGAGCTTTTTCTCTTCCTGTGTTGTCTGAAGAAAACTGATGGCTATTTAAAAAAAAAAAAAGATATTGAAAATGTAAAGCATTGAATAGCAATAGCATTTAGACTTACATACCGCTTTCCAGGGCTTTTAAAGCCCTCTCTCAGCGGTTTTACAGAGTCAGCCTCTTTCCCCCAACAATCTGGGATGTCATTTTACCCATCTAAGAAGGATGGAAGGCTGAGTCAACCTTGAGCCTGGTGAGATTCGAACTGCCAAATTGCAGGCAGCTGGCAGGCAGCAGAAGTAGCACTCTAACCACTGCGCCACCGAGGCTCAGTTCACCATCAAAGCTGACACCAGCCAGAGCATAGAACAGGGGTCTGCAACCTTAAACACTGAAAGAGCCATTTGGACGCGTTTCGCACAGAAAACACCGGGAGCCACAAAACCTGGGTGGGCGTGGCCAACTCAATGTCACTCCTGCCCAGTTACATGACCTCCCCCCAGCCACGCCTACTCAGGTTTCATGGCTCTCGGTTTTTCTGCAGGAAATGGGTGTCTCTCTCTCTCTCTTTCCTCCCTCCCTCCCATTTGTTTTTCTTTCTTTTTCCTCTCCCTCTCTCTTCTTCCTTTCCTTTCCCTCTTTCTTTCTTTCTTTCTTTCTTTCTTTCTTTCTTTCTTTCCTTTCTTTCTTTTTATTCCTTCCTTTCCTTCCTTCCTTCCTTCCTTCCCCTTCCCTTTCTTCTTTCTTTTTCAATGAACACGATAGCAAATCCAATGTCCATGTCAATATATATCCCTCAAACTGGGGGGACTTACCTAACAAGGTCTTTTGATGATTGATGGAGCAGCTGATCACACGCAGGTCTTTTTCAAAAGTGTACAAGTGCTGTTGAGAAAAGAAATGGTGATATCCTGTATACAAACCAGGGTTATAGTTTGTACACCGTATTTTTCGTAGTGTAAGACGCACCTTTTCCCTCTGCTAAAAGAGGGTGAAAATTTGGGTGCGTCTTATACACTGAATGTAGCCCCACCCTCCCACGGTCCTCCACCTTTTGGCCTCTGCCTCCCAGCAATTTACCTCCTTGCAGCAAATGGGAAAAATGGGGCTTGCGGAAGCTGCAATAGGCTATAGCAATCCCTGCAGCCTGAAGCAGCTGATGATCTACTTTTGCCTCCCAGCAATTTGCCACATGGAGCAAACAGCAAGTTTCACTTTCAGTTTAAGTGAAACTTGCTGTTTGCTCCATGTGGCAAATTGCTGGGAGGCAAAAGTAGATTTTTTTTCCTTGTGCTAATCAGGGTGTTTGCTCTTTGCTGCAAGGAGGTAAATCAATAACTATAAATGTCTCTAGAATGTTCAAATTATTAGACTTATTTTTTAAAGTTGCTTTATTACTGTTCTAAACAGCTTAATAAAATGAAGAAGCTTTTTAAAATAAATGCTTGAACTGCAGAGGCCCCGTGCTATTGTATCTTCTTTTAAATAGCAGGGAATAACTATACTTCCAGAAAGCACCTCAATTTTAACAGCATCTGTACAAATATAGTCTGAAATGTAACACTACAAACAGTGTATATTTTCTGTGCTGTTTGTTGCTTGTTGCAAGGAGGCAAATTGCTGGGAGGCAGAGGCAGGTTTTTCCCCCTTGTTTTCCTCCCCAAAAGCTAGGTGTGTCTTATAGTTCGGACCGTCTTATACGCCGACAAATACACTACAGTAATCCCTCGTTTTCCGCGGCTTCGTTTTCCGCGGATTCAGTGCTTCGCGGATTTGTAAAAAAGACCAAAAAAAAATGCATTGGTAGGAGGCAAGCGCCCCCTAGTGGTTGCTTTAAACATGTCCACCAATTCAAGTTTCCTAGCGAATCCTACTTCGCGGTTTTCACTTTCCGTGGAAGGTTGCGGTCCCCATTAACCGCGGAAAACGAGGGATTACTGTACTTGTATAACCAGATATCATGCTTGTTGATTTCATTGCAAAAGATACAATTTTCTTGGAAACAATGCTGCCTTGTATGTAACATTAAAGGCAACATTTCATTCTCCAACTTCGTTTAATCCTTACAGAAGACAAATAAGGCACACCTGATTTCTTTTATTATCCTCATCATACAATCCAATGTTGGTGCACTCCGGAGGGCCCTGTAAAGAAATTAAACGAGCGTTAAACATTCATATTTTAATACCGTTTTAAATATTTACTCTCCCTTGCCAAAACACTTTCTCTGTCAAAAACTTTACCAGTTTTCTCAAGTAAGAAACAAATTGGTCTTACCTTCCAAGTATAAAGAACATTTCCATTTCTTTCTACATTTATGATCTGCAGCGTTTCCGAATGATTTCTCCAGTCATCTAAAAAAAAGGCAAGCAGGAATGTATTTCTGCATTCTTCCGGGTGCATTCTTCCGGGTGCGCTTCAAGGTGTTAGTAACCATATTTAAAGCGCTCCATGGCACGGGTCCTGGTTACTTGAGAGACCGCCTCCTGCCACATTCCTCCCTTTGACCTGTCCACTCCCACAGAGTGGGTCTCCTCAGGGTGCCGACAGCCGGTCAATGCCGGCTGGCGACTCCCAGGGGAAGAGCCTTCTCTGTGGCGGGCCCGGCCCTCTGGAACGACCTGCCCCCCGATATCCATACCATCACAGACCTACGCCTCTTCCGTCGGATGTTAAAAGCACATTTCTTCCATCTAGCCGGCCTGACATAGACCAAGGGTATAATTTTAAATTTTGATATTTACTGGTTTTAATCTTTTATAGTATTTAAATTTTAGCACAGATTTAATCATTTAATTGTCTTTTATATTTTGTATGTGTTGTTGGGTTTTATCTTTCTGTGCACCGCCCTGAGTCCCCCCCAGGGAAAATAGGGCGGTATATAAATCGAACAAAATAAATAAATAAATAAATTTCTAAACTCATTCAGTCCAACTGTAAAGGAAAGCCAATTTCCGAAAAGAATATGCAAACATGATATTAAGACTTGAGCAGGCTGAGTTGGAAGGCGGGGTTAAAGGTGTCATCAGCTGGGAATCATTGGCGCAGCCCCAAGAGACCCAAGTTCAGCTCCTCCATGAATTCTTATCTAGTGCCAATTTAGCTTTGACCATCAGTTCACCAGATTCTTCTGCATAGGTAGCAATGCAGGTAGTCCTCGACTTACGACAATTGAGCCCAAAATTTCTGTTGCTAAGTGAGACGGTTGCTAAGTGAGTTTCCCCCCATTTTACTATCTTTCTTGCCACGGTTGTTAAGTGAATCACTGCAGTGGTTAAGTTATCGTATTATTCGGAGTATAAGACGCACCTTTCCTCCCCTAAAAGAGGGTGAAAATATGGGTGTGTTTTATACACTGAATGTATTTTTTCCTTCCCAAATGCTAGGTATACTTATACTTCAGAGCATCTTATACTCTGAAAAATACGATACTAACCCAGTTGTTAAGTGCATATGGCTTCCCCGTTGACATTGTTCGTCAGAAGGACGCAAAAGCGGGTCACAAGACCCCAGGACACTGCAACCGTCATAAATACGAACCAGTTGCCAAGCATCACGGGGCCAACGGTTGTAAGAAAAACACACCCTTTTTTTCAGTTGTAACTTTCAAACGGTCGCTAAATGAACTGCTGTAAGTCGAGAATTACCTGGAAGAAAACTCTTGCTATCCTTTTGAATCCAGTAAAAATCACTTTTTCCAGCTCTTTTCAGTGGCTTGATTAGGAAGTGAAGATTCTAAACCAGGGGTCTCCAACCTTTGCAACTTTACGTCTGAAGGACTTCAGCTCCCAGACTTCTCCAGCCAGCTTTGCTGGCTGGAGAATTCTGGGAGCTGAAGTCCTTCAGACTTAAAGTTGCAAAGGTTGGAGACTCCTATTCTAAACCATGAATAGGGTAACTGTCGATTGCATCTCTGAGTTGGCTGCCTCTTAACATCACATGGATATTATTAACTTTTGGAACAGGGAAAGATAAAACTTTAGAACTTATCTGTCGGAAGGAGTTGATCTATCACATGAATTTACTTGAAGAATCTTATGCGTCAAGGGTTCTGATTTTTTCTTCTTTTTTAGTGTTTTGAATAAAGCAGAATGTTCTTTTGAATTCTGGTAAACCAACGGCTCCCCAAACTTTTGGGGCAACACGGACCGGTTCCATGGAGAGGTTTTTCCATGGACCGGAGAGAGCGTGGCTTCGCGTGCGGCCTGCATCTCACGGGTGGGGCTCTGCTTGTTTACGTCTCCTGGTTTCTGGCGTGCCACGCCCGGTGACTGTCCACAGACCAGGTGTCAGGGTGTTCTAAGTATATAAGACTTCTTATAGTCTTCGGAAGAATGATTGCAACTACAATTTAATCTGTGCAAGGAGGTATAAATAAAGTAAAGGTACAGGTTCCTCTCGCACATCTGTGCTAGTCGTTCCTGACTCTAGGGGGCGGTGCTCATCTTCGTTTCAAAGCCGAAGAGCCAGCGCTGTCCGAAGACGTCTCCATGGTCACGTGGCCGGCATGACTCAACTTCCGGGTGCGTTACAAGGTTTTGATGACCATCTTCAAGGTGCTCCATGGCACGGGGCCTAGCTACCTACGAGACCGTCTGCTGCCCCATACATCCCTACGGCCAACTCGCTCCCACGGAGAGGGTCTTCTCCGGGTGCCGTCGACCGGGCAATGCCGGTCGGCGGCGCCCAGGGGAAGGGCCTTCTCTGTGGTGGGCCCAACCCTCTGGAACGACCTACCTCCCGAACTCCGTATCATCTCGGACCTCCGCTTGTTCCGCCAGCACTTAAAAACACACTTCTTTCATCTAGCCGGCCTGGCATGAACTACTCCGCCCCGTACTGACTTGTAGCTAATCAAAGTTTTAATTTATGGGTTTTAAATTTATTTTAACTCAGGGTTTTGGTTTAATTTAGTTGTTGAATGTTAATATTTTGTATATATGTATATTTATTTTTAAATTTCTGTGCGCCGCCCCGAGTCCCTTCGTGGTGAGATGGGTGCGGGTTACAAATATGAATAATAAATAAATAAATACACTTCCGAAGGTGCACGGAACGCTGTTCCCTTCCCACCAAAGATGGTCCCTATTTTTCTACTTTGCAGGAAACGTTTTGCAAAGTGCTCAAACGTCTAACTTTGATGTTTGCACGAAGTTCAACCACAAATAAATGCCGAGTAATATCTAAGTGCTCTTCCTCCCCCCCCCCACCTCTGGGAAGAAAAACTGCAAATACATAAATGTCAAGCTGTGACATTTATAGAGGAGGAAGGCTGGCCGACGTGATCGATGGCTAGTAGGAAGTCGGAATGAATAACGACTTCCTGCTACCTCGTGTTTTTCAGGTCCAGCAGTTTGAAGGTCTCTTTTTCAAGGATTACATAGCTAAATAACCTCATGTCACCTTTTCAGGAAGTTTCACTCGCAAATCAATGAGCGCTTTGTTATTGTTATTATTTTTTAAGGTAGTTCCAATCAGATGTATGAACAAAGTATCCGTCTTTCTTGGCACCGGTCTTTATTCACGGTTAATAGCTGAGATAAGATCCAGCCAAGAATTAAGCACTGTTTAAATTTCCTTTCATTTCCAGGAGAAATAGCAATGATTAACTTGGTTAAAGCCTTTGGTTGGTACAGACCCTGGTTTTTCACTGCTCCACATGCCTGTTGTTGACTTCCGTCCTGCTGGAGAGGCTATCATTGGCAGGGGTTTCTTTACAGTTTTGGTAAAGAGAAAAATATTCCACAATACCGTAAGTTTTCAGTCTTTCCCTAGTCACTGCCTCTTCTCCTATCCGCCCCCCTCCTTTTAATCTGATAATTAACAGTAGTAATGTAATGTAATTCACTGATTAAATCCAACCACTAATATCAATTTTCTATAGAGAGTTATATATGTAAGTCACAGTCATGCATGATTATATTTGTAGTTAATTATTGCAAATGGTCCTAACTTAACTGTATTAAAGGGGGAAAGAGTTAAAAGAAAATAAACTGCCGTGAATGTGCTTAACCACCACGGCATGAAAGTTCTTAAAATGGGGCAAAGCTCACTTAACGACCGCCTCACTTAGCAACAGAAACCTGGCCCTCAATTGTAGTGGTAAGCTACCTACAATTACTACGATCCACCTGTGATGGAAATATGTAGTCAATTTCCTAAGGTATGAGGAATACAAGAAGTTACTAGTTGTAGGTTGCATGTTGAAATAGGCTGGTTAATATGATACAGTTTCAGATTAACGGAAAGGACCTTGCAGGTCATCTAGTCCAACCCCCTGCCCAAGCAGGAGACCCTACAACTGCCTCTACCTAGAATTGAACTCACAACCTCCGGATTGGGAGGCGAGAGCTCCACCTCTAAGCCACAGCAGCTGGTTCACAAGAATGGAATTAATGTTAGGTAGTCTTCGACTTACAATAGTTCGTTTAGTGACCGCACTTAAAAAAAGTGACTTATGAACGTTTTCAAACTTATGACCGCTGCAGCATTGATGTACCTTTGGAACGGGGGATCAAAATTCAGACGCTTGGCAAGGGGTTCCTCTTTGTGACGGTGGTCAGGCGATCCCCCTTTTGCGACCTCCACGGGGGGGGGGGGGGGAAGCCGGGTTCGCTTAACAACCGCGCTGCTCATTTAACACATGCAAGAGATTCGCTTAACACCCCCCCCCCAAAAAAAGTCGTACGCGGGGGCAAAACAAACTCACTCGATCCGCGTTTGGCTCACAGCCCCATCGATTCTGGGGCCAGCTGTGGTCGTAAACCGAGGACCCACCTTTCATCTCCCTATCTCTCAGGCAAAGCGCCAAGTCGGTTAGTCGGAAGGGGAAAAAATAGCATTGTCTTTTCTTCCTTGTGCAAGTGAGTCATTGCGCGATCCGGTTTTTTTCTCTCCCAACTTTGAAGCTCCCTGGATCCCCCGTTTTGCAGATCCCCGCGGGATCCCCCCCACCCCACCCAGCGCGCGCTTGCTTGCACCCCAGGTCAACTTTGCCCCAGCCCAGCCCGGTCCTCACCTGCGCTGCCCTCTCGCCCCGCCCGCTCCGAAAGCCAAGGTCCCACGTCCCGGGAAGGCTCGAAGCGGGCGCTCAGCTGGCACAGCATCGCCCGGGAAAGCGCCGGCCGGCCCGCCCGGCGGCTGCAGGGGGAAGCCGCTCCGCTGGCTTCCCGGCGTTCTTTAGGACCCGGGGCGGCGAGCGGGCGGGCGGGCGCCCCCAAACGCTTATTTTCACTTCTTGCCGAGCAGCTGCAGCAGGCGCCTTAGGCGGGGAAGCCGTTTCCTATTGGACGCGCCGCGCGTCCTTCAGGGGAGGCTGGAAGGGCGGGACCGAGTCTGATGCTGATAGAGGGCGAAGCCGAGAGAGAGCAAATCCTGGAATAATGCTGATGCTTATGCCTACTACTACTACTACTACTACTACTACTACTACTACTACTACTACTACTACTACTACTACTACTACTACTACTACTACTACTACTACTACTACCTGACTGCAATGATCAACACTACTACTGTACTACTACCATGATACTACTACTAGTACTACTAGTATCATGACACTACTACTAGTAGTATCATGGTAGTAGTACAGTAGTAGTGTTGATCATTGCAGTCTCAACACTACTACTGTACTACTACCACGATACTACTACTACTACTACTACTACTACTACTACTAATACTATCGTGGTAGTAGTACAGTATTAGTGTTGATCATTGCAGTCAGCCAAATGTTCAGACGTTATTAAAGACTTTATTCTTCATTTAAAGAATAAACTTTATTAACATGAAACTCAGCCAACTGAACATTAAAAAATGCATCACAAATACCATTGACTGGTGTAATGGGTCATCATCATCATCATCATCATCCTTTATTCAGTAAACATGAAACTCAAGTCAACTGAACCTTCAAAAACGCATCACAAACAGCACTGACTGGTGTAATGGTTGATACGGATTGCTGCCAGCGTCCTAGGTATCAACCAAGTACATCATCATCATCATCATCATCATCATCATCATCATCAGTTAATCTTTGGTGAGATTCACAGCCTTTGGGGCTGGTTGGTAGCTCAACAGCTCGAGTCCTAATCAAGGACCTCGGAACTGTTAAGGTAACGTCGGAGGATAGGTCTTGCTCCAAAGGCTCCAATTGCAATTGGGACAACACGCGATTTCTTTTTCCACAGTTGCTCAACTTCAATTTGCATGTCCTGGTACTTTGTGATTTTTTTCTTGCTGCTTATTTTCAATTCGTGCATCACCAGGTATTGCAATGTCAATGAACCAGACTTTTTTCTTTTCAACTATTATGTCAGGTGTGTTGTAGACCACATGCTTGTCAGTCTGAATTCTGAAATCCCACAAGATCTTGACTTTCTCCTTCTCTAAAACCTTCTCAACCTGATGCTCCCAGGGGTTTTTGCTGTACTCAAATCCAAACTTCTGGCACAATTTCCAGTGAATGATCTTAGTAACGCAGTCATGGCTTTGTAGGTAGTCAGTTTGTGAAATTTTGCTGCATCCACTGATCAGGTGGTCGACTGTCTCATCTTTCTCATTACAGACATTTGCTGTTGGTGGTAACATGTTGAATTTTTGCCTTCATGCGGTTTGTGGCTATTATTATTATTATTCACTTTATTCGTTAAACAGGAAATTGTTGCACATGCATGCACATGAGGTTAAAAAGGTTAGTCATCACTGATATATTATATAAAAGTTGCTCTGACTGGTGATTTTTTGGGTCGCTAGGGTTTTGGGGTGTTTTTACACAGTCTGGATGTATCTTGATTCTGCCAAAATGAATTTAAGATGGCAGTAAAATTCAAGTTATCTGTGAATCCTTTCTGCCCTCTAGTGGTGCTCTGAGGTTTTGCCCGCTCAAATCTGACTAGTGCAGATCTTGTGATTATATATCTACATAAACCGCGTCACTCAGGTTAACAGGTCAGATAAAGCAGGGGTCTCCAACCTTTGCAACTTTAAGTCTGAAGGACTTCAGCTCCCAGAATTCTCCAGCTGGCTGGAGAAGTCTGGGAACTGAAGTCCTTCAGACTTAAAGTTGCAAAGGTTGGAGACCCCTGAGATAAAGGACAAGCATTTGCAGAACATCCTAAACCTGGTTAGAGCTAACTTTGGTTAGGATTGGGTAACTTAGTGGGGTGGACGAATGGAGCCTATGGATTGTGAAAAAGCAGAATAGGAAGAGTATTGATCAGCCTTTGAACTTACGTGTTGGAGAAGACTTAAGGCAGGGGTCCCCAACCCCTGGGCCGCGGACCAGTGCCGGTCCATGGCTTGATAGTAACTGGGCCGAAGTGAGCGGCAGAGAAAGTAGTACAACTCTTAGGAAAGTGTAGCGAACGCTCCACTATTCTGGCGGCTGGCCGGGGTGCTCCCCGGGAGCAGGACGGGGGCAACGGGCTGCATTGGGGGGGGGGGCACCACCCGGCCCTGTGCAGGGGGAAGGGGCTGCCAGGCCCTTCTGCCCGGGACGCAGCCCATCCTTCCCTGCCCCAGCCGAGGATCCTTCACCTGGGACCCCTGGCAGCTTTCCCGCCCGATTGCACGTGACCAAGGAGAGAATTAAGAAAGGAAATAGACCGTCAGACAAATCCATCTTGATTTCTCACTTGAGGCACAAATGGGCAAATGTAAGCTGCCTCTTATCTGATTGTAGTCCAGGGGTCTGCAACCTTAAACACTCAAAGAGCAACTTGGGCCCTTTTCCCACAGAAAACACCGGGAGCCACAAAACCTGGGTGGGCGTCGCCAACTTGACATCACTCACTCTCAGCCAGTCACATGACCACCCCTAGCCATGCCTACCCAGGTTTTGTGGCTCCCTCTCAGGGCTGGCTTCTGGCTGCTGTTACTGCCAGTTCACTCAGGGATGCGCAGAAGTAAAAAATTGCTTCTGTGCATGCAAAAAACAAAACTGGTTCAGGCGCGTGGCCAGCCAAGTTACTACCTACTCGGCCGAACCAGTCTGAACCAGTAAGATGCCACCTCTACCCCCCGTTTTCTATGGGATATATATATGTCTCTCTCTCCCTCTCTCATCTCTCTCTCTCTTTCCCTCTCTCTCATCTCTTTCTTTTTCTCTCTCTCCCTCTCTCATCTCTCTCTCTCTCCTTCCCTCTCTCTCATCTCTTTCTCTTTTTCTCTCTTTCCCTCTCTCATCTCTCTCTCTCTCCTTCCCCCTCTCTCATCTCTTTCTTTTTCTCTCTATTTCCCTCTCATCCTGCTCTCTCTCTCTCTCTCTCACCCTCCCTTCCCCCCTGGCCCAGGCCGCGGATAACTACAATGCTAATCTGGCCGTCAAAGAAATCCAGTTTGATACCCCTGCTTTAGGGAGAGACTACAGCTTCAGGATATAGATGTCATAATTACACCCGTTTGTCTGACCCCCGATATTCCCAATAATATACACCGACACATGTTCCCAAAATACAAACCATCTTTATTACTCATTAACAATCTCAGGTAGTCTGAAACGCAGTTGCACATTGAGGCAACCACGAAGTAGAAGGAATGTGAAACTGAGGCTTTGTCTTCCAGGAACCCGGGACTTTTCCTAAATTATGATGACCGGAACCACTAATTGTGGTCTACTCACAAATATAACCCTGATCTGGATATAGCCTTGTGGGAATCGGAGTGAATGCAAGGTTTCTGTAGGAGACGAACAGGCTGAGCCCGAGGGAGGAGTCGAAGGCGTCATCGGTCTTGAGTCTCTTCGTGCCCACAAGAGATCTGAATCCAGCTCACCTTGAATTCCCTTGTTCTACCGCCAATTTGCTTTGACTGTTAGTAGTTCAGATTCTTGTAGAGAGCTTCAGCTTGCAGGAAATCCTTATAGAGGTAGTCCTCAACTTACGACCACAATTGAGCCCACAATTTATGTCGCTAAGGGAGACTTAAGTGAGTTTTGCCCCATTTTACGACTTTTCTTGCCGCACTCGTCAAGCGAATCCCCGCCATGGTTAAGTTAGTAGCCTGGCTGTTCAGTGACTCCGATTTGCCCCTTGTCAGAAGGTCACAAAAGGGGATAATGCTGCACCCGTCATAAACGTGAGTCAGTTCTCAAGCATCCGAATTTGGATCATGTGACCGTGAGGATGCTACAAGGGTCATAAGTATGAAAAATGATCTTTTTTTCATACTTCTTGTTGTAATTTCAAATGGTGAACTGTTGTAAGTCAAGGACTACCTGTATTTATTTGGACTGCCTGGTTTCTGGGCTTCATAGCTTCCTCACTTAAGCAATGGGTGGTTTTCCAAAGGCCTGGAGTTCCAAAGAAGGGTTTGAACTAAGCCTGACCCGTCCAAATGAAAGAAGAAAACTACCCCGAATTCCCTCTTGGCTTAAATCTGCCGCACAACCTTAATTTTAGTAGAGTGCAGCAGGATGAAGAAAAATCCATAGGTGAATCAGTTAGGGAGGAAAGCAGTGAAATTCATAGCTTTCAAAAGCATTCCAGTAGCATCTTGGCTGGTATTCCAAAATAAAACATTAAACGTTGCTCAACTATTCCAGTGGGAAGTTTAACGATTATCTAAATATATACAAATGGCTATATGTGCCTGTATGTTTGTTCCAGCATAACTCTGGAACGCCTTGAGCAATTTCAACCAAACCTGGTACACAGATGACTTACTCTCTGGAAACAAATACTGTGGGGGTACAACACCCCTAACATCCCTCGTGGTGTGTGTTCTGCTAAGATACAGCCTGTCGTGCCTTAGAATGGCTTCTACTGTACAGCGCAGTGGAGTTGCCGTAATGGATTCACAGTACTCCACAAGGGGGCTCCCTCTGGTAAGGGGGAAAACCCAACATTAGAAATTACATTTGATCCGGACACTTTCATCCTATAAATAAATACTTGGACTATGTCGGGTTATCAGCTAGTTAACAATATTAACGGTACGGCGCATTCACGGAAATGGCTTGAAAGAATCTGCGTTGTTTGGTTTGCAAAAGAGAAAGTTAAGATAATAACTTGTGAACGTGACGCCTTTTGGCAGATTTGAAGTCTTTTTCTTTTTCCGAACTCTGGTGAGTAAGGTTGTAAAACAGGGCAAAACGCACTTAAGAACCGTCTTGCTTAGCAGCCGAAATTTGGGGCTCAGTTGTGGTCGTGAGCAATCTCACACACAGGAATCCAAAATCAAGTAACAATCTTCCAATGTATTTCCCGACTGGAAAAAAAAAAGTCTTCTCCCATTAGTCTGTGCTCCTCTGCAGCTTCCTTTCGGAACTGAAGAATAACTTACCCATCGCCTTACGGCTGCTTCCCCCATTTGTTGACGGTATTTTGAATAAGCCATTTTTGACCTGTGCAATTTTGCATAACTAGACTATAATAGGGGGATCCGTTCAGCTTCGCGATTTCAAGGCACCGTTTCGTCTTCCTGTTGGTTACAGATGATCCCTGGAATTTTTAAAAAAAAAGAAACTAGCATTAATTTTAAAAAATAGGCAGATGGTTTGAATTCGGTGCCCGTAAATATTTTTTTACTAGCCGATAACCTGCCGTTGCCTGGGTATTTATTAACAGGGGGAACATGTCCGGACCAAACGTCATTTGTAATGTTGGATTTTCCCCCTTAGCAGAGGGAGCCCCCTAGTAAAATACTGTGAAGCCATTACCATGGAACTCCACTGTGCTGTACAGTAGAAGCCATTTTAAGGCACAACAGGCTGTATCTTAACTGAACACACACTCTGAGGGGTGTTAGAGGTGTCTTACTCCCATTGTATTTGTTTCCAGAGAGTAAGTCATCTGTTTACCAAGTTTGGTTGAAAGTGCTCAAAGCTTTCCTAAGAGCTCCGAGGGGGAAGAGGGAATGGAGCTGGCAGAGAGAGAGAGAGAGGGAGGGAGGAAGAGAGAGGGAGGGAGGGAGGGAGGGAGGGAGAGAAAGGTGGAGCCTAGGCCGTCTGTCAGCCTTCAGGTGGAGAGTCAACAGCCCCCAGGTCTGGAGGTGGCTGATGAGGAAGAAGAGAAACAGCTGGGTCAAGTGCCTGACGTGTGGATGCACAGAAGGCAGAGGAGAGGAGAGCAATGGAAATCTATGGGCCAGTCCTTGGGATGGAAGAGCCACTGCAGCTAGCGAAGTCCCACCCTAACTCTGGAGATAAAAGGCAGGGAGCAGAGATGAATAGATGTGGCAGAGGAGAGGAGAGCAGTGGAAATCTATGGGCCAGTCCTTGGGACAGAAGAGTGAAGTCCCACCCTAACTCTGGGGATAAAAGGCAGGGGGCGGAAAGGAATAGATGTGGCAGAGGAGAGGAGAGCAGTGGAAATCTATGGGCAGGTCCTTGGGACGGAAGAGCCACTGTTGCTAGCGAAGCCCCGCCCTAACTCTGTGGATAAAAGGCAGGGGGCGGAAAGGAATAGATGTGGCAGACAAGTATTCAACGTCCAGCCAGACGGACTTGTTAGCCTGCAGTGAGAGGGAAACATTTTGCCACATTTGGCGCTCCTAATAAAGGAACCGTTGATTTAACTACAGAGGGTTTGTCGTGTTTGGGGCGCTGGGTCAGAACACACTGGTAGAGAAAAGGTATGCTTTTAGTAAAGTCAAGCGGAAGGCCGAGTCGACCTTGAGCCGGTCAGGATCGAACTGCTGGCAGTCGGCAGAATTAGCCTGCAATAATACCTCACTCGAACCACTGCGCCCCCAGGGCTCCATAAATCAAAACCTTACTTGCATGAAATCCCAGTGCATGTTGAGGCCTTTTCTCTGGGCTTCGTCACATTGTTCGATGACTGGCAGGTTTCCTTCTCCGAGGTCGGTCAAGCATCTGTCAACCGTGTTGAGCCGAGATCGTAAACCTCCCACAAATAATTCTCCGGTGCTGTGATAGAACATGTGCTGGAAAAACACAGACAGACGTTCGTTCCGTGACCGTTCCAAGTCTCCTGCTCGAGCAGGCGGTTCGACTAGAAGAACTTTAACACAGGGGTCCCCAACCTTTTTGGCACCAGGGACCGGTTTCATGTTAAAAAAAATTCCACGGACCGGTGGCCATGGTTCGGCCGGGTAGAGGGGGAGCGGGGGGGAGGGGATCAGGTGGCGCATGCGCGCATGGGGGGTGAGTTGGCTTACTCGCTCTTCTCGGGCCCCCAACAGTGCGAGTGGGCGCGCCTGCGCTCTCCCGCCCCCGGTATGCGCTCTGCCTGGGGGGTTGCCCCCTCCTCCCTCCTCCTTCTCTCTGGCCCTTTCTAAGAGTTGCGCCACTCACTGCGGCCCGGTTCCTATCAAGCCACGGACCGACACCGGTCCACGGCCCGGGGGTTGGAGACCCCTGCTTTAACAGATTAACAAGAGTTGGAAAGGACCTTGCAGGTCATCTAGTCAAACCCCCTGCCCAAGCAGGAGACCCTACACGTGCCTCTACCTGGGTTCGAACTCACAACCTCCTGATTGGGAGGCGAGAGTTCCACCTCTAGGCCACAGCAGCTTCCCACCAAGGTCCCTTGAAACTGTTCTGACCTAGGCTTCACCAAAATCATGAAACAGACTCCTTGTCCCCACCCCTCCCGGCCTCAAAAAACCTCCTTTAATTTGGCTGGTGTGAATTCCTAGCATTCAAGTCCCGGCAAACAGTCTTTCAAGGGTGTATTTACAACCACAGACCTTATCAGGCTTGGAGAGCTGCCAGGCCGATATCTTCCAAACGCCAATGCTGTACAAGAAGATACTTGGCGAGGAGTCTCTGAGAGTCACGAACAAATCTTCACCCTAATGAAGCGAACTAATGGCCGCCTGCAAACTCCACTCCCCTTTCGCTCCTCTTTATTCCCTACGGGAGGGGTCATTCACCGTCCACCTGTGCCTTTACTCCTCGTTCCTTCTCTGCTCCCTTCGTCTGGCAACTCTGCACATGCGCACATTGGGAACAGGCTCCAGCTGTTCCTCTGCCTCACTGATGTCTGACTCTGAAGGCAGCTGATAACTGGCATACGGCTCTGGCCCCCTCTCTGCCTCTGACACAGAGCCCTTCATCAGAGCCTTCCCCAGACTCCAGGACTGGCCCAGGTTCCTCCCCAACCTCCCCACTGTCCAAATCTGCCACCAGCTCCGCTGGTGGGCCACACCAAACCCGCTAACATTCTACCTTCTGTGAAATGTGTATTTTGTTCGCTGTTTTGGCATTGCCACAAAGAGTGCGTTTGCCAACGTACCTGTGGGCTATATCCATGGCAGACGTACAATATGGGCGTGTTCCCAGGAACTGGTCCTTGATCGATGCAATTTTCCTCACTTAGCGTATTTTTCATCTACAGGGTAAGGAAGAGTGAAGATTTTTTTATTTACAATCCCAACTCCCTGAGCACGCGAATGAGGATTAATACGACGGAGCAGAACCTAATACAGGTAATCCTTGATTTGTAACAGTTCATTTAGTGGCCGTTCAAAGTTACAACAGCGTGACAACAAAAGTTACAAAGGTTATGCTGAAAAATGTGACTTAGGATTATTTTTCAGTTAACGCAGTGGTTAGAATGCAGCATTACAGGCTAACTCTGCCGAATGCCAGCAGTTCGATCTGGACCGACTCAAGGTTGTCTCATCCTTCTATCCTTCCGAGGTGGGTAAAAGGAGGACCCAGATTGTTGGGGCAATATGCCAACTCTTATAAACCGCTTAGAGAGGGCTGTAAAGCAGTATGAAGCGGTATATAAGTCTAAGTGCTGTTGCTACTTAAGCTTATAAACTGCCCCATTGTATTTTACAAGGTAGAAGCATTATTATCTTGCCCCCAACCAACTGGGCCCTCCTTTTATCAACCTCCAAAGCTGAGTCAACCTTGAGCCAGTCAGAATCGAACTGTGAGCAGAGTTAGCCTGCAATACTGCTCTTCGACCACCGCACCACCATTTCAAAATATGTATATTTAAACGTATAATCAAAGCAAGCAAGCCTGCTAATTGGGCAGACTCATTAGAGCAGGGGTCCCCAACCTTTTTTGCACCAGGGACCGGTTTCATTTTAAAGAAAATTCCGCGGACCGGCCGGCTTAGAGAGGGAGCGGGGGGGGGGGGGGACAGGCGGCACATGCACACACGGGGTGTGTGTGAGTCGGCTCACTTGCCCCTCTAGGGCCCCCAACGGCGTGAGCGGCCGCACCTGCGCTCTCCTGCCCCCGGTGCACGCTCTGCCCCGTCGTGCCACCTCCTCCTCTCCGGCCCTGCGGCCCGGTTCCTATCAAGCCACGGACCGGCACCGGTCCACGGACCAGGGGTTGGGGACCCCTGCATTAGAGAGGGGTGCGCCGCCCTGGGTCCTAACAAGGAGAAGGGCGGGGTATAAATTTAATAAAATAAAATAAATAAAGAGAGAGAGAGAGAGAGACAGAGACAGAGACAGAGACAGAGAGTGTTTGTGTGTTTGTGTGTTTGTGTGTTTGTGTGTTTGTGTGTTTGTGTGTTTGTGTGTTTGTGTGTTTGTGTGTTTGTGTGTTTGTGCGTTTGTGTGTTTGTGTGTGTGGGGGCACTTCGAATAAACTGATGTGTGGTTTAACTAAAAAGCAAACAATATATCATCTTACCAGCTTTTACTTACTGTTCCGTAGCCTACAATGTTAACCTGAAGGACCAAGTTAGGGTAGACATTTTTGATATACCAATCAAAGCTTTTGCAGTTCAGTTTCTTCCTGAGTTCTTTTCTAGAAGAAACGTCTCCATAATCTATCCCAGAATTCTGGAGAAAGAGGACATCGGTTTCAAAGAGGGGGCAAATACGTAATTCAGCTGATTCAGTTTAGAGCAGGGGTCTCCAACCTTTGCAACTTTAAGTCTGAAGGACTTCAGCTCCCAGACTTCTCCAGCCAGCAAAGCTGTCAGTGTCAGGGCCTGGGCCGGGGGTCTCCAACCTTTGCAACTTTAAGTCTGAAGGACTTCAGCTCCCAGAATTCTCCAGCCAGCAAAGCTGTCAGTGTCAGGGCCTGGGCCAGGGGTCTCCAACCTTTGCAACTTTAAGTCTGAAGGACTTCAGCTCCCAGACTTCTCCAGCCAGCAAAGCTGTCAGTGTCAGGGCCTGGGCCAGGCGTCTCCAACCTTTGCAACTTTAAGTCTGAAGGACTTCAGCTCCCAGAATTCTCCAGCCAGCAAAGCTGTCAGTGTCAGGGCCTGGGCCAGGGGTCTCCAACCTTTGCAACTTTAAGTCTGAAGGACTTCAGCTCCCAGAATTCTCCAGCCAGCAAAGCTGTCAGTGTCAGGGCCTGGGCCAGGGGTCTCCAACCTTTGCAACTTTAAGTCTGAAGGACTTCAGCTCCCAGACTTCTCCAGCCAGCAAAGCTGTCAGTGTCAGGGCCTGGGCCAGGGGTCTCCAACCTTTGCAACTTTAAGTCTGAAGGACTTCAGCTCCCAGAATTCTCCAGCCAGCAAAGCTGTCAGTGTCAGGGCCTGGGCCAGGGGTCTCCAACCTTTGCAACTTTAAGTCTGAAGGACTTCAGCTCCCAGAATTCTCCAGCCAGCAAAGCTGTCAGTGTCAGGGCCTGGGCCAGGGGTCTCCAACCTTTGCAACTTTAAGTCTGAAGGACTTCAGCTCCCAGACTTCTCCAGCCAGCAAAGCTGTCAGTGTCAGGGCCTGGGCCAGGGGTCTCCAACCTTTGCAACTTTAAGTCTGAAGGACTTCAGCTCCCAGAATTCTCCAGCCAGCAAAGCTGTCAGTGTCAGGGCCTGGGCCAGGGGTCTCCAACCTTTGCAACTTTAAGTCTGAAGGACTTCAGCTCCCAGAATTCTCCAGCCAGCAAAGCTGTCAGTGTCAGGGCCTGGGCCAGGGGTCTCCAACCTTTGCAACTTTAAGTCTGAAGGACTTCAGCTCCCAGACTTCTCCAGCCAGCAAAGCTGTCAGTGTCAGGGCCTGGGCCAGGGGTCTCCAACCTTTGCAACTTTAAGTCTGAAGGACTTCAGCTCCCAGACTTCTCCAGCCAGCAAAGCTGTCAGTGTCAGGGCCTGGGCCAGGGGTCTCCAACCTTTGCAACTTTAAGTCTGAAGGACTTCAGCTCCCAGACTTCTCCAGCCAGCAAAGCTGTCAGTGTCAGGGCCTGGGCCAGGGGTCTCCAACCAGCAAAGCTGGCTGGAGAAGTCTGGGAGCTGAAGTCCTTCAGACTTAAAGTTGCAAAGGTTGGAGACCCCTGGTTTAGAGGCATTTCCATTTACACTTCGAGAAGTTGGAAAGAAAAACTGAGGTACTTTCCGTGCTCCCATTCTGACACGGAATGCCTCCACCACAATTTAATTTTCACAGTAATTGAGGACTGTTCAGAGGAAGAGGAGGGCAGATAAGATGGGCAGTACGTAAATCAAAGAAATAAATTCAATAAAATAATAAACATTAATAAATCACAAAATTAATTAAGGTAATAAAATAAAATAATGAAACAATTCAATAATATAATATAAAATAAAATAAGATAAGATAAAATGAAGCCAAAACAAAATAAGCAAAGCAAAATAATAGAATTAAAATAATAAAATAAACTAATAAAATAAACTAAAATAATAAACCAATAAAATAAGATAAACTAAAATAAAAGCAAAACAATAAATTAAAATTATAAAATAAAATAAACTAATAAACTAAACTAAAATAAACTAATAAACTAAAATAAACTAATAAAATAAAATAAAATAAACTAAAAAACTAAAATAAACTAATAAACTAAACTAAACTAAACTAATAAACTAAACTAAACTAATAAACTAAACTAAACTAAACTAATAAACTAAACTAAACTAATAAAATAAAATAAAATAAACTAAAAAACTAAACTAAACTAATAAAATAAACTAAACTAAACTAATAAACTAAACTAAACTAAACTAAACTAAACTAATAAACTAAACTAAACTAAACTAATAAACTAAACTAAACTAAACTAAACTACTAAACTAAACTAAACTAAACTAATAAACTAAACTAAACTAATAAACTAAACTAAACTAATAAACTAAACTAAACTAAACTAATAAAATAAAATAAAATAAAATAAAAAACTAAACTAAACTAATAAAATAAAATAAACTAAACTAATAAACTAAACTAAACTAATAAACTAAACTAAACTAATAAACTAAACTAAACTAAACTAATAAACTAAAATAAAATAAACTAATAAACTAAACTAAACTAAACTAATAAACTAAACTAAAACAAACTAATTAAATAAATTAAAATAAACTAATAAACTAAAATAATACAAAAAACAAAACAAAATAACAAATTAAAATAATATAAACTAAATTAATAAAATAAAATAAACTAATAAATGATGAAATAAAATAAAATAGTCCAGCTCTATTCTGATCGATCGATCGACTTCTGACATAGGTGAAAAAAATTGCCAACCACCTCAAGAGGGACGTTCCAGGCGTAGTAGACCATGTTTTTGTATTCATCCATCCACACTTCTGCTACACGCAAAGCGTTTCTCCTCACAGCAAGGGACAGATCCGGTAAATAGGGCTTGTGGGCTCTCTCCAGGTGTGCAACCCTCGCGCAGGGCAAGACCTCAACACTCCCGCCGCACTGCCAAGCCTGTCATTGTAAAATAAGCACACAATCTTTTTCCCTCCATAAGAATAACCGCAAAGCATATGATTGAGTAAGTGTGATCTTTATTGTCGTCGTACTTAAGTACAAGGAAGTTGATCCACGGAATAGCTTTTTCTCTGCGTTGGGGCTGCTCCATCACTAGAGGTGTCCAAAGATTGATTGAACAACGACCAGGGTGATACAAAGTCATCTGTCTTCAGCAGGAGGTTGGACTAGAAGACCTCTTAAGAGCCTTTCCAGCTCTATGATTCTACATTTTATGTGACTTTTTTCCTCAAGAATCAAACTGGTAGCAAACTGGTAGTAGAGGAAAGGTGCTCTACCCACTAGGCAGACTCACAAGAGTCCCCTGATCGGTTGCATCTGTAAGCATCTCCCTCAGGGTCTAAGCGACACCCCACATTTACTTTGAGAAAAAAATACCCAGATTGTTCTGATCGAGGCTTCCCAAGATCATAAAGCCGACTCCTCGTCCCGATAAAACCCCTTTTATTTAGATTCAAGGGAATTCCTCTCCAGCAAAGTCCCAGCAGACAGTCTTTCAAGAGATTTCACAACTACAGGCCTTGATCAGGTTTGGAGAGCTGCCAGGCCGATATCTTCGAAATTCCATGCTGTAGCAGCAATTACTTGGCAAGAAGTCAAGAACGGATCTTCACTGTAATGAATTGGACTAATGGCCTCCTGCAAACTCCACTCCCCTTTCGCTCCTATTCCCTATGGGAGGGGCCGTTCACTGTCTACCTGTGGCTTTACTCCTAACTCGACCCCTCGGAGAGTCTCGGAGAGTCACGAACCAATGAAGCGAACTAATGGCCTCCTGCAAGCTCCACTCCCCTGTCACTCTTTTATTTCCTCTGGGAGGGGCCGTCCATCGTCCATCTGTGGCCTTACTCCCAAGTCGACCCCTGTTCTTTAGCTGTTCCCTTCTCCTGGCAACCCTGTGCATGCGCACACTGGGATCAGGCTCCAGCTGTTCTTCTGCCTCGCTGATGTCTGACTCTGAAGGCAGCTGATAGCTGGCATACGGCTCTGGCCCCCTCTCTGCCTCCAACACAGAGTCCTCCTCAGAGTCTTCCCCAGACTCCAGGACTGGCCCAGGTTCCTCCCCAACCTCCTCACTGTCTGAGTCTGCCCCCAGATCCACTAGCCGCTGGCGGGCCACAACACACTCACATTCTCCTCTCCTCCAACTGATCTATGATATAGGTAGTCCTCGACTTACAAACACAATTGAGCCCCACATTTCTGTCACTAAGCGAGACAGGGGTTAAGTGAGCTTTGCCCCTTTTTGCGACCTTTCTTGCCACCGTTGTTAAGTGAATCGCTGCCATTTGTTAAGTCAGTCAGATGGTTGTGAAGCTTCCCCATTGACTTTGCTTGAACTGGATATTAAAAAAAAAGACAAAGGAATTAAAAGAAATCTCACCCTGAGGCCCAATTCCACATTCTCTCCTCCATAAATGTGCATTCCGCCATCCAGAACACCGATCTTCCCCAAAAATTCTCGGTTCGCGGCCAGTATTCCCATGATAGAAGGACTCCTAAGACAAAGAAGACAAACTTTTATTCATGAATATTTATCAACTGGCTACTATTTGGATGGAGCATGAAGTAGCACCAGAGAATGGATACAGATACGAGGAGTCCTCAACCTATGACCACACAATTGAGCCCAAAATCTATGTTGTTAAGGGAGAAGTTTGTTAAGTGAGTTTTGCCCCACCTTATGACTTTGCCCTACCTTATGACTTTCCTTTGTTAAGTGAATCACTGCACTGGTTAAATTAGTAACTTGGTTGTTAAGTGAATCTGGCTTCCCCATTGACTTTGCTTGTCAGAAGGTCGCAAAAGCGGACCACGTGACCTTGGGACACAGCAACGGTCGTAAATGTGAACCGGTTGCTGAGCGTGTCAATTTTGATCACGTGATCGTGGGGGAATGCTGCGAAGGTCATAACTGTGACAAAGGGTTGTAAGTTGCTTCCTTCAGTGCGGTTGTAACTTGGAACGGGCACTAAACGAATTGTTGTGACCGATGTTTTCCGTGACTAGTCATGCCTGGCTCTGGGGCGCAGTCATCATCTCTGAGGCAGCCAGCGTTGTCCAAAGACACTTCCAGAGTCACATGGCCAGCATGACTAGACGCCAAGATGCATGGAATGCTGTTATCTTCCCTCTGAAGGGGTACCTCTTTATCTACTCGCATTTGCATGCTTTCGAACTGCTAGGTGGGCAGGAGCTTCAGTGGTGGGTTCCTACTGGTTCAGCCTGGTTCGGCCAAACTGGTAGTAGCTTGGTGACCTGATCGCTGAAACTGGCAGCAACCCAGGACTGCCTGCTACGCCTCCAAACTGGTACTCACGGCGCCATCTTGTTTTTTGCGTCTGCACATGCACAGAGCAATTTTTATTGCTCTGCACATACACTCGGGGCACACCTATGAGTAAACCAGCGGTAGTGACTGGCGGAACCCACCCCTGAGGAGTTTCTAGCGTTACCCAGCTGTTCTGACCCAGCTCTTCAAACACAACAAACCCTCTGAACTTAACGCAAAGATTCCCGTATTAGGAGCGCCAGCAGTCCCGTCAAAAGGTTTCTCTCTCAACGAGACTAACAAGTCCATCCGACAGGGAGATGAGTAGTTGCCTGCCACATCAATTCATCTCTGCCCCCTGCCTTTTATCCCCAGAGCTAGGTTGAGGCTTCTCTAACAGCGGTGGCTCTTCAGTCCTAAGGACCGGCCCATAGATTTCCACTGCTCTCCTGTCCTCTGCCACATCTATTCATCTCCGCCCCCTGACTTTTATCACCAGAGCTAGGGTGGGGATTCCCTAGCAGCGGTGGCTCTTCCATCCCAAGGACCGGCCCATAGATTTCCACTGCTCTCCTCTCCTCTGCCTTCTACCCATCCGCGCGTCAGGCACTGGACCCAGCTGTTCCTCCTCTTCTTCGTCAGCCACCTCCAGACCTGGGGGCTGTTGACTCTCCATCTGAGGGCTGACGGACAGCCCAGGCTCCGCCTCTGCCTCTCTCTCTGCCGCTCCATTCCCTCTTCCCCCTCGGAGCCGCCTCCTCCTCCTCCTCCTCCTCCTCCTCCTCCTCCTCCTCCTCCTCCTCCTCCTCCGATTCAGCTGTTGGAGGGACTGGCAGCTGACAGGCCACAACCACCAGCTAATATCTTCATCTTGCCGGCTCGTAGCATGATTGGTAGCAACAAACAACATGAATAAAAAAACATCCCCACTTATTTTCATTCAAGGAAAGTCGTTGCGATACCACCTTCACCCCGTATCAGCAAAACTTACCGGATGGGTGCCGTTTGGTCTTTCAGCGCATACCACTCTTCTGGGATGGCCTCGTAGAGACACCAAAGAGCCCAGTCAAACCCATCGGCAGCCTCGGCGTACTGGGTGAGTTGGAAGTCATCGAAACGGATGTTATCAAAGACCGGCGATATGATCACGGTGCGATCCTCCTTGATGCGGGAGAGAATTGGTTCGGCCCTTCATTAAAGCAGAAGAGAGTTGATGGAGCTGTGCAGGACTTTTAAAACCAACGTGCGCTTCTCCGCTTTCTTAAAATCTCCAGCCTATAACAAGGCTTCCTATCGGAAGCTGCCTGTTGAAAGAAGAAGCTTTGATTTCTGCTTGACTCGTTACCATTGGATACTGCAATCTTCTTTGTGTGTGTGTGTGTGTGTGTGTGTGTGTTTCAACCAAACTTGGTACACAGGTGACTTACTCACTGGAGACAAATACTGTGGGGGTAAGACACCCCTAACCCCCCTCGGGAAGTGTGTTCTGTTAAGATACAGTCTGTCGTGCCTTAAAATGGCTTCTACTGTACAGTGGAGTTGCCATGGTATTAGCTTCACAGTACTCCACAAGGGAGCCCCTTCTGGTCAGCGGGGAAAACCCAACATTAGAAATTACGTTTGATCCGGACATTTCCCCCCCTATAAATAAATACCGCTGGGTTATTGGCTAATAATCCATAAAAGAAATGGCTTTGCACCCAGCATTCAGCTCAGGAGGTGGGATTCAGCAGGTTCTAACCAGTTCTGGAGAACCGGTAGTGGAAATTTTGTGTACTTTGAAGAACCAGTAAATACCACATCTGGCTGGCCCCGCCCCCATCTATTCTCTGCCCCTGCGAGTCCCACTTGATTGGGAGGGAATGGAGATTTTACAGTATCCTTCTCCTGCCACGGCCAACAAGCCACGCCCACAGAACCGGTAGTAAAAAAAAATGAATCCCACCACTGGCGCACAGTCCTCACGAGCTCCATTTTTGCTGGCAAAAGCACTGCGGGCCGATCCTTCTCTGTTTCCAGGGCAGCCTCGTGGGCCAGATCGAAGCACCCCGCGAGCCAGATCCGGGTCCCAGGCGTTGAGTTTGACACCCCTGTTCCAGACTTACCAGTCCGTGTTGACTTCAATATGCGCATCCAAAATAGCCACCACGTCTGCCCGAGATGCTCTCCAGCCAGAAATCCGGGCCTCTGTGAGACCCTTCCTTTCTTTGTGTCTCACAATTTTCAGCAGTCCAGGATGTTTGGTGTTGAACTTTTTGATATGTTCTTCCAAAGGAGCTTTGAGTTCCTCTGGCAAATAAAAAGGCAACGGATTTTAACAGTATTAATTTGAGAGCTTCATCGAATCGAATCGAATCGAATCGAATTTTATTTATAACCCGCTCTCTCTCCCCGAAGGGACTCGAGGCGGGGCACAGGGAATTAAAAACAGTTAAAAAAGGAATACAAAATTTAAAACAATAGACGTACATAAATACTAACTAAAAGGCATATTAAACAGAAAACCCTGCGCTAAAATCCCCAAATATTTACTAAAAATCCCTAAACAATCAGAAGAGACTATCCTAGGCCGGCCAAGCGAAAAAGATGTGTTTTTAATTTCAGACGGAAGGAGCGGAGGTCCGTGGTAGTTCTAATATCGGGGGGAAGGTCGTTCCAGAGGGCTGGGCCCACCACAGAGAAGGCCCTTCCCCTGGGCGTCGCCCGCTGACAAAGTCTAGTGGACGGCACCCGGAGAAGTCCCTCTCTGTGGGAGCGAATCGGCCGTGAGGATGTATGGGGCAGGATCCGATCCCGCAGGTAGCTAGGTCCCGAGCCATGGAGCGCTTTGAAGATGACAACTAACACCTTGAAGCGCACCCGGAAGACGACAGGCAGCCAGTGTAGCTCGCGCAAGAGCGGTGTTACGTGGGTGGATCTAGAAGCACCCATAATTGCCCGCGCGGCTGCATTCTGGACTAACTGAAGTCTCCGGGTGCACCTCAAGGGGAGCCCCATGTAGAGAGAGTTACAATAGTCCAGTCGGGATGTCACGAGAGCATGAGTGACTGTGCGAAGGGCGTCCCGATCCAATAGGGGGCGCAATTGGCGAACCAGGCGAACCTGGTAAAACGCCCTCCTGGCCACGGCTGTCACTTGATCTTCCATGGACAGCCGGGCATCCAGGAGGACACCCAAATTGCGCACCCCATCCACAGGGGCAAGATGTTCGCCCCCTATGGCCAGCGATGGAGTTAGCTGGTTGAATCGGGCAGCCGGAAACCATAGCCACTCGGTCTTGGTCGGGTTGAGTCTGAGTCCGTTACTTCCCATCCAGATCCGCACGGCTTCCAGGCACTGGCACATCACCGCTACGGCATCGTTGGGGTGGTTTGGGGTAGATATATACAGCTGAGTGTCATCAGCGTAAAGATGGTACTCTACCCCAAAACCACGGATGATCTCACCCAGCGGCTTCATATATGTGTGGAACAGGAGAGGCGAGAGGACCGACCCCTGAGGCACCCCACAAGTGAGGGGTCTCGAGGTCGACCTCTGCTCTCCTGCCAACCCAAATTGCGATCGGCCAGAGAGGTAGGAGGAGAACCACCGTAAAACGGTGCCTCCCACCCCCAACCCCCCCAGCCGATGCAATAGGATACCATGGTCGATGGTATCGAAAGCCGCCGAGAGATCTAATAGGACCAGGATGGAGGAGCAACCCCCATCTCCGGCCCTCCAGAGATCATCAACCAACGCGACCAATGCCGTCTCGGTGCTATGCCCGGGCCGGAAGCCGGACTGGCGCGGGTCTAGATAATCAACTTCCTCCAGGTGACGGGGAAACTGTTGTGCCACCACACTCTCAACAACCTTCACCAAAAAGGGAAGGTTGGAGACGGGACGATAGTTAGTTAAAAGAGCTGGATCCAAAGAGGGCTTCTTAAGGAGGGGCCTCACCATAGCCTCTTTTAGGGAAGCAGGCAAGGAACCCTCACTTAAGGATGCGTTGACAACCTCTTGGAGCCAGCCTCGTGTCACCTCCCAGGATGCCAGTACAAGCCAGGAGGGACACGGGTCCAATAAACATGTGGTGGCTCGCAGTCGCCCATGTAACCTGTCCATATCTTCGGAAGAAACGGAGTAGTCTGTCAGACTACAGGAGGAAATTCCACTTTTGTTACCCAGCTAAGATGTCCGTTCTCTCTTCATTACAGATGAAGCACCTGCTTTCAACTCTGCCCAGTAGTCGGGAAGAAAATGCCCTGAAAACATAAGTTAAGGCAAGGGTCTCCAACCCCTGGGCCGTGGACAGGTGCCGGTCCATGGCTTGATAGTAACCGGGCCGGAGTGAGCAGCGGAGAGAGTAGTGCAACTCTTAGGAAAGTGTAGCAAATGCGCCGCTATCCTGGCGGGTGGCCGGGGCGCTCCCCGGGGGCAGGATGGGGGTAACGGCCTGCATTGGGGGGGTTCGGGGCACCACCTGGCCCTGCGCGGGGGGAAGGGGCTGCCAGACCCTCCTGCCCGGGATGCAGCCCGTCCTTCCCTACCCCAGCCGAGGATCCTTCACCCGGGACCCCTAGCAGCTTTCCCGCCCGGTTGCACGCAAGGCGCCTTCCCTGGGTCGCGTTCCCACAAGACGCGGGTTCCTGCCTCGGGTTCCACGTGACTCGACTCACCCGCTGGAGGCTCCCACTGGTCCGCGGAATATTTTTTACATGAAACTGGTCCCTGGTGCCAGAAAGGTTGGGGACCCCTGAGTTAAGGCATGTGCAGAGAAATCTTGTTGGAATTGTATTCATGTATTCTCTACGCCAGTATTCAACCAGTAGATGGCAGTGTTTATACGGTTATACTTGCATCTATGGTGCAACTCTATGCATTTTCTCTGAATAAAGTATCTTGCTTCCTTGTTGCAGTAAAGCACATGGGGACTGTGCACTCTCTGTTCTAAAGGGCTATATACAGAATTTCTAACAGATCAGAATAGAAAGAGGGTATGTTGGTTTGTTGCTATTCCTTAACAGTATAGTAGTGCACATTATTCCAAAAACGATCCAAAATTTCTATTACGAATCTCTCTATATATAGGTAGTCCTCAATTTATGGCCACAGTGGAGCCCAAAATTTATGTTGCTAAGTGAGACATTTGCTAAGTGAATTTGCCCCACTTTGTGACCTTTTTTGCCACAGTTATTAAGTGAGTCACCAAGGTTGTTAAATTAGTAACACAGTTCTTAAGTGTATCTGGCTTCCTCCCCCCCCCGACTTTGCTTGCCCGAAGGTCGCAAAAGGGGATCATATGACCCCAGGATGCTGCAACTGTCATAAATATGAGTCAGTTGCTAAGCGGCTGAATTTTGATCACGTGACCACGGGGATGCTGCAATGGTCGTTCCCGACTCTAGGGGGCGGTGCTGATCTCCATTTCAAAGCCGAAGAGCCAGCGCTGTCCGAAGACGTCTCCGTGGTCATGTGGCCGGCAGGACTCAACGCCCGAAGGAGCACGGAACGCTGTTCCCTTCCCACCAAAGGTGGCTCCTATTTTCCTACTTGCATTTTCTTACGTGCTTTCAAACTGCTAAATGCTGTGGCTAGAATGTGGAGCTCTCGCCTCCCAATCAGGAGGTTGTGAGTTCAATCCTAGGTAGAGGCAGATGTAGGGTCTCCTGCTTGGGCAGGGGGCTGGACTCGATGACCTGCAAGGTCCCTTCCAACTCTGTTCACCTGTTATTCCAGAAGCTGGAACACGTAACGGGAGCTCACTCCGTTACGCGGCGCTAGGGATTCGACCCGCCGAACTGCCGACCTTTCTGATCGGCTAAGATGCTGAGCCGCCGAGCTGCCACGTCCCTCGCCTGTTTTCCAAAAAAATCCCCAATTTCCTGAAAAAAAGTACTTT
The DNA here is from genome assembly GCA_039707465.1 of Rhabdophis nuchalis. Classification (NCBI taxonomy): domain Eukaryota; kingdom Metazoa; phylum Chordata; class Lepidosauria; order Squamata; family Natricidae; genus Rhabdophis; species Rhabdophis nuchalis. Next base: position 23,631,697 of record CM077656.1, on the reverse strand, counting down.
GCCCATGGGATCGTTTCCCACCACGCTACTTACCGTTTGAACTGAAATCATCGATGAGGATAATTTCTTTCAGGAGGTGAGCCGGTGTTCGGTTAATGATGCTCGTGATGGCGCGCAAGAGGATGGAGGTAGCCTCGTTAAAGAATATAAGGACGACGCTAAGAGTGGGGAGATCATGCGCGTATTGCTTCTCTCGACATCTGGAGGAAACCAGGAAAAAAATGGAATATTCATTAGATTATTGTGGCACAATGGATTGCAAGATCACAAAAGGGGATCCCATGACCCCGGGACCCTGCAACCGTCGTAAGTGTGAGTCGGTTGTCAAGCGTCTGAATTTTGATCACAAGGGTGGTCGTCAATGCGAAAAGCAGTCCTAAGTCACTTTTTCAGTGCCTTTGTAACTTGGAAGGGTCGACAAAGGAATGATTTCACTTACGACCCTATTCCACAGTTACGACCGTTGCATCGTCCCTGGGGGTCATGCCATCAAATTTCGGACACAGGGCAACTGAATCGGATTTACGGCGGTCGCAGTGTCCCCAGGGTCAGGTGATTCCCCTTTGGTGACCTTCCGACAAGCAGAGTCAAGGGGGAAGCTGGGTTCACTTAACAACCGTGGGGCCAATTAAAACAACCTCAGTGATTCACTTAACAACTGTGGCAAGAAAAGTCGTAAAATGGGGCAAACCCACTTAACAAACACCTTAACCACCCTGTTCCTAACGTAACAATGAAGTGATTCTCTTAGCGACCATGGCAAGACAGGTTGGGGGACAAAACTCACTTAATGACTGTCTCGCTCAGCAACAGAGACATCGGGCTCAAATTGTGGTCGAACATCAAGGATTATCCATATTCAGCTCTGCCTCCAACCTTTCCAATTTGCCCCCTGTGCCAGCTGGCTGGCTCTTTTTTCACCAAGGCTATCCCAAGCATGGCCAGCCCTCCCCCCCCACTTGGTGTTGTGGCAGATTCGGACAGAGAGGAGGGTTGGGGAGGAACCTGGGCCAGTCCTGGAGTCTGGAGAAGGCTCTGAGGAGGGCTCTGTGTCAGAGGCAGAGAGGGGGCCAGGGCCCTCTGACAGTTCTCAGCTGCCTTCGGAGTAAGACATCAGTGGGGCAGAAGAACAGCTGGAGCCTGCTCCCAGTGCGCACATGCACAGAGTTGCCAGACGAAGGGAGCAGCTAAAGAACAGGAATCAACTTGGGAGTAAGGTCACAGGTGGACGATGAACGGCCTCTCCCAGAGGAAATAAAAGAGGGAGCGCCAGGGGAGTGGAGCTTGCAGGAGACCATGAGTTCGCTTCATTGGTTCGTGACTCTCCGAGACTCCTGGCCAAGTTTTGCAGATATCAACCTGGCAGCTCTCCAAGCCTGATAAGGTCTGTGACTGCAAATCCTCCCTTGAAAGACTTTTACTAAATGAGCAGAATTCACGGGAAAATTAATAAAAGGGGGTTTGTCCGGGACCGGCAGTTTGCTTCACGCTCTAAGTCAAAACCCTTGGAAAACTAAAGAGGGAGAAGATGCTACTTCACCTGGGGGGCCTGGTATCCTTCAAGGGCCTTTCCAGAGGCAAGCGATCACTCAGGTAAACGTTGTACCCGTACTTATTGAAAAGTTTCTGGGCTAGAACTTGCTGGTCCTCCATTAAATCTTTGCCCCATCTCTGGAAAAGAGGGGAATCTGGGAATCGCATCCTGGGAGGCGCCTCAGGTTCCTTCCGGTTTTCCTTGCCCCATTGGTCTTCCTGGGTTTCCTGATGTGGTTCACTTGCTGCGGCTTTTTTCCCCTCTGACAATTTTAGGTAATTTGCTGAAAAACACAAAAAGGCAATAGGAATCAGAAAGAAATAATTTAGAATAGAACAAAAAGCCCTAGGGAACTTGGAAGGGAACTTGAATGGAAGAGAATAACAAGAGTTGGGAGGGACCTTGGAGGTCATCTAGTCCAACCCAGGCAGGAAACCCTATACCAGTGATGGCTACAGTTTTACTTCCGGGATGCCAAAATAGAATATAGAATAACAGAGTTGGGAGGGACCTTGGAGGTCTTCAAATCCACGGGTCTCCAACCTTTGCAACTTTAAGTCTGAAGGACTTCAGCTCCCAGACTTCTCCAGCCAGCAAAGCTTAAAGTTGCAAAGGTTGGAGACCCCTGTTCTAGTCCAACCCCCTGCCCAGGCAGGAAACCCTACAACACTTCAGACAAATGGTTGTCCAACATCTTAAAGACTTCCAGGGTTGGGGCATTCACAACTTCTGGAGGCAAGCTGTTCCAGAGGTTAATTGTTCTAACTGTCAGGAAATTTCTCCTTAGTTCTAAGTTGCTTCTCTCCTTGGTTAATTTCCACCCATTGCTTCTTGTCCTGCCCTCAGGTGCCTTGGAGACTAGTTTGGCTCCCTCTTCTTTGTGGCACCCTCTGAGATATCGGAACACTGCTATCCTGTCTCCCCTGGTCCTTCTCTTCATCAAACTAGACATACCCAGCTCCTGCAACCGTTCTTCATATGTTTTAGTCTCCAGTCCCCTAATCCTCTTGGTTGCTCTTCTTTGCACTCTTTCTACTGTCTTTGAAGAGTCATAACATGTCACAATATGAGAGAGAGAGAGAGAGAGAGAGAGAGAGAGAGAGAGAGAGAGAGAGAGAGAGAGAGATGGGGGGACTGGAGGCTAAAACATATGAAGAACGGTTGCAGCAACTGGGTAGGTCTAGTTGAATGAGAAGAAGGACCAGGGGAGACATGATAGCAGTCTTCCAATATCTCAGGGGTTGCCCCAAATAAGAGGGAGTCAAGCTATTCTCCAAAGCACCTGAGGGCAGAACAAGAAGCAATGGGTGCAAACTAATCAAGGAGAGAAGCAACTTAGAACTGAGGAGAAATTTCCTAAGTTAGAAGAGTTCATCAGCGGAACAGCTTGCTCCAGAAGTTGTGAATGCCCCAACACTGCAAGTCTTTAAGAAGATGTTGGATAGCCATTTGTCTGAAACGGTATAGGGCTTCCTGCCTAGGCAGGGGGTTGGACTAGAATACCTCCAAGGTCCCTTCCAACACTGCTATTGTATTGTATTGTAATAGAGGCAGAAATACCAGACATGGATCAGGATGATGAATTGCAAGGTAATTTTGATCATGGTAGGTGTTGTGTTTGTTTTTTTAAAACCTCAGAACACTGAACAATGGACTTTTCACTTATTCGTAATGGTGGGGCCAAATTCCATAAATGCCTCTTTGCTTTCCCAGCTTTGTGTCTGGTTGAATCAGATTTGGGTGCAATCACCAAGGGGGGAGGGAAAAACGGCTCGGAGAAAGAGCTTCATCTTTACGGTTTGAAATGTTGACGCTCAAAAACGCTGCACTCAAAGGTCTTGGAGCCCAAATGTCACCTGAGAACTGGTGGACGTTGTTGAGGGATATCTCCTTTAGGAGACAAGAGAGTTGTGCAACAGAATTTGCAGCTAGAGATACGTTGCTAGATATTCACACTAATAGCCACGCACGCCGATGGTAAAAACAAGTGGTCTTTACCTGTGGTGGAAAAATAAACTACTTCTTCACAAACAGTGGTAGTTAGGCTTGAATCGAAATACAGTCTATAACTCAAACAGTTAGCTTACAGTTGCTTAATCCACCATCCTCCTTGCTCTGCTGACCTAACCCGACATCACAGTGTCTCCATTCAAAGATCAGCGTCTAACTGTGATTCCGGCTCCCTCTTATGGCTGAGTTAGGAAGCAGCAGCCAATTCCATTTCACTGTAGTACTTAAAGTTACAGATACCAATTGTAATCATGGCTTATATATATATATATATATTGCCAACGCAACACTAGGATTATAGTCCTAATAGATGTGACAATGCCTGGCACGGATTTGCCCCAGTGCAATCAATAAGCTGCTGTGGCCTAGAGGTGGAGCTCTCGCCTCCCAAGCAGGAGGTTGTGAGTTCGATCCTAGGTAGAGGCAGATGTAGGATCTCCTGCTTGGGCAGGGGGTTGGACTAGATGACCTGCAAGGTGTCTTCCAACTCGGTTAAATATGGCAAATGTTGCCAGATACAGACATTTTGAGCGAAAAAGGGGAACTTAACTGTATGCACACACACACACACACAAAGTGGAAATGATGAGTAAGAAATACTGTATCTCAGTGTTTCTCTTGGGAAGAACCAAGTTAACATTTCTGAGGCACAATAAAGTCTTAAGAAATCCCATATTCCCTTCCTATCTCCTCTCCCCTCCCCTGCTCTCTCCTCTCCTCCGGCTTCCCCTCCCGTTCTCCCCTCCCCTGCTCTTTTCTCTTCTCCCCTTCTCTCTCCCTCTCTCCCGCTCTCCCCTGTCCTCCTCTGCTCTCCCCTCCCCTCACATCCCCTGCTCTCCTCCCAGACTTTTAGTCATGGGGGACTTTAACCTGCCGTCGGCAGGCGAAACCTCTGGTGCAGCTCGGGAGTTCATGGCTTCCATGACAGCCATGGACCTGACCCAGGTAGTTTTAGGCCCTACTCACGAGGGCGGACACACCCTGGATCTCATCTTCGTCTCGGGACAGTGGAGTAGTGATCTGGGAATAGGGGATTTACTCATCACACCCCTGTCATGGACAGATCACGCTCTCCTCCGGCTCGACTTTCCAATCGCTGCACCTCACTGCGGGGAGGCGGAACCGGACATTCCTATATGGTTCCGCTCCAGGCTCCTGATGGACCCGATAAGGTTCCAGAGGGAGCTTGGGCCAATTCCTGTGGACTTGCCCCGCGACTCGACTGAGGACCTAGTGGCTGCATGGTTAAGTGCGGCCACGGGGGCCTTGGACCGAGTTGCGCCCTTGCGGCCTCTCTTGCGGCGACGAACCACCTGGGCTCCTTGGTTTACCGAGGGGCTTAGGGAGATGAAGCGCCACAAGAGACGCCTAGAGAGCAGATGGAGATCTTCTCACTCCAAAGCCGACCGAACACTAGTGAGAGACCATATTAGGACTTACTTAGTGGCGATAAGAGTGGCCAAACGTGAGTATTGTGCCACTCTTATTGCATCCGCAGATAACCGCCGTGCCGCCCTGTTTGGGGTGACCCGCTCCCTCCTTCAACAGAGGCCGCGGGAAGCCCCTTTACAGGGTCGAGCAGAGGAATTTGGGATTTATCTGCAGGAGAAAATCACTCGGATTCGGAACGAGCTACCCTCCATCGACAGTGGTCCAGTCGAGCAGGCTGAGGCTGTTCTTGTGACACCATCCTGGGAGGAGTTTGATTTTGTTACCACCGAGGATATGGACAAGTTGTCAAAGAGACTTAGGGCTACCACATGTTTATTGGACCCGTGTCCCTCCTGGCTTGTACTGGCATCCTGGGAGACGACACGAGGCTGGCTCCAGGGCATTGTCAACGCATCTTTGAGTGAGGGGTCCTTGCCTGCCGTCCTGAAAGAGGCGGTGGTGAGGCCCCTCCTCAAGAAGCCGTCCCTGGATTCAGCATTATTAGAGAACTATCGTCCCGTCTCCAACCTCCACTTTTTAGTGAAGGTTGTTGAGAGTGTGGTGGCTCAACAGTTTCTGCGACACTTGGAGGAAGTTGATTATCTAGACCCGCGCCAGTCCGGCTTCCGACCCGGGCACAGCACCGAGACGGCATTGGTCGCGTTGGTTGATGATCTCTGGAGGGCGCGGGATAGAGGATATTCCTCTATCCTAGTCCTATTAGACCTCTCAGCGTCTTTTGATACCATCGACCATGGTATCCTATTGCATCGACTGGGGAGGTTGGGGCTGGGAGGCACCGTTCTGCAGTGGTTCTCATCCTACCTCTCTGGTCGGTCGCAATATGTGTTGGCAGGGGGGCAGAGGTCGGCCTCGAGGTCCCTCATATGTGGGGTTCCTCAGGGGTCGGTCCTCTCGCCCTTACTGTTCAACACATATATGAAGCCGCTGGGTGAGATCATCCGTGGTTTTGGGGTGGGATATCATCTGTACGCTGATGATACTCAGTTGTACATATCCACCCCAGACCACCCCAACGATGCCGTCGAGGTTATGTCCCGGTGTTTGGAGGCCATACGGATCTGGATGGGTAGCAACAAACTCAAGCTCAACCCGTCCAAGACTGAGTGGCTGTGGCTTCCGGCGCCCCGGTTCAGCCAGATTATTCCAACTCTGGCCATTGGGGGCGAAACACCGGCCCCCGTGGAGAGGGCGTGCAATTTGGGTGTCCTCCTGGATTCCCGGCTGTCTATGGAAGATCATGTGGCAGCCGTGGCCAGGGGGGCATTCCATCAGGTACGCCTGATGCGCCAATTGCGCCCCTTACTGGACCGGGGTGCCTTACGCACAGTCACTCAAGCACTCGTCACCTCTCGACTTGACTACTGTAATGCTCTCTACATGGGGCTCCCCTTGAGGTGCACCCGAAAGCTGCAGCTAGTCCAGAACGCAGCCGCGCGGGTGATTACGGGAGCGCCTAGACACTCCCACATAACACCTATCCTGCGCGAGCTGCACTGGCTCCCTGTGGTCTTTCGGGTGCGCTTCAAGGTTTTAACGACCATCTTTAAAGCGCTCCATGGCTCGGGGCCTAGTTATATGCGAGACCGCCTCCTGCCCCATACATCCCTCAGACCGATACGCTCCCACAGAGAGGGCCTCCTCAGGGTGCCGTCGGCTGGACAATGCCGACTGGCGACACCCAGGGGAAGAGCCTTCTCTGTGGCGGGCCCTGCCCTTTGGAACGACCTACCCCCTGAACTCCGCACCATCTCTGACCTCCGCCTCTTCCGCAAGTGTCTGAAGACACACCTATTCCATCTAGCCGGCCTAGCATAACCCCCATTACTGACTCTTAGATAGTTTTAAATTTGGGTTTTTTAAATTCGGTTTTTAGCGCAGGATCTATTAGAATAAGTTTTTTAAAATTTTATATGTTTTATATGTGTTTTAACATCCCTGTGCGCCGCCCTGGGTCCGTTTGGAGAAGGGCGGGGTATAAATTTAATAAAAAAAAAATGGTCTCCCCCTCTCCTCCCGCTCCCCTCCCCTCCTCCCCCCTCCTCTCTTTTCCTGCTCTCTCCTCCCCTCCCCTCCCCTCCTTCCTTGCTTTCCCCTCCCTCCCTCCCTGTTCTCCCCTCCTCAGCTCTCTCTTCCCCTCTCCTACCCTTCTCTCCCCTTCCCTCTCCTTTACCCTCCTCCCCTCTGCCCTCCTGTGGCGTCCCCTGCCGTTCCCTCCCGTGCTTCCTCCCGCTTCCCTCCCTCTCCTCCCTTCCCTCTCCCCTTCTCTTCTCTTCCCTCTCCCCTCCCCAAACTCCCCCTCCGTTCCTCTCCCTCCTTTCCTCCCTCCCTTGCACAAGAGGCCTGCTAACATCTTAGCTTCCCATGTTTAGCAAAACATCTTAAAATATTCAGTAAAACCAGGGGAGGGAATTGATCTGTGTAGTTGCTGGGTGTGTGGCGTACCTTCGGCCTTTGTTCTCAGTTGCTATTCTGAGAATCTTTTACTTCTCTTGCCATGCTCTCCTCTGTTTCATAAGCTCCTTGAAGAAACAGCTTTACTTTACATTTACTGGAATCTTTACATATAAGTGTGTGTGTGTTTGTGTGTGTACCAGCATAACTCTGGAATGCTTCAAGCAGTTTCAACCAGACTTGGTACACACAGATGACTTACTCTCTGGAAAAAAAAATACTGTGGGGGCAAGACACCCCTAAAACCCCTCGGGGTGGGTGTTCTGTTAAGGTACAGCCTGTTGTGCCGTAAAATGGCTTCTACTGTACAGCGCAGTGGAGTTGACATGGCAATGGCTTCACAGTACTCCATAAGGGGGCTCCCTCTGGCAAGGGGGAAAAAATCTAACATTAGAAATTAGGTTTGGTTCAGACATTTCTCCCCTATAAATAAATACCTGGAGAATTCTGGGGTACCAGCTAGTATTCCATAAAGCAGGGGTCTCCAACCTTTGCAAATTTAAGTCTGAAGGACTTCGGCTCCCAGAATTCTCCAGCCAGCAAAGTTGGCTGGAGAAGTCTGGGAGCCGAAGTCCTTCAGACTTAAAGTTGCAAAGGTTGGAGACCCCTGCCATAAAAGACTTGGCTTTGCACCCAGCACACCTGGGAATTTAATAGCTGATAATATTTATATTTGATAAGTTGTGTTGGGAAACGCTTGGTACGTGGCATAGAGCAATCTTTAATTACACGTCAAAATTGCTGGACTTTCAGGGGCAGAGTTCACATTTATGACTGAAACTGTAAGAACATTGCAGTGATGACATATGACAGCTGGGTCGGTTGCTGTGCAATTGCTTTCACCCTACAATGAAGTCAAACAGATTGACAGGGTTGGACAGGACTTTGCAGGTCATCTAGTCCAACCCCCTGCCCAAGCAGGAGCAACCGCGGTTGGGATGGAGGTGAACTAATCAAGTTCATAATCAATGAAAGATAAATCGACGCTCGAAAGAGACACCTGCAGCAACAGGAAAAGAAAGGAAGAGAGGAGGAGGGAAGGAAGGAAGGAAGGAAGAGGGAAAGAGAAGAGGGTGGAAGGGAGGGTAGGAAGGGGGAGAGAAAGAGGAGGGAGGGAAGGGAAGAAGGAAGGAGAGGAGGTTGCCCCTCTCTGCACTCTTTCAAAAGATGGGGAGACTCTAGAAAGAGTGCAGAGAAGAGCAACCAAGATGATTAGGGGACTGGAGGCTGAAACATATGAGGAACGGTTGCAGGAACGGGATATGTCTAGTTTAATAAAAAGAAGGACTAGGGGAGACATGATAGCAGCCATCCAATATCTCAGGGGTTGCCCCAAAGAAGAGGGAGTCAAGCTACTCTCCCAAGCACCTTAGGGTAGGACAAGAAGCAATGGGTGGAAACTAATCAAGGAAAGAAGCAATACTTCTAGAGGTCTTCTAGTCCAACCCCCTGCTTAGGCAGGAAACCCTACACCACTTCAGACAAATGGCTATCCAACATCTTCTTAAAGACTTCCAGTATTAGGGCATTCACAACTTCTAGAGGGAAGTTGTACCATTGATTAATTGTTCTCACTATTTGGAAATTTCTCCTCAGTTCTAAGTTGTTTCTCTCCATGATTAGTTTCCACCCATTGCTTCTTGTCCTACCCTCAGGTGCTTTGGAGAACAGCTTGACTCCCTCTTCTTTGGGGCAACCCCTGAGATATTGGAAGGCTGCTATCATGTCTCCCCTGGTCCTTCTCTCCATTAAACTAGACATACCCAGTTCCTGCGACCGTTCTTCATATGTTTTAGCCTCCAGTCCTCCTCTGTTATGTAAAATAACAGAGTTGGAAGGGACCTTGGAGGTCTTCTAGTCCAACCCCCTGCTTAGGCAGGAAACCATACACCACTTCAGACAAAGGGTTATCCTACATCTTCTTAAAAACTTCCAGTGTGGGAGCATTCACAACTTCTGCAGGGAAGTTGAACCATTGATTAATTGTTCTCACTGTCAGGAAATTTCTCCTCAGTTCTAAGTTGCTTCTCTCCTTGATTAGTTTCCACCCATTGCTTCTTCTCCCGGTGCTTTGGAGAATAGTTTGGCTCCCTCTTCTTTGGGGCAACCCTTGAGATATTGGAAAACTGCTATCACGTCTCCCCTAGTCCTTCTTTTCACTAGACTAGACATCCCCAGTTCCTGCGACCATTCTTCATATGTTTTAGCCTCCAGTTCTCCTCTGCTATATAGAATAACAGAGCTGGAAGGGACCTTGTAGGTCTTCTATACAATACAATACAATACAATACAATACAATACAATACAATACAATACAATACAATACAATACAATACAATACAATACAATATCAGAGTTGGAAGGGACCTTGTAGGTCTTCTAGTCCAACCCCCTGCGTGGGCAGGAACCCTATACCATTTCAGAAAAATGGCTATCTAACATCTTTTTAAAGGCTTCCAGGGTTGGGGCATTCACAACTTCTGGAGGCAAGCTGTTCCAGAGGTTAATTGTTCTAACTGTCAGGAAATTTCTCCTTAGTTCTAAGTTGCTTCTCTCCTTGATTAGTTTCCACCCATTGCTTCTTGTCCTGCCCCCAGGTGCCTTGGAGAATAGTTTGGCTCCCTCTTCTTTGTGGCACCCTCTGAGATATCGGAAGACTGCTATCATGTCTCCCCTGGTCCTTCTCTTCATCAAACTAGACATACCCAGCTCCTGCAGCTGTTCTTCATATGTCTTAGTCTCCAGTCCGCTAATCATCTTGGTTGCTCTTCTCTGCACTCTTTCCAGAGTCTCCACGTCTTTTCTACATCGTGGCGACCAAAACTGGATGCCGTATTCCAAGTGTGGCCTTACCAAGGCCTTATAAAGTGGCATTAACACTTCACGTGATCTAGATTCTATCCCTCTAATCCGACCCCTACAAATGGCGTCTTTGCTTACTCACATAAATTGAGGAACATGGTCTCTATTTTTTCGAGATGCCCGACAAAGTCATTCTCCTTCTCCGAATCCAGAGCTCGCTGCTCGCGATGTCCACCAGATTCCCTCCTTAGGCTCTGCATTTCGTGTTTCACATGCATCACAAATAAAATATTCACGGCAAAGAACAGGACAAGCAACGTAGGAAGGAAACCTGGCAACCTCCGTCCTCGCACCATCGCAGTGGTTATAAATCCCACCGCGGTATCTTCTCCAGATGATCAGGAGGGGAAGAGGTTTCTCCACCTCCAGCACCACCACCACGCTGGGCAGGAGGAAGAAGACTTTCCTGGATATCTAAAAAGCTTGTACTCACTGTTTATAGTCCTTAGAAACAGAGGGCGGGGCCAGGCTCCTGTCCTTAACATTGGTGTGCCTTCGCGCACAAAAGAAAATGCAACAAAACTTCCCAGCCCATTATTTGCTTGACCTGTTGAATTTCTACAATCACCTGCCTTCACCTGCCTGACTCCGGGGAGGTTCACGCAATTACATGGCAAAAACAAAAGAACAATTATAACACACAGGTCATGAAAAGCTAGAAACATCAAACAAGGGAGAGTTATGGAACTAAGGAGAACTTTCCTGACAGGGATTTAAATTTAGATTTTAGATTTTATTAGATTTATATCCCACACCTATCTCTGATGGGACCCAGGGGGGCGCACAGGCATTTAAAAACACAATGTACAATACCAAAATATCAAACATCCTAAAACCCTATTAAACTTAATACTCCTGCGCTAAAAATGTTGTTTAAAAACCCTCTGATTAAAAATTTGTGCAACTAACCCTCAGTCGTTTATCGGGTGGATTTACCCGAAGCCGGCTTGCTGAAACAGGTGCGTTTTTAAACGCTGGTGGAAAAGGCGGAGGTCCGAGGTGACGCGGAGATCGGGAGGCAGGTCGTTCCAGAGGGTAGGGCCCGCCACAGAGAAGGCCCTTCCCCTGGGCGTCGCCAACCGGCATTGCCCGGCCGATGGCACCCGGAGAAGACCCTCTCTGTGGGAGCGGATCGGGCGAAGGGATGTATGGGGCAGGAGGCGGTCTCGCATATAGGGAGAGCGATCAACCCGCGAAACGGAAGTTGCCTTCAGAGGTTGTGGGAGCTTCGTCTCTGGACGCTTTCAAGAAGAAGACCGGACTGGATCTCTTGTCAGAAATGGTGTAGGGCAGTGGTTCTCCACCTTTCCAATGCCGCAACCCCCTTAAAGACAGTTCCTCATGTGGTGGTGACCCCCCCCCCAACCATAAAATTGGTGTCTCTGAATGCAGAGTGATGACTTTTCCTTTTTCATTCTTCTTCTTAATTTTATCCTTTCTTTTTCTTCGTTTGTCTTATTAATAAAAGGCCATTATATACTTTTACTTTACACATAAAAAGATGTAAAAAACCATTCGTTAAATTAAGGTTGAGATATAATAATTGTAATAATTGACCTGAAAAACAAGTGATGATTATGGAAGAAACACATAGAAATTTGTGATTAATTGACACATTGTTTGTAATTTGTAATGAAAGATGGCTTTTTATGGGTTTTTTTTGGGGGGGGGGGGCTATTTTTGTTTTATCTGTGTTTGTTCAAAAATAAATAAACAATTAACCCACCACCCCCAAATTGGTGTCTCAGTTCCTAAGACCATCGAAAATATGTGTTTACCGATGGTCTTAGGCGACCCCTGTGAAAGGGTTGATTGACCCCCCAAAGGGGTCCCGAACCACAGGTTGAGAACCACTGGTGTAGGGTGTAGGGTCTCCTGCTTGGGTGGGGGGTTGGACTAGATGACCTACAAGGTCCCTTCAAACTCTGTTAATCTGTCATCTGAAATTTTCATTTTTATTCATTTATTTTGGGTTTGTCAAGAATGAGTGAGAAAGCAAGCACAAGTATGAATATAACATAAACATATAAGTATATACTTAAGAAATGAGTACAATTTAGGAATGTTGATGAAGGTAGTTTAATAAAATGGAGAATTTTAGCAAATTTTAGATAGTTTTACATTGTTATTGAAGAACCACCAGTTAATAAACAATGAGTTATAATAAGAGCAACAGAAAAATTATAGGATAGATAGATAGATAGATAGATAGATAGATGATAGATAGATGATAGATAGATAGATGATAGATGATAGATAGATAGATAGATAGATAGATAGATAGATAGATAGATAGATAGATAGATAGATAGATAGATAGATAGATAGATGCCGGTTGGCGACACCCAGGGGAAGGGCCTTCTCTGTGGCGGGCCTGGCCCTCTGGAACGACCTACCCCCCGACCTACGTACTATCTCGGACCTCCGCCTCTTCCGCCAACGTCTTAAGACATTTCTATTCCAACAGGCCGGCCTAGCATAGCCCCCCGTTTCTGACTTTTTATTTATAAATTGGAATTAGGCAGGGTTTTAAATGGGTTTTTAGCACGGGTTTAAATAGTTTAATATGTTTTAATGATGTATATTGTTTTATTGTGGTTTTAATAATGCCTGTGCGCTGCCCTGAGTCCTAACAAGGAGAAGGGCAGGGTATAAATTCGATTAAAAAAAATAAAATAAAAAGATAGATAGATAGATAGATAGATAGATAGATAGATAGATAGATAGATATAGATAGATAGATAGATAGATAGATAGATAGATAGATAGATAGATAGATAGATAGATAGATGCATGCATGCATGTATCTATGTTTGGAATAGACAATGGATGCCATTATGTGGTGATGTTTAAGTAAGACATGTTTGAAGAAGCAGATAGACCAAATATGGAATATCAGAGGAGAATTCTGGTGTAATGATATTAAGATATACAATGAATCTTTTGATCTAAAATCTATAAAACGAGATTATTCATCAGTAATCATGATCCCAGATTCTAGAAATGCACAAGAGTTACGTGTAACCAGTCAACATACTTTCCAAAGGGTACAATGTATTAATGATGATTTTTCCTTTTTGTATTTTGGTCTTACTAAAAAATAAATTAAAAAATTGTCAAAAAGAAAGAAAGAAAAGAAACGAGGACAGTAGGGGACAGTAAATGGGGACAGTAGGACAGGGACGGTAGGCATGTTGGTGCGCTTGTGCAGACTCCTTTACAGGCCTCTTAGGAATGGGGTGAGGTCCACCCTAGAGAGTTTAAGGTTAAAGGTTAAGGTTAAATGGGCCTCCCGAACTTCTGGGTGGCCCATTTTCCTCCTCCCCGAGCCTCCGTGTGGGCCCTGCACTTACATCGCATCCAAAACGGGCCGCATGAGACTCCTGGGAGAGGCGGGAGGGGCAGGGCCAGACAGGGGTGGGTTTTCGAGGTTCGCCGAACCGGCCATAACATTAGATACAGGTTCTCCCAAACCCGGCCGAACCTGTAGCAGCCCACCCCTGCTACTTCCTGTCCTAATCTGAGATGGCTAATTCCTCAAGCTTGTTTTCGGTACGACTTTATGACCTAAGAAAACAGTTTTAGCCTTTTCCAACAAAGATCTTCAGCCCACTCTCATAAAGAGCTTGCCCAGCTGCACCTACCCAACGGTCGTTCTGGAAGATAAGAAGGGTTGTTAATGAGTGTTAGGACAAGCAGGTGTGTAGTTATTTCTCGCAGGAGAGAGAAGAGTGATTTGCTTGTAGAACTAAAGCCGGGATGATCCGTTCTTGGCAACCTTTAAGATTTATGGACTTCAATTCCCAGCAATTGGGCAGGTACAGAGGGGAGACTCAGAGGGATCAAGACAAGAAAAACTGTGTTTGTGTTGGAAAGTTGAAAAACAACCAATAGCAGAGTTGGAAGGGACCTTGGAGGTCTTTTAATCCAGTCCCCTACTCAAGCAGGAGACCCTATATACCATGTCACACAAAGGGTTGTCCACTATCTTTTTGAAAACTTCCAGCTTTTAAGCACTTGCAACTTCTGGAGGCAAGCTGTTCCACTGGTTAGTTCTCCTCACCGCCAGGAAATTTCTCCTTATTTCTAGGTTGCTGCTCTCCTTGATTAGTTTCCATCCATTCGCTTCTTATCGCTCCTTCAGGTGCTTTGGAGAATAGCTTGACCCCTTCTTCTTTGTGGCAGCCACTCAAACATTGGAAAACTGCTGTGTCATGTAACTCCTACAGAGATGGTAGTCAGCCCGGTTGGACCTGTTCACTCAAAGCGGTAGTGGAAATTGGGCCACCCACCCGCCCTGGCTCTATGCCGTCCTATTTAGGCACGTTTTTGAGGCCAGGCACATGCCTCCGGCAAAACAGTGGTAATTTAATGTGCAATCCACAGCTGTACTCCTAGATCAGGGGTCTGCAAAGTTGGCTCTTTTAAGACTGGTGGACTTCAACTCCCAGAATTCCCCAGCCAGCATAGCTGGCTGGGGAATTCTGCGAGTTGAAGTCCACCAGTCTTAAAAGAGCCAACTTTGCAGACCCCTGTCCTAGACGATGGGCATATCAACAAACCCCCCCCCCCCATTCCAAGGAGATTAGGAGAATACTCTGGGAGAGAAGAAAAAATGGGAACACAAGAAATATTTTCCCCTTCCCTTGTAGAGGCAGGGGAGAATGGGAAGGACTTCCTGGAGATCTGGGAAAGAAGAAGGAAAAGTCAAGATGAAGCTAAGAAGGTTCTCCCAAGCAGAGGTGACTTTCCGGTGAGGTTGGAAGTTGGATGCAGATCAGGGGTGAAATCTAGCAGGTTCCAGAGAACCAGTAGCGGATATTTTGAGTAGTTCGGAGAACCGGTAGCGGATATTTTGAGTAGTTCAGAGAACCGGTAGCGGAAAATTTTAGTAGTTCGGAGAACTGGTAGCGGATATTTTGAATAGTTCGGAGAACCGGTAGCGGAAAATTTGAGTAGTTCAGAGAACCGGTAGTAGAAATTTTGAGTTCAGAGAACCGGTAGCAGATATTTTGAATAGTTCGGAGAACCAGTAGCGGGAATTTTGAGTAGTTCAGAGAACCGGTAGCGGAAATTTTGAGTAGTTCAGAGAACCGGTAGCAGCAAATGGCACCTCTGGCTGGCCCCAGAGTGGGGTGGGAATGGAGGTTTTGCAGTATTCTTCCCCTGCCATGCCCACCAAGCCACGCCCACAGAACCGGTAGTTAAAAAAAATGAATTTCACCACTGAGGCAGATTATGAGTGAGCTTGCAAGGGAAAAGATCAGCCGCAGCTGTCTAACAGAGAACCACAAGAAGCTCTAAAGAAACTCCAAGAGGAATTAAAAAAAACTGAGTTCAGGACTTAAGAGGGGCCTGGCAGGAGATGTCAGATGTTGCAAACCGCTTGGAGGAAGAAGAAGCGGACAGTTCAAAGTAAAACGGTCAAGGAAGTAGGAAGAGTCTTGGTCCTATTAAGATCAGATAAATCATGCAGGTGGAGTAAGAACAAAGAGATTCAGTAACACACCCAGGGTTTTTTGGGAGGGTGGTGGTGGTACCCTCCCAAAATGTGACACGCCCAGTTTTGGAGGTAGATTCGAGGTTCATCATAATTATAGTTATTATAATTATGTTATACCTTACAGGAATTAAGATATAACAGGAAGAACAAGGAAGGGACAGGAAGAGGAATTAAGATGTAGGAGGAAGTGGCAAACAGTACTAGAAATAGAAGTAATGAGAAAAACATAAGAATTCATACTTGCACCAAGTTTATTGTATGTGTGCATATGGGTGGATAAATAGAGATAGATAGATAGATAGATAGATAGATAGATAGATAGATAGATAGATAGATAGATAGATAGATAGATAGATAGATAGATAGATAGATAGATGATAGAGATTAGATAAGATATAGATAGATAGATGATAGATAGATAGATAGATAGATGATAGATACTGTAGATAGATAGATAGATAGATAGATAGACACTGTAGATGATAGAGATTAGATAAGATATAGATATAGATAGATGATAGATAGATAGATAGATAGATAGATAGATAGATAGATGATAGATACTGTAGATGATAGATGATAGATTGACATCCCTGATATAGATTATAGACAAGGCACACGCACACACTGTAAACTGAGTGCTAATGTAAATATGAATTTCTTACATGTTTATCATTATTTCTAGTTGCACCTGTTTCTCATCACTTCTAAAAAGAACTTATTGACCAGAGAAATTCATAATGATGTGAGAATCAATATTAATTTTTCAGGGTCAGGTGCTGTATGGTAATTACAAGAAACTGGTAATTCTGGTAATATTCAGGGTATCAAGATATTCTATTCTATTCCATTCCATTCCATTCCATTCATCTTCTCTATTCATTTCATCCTATTCTCTATTCCATTCCATTCCATTCCACTCCACTCCACTCCACTTTCTATGCCATTCCTATTCCTATTCCTATTCCTATTTAGGCTTAGCCTTTTTCCTGCATCTACATGTTGCTCTTTGAGGTTCTCCTTAAGGTGACCTGGCTCTTACCCGGGAAGGATGGTGCCCGATACGTAGGAGAAATTGTGATAGATTAACTGGGCATTTTTTGCAGATCAAAGCAAATGGCATTTGCTCAGAACTGGGAGCCAACTGGGACGAGTCCAAGGGAACGGCTGGGGTGTCTTCCGACCGATGCTATGATCTGGGACACTTCTGAGCCCTGGGAGGTACTTGGAAAGGTGTCCTTTGTGACTCACCTCTGCCGCATGTGAGCTTCACACAGCCCCACCTGGCCAGCATCAGGGGCGGGAGCGCATGACACTCCCCCCTCCCCCGGAACGCTGCAACCGTCATAACTGTGAGTCAATTGTCAAGCATCCAAATGTAAATCCCATGACATTGCAGGACGCTGCAATGGTCCTAAGAGGGAAAAAAATGGCCATAAGTCACTTTTTTCTGTGCTGTTGTAATTTCAAGCGCTCACTACATGAACTACAGGTCATCCTTGACTTCCAGCGGTTCATTTAGTGACCGTTCAAAGTTGCAACGGCACTGAATAAAGTGACTTCGGACCGGTTTTCACAGTGACATGCTCACGGGTTCAAAATTCAGATGCTTGGCAACTGGCTCATATTGATGACCATTGCCGTGTCCCAATGCCATGTCATCCTCTTCTGGGACCTCCTGTCAAACGAGGTCGATGTGGACTCCAGAATTACCTAACCATCGGGTTGCTAATTTATAAATTGCAGTGATTCAGTTAACAACCGTGGCAAGAACAATCGTAAAATGGGGCAAAGCTCACTTAACACGTTTCCTTTAACCACAAAGGTTTTGGGCTCAGTTGTGGTTGTAAGTTGAAGGCTACCTGTATTGTAAGTTGAGCACTACCTGTAGTTAGAACAATTGATCCGTGGGACGACTTGCCTCCAGAGGTTGTGGGAGCTCCATCACTGGAGGTCTTGAAGAAGAGATTAGAGGACCATTTGTCTGAAATGGTATACCTCCTGCTTGAGCAGAGGGTTAGACTAGAAGGCCTCCAAGGTCCCTTCCGACTCTTCCGTCATTGTGTTATTCCTCATTTATGGCTTCGTCTGCAGCTACATGTCAGGCAGATCCATCCTTCTTTGCTGCTCCTATTAGTAGTCTTAGTGTTAACAATACACCTTCTCAATCTGCTTGAAGTAACCCAAGAGTTGTGATCTTCTACATCAAGGGCCAGCAATCTGCGGCTCTGGAGCCGCATGTGGCTCTTTCATCCCCCTGCTGCGGCTCCCTATCGCTGGCCAGTTCCACAATTGATAGGGCTTTCGGCTAGGACAGGTAGAGGAAAAAGAACACCGTGCTAGGAGGAGTCTCTATGGAGGGGGAACTGGACTTCCAGACAGCTTCAGAATTGAACTTCTTCCTGTTTCCGGTTAGGACCTTTGTGGCTCTTTGAGTGTTTAAGGTTGCCGCCCCCTGTTCTACATCAACGCATGTTCAAATCTTGCTTTGGCCAGAAAGTCAATACTTTTTTCCACTTCTGTGGCATCCACATACGTGGATGTTACAACCCAGAATCGGTGGGAAACCATAGAGAATCAGGAATAGGCAGAAACTGTTTGTCCTTCAGACAAAAGGAGTTGAAATACTTTCTTAATCGGGAACCGTGAGAAAACAGTCAGAAACGGCTCAAGCAGACCATCTCTTAAATCGACCGGAGTGTAAGAAAAAGCGGAACGAAGTATCATACAATCCGATTTGCAGGTTTCTTTTATTAAGTTGGAGCCGGTAGGGAAGGCCTTTTGCCTTTTGGTCCTCGCTTCATAGACCTGAGGTGCTTACTCATTTCCATGTCGGGGCCGTGAGCTCCTCTGGGAATGTAAATCATAGGTTTATTAGTTCTTTAATGTGGCCTGACCCTGGCAGTTCCTCCATGTTTGTTCCTGGTGACATTTTGTCTTCGCTCTGCATGGGAAGCCCATCGAAGGTGCCAAATAGTTGAAATAATTGTTTTGACAAGGTGTACTACTGTTGACTGAAAACGTGAACATTCATGTTGACTTTGAATGGGAACTGCCCAGAATTTGGTATAAGGTGGGCAGCTACAAGCAAATGTTTTAAACGAGTCAGTCAGTTTTACAATTTACCTTTTCAATATCCTTCAGGCATTCTTTAGTTACACCCATGTTTTTTTTTCTGCTAAACAATTATTGATACAGGAGAGGCAAACATTATCTTGACATTCCTATCGCTATCTCTATCTCTTCTATCTCTATCTCTAAAAGCCAAGAACACTCACTCATCACGAAATCTCCAGAACCATAAAGCCTACAAACTTGAAATTTGTCACATATGGTTCCTCTTGGATTCTAGATGCTCGCTAAGAAAGGATTTTTTAAAAATGACTATCAGATCATTAGTATTTCTTACACAGTAATTAACATCCTCTGATGCTAAGGAGTTCTACTCTCCCTCCCCACCTGAAAAGAACTCTGTTCCAACTGCCAGTTGCCTTACATTATCACGCTCTGATGCTAAGGAGTTAGGCCTTCTACTCCCCCTCCCCACCTGAAAAGAACTCTGTTCCAACTGCCAGTTGCCTCACATTCTGTTACCTCAGTTCAAACTGGCAGAATATTTTGGGGTGGGGGTGGGTGTTTGGGGATTTTTATGTGTGTTGGGCCTGGTCTCTGGGTGTTGTGTGAATTTCGTTGTACATGTAAACTGTGTATATACGTACAATGACAACGAAATACAGTTAAGTAATCTGTTCATTTCTGCACCATCTAATCTTTTTTTAATTACCTCTCCCTCTGAGGGAATTTTTTTCCATTTTCCAATTTTGTGCAAATACAATTCTAGCTGCAATTATTACATGAATAATTAAATATACACCTTCTTTACTATGTTTCTCTGGTAAAATACCCAACAAAAACAGTTCCGCCCTCCATTCCCACCCAGAGCAGGATAAATTCAGATTTTAATAAGGCAGCCTGGAGACGAATGTGATTAGCAATCTTGGAAGGTGCACCGTGATATCGGTGGAGAGTACCAAGGTTCATTCTCCTCAAATGCCAACTATGTGGAATAAAGTAAATATACTTGCCAGCTGTAGGCAAACAAAGGTTTTGAGTTAGCCATACACGGAAGCTCAGCGTAGCTAGGTCTCCTTGTCTGGAACTCTCTCTGGCTGCCCCTAAGGTCACCCCACCCATACCGGACATCCTGGCTGATGTGGCCATTCAGCTGGTGTTCTTCACCACAATCCCATTGTCTCCTCACCGGCTTTACTAAGTGTCAAAGAATTGGGGGGGGCGGGGAGAAACCACACAAACACTTCCTAGAAATCAGGCCTGGAGAGGAGCAGGTTGAAACAGTACAGGAGGTCCTTGACTTGCGATTGCAATCGAGCCCAGCATTTCTGTGGTTAAGTGAGACGTCTGTTAATTCCCCCCCATTTTATGATCTTTCTTGCGAAGTGAATCACTGCGGCCGTCGAGTTAGTGCCACAGTTGTTAAACGAATCTGGTTTCCCCAGATTCAAATCCAATTCCCTACTGATTTGCCTTATCAGAAGGTCCAACATGTAACAGTACAACAAGAGTTGGAAGGGACCTTGGAGATCTTCTAGTCCAACCGCCTGCTCAAGCAGGAAGCCCTCCACCACTTCAGACAAATGATTCTCCAGCATCTTCTTAAAGACTTCCAGTGTTGGGGCATTCACAACTTCTGGAGGCAAGCCATTTCCACTGATTAATTGTTCCAACTGTCAGGAAATTTCTCCTTAGTTCCAGGTTGCTTCTCTCCTTGATTAGACTAGACTAAAATGACAGAGTTGGAAGGGACCTTGGAGGTCTTCTAGTCCAATCTCCTGCCTAGACAGGAAACCATACACCACTTCAGACAAAGGGTTATCCACAACACCTGACTTCCAGTTTTGGAGCATTCATAACTTCTGAAGACAAGTTGTTCCACCGATTACCAGTTCTGTCAGGAAATTTCTCCTCAGTTCTAAGTTGCTTCTCTCCTTGATTAGTTTCCACCCATTGCTTCTTGTCCTGCCCTCAGGTGCGTTGGAGAATAGCTTGACTCTCTCTTCTTTGTGGCAACCCCTGAGATATTGGAAGACTGCCATCATGTCTCCCCTGTTCCTTCTTTTCATTGAACTAAGCCTACTCAATCCAAGTGGTTGGTCTTCCTCCTTATTGGAAGAAAAGGAGAGGGGAAGAGGGAGGAGAGGAGAGAAGGGAAAGGGAGGGATGAGAAAATTGGATCCAAGTGCAGCTCCCTTCAGTGGTCAGATCTTTCCGCTATAAACCATTTAGCCAAGCGATGAGTAAGAGCTCCTCTTGGGGATCAAGAACACCTTGCAACATTCGGCTGCAGCCTTTTTGCTCCTCAAATAAACAGCCGCCTGCCCTTCAATTCCTCCAGTCAAAAAACACCCTTCTTTCATCAGGACGGGATTCTTGAAAAGTCGTCTCGGAGCAGGAAAGTCCGCTTCCTCCTGCGATAAAGTTCCTGCAGCTTTTATGGCGTCTGGTTTGGAAATCCCGAAGCTTAAAAACTTGCCATGCTGGACTTTCACGAGGTTTTTTTTTTTTTAATGTATTATTTTTATGCTCTGCATCGGTCTAACAGGCTTTGGCGGTTGCAATTCCCCATCCCTCGAGCCTCCCCTGCTGCCTCGTAAAACTTAACATTTTTAAGACCAAGCCTGGGAAGATAAGAGACGAGGGAACATTTCTGTAAAATAAATATTGATGTAAGAACTCTGACTTTGACTTTCACCTCATTTGGGGGGGTGAGGGGTGGGGGAAAAGGCAGGTAAAATGGTACACAAGGAGCAGAGCCCGGAGGAATAATGCAGATTATAGTGCATCATACATCTTGTTCTGCAATGTTTGAGACCAGCAAACAAATAGGCCAAGCCAAGCAGAAATCGGTGAGTCAAAGGACAGGCACCAGGAAATCAGACCCAGGGGGGAAAAAAACAGAGGCAACACCACAATTGTTCCAAAGTCGGGTGAATCTAGGACAAAACTAGGCCATGGGTTAAACCAGGGAGCAGCAACCGGCGGCTCTGGAGCTGCATGTGGCTCTTTCATCCCTCTGCTGCGGCTCCCTGTTGGTAAAAGGAAAAAGGGATGCCATGCTAGGAGGAGACTCTAGGGGGGTGGGGGAGACGGGGACTGAACTTCCGGTCGGTAAAAGGAAGCTGTGCTAGGAGAAGACTCTATGGTGTTGGTGGTGGTGGAACCAAACTTCCGGTCGGTAAAAGGAAGCTGTGCTAGGAGAAGACTCTATGGTGGTGGTGGTGGAGGAACCAAACTTCCGGTCGGTAAAAGGAAGCTGTGCTAGGAGAAGACTCTATGGTGGTGGTGGTGGTGGAACTAAACTTCCGGTCGGTAAAAGGAAGCTGTGCTAGGAGAAGGCTCTATGGTGTTGGTGGTGGTGGAACCAAACTTCCGGTCGGTAAAAGGAAGCTGTGCTAGGAGAAGACTCTATGGTGGTGGTGGTGGAGGAACCAAACTTCCGGTCAGTAAAAGGAAGCTGTGCTAGGAGGAGACTCTATTTGGGGGGGGGGGGGACTTCCAGTCGGTTAAAGGAAGCCGTGCTGGGAGGAGACTCTATGGTGGGGGGAAATTGGACATCCGGTCGGCTCCAGAATTGAACGGCCGATTTCCGGTTAGGACCTTTGTGGCTTAGGTTGCTGACCAGAGGTGGATTCCTACCGGTTCGACCTGGTTTGGCCAAGTAGGTAGTAACTCGGCCGGCCATGCCCCGGAACTGGTTCTATCGGTGGCGTCATATTTTCTAAGGTCCTTTAGAGTTACTACCCACCCCTCCAGACCTTTGTACTATCCCTGTGCTCCACTTGAGGGGAGGCTTGGTGTTGGAGCTACTCAGCTGCCGAGCTACATCAGTTGTAACGTAACTTCTTCCTTGGACCCTATTTCGGCCAAGAACTCCTCCCCTCGGCACATGTTAGATAACCACCATACATGAACGTAGCAAGTGTGATGGCCTCTCGGGATCGCGAAACAAAGAGGGTAGGAAAATAAGGTGGATGAGGTTTATCGAAGATTTTAACCTGCTTTGTACAGAATTCTTCAAGACCAAGAAAGCCAAGGTCATTGCAGCCCGGAAGTCTTAAAAGAGATCCCTATGTTACATGTGAGTGACTGGGGTGGCCGGTTTTGCATCTTCAAGTTCAGCATTCACCCAGAAGGACTGGCGATGGCGCCGTACAACTTCGAGGGCCTTCATTTCTAGCGGAGTTGGGTTGATACCCAAGTCCTCCAAGCCAGGGAGATCAGGAAACCTCTTGTCGGAGATGTGAAACTTTGAAAAGATAAGAAAAGACAATGATGTTCCATCTACAGTTAGGCATTTTCACTCTGCAATCTATCAATCTATCTATCTACCTACCTACCTATCATCCATCCATTATCTATCTATCTATCTATCATCTATCTATCTATCTATCTATCTATCTATCTATCTATCTATCTATCTATCTATCTATCTATCTATCTATCTATCTATCTATCTATCTATCTATCTATCTATCTATCATCTATCTATCTATCATCTATCTATCTATCTATCTATCATCTATCTATCCATCCATCCATCCATCCATCCATCCATCCATCCACCCAACACACCAACCTTCCTATCATCCATCCATTATTTACCTACCTACCTACCATCCATTATCTCTCTCTATCTAAGTACCTACCTATCATCTCTATCTCTCTATCTCTCTACCTACCTATACCTACCTACCTATCATCCATCCATTATCTCTCTCTATCTTTCTACCTACCTATCATCCATCCATTATCTACCTACCTACCATCCATTATCTATCTCTCTATCTACTTATCTACCTACCTACCTACCTATCATCCATCCATTATCTACCTACCTACCTACCATGCATTATCTCTCTATCTCTGTATCTTTCTACCTACCCACCCACCCACCCGTGGGGGGAGTAGGGAAGGGGACTATTGCTGGATTGAAAAGCAGCTCTGTTGCCAGCTTGTAAAGTAGCGCAGGATGTTTTTTTCACATCTGTATGATTCAGGGCCTTGGCTGAGTAGGGGAGGGGCTAGTGCAGCAAGGACAAAGGCAAAATGGGCTGCTAAATTGGCCACGCCCACCCAGTCACATGCCCACCGAGCCATGCCCACCGAGCCAGGAGGCCTGGCCCCCCCCCCAACAGTCCGAGGGACCGCGAATTGCCTCCGTTTAAAAACTCTGAGGACCCCTGCTCTAAGTACATGGGTTTTATACCATCCTCCTCTTTTGAGTTGATCTTTGGGTAGCCTTATGGGCTTCTGTGTGGTTCCCTTTTTGTGACTGCTTTTCTTATCTAATGGTTTTAATCCTGCGTCTGGCTTTCTTCCGTTCCTCCGTCCTGCGGATAATCTCTGCAGGGAGGAAGGGAAGTGAATGCAAGTGTGTTTTAGTGAGTCAAGGTGTGTGTTTAAGTTCTGATTTATAATTAAATCTCTGTATTTGCCCTTAGCTAATCAATCTTGTGTGTTTGTCTTTTGAAACCACCCAGACTTTCCTGATCACGTGACATAACAGGTTTTTTTCCCTGCACGTCCTTTGTGTGATTTTTCTACTCTGCAGCTGTTCTCAATGGCTTTTGAGATCCTTATAACTATTCTTCATGGCTTTCTTTATTAATGTGCCCAGAGTTTTCAGTTTCTCCAGTTTGGGATATTTATAGGGTCAAGTTTGTGTTGTAGTTTATATTATTCTAGAGCTGTGATGGCACGCAGAGCCATTTCTGAGAGGGCACGTGATGCGTTGCCTGGCCAGATAATTTTCAGCCTTGATTGTCGGCCGTTTTTCGCCCTCTGGAGGCTTCAGGAAAGCCTCCTGAAGCCTCCGGAGAGAGACAAAGGGCCAGTAGTGGGCTTCAAATTTTTTAGAACTTACTCTGCAGGTGTGGCCTATTTTGTGGGCGTGGCTTGGCAGTCATGTGACAGGGTGGGAGTGGCCACCTTTTAAAATGTGGTGAAACTCATTTAACAACGCTCTTGCTTAGCAACCAAAATTTTGGACTCAATTGTGATGATAAATTCTTTTTCTTTCTTTCTTCCTTCCTTCCTTCCTTCCTTCCTTCCTTCCTTCCTTCCTTCCTTCCTTCCTTCCTTCCTTTCTTCCTTCCTTCCTTTCCTTTCCTTCCCGTTGGGTCACTGGCAGCGGCGGGCCAGATTTACTTCCAGGTACGCCGGTGGAACCCCCTCTCACCGGTTCTCTAAATTTCACCAACCGGCTCTCGCGAGTAGGTGCGAGCCTGCAGAAACCCACCACTGCAAAGGGCCCGACGCACAAACTGGAAGTCCATTCCCAAACTTCCGGTTGGCGTATTGGGCTTCTTGAAAGCCTCTGGAGCCTGGGGAGGGCGAAAAGTGGACATGAAGAAGTAGAAATGATGTCAGGGGCTGCACTCACCCGATCAACTTTGTCTCTGGTTATCAACGGCTCAAAGGGATTCATCTCAAAAAATCTCGCCATGAAGCTGCAATTAAAAGAGGAAGAGAAACATCAAAATAAATGCCAGTTGTTTATTTGGATGCCTGGACTATTTAAATCGGAAAATCTTCGGTTCCAACCCCTGCGCCACCCATGGTTTAGATCAGGGGTCTCCAACCTTTGCAACTTTAAGTCTGAAGGACTTCAGCTCCCAGACTTCTCCAGCCAGCAAAGCTGGCTGGAGAAGTCTGGGAGCTGAAGTCCTTCAGACTTAAAGTTGCAAAGGTTGGAGACCCCTGGTTTAGATAGCTATATCACTTAGACTTATATACCGCTTCACAGCACTTTACCGCCTTCTCTAAGCGGTTTACAGAGTGAGCCTATTGACCCCAACAATCTGGGTCCTCGTTTTTTATCCGCCTCGGAAGGATGGAAAGCTGACTTTGAGCCGGTCAGGATCGAACTTCAGGCTGTGGGGCAGAGTCTGCCCGCAATGCTGCGTTGTATAACCATTGGGCAAGGGGGCTCCTCTGCTTTTCTCTCTCTGTTTCCTGATCCAAGCCAGCCCAACTGCAGCCACACCAGTCCACACTCAAAAACCTATGCCACGTATCCATTTCAAGACGATCCATCTGTAGTTTTCCTAGTATTGGTTCCCCCTCCTTTGGGAAAGTTTGCCCTTCTCTATTCCACTTAGAAAGACTCTTTGGATCTACTGTGATCTTACTCTCTCAGCCAAGCTGATTTCACCAATAGAGGTCTAGATCAGTGACCCCCAACTTTTTGGGCACCAGGGACCGGTTCTGTGGAGAGAGCTTTTTCCATGGACCGGAGGGGGCATGCCTACATCCTGCGGATGGGTCTTTGCTTGTTGGTGTGGCCCTGTTTCTGGCATGCCGCGGTGCGGTGGTGTCCACAGACTGGGGGTTGGGGACCCCTGGTCTAGATAATGTCTTGCATTATTACTGCATTCCAACCTTAAATCCTGTAGGTAAAATTAGAATGCCACTATAAAGCCATCTAAGCCAGAGGTGTCAAACCCAAGGCTGATGGACCGGATCCGGCCTGCAGGGTGCTTAGACCTGGCCCGCGGGGCCGCCCTGGAAACAGCAAAGGACTGGCCCGCGGTGCCTCTGCCAGAGAGAACGGAGTTTGGGAGGGTCGTGTGTGGCCGCCAGAGCTTCGGTTTCGCTGGTAGAGGATTGCAGGAGGCCGTTGCAGCTGAAAACGGAGCCCGTTTTCGCTGGCAGAGCGCTCGGACCGGCACAGATGCCCCCGATATCAGTGACATCGAGCTGACCATGCCCACCTTGGCCACACACCCCTCCCTGCATCCCCTCCCAAAAGGTCAAACAGCGTGATAAAATGCTGTCAAATATAATCGGGGAAATGAGGGTTAAACTAGGGGATGCGAAGTTCAACATCAGTTGAACTTCAGCTCAGAAGGAGGGGTCAAAAAACAAACAAACCAAGATCCCACAACAAAGACCAGCCTTCTAAAAGGGTTACACAGTAAACGGTACCCAATTCTTCAACCTCAGAGGAACAACAGCAGCAAGTGACATATTACATCATGTGCAATAAATATGACACCTGGGCAAGCAAAGCACAAAGGTTTTGAGACCTGGCAACTCATTCAACGATGAGTTGTGAAGGACACCATATATGATGCCTTGAGAGAAACTACCTGTCAAGGTTGCAAGGGTCTTTCTTTTTCTTTCTTTCTGCTCCCTCCCTCCCTCCCTCCCTCTCTCCCCCCCCCACACACACGAGTGATTCAACCTTCAAGGTGAATCTTCAAGGTGCTTGTTACCATCTTTAAATCACTCCATGGCTCGGGGCCTAGTTACTTGCGGGACTGCCTCCTGCCACATACCGATTCGCTCCCACAGAGAGGGCCTTCTTAGGGTGCCGACTGCCGGTCAATGCTGGCTGGCGAAGCCCAGGAACAAGGCCTTCTCTGTGGTGGGGCCCGCCCTCTGGAACGACCTCCCCCCTGAACTTCGCACCATCACGGACCTTCCCCTCTTCCGCCGCTCACTTAAGACACTTCTTTTTCAGCAAGCTGGACTGGCGTAGAACTTGAATTTTAGAATAGAGCCTCAGCCAAGTTAGATAGGTTTTTTAATGGGAATTTTAGCACAAGCTTTCTATTTAATTTCTTTTTAATTCTTGTATATTGTTATTTATTGTAAATTTTTTAATGTCCTGTGCACTGCCCAGAGTCCGTCTCGACGGAGATTGGTGCGGTTAACAAATCGAATAAAATAAATAAAATAAATAAATAAACCTCCTTAAGGTTCAGCCTCTGAAGGAACCCACCACCAACCAAGAAACCACCGGACTTACTGGTAGATGGGACTAGGCAGAGGGTATATGCGGAAGGGCCTGTGCATGACTGAGTACAGGTACTTGACCATATCATACAAGAGGTATCTGTGAGGGCTGAAAAAGAAAGAAAAGGAAGGAAGAATTTATAACAGACGTGAGATGAGAAATATGCAGTGTAACAATGGCTTCAGATCGTTTGGACAGTACAAGTAGTCGGTTCGTTTAGTGACCGTTCAAAGTTACGCTGAAAAAGTGACTCGGGACCGTTTTTTCATTGACAGCTGTTCCAGTATCGGTCACATGATCAAAATTTGGATGTTTGGCAACTGACTTATATTTATGACGGTTGCCATGTCCACGTGATTGCCATCGGTGACTTTCTGACAAGCAAAGTCAATGGGGAAGCCAGATTTACTTAACAAACCTACTTCCCACAGCTGCTAGGACGGACCTTGGTACATCAATGTGCTAATGATGAGATGGACGTATATAAGGTCCAAATAACTGAGGGTGCAACTGCTGCTGAACCAACCCTCCCTATGCTCTGCACAGCCACCTCCACGGATGGTATATGTACAATACAATACAATAGCAGAGTTGGAAGGGACCTTGTAGGTCTTCTAGCCCAACCCCCTGCATGGGCAGGAACCTTATACCATTTCAGACAAATGGCTATCTAACATCTTCTTAAAGACTTCCAGGGTTGGGGCATTCGCAACTTCTGGAGGCAAGCTGTTCCAGAGGTTAATTGTTCTAACTGTCAGGAAATTTCTCCTCAGTTCTAAGTTGCTTCTCTCCTTGATTAGTTTCTACCCATTGCTTCTTGTCCTGCCCCCAGGTGCCTTGGAGAATAGTTTGACTCCCTCTTCTTTGTGGCACCCTCTGAGATATCGGAACACTGCTATCATGTGAAGGTTGAGCTAAAGACGCATATATTTTTGGCAAAACAGAGATTCTATTCACAGTGCCTATTTCTCTTGGGGAGGGGTGTGTGTGTGTGTGCCTTAAAGTCAGCCCTGACTCCTGGCAATAGCCTTGGATCTTTTTGGCAAGATTCCAGGAACAGCTTCCTATGGCCTGCTTCCTAGGGCTGAGAGGGAGTGGTTGGCACAAAGACACCCAGCAGTCTGTTTGCTCAAGGCGAGGGGTTAAATCCTCTGTCTCCCAGCCTGGTACCTTAATACTTGGCTGGCAATGAAGCCTCTCAGTTTAGGGTAAGGGAAGGTAATTTTTAATGGGAGTTGTGAGTCATCCCAGAACGACGGGGTATGAAAGCCCCACGTTTTATGGAAAGGGAAACAGCAAAGCAAAACGGAGCGTTGAAATTTAACGCTTTATTATGGTCTTTCTCCGCCAACTCAGAAAACTCAAACTGCCCAAGGAGCTGCTGATTCTGTTCTCCAGAGCAGGGGTCTCCAACCTTTGCAACTTTTAAGTCTGAAGGACTTCAGCTCCCAGAATTCTCCAAAGCTGGCAAAGCAAAGCTGGCTGGAGAATTCTGGGAGCTGAAGTCCTTCAGACTTAAAGTTGCAAAGGTTGGAGACCCCTGCTCCAGAGGAATGATTGAGGCTGTCGTCGGCACCTCCATCACTGTCTGGTTTGGCTCTGCAACCCAACAAGACAGAGACACGGACTTCGGAGGAGAATCAGAACGGCAGAAAAAACAATGGCTGCCAACCTGCCTTCCATGGAGGACCTGCACGCTGCAGGAGTCAAAAAGAGGGCTGGGGAAAAATATCTACAGACCCCTCGCATCCTGGACATGAATTGTCTCAACTTCTACCCTCAAAACAATGCTATAGGGCTGTGATGACGAACGTTATGGCATGTGTGCCGCAGGTGGCATGCAGAGCCCTCTCTGTGGGGACGCAAGCCGTCACCCCAGCTCAGCTCCATTGCGCATGTGCGCGCGTCTTCCGTCAGCCAGTTGATTTTTGGATTGGTTGTGCATGCAGGAGGGGGGGCCGGGGGATCACGTGTGCATGTGTCAGATGCGCATGCAGCGCTGGGGGTATGTGGCACCCCCCTCCCGTGGCCCGTTTTTGGTCCTGGAGGCTGCAGGGAGGCCTACTAGGCCCAAAACAGGGTGCAGGGAGTAGTTGCGGCACAAGGCATGAGGGTGTTGCATGCGCATTGCAATGCATTCGGCACGTGACGACAAAAAGGTTCGCCATCACTGCTATAGGGCACTGCACACCAAGACAACTAGACACAAGGATAGGTTTTCCCCGAATGCCATCTCTCTGCTTAACAACTAATTCCCACAACGCTGTCAAGTAATTTACTAAGACTGTATTACTATTCTTCTTCTTTTCCTTCCTAGTATTTATCTCTCACCACTTATGACTACAACCATGTTGCTTGTATCTTTACAATTTGTACTGTTTTTATAGTTTCCTTATACGATTTGATAGCTAATTAGTAACCTTGGCAGATGCACCAAAGACAAATTCCTTGTGTTGGCCAATAAAAAATTCTAATCTATTCTCTGCACGACAATAAAAAACCTTTGATTTAGGATGAGAAAGCACGTGAAATATCGAATTCATGGAAAATTGTGAAATGAGGTTTCTGGGCCAGGAGGAAAACCTGGACTTCTTTCAGTTCAAACAAGCAAGGTGAGGTCTGTGCTGAAGATGGAAGAGTAAAGGCCAAAAAAACACAACTGTACATTTTTATCAGCAACTGCAGGGAAGTGATTTGCCATTTATCTGTGTCTGGAGAGTTCGTATATATAGCATGCCTGATGCAAGAAAAACAACAGGGCTAATCACAGGTGGGAGGCGGGTGGATGGACCTATTACGCGCGCAATGGCTAAATTGATTTAACATTATATAAAGGCAAGTATCCTTTTATGGCTTTTACACTCTGAGGATGTTAGCAGTTGCTAACGAAAGCTCAGTGAGCAATATCTTTTAAATATATTTTAAAGTTCCGGAGATCATTATGTCGTTTTCTTTTAATTATTTATATACATATATATACATACATACTTGTTTACAATGAAATTGGTTTTAACCTCACTGCTGCAAAATTATACCAGAAACGAAAAAAAGAGAGAAAAGAAAAAAGAAAAAAAAACTTGTGTGTGCATGGAGTGATTGTGGTTGTATTTAAAAGTCTGGCAGCCCAAGGATAGAAACTGTCTTTAAGCCTGTTTGTTCGGCTGGCTATGCTTTGGTGTCTTCTGCCCGAAGATAGAAGTGTAAAGAGACACCGACCAGGGTGTGAATCATCTCTGAGAATCATCCTTACTCTGCTAAAGCAGCAAGATCTGGCGATGTTATCCAGAGGTGTTAAGAGAACAACCAATGGTTTCTTGTGCTGAATTGATCCCTCTCTGTAGGGCCTTCCTGTCCGCAGCTGATAAAACCAGCATACCATTTTCCATCCCAAAAGTTATGTGCGTCTTATAGTCCGAAAAATATGGTAACCCTTTTGTTTTTATTTTAGTTGGCAGGAATGATTAAGTGCAAGTAAATCATACCCTCGACCGTAAAAAAAATTATGTTCTGGAAACCTTCGGGAGCCCCTGTGTTTACCCAGCCTTCATTTTAATCACAATTGGGGCTGGAATGTGGAAGAACTGGGCCTGCATTTTAAAGCTTTTTTCCCAGTATGAAAGCTATGCAATCTTTCAAGTCAATTTATTGGACCTCTGAATCTTTGTCAATCAAAATGTCAAACTGTGTAAAAGATAAACCAATAAAAAGGATGAGGTTAGCCATCACTGCTCTATAGCAAACGGCTGACCCAAAGAGGTACTAATTGGGGGACACATTAGGACACAAATTCTCTGTGTGATATTTTGATGAGTATTTTTTTTTAAAAAGAAGCAAAAACATTAAAGACAGAAAATGTAATTATTTAAATGAGAGAAGTAAAAATAGGGTACGTACCCAACCAATGCATATGTTTTCCCTTTAGAATCAGGGTCCTTGATAGCGTTAATTATCGCCCGGGTTACATCAACCACCTATCAAAGAATATTCAACAGAAAAATATATATATTGATATGGTTAATTACAATTTTTTGAAGTTCAGCAAAATATGTAGCCCTCCACTTACAACCACAATTCAGTCCAGCATTTCTGCTGTTAAGTGCGTTGCGCCCCATCGGTGACCTTTTTCGCCACAGTTATTAAGTGAATCATTGTGCTGTTAAGTGAATCACCCGTTCGTGAAGCGATTCTGGTGTCTCCTACTGGTTTTGCTTGTTGGAAGTCCAGTTGGGAAGGTCCCAAACGGGGATCATGTGACCTTGGGACAGTGCAACCATCCATAAATACATGCCAGTTGCCAAGCGCCCGAATTTTGATCACATGACGGTGGGGATGCTGCAACAGTTGTTATGTGTGAAAAATGGTGTCCATTTTTTCCCCCCAGTGTCATTTTGGTCACTAAACCAACAGCTGTAATTAGAATGACGACCCAGACACGAAATATATTTCATCGGTACTTACGTAAACGGGCTGCTTCACGGTTTTCTTGCCAAAGCCAATCATAGGCACTCCGCCAAAACGTCGCATCTCTATACGAAGACAGGCAAATTTGTGACTTGTAAGATTTGGCAACAAAGCAAAGTCTTCCAAAATCCATCTAAAGCAGGGATTTCAAATTCAAACCGTTTCAAACTTTGTTGTTGTTTTTTAATCAAAGGAGGCCTTTTAAAGAAGAATTGAATATACTATGCTGTGTTGCAGAACCCCTGTGCTGCGATTTTTCAATTTTTCAATACTAATGTCAGAATTTTTCAATACTAATGTGCCGCATGATTTAGATTCACTAGAAAACAAGATTTCCTGCTTTCTAGCAAATACAAATCACACAGCACAGCTGATCGTTGCACAGTTGATTGTTGGAACTTCTTAAAAACTTTTTTAAAGCATTTTTTTTACTACTGGTAAAATTATACCTTTTTTTTTACCAGTAGTAAAAAAATGATTTTAAAAAATGGTTTCAATGATCAGCTGTGCGACAATCCATTGTGCCACGCGATTTCAAGCGAATATAAATCATGTGGCACAGATGATTTGTAGCGCAGCTGATCGTTGGAACTGGTAGCATTTTTTAAACTCTCAGTTCAGATGAACCGTCCCGAACTGGTAGCATTTCACTCCTGAATGGTTGTAATT
Organism: Rhabdophis nuchalis; assembly: GCA_039707465.1. Taxonomy (NCBI): domain Eukaryota; kingdom Metazoa; phylum Chordata; class Lepidosauria; order Squamata; family Natricidae; genus Rhabdophis; species Rhabdophis nuchalis. Next base: position 23,598,934 of record CM077656.1, on the reverse strand, counting down.
GGATATGCCTTACATGTAAACTCTGGAAGTCGACCAGAATCTCAAAGGGCTTAATTGCATATTCATATAGTCCAACATTTGTGAAATTTGCACTACTCACAATAGGATTCCTAACTATTATATAGATGGGAAGCCCAAAAATTGTGGATAAAAAGGGCTAACGGTAATATTATACATCTAGTAACCATACATTTACAATATTTTTTAAGTGATCAAATAGGCAATGTTCCCCAACTGGGGCAAACTAACAATATTTCCTAGAATCACAAGAAACCACAAGAAAGGGTTTAAGACCAAGACCTTTATCTTTATATACTCTTTATAGATTTAAATGAGAACCTATAAATGTTGGATTTTCCCACCTTAGCAGAGGGAGCCCCCTTGTGGAGTACTGTGAAGCCGTTACCATGGCAACTCCACTGTGCTTTACATTAGAAAGCCATTTTACCACAGTACAGTAGAAGCCATTTAAAGGCACAACAGGCTGCATCTTAACAGAACACACCCCCAAGGGGTGTTAGGGGTGTCTTATCCCCACAGTATTTCTCTCCAGAGAGTAAATAATCTGTGTAGCAAGTTTGGTTGAAATTTGGTGTTTGGTTGAACACACACACACACACACACACATTAGAATAATGTATTTACCTGCATAAGTGTTTAAAAACCTATCTTCTCTTCCATATATATCAGAAGGCTTCATAATTATGGCATCTGGAAATTCTTCCCTGACAACATTTTCTCCTACTGCCTGTGATCAAGCCATTGAAAGATTGTCAAACTTCTCACACTGGTGCAAGAGAGATGGTAATTTAAACAGCCAGATTCTTACAGACAGCTTGTCCCAATTGCACATTTGATCATAACAATATCCCGGCCAAGATACCAAGCTGAGCACATGTCAGCAATGAGGACAATCTTTAAGGGAAAACTGGTACTTGGTTCGGTTTAGCTAAAGTCTGAGAGCCATCAAAAATGAAAATGATTAAAATGAAAATGATAGGTGACGGATCCCCCCGCCCCCACGGACTTGGCTGTAAGGATGTGCAAACATACCTGACCAAACCAAGTTTTGTTAAGTTGCAAACTCTGTTAATTGCCGTATTTTTCAGAGTATAATACGCATATTTTTCAACCAAAAAGAGGGTGAAAATCTGGGTGCGTCTTATACACTAAATACAGCATTTTTAGCCTCCTGAAACCCTGCCCCCTTTGCAAAAATGGCCGTGCATAGCCTTTAGGAGGCTTTCAGAGTGCTCCTGGGGGGTGGGGAGGGAAAAAATGAGCAAAAATTGGACAGCTTTTTGCTCATTTTTGCCCCCCCCCAGCCCCTAGGAGCGCTCTATAAGCCTCCTAAAGGCTATGTGTGCCATTTTTTTTGACAAAAAACAGGCCCGTTTTTGCAAAAAATAGGGATTTTTTTGCTCATTTTGGGGGGCCCCACCCCCAAGGAGCACTCTACAAGCCTCCTAAAGGCTATGCGTGCCCTTTTTTGGGATAAAAATCAGGCCCGTTTTTGCAAAAAGGCAATTTTTTGCTCATTCTCCCCCCCCCCCCCTCAGGAGCACTCTACAATCCTCCTAAAGCAGGGGTCCCCAACCTTTTTGGCACCAGGGACCGGTTTCATTTGAAAGAAAATTCCGTGGACCGGTGGGCATGGCTTGGCCGGCGTAGAAGGGGAGCAGGGGTGAGGGGGAACAGGCAGCGCATGCGGGAGGGGGGGTGAGTTGGCTCACTCACCCCACTTGGCCCCAAACGGCGCGAGCTGCCAAGCGCGCTCTGCCCAGGGGGGTGCTCCATCCTCCTCCTCTCCGGCTCTGCGGCCCGGTTCCTATCAAGCCACGGACAAGCACCGGTCCGCGGCCCGGGGGTTGGGGACCCCTGTCCTAAAGGCTATTCATGCACTCTTTTTGACAAAATAAAGGGGCCCATTTTCAGGAAAAACGGGCCATTTTTGGGAGGTCTGCAGAGCGCAAAAACTTTTTTTCTCTCCAAATTTGCCTCTTCAAAATCTTGGTGCGTCTTATACTCCGAAAAATATGGTAATCCATAAAGACTTAATGATGACCAGTAGCTTTCAAAGAACATGGGATAAATTCTCATGGAGGATAGGATTAAGCCCCCCCCCCCCCCTTAAAATATAATTACAGGACAGGGCAGCAGGATGTAAAAAAAAAGTTTAAAAAAGTAAAAATAAAATACCAACATAGATGAACAACTTACTTTAGTCCTAAGGTATTTTGAAGGACTTTTACTGTCTGAGTTCAAGTGAGAAAAATGAATCAATTTTTCTACTCCGGCTTGTTTTGAAAGGCGAGCAATCTCTCTGGGAATGGAAACGAAGACGTCTTCATACTTGAAGTTTCTAAAAAAAGGACCGAAAACAAGAATGAGCATATTTCGTGTCCACGGAAAAAGTTGTGGTTTCTTCACGTCATAATCAGGATACTGTTGTACAGAGAACTTAAGAGGACATTTATTTATGCATCTTATGGGCAGTCCTTGACTTACAACGGTTCACTTAGTGACCGTCTGAAGTGACAACGGTGCTGAAAAAAGGTGACTTACGGCCGTTTTTCACACTTACGACTGTTGAAGCATCCTTAGGGTCATGCGATCAAAATTCAGACGCTTGGGAGTGGACTCAGATTTACGACGGTTGGGGTGTCCTGGGGTCGTGTGATCCCCTTTTGCGACCTTCTGACCCGCAAAGTCCACGGGGAAGCCCAATTCGCTTAACAACTGTGCTACTAACTTGATCGCAGCGATTCACTTAACAACCGTGGCAAGAAAGGTCGTTAAATGGGGCAAAATTCACTTAGCAGCTGTCTGGCTTAACAACAGAGATTTGGGGGTCAGTTGTGGTCATAGGTCGAGGTGCATTAGATTCGTTTCTCTCCTTTGCTTTGTCCAACTCGTGGAAGTGGACGTAAGCGCCTGCCTGTTCTCCACACAACAACCCTGCAAGGTGGGTTGAACCCAGGGACGATACCACTAAGGCCTCTCGGGTACCATGATGGACAATCCACAATAAGGGATGGAAACTGACCAAGGAGAGATTCAACCTGGAAATAAGGAGAAATTTCCTGACAGGGAGAACAATCCACCCATGGAAGAGAAGTTGCCTTCAGATGTTGTGGGAGCTTCATCACTGGAGGCTTTCAAGAAGAGACTGGACTGCCCTCGGTCAGAAATGGTGTAGGGTCTCCTGCTTGGGGGGGATAGGACCAAAGGATCTTACAAGGTGTTCTAACCGAGGCTTCCCAAGAGCAGGAAGCAAACTCCTGGTCCCGACAAAAACCCCTTTTATTAACTGACTGTGAATTCTGCTCATTCATATCCAGCCAAGTCTTTCAAGGGAGGATTTACGGTCACAGACCTTCTCTGGCTTGGAGAGCTGCCAGGCCGAGATCTGCAAAACTTGGCAAGGAGTCTCAGAGAGTCACAAACCGATGAAGCGAACTAATGGTCTCCTGCAAACTCCACTCCCCTTTCGCTCCTCTTTTATTTCCTCTGGGAGGGGCCATGCATCATCCACCTGTGGCCTCACTCCCAAGTCGACCCCTGTTCTTTAGCTGTTCCCTTCGTCTGGCAACTCTGTGCATGCGCACACTGGGAACAGGGTCCAGCTGTTCCTCTGCTTCATTGATGTCAGACTCTGAAGGCAGCTGATAACTGGCATACGGCCCTGGCCCCCTCTCTGCCTCCGATACAGAACCCTCATCAGAGCCTTCCCTAGACTCCAGGACTGGCCCAGGTTCCTCCCCAACCCTCCTCACTGTCCGAATCTGCTGCCAGCTCCACTGGCCACTGGCAGGCCGCTACACAAGATCCCTTCCAACTCTGTTATTCTGAACTACTTCTGAACTATTTCAGCAGTTTACCTGGTTTCCCAATCTCTTCCAACGAGGTTGATTACCACGTGGCTGTTTTCAAGAGCTCTTCGGGTAGAATCTTTGTCGCGGGAATCCCATTCCTGGTAACCCCAAAAAACACAAACTAAGTTAAATGAGGCCTGCAAAACTTTCACAAAGTATGTCCTGCAGTTCGTAGCCCACGTAACACTTTTGTCTAATGGGAGATCATTGCAGGTAGTCCTCAACTTACAACACTTCATTTAGTGACCATTTCGAAGTTTAAACTGTTTTTAGTAGGGGTTTTTAGCAGGGGTTTTAAGGACAGGCTAATTATATAATATATTTTAATATATTTTATGTTTTGAATTATTGATTTTTATTGCTGCCTGTACACCGGTCCTGAGTCCTGAAAGGGAGAAGGTGCGGTGTACAAATCTAATAAATACTAAATACAACATCACTGGAAAAAGTGACTTGGGACCATTTTTCCATGCTTATGACCGTTCTAGCATCCCCGTGATCATGTGATCTAAATCTGGATGCTTGGCAACTGCTTCATATTTACGACGGTCGCAGTGCACCCGGGGGTCACGTGATTTCCCCCCTTTGCGACCTTCCGACAAGCAAAGTCAATGGGGAAGCCCGATTCACTTAACAACCTTGTTGCTAACTTAACAACGGCAGGGATTCACTTCGCAACGGTGGCAAGGAAGGTCGTAAAATGGGGCAAAGCTCACTGGACAAACGTCACGCTTATCGACGGGACCTTTGAGCTAAATTGCGGGCGCAAGTCAAGGACTACCTGCATTACGCTCTTCCTAGCAGGAACCAAGTTGCGAGACTAAAAATCACAGGAAAGGTGAAGTCCAAGTTAAAATACTTTAAAAAAATAATAATAATAATTTGTATTCAACATTTCTTAAACATTAAAATCACAGTTGCACTTCTACAAGCTTTCCGTTATCGGTATGTGTTTTTCTTTCTAATTTCTAATTTTCCATTCTAAGGCCTGTTGTTCTATACATATACCTCCTTATTTCATAGTTACTTATTTATATAATATATACAACATTTACACCTCTGTTACTCTCTAAATATATATCATTTCCTTTTGTTATACTTTCCATGTATTCATTATGCATTGATTTCACATCTCTTTTCTAGCCAATTATACCACCTCTTCCATGTCTTATAATACTGTTTCCTCTCTTATCCCATTGTTAATTTATCCACTTCTGCACATTCTTTTTTATGATCTCTGCGTTTGAGGGGACGTTCGTTTGTTGCCAATTTTGGCCAAATATAATTCCGGCTGCGATAATTATGTCGGAGCATAATATATTGTATTTCTTTACTTATATTCCCTTTTATTATTCCCAGAAGGAACAGCTCTGGCTTCATATCAATTTTTTGTTCCATTATTTCCGCCAACCACTTTTGGATTTTTATCCAGTCCTCCCTAGCTTTGGGACACGCAATTTGGGGATCTATTGGGGATACTTTTACTTGATATATATATATATATATATATTGCCTTTGTAAGGATTTGAGGCAAACTCACACCGTACCATAAAAATGAGCTGTCCCAGGTCACCCATGGGCCGAAGGTACAGGAGATCGTACTCATCACAGCGATACGGGATGACAACTTGAGAACCGATACGGCCTAGAATAAGAAAGAGGTTTCTTTGGAACGCTGCAATGGCAGGATTAATTAAACATTAGCATTAAGTCATAAACACTTTTTTACACGTCAGATTGCAAAAGTGGTGTTCATCTAGGCAGTAAGACCCTTTGGGGTTCCAGAAGCCTGGTGCCCAACAGCCTAGAGCAGCGGCCCCCCCAACTTTTTGGATACCAGGGACTGGTTATGTAGACAGAGTTTTTTTCCGTGGACCAGAGGAGGTTCTGCATCCCACAGATTGGGTTTTGCTTATTTGCACGACCCGGTTTCTGGCACGCTACAGCCTGATGTGGGTCCACGGACCAGAGGTTGGGGCCCCCTGATCTACAGAGAGTTTGGTCTGTAATGAAGGCAGTGGGCTAGAAAGTGAGTGGCGGCGAGTTCTAGTCCCACCTTAGCCATGAAAGCCAGCTGGGAGCCAGTTATACATCCTTGGGGTGTTGTTGTGGGGAAAATAGAAGGTAGGAAGGATTATCAGGTATTTTTGCTGCCTTGAGTTATTTGTAACTGAGATACAAATAAATAAATAAACCAAAACATTTCTAGTTTCCCCATGCTGGGGGAAAAATTCTCCAGTTTTTTAGCCTACTTTTATTTCATGGGTTAGAGCAGAGATGGAGATCCTGCTGTTGAGGAAGAATTTTTCTAAAGTTCTTTGCTAATTCACGACAGCCACATTTGAAAATAGCTTCATTCTTTTTTAAATGCCCTGAATACTAAATTATAATTTAATTTAAAATTGTTACTTTTGCATATACAGTATATCACAGAAGTGAGTACACCCCCTCACACTTTGTAAATATTTAAGTATATCTTTTCCTGTGACGACACTGAAAAAATGATAGTGGGTGTACTCACTTTTGCTGCCAGCAGCGTAGATGTTAATGGCTGTGCATTGCGTTCTTTTGAGGGGACAGCTCATTTACATTGTTATACAAGCTGTGTACTCACTACTTTACATTAGAAACACTTACACATTGTAAGTGTCATTTCTTCAGTGTTGTCACATGGACAGATATACTTAAAATACTTACAAAATGTGAGGGGTTGTACTCACTTCTGTGATATATTGTATATCATCATTTTATGAAAAATCCTTCTGATTGCTCATTTAAAAGAAATTTTAAGATAAGGCTAGAGGATAAATTTGTAGCATTTATCTTCATAATTGAATGGCGTATTGATTATTGGATATGTATGTGGGAGGAGCAATACATTAATAAACCACATTTCATTTAGTAATTGAAGTCTGCCCTTCTGGTGTATTACCTAGCTGATTAACAACATATCGGCCCATGAATCCTGTGGCCCCAAAGACTGTGGCAACAATACCACTGACCGAGGAACGTCCGCTGCGCCCATGTGGCATCACCGTGTAATGAATTGAGCGATCTTGTTGAAGAAGCGACAGCACCCCTGGAGAAACGCCATACCCTAAAACACAAGGACATTGAACATAATACAACTCACCTCCCAAGATTTCACCTAACTCATTGCTGAGATACGGGTTAAGTCCCTGACTTACAACCACAATTCATTTATCAACTGGGTGACTTCACTCATCCACTGCAGGGATTCACTTAACAACCGGATGGCTTCACTCATCCACTGCAGGGATTCACTTAACAACCGGGTGGCTTCACTCATCCACTACAGGGATTCACTTAACCGGGGTGGCTTCACTCATCCACTGCAGGGATTCACTTAACAACCGGGTGACTTCACTCATCCACTACAGGGATTCACTTAACAACCGAGTGGCTTCACTCATCCACTGCAGGGATTCACTTAACAACCGGGTGGCTTCACTCATCCACTGCAGGGATTCACTTAACAACCGGATGGCTTCACTCATCCACTGCAGGGATTCACTTAACAACCGGGTGACTTCACTCATCCACTGCAGGGATTCACTTAACAACCGGGTGGCTTCACTCATCCACTGCAGGGATTCACTTAACAACCAAGTGGCTTCACTCATCCACTGCAGGGATTCACTTAACAACCGGATGGCTTCATTCATCCACTGCAGGGATTCACTTAACAACCGGGTGGCTTCATTCATCCACTGCAGGGATTCACTTAACAACTGGGTGGCTTCACTCATCCACTGCAGGGATTCACTTAACTTATCTACTGCAAGGATTCACTTAACAACCGCGGCAGGCAAGGGGGCCAAACTGGGGCAAAACTCACTGAACTGACGTTTCACTTAACAAGCGAATTTTTTTGGTCTGTTGTGGTCGTAAGTCGAGGACTACATCTACTCGGGGCCCCCCAGAGAGGCTTTTTTGCACGACAGGGAAGGAAACGGGGCGGCTTCAGAGCGGGGAAGCCACGGAGAGACGCTTTCTCGCCTGACCGGCTGTCGCGAGGCCATTCCGGGAGAGAAAAGCGTCAGAAAAAAACACAGGCACCCTTCGGGCGTCCTCCCGGTGACCTTCCCAGCCGGCGTCGCCGGGCCTGAGGCAAAGCCCCGCCGCTCCCATGCCCGGGCTGAGCCCCAGGAGGGGCGACCGGCCGCCCCTCAGTCGCCCTCCGGCCCCGACTTACGCCTCCCGGGGGCGGAAAGCGCCGCGCGAGGAAGGACGCGGACGAAAGCCGCCATGTTGCCCGGCCTTGGTGCAGAGCCCCGCCCCCCGCGCTACGGCGGCCTCCGAAGGCCAAACCGCGGCCGCCGACGTCCGTTTGCGGAGCGCGCTCTCGCGGCGAAAGGCGGTGGGCGGGGCCTAAGGCGCGGGAATGGAGGCGGAGCTAAACGGGCGACCCAGCTGTGACTTAGAGCTGCTCGGTTGCTAAGCGAATGGCCGCGGTCGTTAAGGGAGCCATTGCGGTCGTGCAGCGAATCTCGTTTCTCCCATTGATTTTATTTGAGGCAAATCGACTTTGGGGCCAATACAAATAATACAAACATAAACAATACAAATAAAAAATATAAACAATGCAAATAAAAATGCAAATAACACAAATACAAATAAAATATAAATAATACAAATACAAATAATGCAAATATAAATACAGATATACAAATAAAAAATACAAATGCAAAACCAAATAATACAAATAAAAGATACAAATAGAAATAATGCAACTAAAAAATAAATAATGCAAATACAAATAAAAAATACAAATTATACCAACAGAAATACAAATAAAAATATAAATACAACTAATACAAAAACAAACAATACAAATAAAAAATACAAATACACATGGTGATCACATGAGCCCAGAACAGTTCAACTGTCATAAGTCCATGCCAGTTGCCAAGCCTTAGAATTTTGATCATGTGACCATGGAAAGTGCTGCAACGTTATAAGCCTGAAAACTGATCATAAAGTCACATTTTTTCCAGCTTTTTTGTATTTTCTCTCCCAGATTTACCGACTTGGTCTTTAGCGCCATGCAAACTTGGGGTGCCTCTGTTTGAAGATTGATTATACCCATTTAATTGTTCTTAAATAAATTCCTATTAGAATCTCGTATACGAGAAAAGAGCATTTATTCTTTTTGACAGTTTCAAACAAAAAGGGTCCATTTGATGAGATAAATTGGAAGGCATGGTTTTGACTGAATTCTGCCCCAAAGGTGAGGAAATTTCTAAAAAATATTTAAAGTGGAATTGGAGGAATTTCAGATGGGATAAACACAAAAACTCCCAACAGTGCAACAGGAAGCTGAAAGAGATTATACTGAAAGATGTAAAGATTTTGCAATACTTAAGACAGAGACGAATGGTTAATGAAGATGATGGAATTTGCTGAGAACGCCAAACTGACTTCTTTGATTAATGACAATATTTATGTTTAATACTTAACTGACTTCTTTGATTAATGACAATATCTATGTTTGATGCTATCTGGAAACTCCTTAAGGACTTTTTGTGGAAAACAAGATGGATGTATGATTTCTGGTCTTGATGTTTGGAAAAGTTATATTATAGAAAGAGAAGTGCCATAAGTTTAGAGAAAGAGATACATTTATAACTGTAATGTATACAATTGTAAAATGTATAATTGCTGTAAAGAAGTCACTCCTAAGAGATAACACAATGGCTTGTACACCCAGCAAAACATTTGATGTATGAAAAGCACTGCTAAAAAAGCATTATCTAAGGAGGCTGGAAAATATTTTCAGAAAATGATTGAAGTCTTCCAACAATGCAGCAGAAAAAATCATCTATGAATCAATGAAATAGTCATCAGTACGGGGAGCTTCCTGTATTTCCATAGATTTAATAATACGGTATCAGTAGCATCTGGAGACAGCAGAATAGAAGAAAAAGAATTGGAGAAAGTCACAAAAGATCTGAAAATAGAAGTAGAATAATTGTGGATCTATTGCATCCTGGATCTATTGCACAGTTCAGCCTTTTGGGTCCTTAACTTGTACGAAAGAAAGAAAGAAAGAAAGAAAGAAAGAAAGAAAGAAAGAAAGAAAGAAAGAAAGGAAGGAAGGAAGGAAGGAAGGAAGGAAGGAAGGAAGGAAGGAAGGAAGGAAGGAAGGAAGGAAGGAGAGAGAAAGAAAGAAGGAAGGAAGGAAGGAGAGAGAGAGAAAGAAGGAAGGAGAGAGAGAGAAAGAAAGAAGGAAGGAAGGAGAGAGAGAAAGAAAGAAAGAAAGAAAGAAAGAAAGAAAGAAAGAAGGAAGGAAGGAGAGAGAGAAAGAAAGAAGGAAGGAAGGAAGGAAGGAAGGAGAGAGAGAAAGGAAGGAAGGAAGAGAAAGAAAGAAAAAGAAAGAAAGAAAAAGAGAAAGAAGGAAGGAAGGAGAAAGAAAGAAAGAAAGAAAAAAGAAAGAAGGAAGGAAAGAGAGAGAGAAAGAAAAAAAGAAAGAGAGAGAAAGAAAGAAGGAAGAAAGGAAGGAAGGAGAGAGAGAGAGAGAAAGAAAGAAAGAAAAAGAAAAAGAGAGAGAGAAAGAAAGAAAGAAGGAAGGAGAGAGAGAGAGAAAGAAAGAAAGAAAGAAAGAAAGAAAGAAAAAGAAAAAGAAAGAGAGAGAGAAAGAAAGAAAGAAAGAATTGAGAAATAGAAGGAATTGGCAGTCACGTCAGTTTTACAGGAAGAAATATCCACCATTGCTGTGGATTTCATCTTTGAGCCAAGAAGCATCGCTGACCCTAATTTATTCCCCCATAAAACCCAACACATAATGCAGCGGGGACTAGTCCTCAGCATTTTTCCTCATTTCCCCCGTTTCCTCCCAAGCCTTGGCTATCTTGCTGAGCCTCCTGCTGATGGTGTTGATGATTGCCATGGAAACAGCAGAGTGACCTGGGCATTGTGACTCCAAGGTCCATTCTGATAAGGAGAGGATGAGAGAGGAGGCCACAGTGTGGGGAGCTTTTGAGGAACATCCTGGAAGCTTGGCCTAAAAGCCTGCTTTTGGGGAACTCTTCGTGAGTCCTCACATTGATGTTCTAGAGGTAGGCCAAGAGTCTACGCCTTGTGGTCAACGCAGGCCAAGACACGTAAGATCCATATATCAAACTGCCTCGACCTTAAGGGGTGGGCCAGCAAAGGGAGTCTAAATCTTGTAAACCCTGTAGGATCTGATTGGGTTTTATTTTTAATTGTTCTGTTATTTTTGGGGTTCTCTTGGTGTTAATGTGTCCTTGTTTTTGGTGCGCAGGGAGGGAAGGACAGTAGACCTTCCTTACCAGCCTCCTCAACAGCAGGAAGTGATGGAAATTGTAGCAGGTGAGAACAGGGGTGAAATTCAATATTTTTTACTACTGGCTCTGTGGGCGTGGCTTGGTGGGCGTGACTTGGTGGGCGTGGCAGGGGAAGGATACTGCAAAATCTCCATTCCCTCCCCGCTCCAGGGGAAGGATACTGCAAAATCCCCATTCCCTCCTCGCTCCAGGGGAAGGATACTGCAAAATCCCCATTCCCTCCTCGCTCCAGGGGAAGGATACTGCAAAATCTCCATTCCCTCCTCGCTCCAGGGGAAGGATACTGCAATATCTCCATTCCCTCCCCACTCCAGGGGAAGGATACTGCAAAATATCCATTCCCTCCCCACTCCAGGGGAAGGATACTGCAATATCTCCATTCCCTCCCCACTCCAGGGGAAGGATACTGCAAAATATCCATTCCCTCCCCGCTCCAGGGGAAGGATACTGCAAAATCCCCATTCCCTCCCCGCTCCAGGGGAAGGATACTGCAAAATATCCATTCCCTCCCCGCTCCAGGGGAAGGATACTGCAAAATCTCCATTCCTTCCCCACTCCAGGGGAAGGATACTACAAAATCTCCATTCCCTCCCCATTCCAGGGGAAGGATACTGCAAAATCTCCATTCCCTCCCCGCTCCAGGGGAAGGATACTGCAAAATCTCCATTCCCTCCTCGCTCCAGGTGAAGGATACTGCAAAATCTCCATTCCCTCCTCGCTCCAGGGGAAGGATACTGCAAAATCCCCATTCCCTCCCCGCTCCAGGGGAAGGATACTGCAAAATCTCCATTCCCTCCTCGCTCCAGGGGAAGGATACTGCAAAATCCCCATTCCCTCCCCGCTCCAGGGGAAGGATACTGCAAAATCCCCATTCCTTCCCCACTCCAGGGAAAAACAAGAAAGTCCAGTTGCCTCTTGCAAAAGTGCCTTCGGGACAACCCTGAACATTTCCTAGCTCCGCAGTGAAGAAAACCCCAAAGGCAGCTCAGTTATCTCACATTTTGTGGCAGCAGAAAAGAAAACATATAGGAAGCATCTTGCATATGACGTGAGCTTACCCAAATGTTGATATTTCTCTGCTAATACTGTATCACCTTCTGTGGTCTTGCAGAAACAGAAGACACCGGCAGCCCCACTCGTGGCCGTAAAAAACTGGTAAGTTTGAAAAAACAACAACCCACAACTATCCAGCGTGGGAAAAGAAGGTTCCTGGCTCGACACCGTCAAGGTAAAACGTCCAACCTTGACGTTTAGCTGTCATTTTCTTCTCCTCTCAGATGTCAGAGAACATTGACTGGTTACAGAGTCAGAGTGGATTGTGTAAAGTCGAGCGTTACACACCCGGTGAGGAGAAAGAAGAGGAGAAGGAGGAACAGAATTGGACGGTAAGGAGACGGCTTGTCCTGCCAGCGGGCTTGGGGGCCCCACAGATATGGAAGCCTTCCGAGCTTCTCCCGCTGGCTACAAATAAATTATTCAGTCAGCAGGATCTAGAGCAGGGGTGTCAAACTCGTTTTTATTGAAGGCCACATCAGGGTTGTGTTTAATTTAATTTAATTTAATTTATTTCGATTTATAGAACCGCCCTTCTCCATCGAAATGGACCCAGGGCGGTGCACAGGGAGTTAAAATCAATAAATAACTATAAATACAGAGTAACTAAAATAGATTAAACTAAAAAACCTGTGCTAAAACATCCCATTAAAATTCTAAAATACATTTACTGTATTGGCTAAGCTAGACCGGCTTGATGGAAAAGATATGTTTTAAGTGAGCGGCGAAAGAGGCAAAGGTCTGTGATAGTCCGAAGTTCGGGGGGTAGGTCGTTCCAGAGGGATGGCCCAGCCACTGAGAAGGCCCTCCCCCTGGGCACCGCTAGCCGGCATTGACCGGCGGATGGTACCCTGAGGAGGCTCTCCTTATGGGAGCGGATCGGACGGAGGGAGGTATGCGGCAGGAGACGGTCCCGTAAATAACTAGGCCCCTGGTTTGATGGGGGGGCGGCAGGATGGGCATGGCCAGCTTGACGTCACTTGTGTCGGGGGCGCCTGTGGTGAACCGAGCGCTTTGCCGGCAAAAACAGGTTCCCGAGCTCCGTTTTTGGCTGCGACAGCCTCTTGCAAGCGTAAAACGGAGTGCTGCCCATGGCCCTTGCGAGCCCCGTTTTCAGCTGCGATGGCCTCCTGTAATTCTCTTCCAGTGAAAATGGAGTGCAGGAGGGCCTCACACACAGCCCTCCCGAGCTCCATTTTCGCCAGCAGAGGCACCGCGGGTCGGTCCTTCGCTGTTTCCAGGGCGGCCAGATCTAAGCACCCCGTCGGCCGGAATCCGGCCTCCGCGCCTTGAGTTTGACACCCCTGGTCTAGAGTGAAAGATGATGTGTCTGGGACTGGGTTTTTTAACTCTACTAGGTTGGCCACGGTTTTCCTATTTGAGATTTGACAAGATATCTTGGCATGTTGCACATCATAGCAGCTTTTCTGTTTGGGAATATTTTCCTGCCTCACTGCCAGCTCTTGTTTTTAGGTGAAGGCCAACAACATCTTCTCTGGTCCTTGGGGTGGGATGAGGAGACTGGCTTGAGGACTATCACCTTGATGATGATCAGATATTTCTAGGATGTTTTTTGATCGTGCTGAGCTATAGCTGGAGAGGTTTCTCAAATGTGTTTTGGGTTATTTCTCTGTTGTCGGAGATTACATAGCTATCCTGTTCTTTCTTTCTTTCTTTCTTTCTTTCTTTCTTCTTTCTTTCTTTCTTTCTTTCTTTCTTTCTTTCTTTCTTTCTTTCTTTCTTTCTCCTCTCCCTTCCCTTCCCTTCCCCTTCCCCTCCTCCTCCTCCTCCTTCTCCTCCTCCTCCTCCTCCTTCTTCTTCTTCTCCTCCTCCTTCTCCTCCTCCTCCTCCTCCTCCTCCTCCTCCTCCTCCTCCTCCTGTCCTCCTTTCTTCTCCTCCTCCATATCCTCTCCTTCTCCTCCTCCTCTCCTTCTCCTCCTCTCCTCCTCTTCGCCGCCTCCTCCTCTTCTTTCTCTAACTTCTACTTCTTCTTTTCCTTCTTCCTTCTTTTTCTTCCTTCTTCTTCCTCTCATCCTCTTCCATATCGGCTTGAGCAATGAAGTCACAGCTCTTGCCACAAAATCTATCAACTTGGGAGCAGAACAATTTACTTTGCCCTTAATATTAATAGGGCATTAGAGAGTCAGCTAAGGGATGATTAGCTGTGCTTACATGTTCCTAATCTTCACCTTTTTATTCCACTTTATTATTCCATTCTGTTGGGGTAAGAAAAACTTTTTAGGCATACTGTAAATAATCGATTCCCCGTTGTTCACCTCTGATCCTCTTGAGTTTTAGATCTTGGGTTAGCAGGATCTGAAGTTTCAAGTCTTAATGTCTGATTCATCCTGGGTTTAATGTCTCCTTCTCCTTTAAGTCTAAGATCCTTCCTTCCTTCCTTCCTTCCTTCCTTCCTTCCTTCCTTCCTTCCTTCCTTCCTTCCTTCCTTCCTTCCTTCCTTCCTTCCTTCCTTCCTTCCTTCCTTCCTTCCTTCCTTCCTTCCTTCCTTCCTTCCTTCCTTCCTTCCTTCCTTCCTTCCTTCCTTCCTTCCTTCCTTCCTTCCTTCCTTCCTTCCTTCCTTCCTTCCTTCCTTCCTTCCTTCCTTCCTTCCTTCCTTCCTTCCTTCCTTCCTTCCTTCCTGGGGTGGGATTCAAAGATTTCAACAACGGGTTCTCTGCCTAGTTGCTGGATGGGTGTGGGGCCATAGTGGGCATGGCCTAGTTGGCCTCCTGCATTGCGCAGCAGAGGGGAGAGGCTTGTTTTTGCCTTCCCCAGGCTCTGAAGGGTTTCCTTGACCCTCTGGGAGGGCAAAAACTGCCTCCCTCTGGGCTCCCGGAACTTCCAGGGAGCCCGTTTCTCCCCTTCCCTGAGCCTCTGCACAGGCCCTACATTTACATCACATCCAAAACAGGCCGCATGGAGACTCCTGGGGGGGGTGTGGGGTGGGAAGGGTGGGGCAGGGTGGGCAGGGCCAGCCAGAGGTAGGATTTGGAGGTTCTCCATAACGTTACCTATGGGTTCTTCTGAACCCGGACGAACTCATAACAGTCCGCCCCTGCTTCCTTCGTTCCTCCTTTCCAAGTTTGTGCTAGCTTTCTTGGCCCAAACCATTGTTGATAAGAGGTAGTCAAGAAGCCATTCCTTGCCCACAGTCCAAAGTCAAGGAACAATTGTGCTCCCTAGTACCGCTAGTTGTACAGTATATTCAATTCTGTGTCGACTTAGGACGGCAGTTTAAGATAGCTGCTACTTTTTCTGGACAAAATGACATCCATTGAAGCATTATCCAGGGTAGGCAGTGAATCAGGGGTGGGTTCTGGCAGGTTTGCTCGTGTGCATGACCCATGCTGGCGCACACATGCACAGTGCGATTAAAATTGTTCTGCGTATGCGCAGAACCAAAAAACAAGATGCCGATGCCTACGGCACTGCTGGGAGAACTGGTTTGGGGGCGTGGCAGGTCTGGGTTGCTGCTGGTTCCAGGGACCCAAGCTGCCAAACCACTACTGGTTTGGCCGAACTAGTCCGAATCGGTAGGAACGCACCTCTGCAATGAACGACTTCCCACCTATCAAACACTGGGGGCCTGTTCCATACGAGGAGATGATGGGGAGGGATTTGTTATGGGAAAAAAAAGTCCTTTATTCCATTTCTTAGACTGACTCTGCTAAGCTTTTCCAGCAAACTTCCTCTGATCCCCTCAAGGTCCTGAGCAGACTCCGGCAAGATCTGGAGAAGGCTGACGTTGGTGTCCCGGATGCGTTGAACGCCAGCAACAATGCCAGAAGGGCAAGGCCAAGGGACCCGTCCGAGGGACGTCAAACCCTGCCCAAGCGCAATGTCCGTTCTCCGGCCCCCTACAATACTTGCGATGAAGAATTCAGCCTGAATGTCAGCTCCAACAAGGGGTCTCCCAACTTCCACTTAAGCATGAAGGCCGGTTGTCAGAAGGAATCCAAGGATGAAGAAAGCGAGGGCTCCTCTTCGCCGAACCCCAATCCCGACCCGGACGAAGTCTCTTTTTATTGCAACAGGCTTTCCAACCTTGCCATCGCCATGGCGCGCAAGGAGATGAACGACCGCTCGGAAAGCACCCCCACCTGCATACACAACACGCTGTTTGCCGCTTCTGGGGACCACGGCCACCGCTCCATTGGGGTGGGGACCGAGGATACCAAGCACAGCCCTACCAAGATGTGCGAGTGCCGATTCGAAGAAAGCCCCACCACCAAGAAGAAAACCACCATTTATTACAAAGAGGAAAACACGGAAGTGCCCAATAAAAGCGAGCCTCAAAGGGACGATGGCAAAGGCTTCCACCATCGGAAGCGCTTTGGGCCTGACGAATACAACAACTCACTGAGCAAAGGGATTCTGGTTTACGCCAACAACGTGGTTTCGGACATGATGGTCTCCGTGATGAAGACGATGAAAGTCAAAGTCAACGACTCCAACATTGCGTGCGCCGTGTTGAAGAAGGTTCTGCTGAAGCACTCCAAGGAGGTGGTGTCCGACCTGATCGACTCCTGCATGAAGAACTTACACGACGTCACCGGGACCCTCATGACCGATTCTGACTTTGTTTCCGCCGTGAAGCGAAGCCTCTTCACGCAAGGCAGCCAAAAGGCCTCGGAGATCGTCCAAGCCATGCTGAATCGCCTGCACAACGCTCTGATCGTGCAAAAGCAGGTCAGCGAGAAAGCCAAATCTCAGAGCATGGCCTTTGCTACCATCAAAACCGGCCGGGGCACCGACACTAAGACTCAGAACATGAGGTTCTCGGCGGCGAAATCGGAAACCATGAAAGACAAGGAAATGACCTGTGCGGAAACGGTCGGCAATCACATCATCAAAGAAGGTCTCAACATGTGGCATCAGAAGCAACACCTGGACCCTGCAGGGACAATCCCAATGCCCCCCAAGCCTATGCCAACCCAAGACATGCCAGACCTTGCTAATCTGACCACCGATTCTTGGGCGAGAGACCTGATTGTGACGGCTTTGTTGCTGATACAATATCATCTGGTGCAGCAGGAGAACGCCATGAAGGATGGAGTGGAAGGGGGCCGATCCAGCAAGGCAGGTGGCGGCCTGGGTTTTTTGGGCCAAGATAAAGGCCTCGGCTCTCTAAAACTATCCGACACTTTGAAGCAATGTGAGGACGAGCAGCTCGGGATGAACGCGGAGAACGATATGTCAAGCGTGGTCGTCATGCTGATCCAGAAGCTCATCAATGAGACCGTCAACAAATTAGGAGGAAATCCAGGGGCATTGATGTCCGACGAAGCACTCCAGAGCGCTTTCAAGGTTCCTGAAGGCCAAGGCTTAGGTTCTTTGGGACAATGTGATATGGACCATTCTTATGAAGATGCTATAGCCGGACTGACCAAAATGATTCTGGACCAGTGCGATGCCAAGAAGGAAGGAGGGAGCGGCCCCTTCGTTGACAAACTGGTCGATACCGTCACCAAGCTGTGTTTGATGATCGCCAAATACAGCAATCCTGAGTCGGGACTTGGAGAACTCGGAGACGGAGAGGAGATGGGTGGAGGTTTCTACTCAAAATGCATGGGAAATCCAGAAAGCAGAGCAGAATCCGGAGAAGACACACCTACCGGACGTAAGGTAGTTGTGGCTAACCAGAGCGCTCCGGAAAACATTCACAACAAGCAACTCCAAGCCATTCTCCAATGGGTGGCAGCCTCTCAGTTGAACGTCCCAATGTTGTACTTCATGGATGATGACGAAGAAACCCTGAACAAGGTACAGTTGGATGCGCCGGGAGGGTGTGGGGAATAGCGTGCGAGGAGAAGATGAAACTAGGATGGCATTGGGGTTCTCCTCATGTTTGAAGGAGTGGAAACACATTTTCTGTTCCTGTTTATAATCGTAGATAAGTTAGTCCATGAAAGCATGCAAATACGTCAACTCTCCAGTTGGCGAATCCAGTAAAAAAGGACCTTCTGGGACATTATTTTTCCAAGAGGCATCTCATCATCATCTTTTAATGACCCCCATAATCCCTTGCAGGGTGGAATCCGGGCAACTGAATGGAGCTAGCAGAGTGTTTTCATAGCCGGGTGCCTCCCTGTCGCCAATGCGGAGTTTTGTTCAGCAAAGATATGCTCAGTGTGCTCAGAGAGAGAAATATCCGCCTCTATCTAGAATCGAACTCCCAACCTCCTGATTGTGAGGCGAGAGCTCCACCTCTAGGCCAACCCATTTTACCCAGAGTATAAAACTTTATTGAATAAACCACATTGGCACAGAAGAAGCGGAACCAGCTCTGGGTTTCCCACACAAAAGCAAGCATACTTAATCCCCCCCCCCCGCTTTCCCTGGTGGTCACCCACGATCCAAAATGTCCACTAATCTCTTGTGTTCATTTTGTTATGGGAAGCAATCAGCCATGCTGGGATATCTACTCAGTGTGTCCTTAAGATCCCAGCAATGTCTCACAGAAGTCGACAGATGTTTGAATACCGTTCTCCCACCCCTACATTCCATCCACCCCCCTCATTATTGTCAAGTTGTGAGTGAAAGACAAATAATAATAATAATAATAATCTTTATTGTCATTGTAATAAAATTACAATGAAATTGGTTTGAGCGTTGTGCTAATATTTGCATCAGGTGGAATATAGACAGCAGTGATAACTATAACAGAAATCTCTCTAGGTAAATAAAATGGCCGACAAATACCAGTTGAGAATTCCACGTCTGCAGAACAGTCTGTATAAGCAACTCTACTGTTAATATACCAGTTATTATGTGTATAAATACACAGTCCTCCACCTTTGCTTTTACCAGAGTTGTTGTTTCCCTCAAAGCGGTGTGTGGTGCGGTTAATTAGCTCCACAGACGCATCCGGTACAAGTGGATGAAGCCATGTAGATGAAAGTATAAATCACTCTTGACAGGAAGTACCTTGTTTCCCCCAAAATAAGACCCGGTTTTATTTTTGGGGGACACCAAAATAAGTGTTAGGGCTTATCTTCGGTGGGCGTCTTATTTATTTTTAGATGCTGCACCCGCCCCATACCAGTTTACCTCAGGGCTCCCACAGCCAGGCCATCCATGCCCCGACAACTGCCTTACCTCACGGCGAGGGCTCCAGCAGCCCCATCCAGCAAGACCCCCACACGACCGCCGGCCCACTTCTTCTTCCGGCACTGGCGCGGCAGTGCCTCACTTAACACCAGCCGTGTTGGGCTCAGTTGTGATTGTGAGTCAAAGACTGTATCTGTACCTGTTCAAACCATTTCTCTCTTCCTCTAATCCTCTCGTGCAGCTCCAACAACTCTCCACGGTGGCTGTGGAGAGAAACTACAGCGTGGGAGACGTCATGCAATCTGTGCTGAAGTATGAGAAGGAAAGGCAGCTAGGAGAAGCCCTGGGCAATTTTGTGCGGTTGCCAGTCCTGGATTGGCTTCTTCAGAACCTGTAAGCCCAGCATGTCTCGGGGTTCTTCGGGACCGCAGGCCTCTCCTTGCCCCATTAGTTTTCCTCGATACAGCACTCATTGGTCAAAGATGATATGAGTTTTACTGATTTCCCCCAACCTCTGCTGAGCAGTGAAATGAATAAAGGAAGGAAATACTTAGTGTGGGTGCGAAGTATTATTTCCAGATCTGTTGTTGTTGTTGTGGTTATTGCGGTTCATCGCACCATCACCCAGTGGTTTAGAATGGACAGGTACAGTATAGGTGGTACCTTGCTCAATAGCAGTAACTGTGAGAGGGATCTTGGAGTACTAGTAGACAACCATTTAAATAGGAGCCAGCCGTGTGCAGCAGCTGCCCCAAAAGCCAACACAGTTCTAGGCTGCATCAACAGAGGGATAGAATCAAGATCACGGGAAGGGTTAATACCACTTTATAAGGCCTTGGGAAGGCCACAGTTGGAATACGGCATTCAGTTTTGGTCACCAGTAGGGACCAGGTTAACTACCACTGATGTAAACTGATAGTAGTAATAACTATCAGGTTTGTATATTTATATTTTATATTTTATTAGATTTCTATCCCGCCCTATCTCCCAAAATGGGACCCAGGGCAGCGCACAGGAGTTTAAACATCTAAAAATAGAAACAATACAAAATTCTGCGAAAGTTAAAACTAAAATTAAATAATTTGGCCCGTGCTAAAAAGGAAACAGTTAATTTAAAACCCAACTCTAATAATAACATAGCTGTAGCAGCTATGCCAGGCCGGCCATATGGAAGAGATATGTTTTCAATGTCCGGCGGAAGAGGCGAAGGTCGGTGATAGTACGAAGGTCTGGGGGGCGGTCATTCCAGAGGGCGGGGCCTGCCACAGAGAAGGCTCTTCCCCTGGGCGCCACCAGCCGGCATTGTCCGGCGGACCGCACCCTAAGGAGGCCCTCCCTGTGGGAGCGGACAGGTCAAATGGAGGTATGTGGTAGTAGGCGGTCCTGCATATTGTCCCCAACCATCTGGGTCCTCATTTTATTGACTTTGGAAGGGTGGAAGGCTGAGTCCATCTTGAGCTGGGTGAGAATCGAACGGCTGAACTTCAGGCAGCTGGTAGTCATCAGAAGTAGCCTGCAGTACTGCATTCTAACCACTGTGGCACTATGGCTCTTCAGTATCACTTTATACTGCATTGGAATATCATGTCCAGTTCTAGTCACCACGATACCCAAAAGTTGAGACCCAGAAAGAGTGCCGAAAAGTATCCTGATCTAGGCTTCCCCAAAAAGCAGGAGGCAGATTCCTGGTCCTGAGAAAACCCCTTTTATTAAACGAATGTGAATTCCTCTCACAGTCTTTCAAAGGTGAAGTTATGACCACAGACCTTAGACTAGCTTGGAAAGCTGCCATGTAATTATTGTCCAAAGGAGGCGCTCTGCAAGGAAAGACTGGGCACAGAGTCTCTGAAATTCACGGACAGATCTTCACACTCCTGAAACGAATGAACGAACGAATTGTTTCCTGCAAAAGCCCCCTCCTCTTTCGCTCCTCTTTTATTTCCTCTGGGAGGGGCCAATCACCTTCCACCTGTGGCTTTACTCCCAAGTTGACCCTGATTTCTGAGCTGTCCTTTTGTTCTGGCAGCTCTGCGCATGTGCACACTGGGAACAGGCTCCCGCTGTTCCTCTGCCTTACTGCTGTCTAGCTCCAAAGGCAGCAGATAACTGGCATACGGCCCTGGCTCCCTCTCTGCCTCCGAGGCAGAGCCCTCGTCCGAGCCTTCCCCAGACTCCAGGGCTGGCCGAGGTTCCTCCCCAACCTCCTCACTGCCCAAATCTGCTGGCAGGCCGTGATACAAAGATGATCTGGAGGTTAACCATGCAACGAATGAGGGAACCAGGTATGTCTAGTCCAGGGGTCTGCAAAGTCGGCTCTTTTAAGACTGGTGGACTTCAACTCCCAGAATTCCCCAGCCAGCTATGCTGGCTGGGGAACTCTGGGAGTTGAAGTCCACCAGTCTTAAAAGAGCCGACTTTGCAGACCCCTGGTCTAGTCTAATGAAGAGAAAGATTAGGATGACATGACAGCAGCCTTCCAATATTTGGAGGAGCTGTCACAGAGACGCCTATTCTGCAAAGCACCTGAAGGCAGGAGAAGAAGTAACAGGTGGAAACTCACCCAGAAGAGATCCAACCTAGACCGAAGGAGAAATTTCCTAACTGTCAGAACAATCAACCGATGGAATGACTTGCCTGGAATTCCACCTCCTTACTGTCAAAAATCCGTAACCAACCACTGTGGGTGTCAAACTGGATTTCATGGAGGGCCGCATCAGGGTTGTGTTTGATTTCAGGGGGCCAGGGTGAGCGTGGCCAGCTCGGCGTCACTTACCAAGGCTCTGTTTTTGACCACTAATCTCCTGCCCAGCATCCCGACCACTGGAGCTCCTCTGTTCCTTCTCCTGTTTCTTCTGAATGCGCATAAAAATCAATTCTTCTCTTCGATAAGTCTTTTTTCTGGTGTCACCACAGATCTAATATCTGCAAACCCTCCTGAGGATTCCATCTAACATTTTTCTCTCTCAAGCCCTAACTCTTAACCCTATCGCCATTCCTTTTGTTGTTGTTAGTTGCGAAGTCGTGTCTGACCCATCGCGACCCCATGGACAATGTTCCTCCAGGCCTTCCTGTCTTCTACCATCCTCTGGAGTCCATTGAAGCTCACACGGACTGCTTCGGTGACTCCATCCAGCCACCTCCTTCTCTGCCGTCCCCTTCTTCTTCTTTTGCCCTCCATCGTTCCCAGCATGAGGCTCTTCTCCAGGGAGTCACTTCTTCCTTCTCCTTAGGTGGCCAAAGTCTTTGAGTTTCCTCTTCAGGATCTGACCTTCTAAAGAGCAGCCAGGGTGGATCTCCTCTAGGACTGACTGGTTGGATGGCCTTGCAGTCCAAGGGACTCAATGCAGGAGTCTTCTTCTCCAGCACAAGAGTTCAAAGGCCTCCATTCTTTGGCCCTCAGCCTTCCTTATGGTCCAACCTTCACAGCCATCCATTGCAACTGGGGAAACCGTAGCCTTGACTAAGACGCCCTTTGGTTGTCAGGGTGATGTCTCTGCTTTTTAGGATGCTGTCTAGATTTACCATCGCTTTCCTCCCCAGGAGAAAGCCTCTTTTAATTTCTTGGCTGCAGTCCCCATCTCCGGTGATCTTGGAGCCCAGGAAAATAAAACCTGTCCCTACCTCCATCTCTTCCCCATCTATTTTCCAGGAATTGAGAGGGCTGGATGCCATGATCTTAGTTTTCTTAATGTTGAGTTTCAAGCCAACTTTGGCCCTCTCCTCCTTCACCCGCATCAAGAGGCTCTTTAGTTCCTCTTCACTTTCTGCCATCAGAGTGGCATCATCTTCATATCTGAGGTAGCTGATAATTTTCCCGGCAATCTTAATTCTGACTTTTGATTCATCTAGCCCTGCCTTTCTCATGATGTGCTTTTGGGACATCTTTATTACAGAATAACCGAGTTGGGAGGGACCTCGTAGGTCATCTAGTCCAACCCTCTTCCCAAACCCCTTATACCATTTCTGACAAGTTGGCTGTCCAGCCCTGAAAGTTCTTTTCCTTCATCTTTTCTTAGGTATGTCCTAATCGTCATCTCCTTTTAACCACCACATAATCCCTTGCAGAGTGTTTTTAATGGCTGGATGCCCTTCCTGTCGCCAATGCAGAGTTTTGTTCCGCAGGTTATATTCTCATTGTGCCCATAAGCTACCACATCACTCCTTTAGATATGCCCTAACCCTTAGGTTTTATATGGGACTCTGTTGTGGCCCAGCCGGCTCCGGATGAGCTGCTGATGGACTCCTCTAGCGAGGAGTCCTATGAGTCTGCTCTGGAAGAGGAGGGTGACCTTGAGAGAGCAGAGAGCCGGGCTGGTCATCAGAAGGCACCTGGGTCTTGGAGTAGTGGGGAGGATCAAGGCCAGTTTGTCCCTGATGCTAGATTGAGAAGGGCTGAAAAAAAGAGGCTTCAATTGCATCAGAAGCGAACTCGTAGGAGTTGAATTAGTCCCAGCTGCCTAATGACTGGCCCCTCCCAAGAGGGTTTAAAAGGAAGCCTCTGCTAAGGGAGCTTGCAGAGAACAATGTGTCATTTCTAGGTTCATGTTTATTCGTGTTGATTTTCAGGTTCGTGTTTAGTCGAGTTAGGAAGCTTTGTATCTGTTCAGAGTCATTCAGGCAAACAGCCAAGAGAGTCAGTGGCAGGCAGCCAGTCTTGTGTTAGTCGGAGAAAGGGGAGGTCAGAACAGGACTCCTTTGCAAAAAAACAGCCAGACACATTATTTTGCTTGAAACGTTATCTTTGTTTTCTAGTTAAACCAACTTACAGATGATATTTACCTTGAATTTGTAGCGTTATTTTTTCTTCGCGTTTATGAAACCTTATTCTATTCATCTACAGCAGGGGTAGTCAACCTTTTTATCCCTACCGCCCACTTTCGTATCTCTGTTAGTAGTAAAATTTTGTAACCGCCCACCGGTTCCACAGTAATGGGGATTTATAAAGTAGGGAAGTCAATTAAATTTTTAAAAAAGAAAGTGCTTCAGTATCGAACAAAACCCCTCCTGCCCACCATGAAAGCTGGAACGCCCACTAGGGGCCGGTAGGGACCAGGTTGGCTACCACTGATCTACAGAACTATTTATGCCCTTTTAGCTCCCTGATAAATGTTCAGCTCGCTTTAATGAACAAACCACGATTTATTGCTTGAATAAACAAATTACTATATTTCATAGCATGATTTTTTTGGAGTGGGTTGGTGGGTGGGGGAGCCTGACCAGTTCCTTACGAGTCCATGATTCGACATCCGGCATGCGTGAATTCAGTTTATTAGAAACGGGGAGACCGAGTCCCATCTAAGGCCCAGTACCGCCAATAAAAGCGCACAGACCACGGTTTGAGAGAGAGAGAGAGAGAGAGAGATGCGTTAAATTTCCGTTCTTTGAACACGTTACAGCAAAATATTTATCTAGAAACTGCACGGGAAGAGAGGCCCGATCACTGCTTGTACTTAATGGGTGGTAAGATGCTGGCATTTTTTCGTAAGGTTTTCCCCGGCCGGTGTTCTCTTTTGGCTATTTTATCCATCGGAGGTTCTCCTTCCTTCGCTGGAGTATCTTGTTGAGCCGAGTTCTGTTTTTCCTCTTTGTTGGTTTCTTCGGACAATGCGACGGGAGAAAGCTTCGGGTGCGAAGCCGGTAACTTTTCAGGCGGGTCGGATTTTACTTCCGGGCTGGACTGCTGCCGAGCGACGTCATCTGCGGAATAGGTAAAAACCCAACATATGATTGTTGTGTTTGAAGACTAAAACCAGAGTGCAGCAAATGGACGCTTGTCGTTAAGCGAATCCAGCTTCCCCTACCGATTTAGCTTGTCGGATGTCCCCTGGGAAGGGGCAATCTATATAAATAAAAATGGAACAAGAGTTTGTTCAAAACCGCTAATCTCCGAAAGTCCTGCACCCATCGCTTCCAAATTTTCACACAACGTTCCTTTGAAATACGGCACCAATGATATTTATAGATTGTGTAGATGTCACATCTGTGCCAGATACACGCAACAGAAATGTAAAAAATTGTAAAAAAGGTAGGTAGAGGGATGCAGAGAGAGCAGTGGGCCACAGGTATGATGTCATCTTTTATGACATAAAATACTCTGTCCATAAGATTCAAGGAGAAATACAGTAGGTAGGTGGGTAGGTGGGTAGGTAGGTAGGTAGGTAGAGGGATAGAGGGAGAAATACAGTCGGTTGGTAGGTAGAGGGATAGACAGAGGAAGAAATACAGTAGGTAGGTAGATAGATAGATAGATAGATAGATAGATAGATAGATAGATAGATAGATAGATAGATAGATAGATAGATAGATAGATAGAGGGATAGAGAGGGAGAAATACAGTAGGTAGGTAGGTAGGTAGGAAGAGGGATAGAGAGGGGGAGAAATACAGTAGGTAGGTAGGTAGGTAGGTAGGTAGGTAAGTAGAGGGATAGAGAGGGGGAGAAATACAGTAGGTAGGTAGGTAGATAGAGGGCTAGAGAGAGGGAGAAATACAGTCGGTCGGTTGGTTGGTAGGTAGAGGGATAGAGAGGGGGAGAAATACAGTAGGTAGGTAGGTAGAGGGATAGAGAGAGGGAGAAATACAGTCGGTCAGTTGGTCGGTAGGTAGAGGGATAGAGAGAAGGAGAAATACAGTAGGTAGGTAGGTTGGGGGTTATATGGTGGTTGTGTGTAGATCTACACACAGATTGGTTGGCCATTTAACCAGACTGGGCCACAGCAACGCGTGGCTGGGAACGGCTAGTTATTAGAATAAAACAACAGAGTTGGAAGGGACCTTGGAGGTCTTCTAGTCCAACCCCCTGCTCAGGCAGGAAACCCTACATCACTTCAGACCAAGGTTTATGGGACCCCAGGATGCTGTAGCAGTTGGCATGTGTCGTTACCAACTGCCTAAATATCGAGCAGATGGCGGCAGTCGTAAGTGTGAGGACCGGTTCTCAGTCCTCCCCCCCCCTCTTTTAGCCTTGTTCTAACTTCGTACGGTTGCCGAATGAATGGTTGTAAGCCAAGGAGTACATGTAGGGGCTTTGATTATTATTATTATTATTTTTAAAGGAAAGCAAGAATTAAAACTAAGCCACCTTCTTTTTCTATCTGTGTATTTTTATGAGTGTTTTCCTTTTTCTTCTCCGGGGTATAAAACATCATCTCGCTCGGCTTTGTAGCCGTTTTGGGCTTCTGTTTAAGTCTGGGGGGCCACGGTTCCTCCATCCATGGGTGGTGAATGGCCTCTTCTGGGATCATGCGCAAAGAAGGTTTCCACCTTGAGATGAAAAGAGGATAATAATAATTTTTTAAAAAAACAGATTAAGGCTAAACCAGAGGTTGGCCACTTGCAGCTCCGGAGCTGCAGGTGGCTCTTTCATCCCATTTCAGGACGCTGCAACCCCTCACAAATATATGTTGGTTGCTAAGCACCCAGGTTGTGATCGCTTTACCCCAGGGATGCTGTCATAAGCTCAAGGAATGGTCTTGTCACTCTTTCCAGGGATGTACCGTATTTTTCGGACTATAAGACGCACCGGTGTATAAGACGCACCAAGATTTCAAAGAGGCAGGCTTCAGCAGGGCTGGGGGAAGGCAAAAAGCCCTCGATTTTGCGAAAAATGGGCGGAAAGCAGGCGATAAAAAACTAGGGGTACGTTCCGGCTGCTGCTACTGCCGGTTCGCTCAGGGATGTGCTGTGCACGCGCATGCACAGTACTAAAAAAATGCTTCTGTGCATGCGCAGAAGCCAAAAACAAGATGGTGGCACTACAGGCGCCACCAGGAGAACCAGTTTGGGGGTGTGGCAGGCCAAGCTACTACCTATTCAGCCGAACCATCCTAACCAGTCTGAACCGATAGGAATCCACCTCTGCCCACCCACTCTTCATCTGTTTTCACCATCCGCGCGTCGCATTTTCTGCCGCCGCACGCCCCATTTTTGGCCTCCATACATCGCATTTTCAGCCAGCTCCAACAGTGGGGATCAGGGGTGGCGAATGGGCAGCACCAAACAGGCTGTGGCAAATGGGCGGCAGTGAATGGACCAAACAGGCCGCGGCAAATGGGTGGGCGTAAAACGGGCTGCGGTGAACGGTCCACAAGAATACCGGATGGATCCTGGGAGGCAGTAGCAGATTTTATTTTTGTTTTTTCTCCCCCCAAAAGGTAGGTGTGTCTTGTACTCCGAAAAACACGGTATTTCTTTTTTTAAAAGCAAATAAAAATGGAACAAGAGTTTGTCCAAAACCCCTAATCTCCAAAAGTCCTGCACCGAACGCTTCCAAATTTTCACACAACGTTCCTTTCAAATACAGCGCCAATGATCTATATAGATTGTGTAGATGTCACACCTGTGCAAGGTACACGCAACGGAAATGTAAAAAATTGTAAAAAAGGTAGGTAGATGGATACAGAGAGAGCAGTGGGCCACAGGTATTATATCATCCTTTATGACATAAAATACTCTGTCCATAAGATTCAAGGAGAAATACAGTAGGTAGGTAGGTAGGCAGCTATAGGGATAGAGAGAGAGAGGGAGAAATGCAGTAGGTAGGTAGGTAGGTAGAGGGATAGAGAGAGGGAGAAATACAGTAGGTAGGTAGGTAGATAGGTAGGTAGGTAGATAGGTAGGAAGAGGGATAGAGAGGGGGAGAAATACAGTAGGTAGGTAGGTAGGTAGGTAGGTAGGTAGGTAGGTAGAGGGCTAGAGAGGGGGAGAAATACAGTTGGTCGATTGGTCGGTCGGTCAGTAGGTAGAGGGATAGAGAGAGGGAGAAATCCAGTATGTAGGTAGGTTGGGTATTATATGGTGGTTGTGTGTAGATCTACACACAGATTGGTTGGCCATTTAACCAGACTGGGCCACAGCAACGCGTGGCTGGGAACGGCTAGTAGGAAAATAAAAGCAGGACTTAGCAAAGTAATCTTTTTTTTTTTTAAAGTCTCACACAAGGCACTTCTTGAGGAAATCCAGAAAGGACCCATTTTGCGTTTTCAAGACGATGTTTAGATCTTTGGAGTTTGGGTTCCTTATTTTCCCTCGAGTGTTTGTGATGCTTTTCGGAACCCCGTTGGAATCTAAAAAAAGAGGAAAACCGATATTATAACCGTGGGTCTGTTTCCATGTTCAGGTGAGAGGGTGAAACTGAGGGGCGTCAGTCCACAAAGAAGAAAATGCACCTATTCCGAGACAGCAAATGTTGCAGTCCGAATGCAAATACAAACAAGATATGAGAAAGATGTTAAGGAGTATGGTTTTAAAATTCAGAATTAGTTAGGATATTGTTGTGGCCCAGCCGGCTCCGGATGAGCTGCTGACAGACTCTTCTAGCAAAGAGTCCTATGAGTCTGCCCTGGATGATGAGGAAGACGTTGAGCAAGTTTTAGAGGCAGAGCAGGGAGCGGAGAGTCTGGTTGGCCACCAGGAGGCGCCTGAGGCATGGAGTAGTGGGGGGGATGAGGGGCAGTTTGTCCCTGATGCTAGATTACGCAGGGCTGAGAAACGGAGGCAGAAGTTAAGGCAGAGGCAGGCTCATAGGCCTTGATTAGAACCAGGTGGTTGCTGAGTGGCCCTTCCCAAGAGAGTTTATAGGTAAGACATTGGGAGAGGACATTTGCAGGAAGCAATGGATTAAACTACAGTCTTTCAGAAAACGTCAGCCTTCTAATCGTGTTTGGATTTTTCTGGGCTCTTAGCCAAAGTCTTATCTCGTAAGTAAGCAGTGGCAAGCAGCCAGGTCTGTGTGTGGGGGGGTGTGATTCAGCCTGTGGGACAGAACAGGATACTCATGGGATCCGATGAAAACATGATTTAAAAATTGTACAGTAATCTACTTAGACTATACCTAGAAGAAGAAGAGGTTAAAGAAACAATGATAAGATGGGCAAAAAACTTTGGATACACAACAGAACTAGAAAAATGGCAAAAACTATGGGAAAGGAATTATAATCTGACAACAGCGACAGCATATAAAGAGAATTTATATAAAATGTTTTATAGATGGCACATGACAGCTGAAAGATTAGCAAAAAATGTTTAAGGATAAAGCAGCAAAATGTTGGAAATGTCACCAGTTGCCAGGAATGTATTATCATATGTGGTGGACGTGTAGGGACGCAAAAAGCTATTGGGTTAAAATACAAACATGGTTAGAGAAAATGATAGATCAACCAGTTAGAACAATTAACCTCTGGAACAGCTTGCCTCCAGAAGTTGTGAATGCCCCAACCCTGGAAGTCTTTAAGAAGATGTTGTATAGCCATTTGTCTGAAATGGTATAAGGTTCCTGCCTACGCAGGGGGTTGGACTAGAAGACCTCCAAGGTCCCTTCCAACTCTGCTATTGTATTATTGTATTGTATTGTATTGTATTATTAACCCATAGAGTTTAAGCCAGAAGTATTTTTATTGGGTATTCTACCAGAGAAATATAGTAAAGAAGATTCATATTTCATTGTGCAAATAATAAAAGCAGCTAGAATTGTATTTGCACAAAATTGGAAAGCTGACAAAATCCCATCGGAAGGAGAGATAATAAAGAAGATATCAGATTGTGCAGAAATGAACAGGTTGACATTGAGAATAAAGGACAAAGAGGAACCAGTGTACTACAGGACATGGGGGTGATTTTATGAGTGGCTTGAAAAAAAAGATAGAAATAGAAAGAAAAAGGAACGAAACATGAGATAAATATCTCAGATGACACATGATTAAAATAGTGGGGAGGGGAAATAAGAAAATATCAAAATGTAAATATACAGAGGGGGAAATGATATGAATTGACAAATGTTAAATGAAAATTATAAGAATGTACATCTAAGAATGAATTTGAAAGGAAAAATGGTTCAGTCTTGAATATTACTTGTCTGAAATTGCTAGAAGTTTCATTTTAACGGCCAGGCAGCCAAGTAGGAATTCTTAATTACAAAATTAATTTGCTGTAGGCATAGGGGTGGGTACCAGGTTTTACACAGCGCATGCTACATCCAAAAGGGGCATCAGATATTTTTTTTCCTACTAACACAATGCGTAAATCAGAGCCACATTCTCTCTGCATCAAGCAGTCCTCACAATAGAGACTTTCCCATCGTAATGACAGCCACTAAAGCGAATTGCTCAGTAATGATCAATGCTCACCAAAGAATGTTCTTTTTCTTGATGCAGTTTGAATGAAGTCGGATGGTGGAAGTCCTAAGATCTTTAAAATGAAAGATAAAACAGAAAGAGAGAGAGAGATGAAAGACAGAGAGACAGAGAAACACAGAGCGAGATGGAGACGGAGACAGACAGACAGACAGAGATGGAGACGGAGAGAGAGGGGGGGGAGAGAGAGAGAGAGAGAAAGAGAGATGGAGACAGAGAGAGAAAGAGATGGAGATGGATACGGAGAGAGACGGAGAGAGAGAGAGAGAGAGAGAGATGGAGAGAGAGAAAGATGGAGACAGACAGACAGACAGAGATGGAGACAGAGAGAAAGAGATGGAGAGGGAGAGATGGAGACAGAGAGAGAGAGAGGGAGAGAGAGACACACACAAGAGAGAGAGAGGGAGAGAGACACACACACAAGAGAGAGAAAGAGAAAGAGAGATGGAGACGGAGACAGACAGACAGACAGAGATGGAGAGAGAGAGAGAGAGAATGATGGAGACAGACAGACAGACAGAGATGGAGAGAAAGAGGGGGAGAGAGAGAGAGAGAAAGAGAGATGGAGATGGAGACAGAGAGAGAAAGAGATGGCGAGGGAGATGGATACGGAGAGAGACGGAGAGAGAGAGAGAGAAAGAGAGATGGAGAGAAAGATGGAGACAGACAGATAGACAGACAGAGATGGAGATGGAGAGAGAAAGGGAGAGAGAGGGGGGGAGAGACAGAGAGGGAGAGAGAGAGAGAGAGATGGAGACAGAGAGAAAGAGAGAGAAAGACAGTCAGACAGACAGACAGAGACAGAGAGAAAAGGAGAGAGACAGAGAGAAAAGGAGAGAGAAGGAGAGAGAAGGGGAAAAAAGAAACTTTACAGTTTCTCTGTAAACCAATCAATAGTTAATTCAACTGAAGTCCAAAGTTGAGCAGTGGACTGAGTGACCGTTTCGCAACTTGGCGCAGTGAATCACCGGATTTAAGGCTGCTCTATTAAACTCGGTGCTAGATTGTGACAAGGGCTATATTGCCCTACTATAAATCCAGGAGAAACTACGTGGTTGAGGAGAACAGCACTGGGAGATGTACCAGAATGCCTGCCAGGCGCCAGTAACCGGGAACAGGAGTTTAATTCAAAGCACTTCGAATTTATTCCATGCTACCTACATGCAAGCATCTGCTCTATTAATGGGCAAAGCTAAATTGGCACTAGGTAAAAGTCAATGGAATTCACGGCAGCTGGACTTACCGTATTTTTTGGAGTATAAGACGCACCTTTTCCCCCCGAAAAAAGAGGGTGAAAATCAGCTTGCCGGCAGGAGGCATGCACGCATGCTCAGTGGAGCTGCGCTGGGCGACGGCTCGCAGAGAGGCCTTGGAGTGCTACCTGTGGCACACTTGCCATAGGTTCGCCATCATGGTTCTATAGCAATTCAAACTCCATCCACATCAGGGTCTCCTAAAAGTTATATTTGGCTTCCCATGACTAGAGAGGTGTCTTAATTATGGTAAGCTCAGGATGTATACAAGAGAAGATTTCGGACAGGAGGATATAGAGACATTAACCAAATGTTTAGAAATGATGAGTTCTGATATTACAAACAAAAGGGAATTAAAGACCAAAGCTCAATCAACTATTTAAGGGCTTTGTACTACATCTTTCAGCTTTGGTCCTCGACTTACGACTAGAATTGACCTCAAAATTTAGGCTGCTAAGTGGGACATTTGTTAAGGGAGCTTTGCCCCATTTTACGACCTTTCTTGCCACAGTTGTTAAGTGAATCCCCGCGGTAGTTAAGTTACAGTCCTCTCTTAGCGGTTTACAGAGCCGGCATATGGCCCTCAACAATGTGGGTCCTCATTTTACTGACCTCGGAAGGATGGAAGGCTGAATGAACCTCGAGCCGGTCAGGGTCGAACTGCTGGCAGTGGGCAGAGTCAGCCTGCAATACTGCAGTCTAAGCACGACTTAGATCGCAATAGCACTTAGTCTTATATACCGCTTCATAGTGCTTTACAGCCCTCTAAGCGGTTGACGGAGTCGGTACATAACCCCCCTTCCCCCCCAACAATCTTGGTCCTTATTTTACCGACCTCGTGAAGTGATGTAACAGAAGGTACCTCCATAATGCAGGCAAGCTGCTCCACTTCGTTTTCCCCCGGGAAAAGAGGGTACCCCGTGTAGAGCTCAACCATGATGCAACCCAAGCTCCACATGTCGATTGAGGTTGTGTACGGGTGGCCCAGGATGACTTCTGGAGAACGGTAAAACCGGCTTTGGACATAAGTGTACACTAAAGCAAGCAAGAAAGGGAGAACGGAGATCAGAGGGAAAAACGGTGAGAGAGCGTAGCTCAGCCACCACCGCTAACGATTCCACCCCGCCCTCCAGCATTTTCTCCGCCTCCTGACAGTTTTCACTCAAAATCACTGTTTGTGCAAGATTGAATGTCCAGCTTGTTATTTTGAAGCCGCTGCTTCCTTGGTTTATTCCTGCAATACGAATCTCCACCCCTATCCTGCAGCTGGAGCGTTGCGGCGGGATCACGGAGCATCGCAGGTGGTAAGAACGCATGCGTGTGCTGCGTGCGTTTAAGTGGTGGGTGCACGGCCCCGTTGCACTGTATCGGTCGCACTAGGAACCCACCACTGGTACGCGCACACCCATAATACAATGTGCGCGTGACCCACCGTGTGCCCCGCCTCCTGCGCATGCGCACACAACCCCTCGTGTGCATTTTCCCCCCACGCATACACACGCAACCTCTGCACGCCCCCCCCACTTGCAGGCATGTGCGAGCGCCCCCTGCCCGCAGCCTTACAACAGCCCTGAAAAAAAGTGACTTAGGACTGCAGTATCCCATGTAGTTGTGTGATCAAAATTCAGCTGTTTCACACCTGGTTCCTCTTAATGATCCCTTTTCCTGGGATCACGCAATCCCCCTTTGCAAACCTTCTGACGCGCAAAGTCAACAGGGAAACCAGATTCCCTTAACGACCATATGATTAACTTGACACTTGCAATGATTCACTGAACCACCGTGGCCAGAAAGGTTCGAAAAAAATGGGGCCAAACCCATTTTAACATTGGGCGACGTTGTTAAGTGAAACATTCAACAAATGTTTTACTTAGCAACATAAATGTTGGGCTCGGTTGTGGTCGTAAGTCGAGAGCCACCTGTGTTTGTGAGAGAAATAGCTACCTGGGGGCAGACTCCCTTATATGAGCTCCAAAACAATGATCCAGAGATGAAAACGCTACAGCAGTGGTGAGTTGCAGGCGGTACGCCCCAGTACGGACGTACCGGAGCCTGCCCGGAGCACCGGATACCATTCCGGTACAGTGCTCCGGAGGGCCCCCTGCCCGCCCTTGCTTCTTACTGTCCTTTTCCGCCTTCAGTGCTTCCGCACACATGCAGCGCGTTGAGCGCCTGTCCGATGCTTCGCTGAGCAGCTGAACATGTCGTGGAGGCTCACGGAAGTGCCAAGACACCTGTGCGCGTGGCCCATTTCAACCGTACCGGTTAGAACGGAATCCGTAACCCACCCCTGTGCTTCTCAGGGTGCCATCGGCCGGGCAATGCCGTCTGGCGACACCCAGGGGAAGAGCCTTCTCTGTGGCGGGCCCTGCCCTTTGGAACGACCTCCCTCCTGAACTTCGTACTATCTCAGACCTCCGCCTCTTCCGCCAGTGTCTAAAGACACATCTTTTTCAGCAAGCCGGCCTAGCCTAACTTCCCGCTGGGGCTATTTTAGATAGTTTTAAATTGGGGTTTTAATTTGGTTTTAGCATAGGATTATTTAATTTAATATGCTTTTAAATTTTGTATATTTTGTTTTATATGTTTTAAATTCCTGTGCGCCGCCCTGGGTCCCTCGTGGAGAAGGGCGGGATATAAATCGAATTAAAATAAATAAAAAATAAATAAAAATACAGGATTATCCTGTCAACGTTGTGTGAGACAACCTCTCATTTCTATCTATAGAATATTTTTTTTTTAAAAATAAAATCAATTCCAAGTATGAAAATCAAGAAAGGAAGAAAATTGTATCTACTTTTGACTCCGCAAACCTCTTTGATGTTCGTAGCAGCTCGATCCAAAATCAATAACTTTGAATGAAATTTGTCCAGCTGAAGATTGGCTTATTAATATATTTTCCTAACGATTTTTTTTTTTTTAAAGAAAAAGAATAAGACGAAGGGGAAAAATATCAGTACATTTCATCTATCAGGCTAACAAACAATACAATACAATACAATACAATACAATACAATACAATACAATACAATACAATACAATACAATACAATACAATACAATACAATACAATACAATAGCAGAGTTGGAAGGGACCTTGTAGGTCTTCTAGTCCAACCCCCTGCGTGGGCAGGAACCTTATACCATTTCAGACAAATGGCTATCTAACATCTTTTTAAAGACTTCCAGGGTTGGGGCATTCACAACTTCTGGAGGCAACTTCTGTTCCAGAGGTTAATTGTTCTAACTGTCAGGAAATTTCTCCTTAGTTCTAAGTTGCTTCTCTCCTTGATTAGTTTCCACCCATTGCTTCTTGTCCTGCCCCCAGGTGCCTTGGAGAATAGTTTGACTCCCTCTTCTTTGTGGCAACCCCTGAGCTACTGGAAGACTGCTGTTTCCCTTTCCATAAAACGTGGGGCTTTCATACCCCGTCATTCTGGGATGACTCACAACTCCTATTAAAAATTACCTTCTCTTACCCTAAACTGAGAGGCTTCATTGCCAGCCAAGTATTAAGGTACCAGGCTGAGAGACAGAGGATTTAACCCCTCGCCTTGAGCAAACAGACTGCTGGGTGTCTTTGTGCCAACCACTCCCTCTCAGCCCTAGGAAGCAGGCCATAGGAAGCTGTTCCTGGAATCTTGCCAAAAAGATCAAAGGCTATTGCCAGGAGTCAAGACTGACTTTAAGGCACACACACACACTCCTCCCCAAGAGAAATAGGCACTGTGAATAGAATCTCTGTTTTGCCCAAATATATGCGTCTTTAGCTCAACCTTACAATACAATACAATAGCAGAGTTGGAAGGGACCTTGTAGGTCTTCTAGTCCAACCCCCTGCGTGGGCAGGAACCTTATACCATTTCAGACAAATGGCTATCTAACATCTTTTTAAAGACTTCCAGAGTTGGGGCATTCACAACTTCTGGAGGCCAGCTGTTCCAGAGGTTAATTGTTCTAACTGTCAGGAAAATTCTCATTAGTTCTAAGTTGCTTCTCTCCTTGATTAGTTTCCACTCATTGCTTCTTGTCCTGCCCTCAGGTGCCTTGGAGAATAGCTTGACTCCCTCTTCTTTGTGGCACCCTCTGAGATATCGGAACACTGCTATCATGTCTCCCCTGGTCCTTCTCTTCATCAAACTAGACCTACCCAGCTCCTGCAACCGTTCTTCATATGTTTTAGTCTCCAGTCCTCTAATCATCTTGGTTGCTCTTCTCTGCACTCTTTCCAGAGTCTCCACGTCTTTTCTACATCGTGGCGACCAAAACTGTATGCAGTATTCCAAGTGTGGCCTTACCAAGGCACCATACAGTGGCATTAACACTTCACGTGATCTAGATTCTATCCCTCTGTTTATGCAGCCTAGAATTGTGTTGGCTTTTTTGGCATCTTCATTTTTTTGACATCTTCATCCCCCCCCCCCCCTATTCAGGACACCAAACTAACTGGAAACAGGTGAAGGTGCTTCCTGGCTCATGGACATATCTCTGGGGACTATATTTCCCCGCCTCCCTTCTTGGTTGCTGATCTGATACTAATCTTGGTGTTAATTTACTCTCATCTGGATGTTGATTGCTAGTGGGGAAGTGTTTGGATCTTTTTGTTCCCTTTTGGCCTTGTCGACTGTCTCTTTTGCACAGTAGGCAGCTGTTGCTTATGTCTATGTGTCTGTTGATGGCCAATTTGGCAGAGTGCCAGGCTTCCGGGAATTCTCTAGCATTTTAAATAAGAAGCGGTTCTGAAAAGAGCTTCCTTACACCAAAACGTTTTAAATTTCCCAACATGATACGATTATTGGAAAACTTCACCAGTACAGACAAGATGGTACTTACAGGCTTTAGATCACAGTGGATAATTTTTTCTGTGTATAAGAGTTGCAAACATCTTAAGATGCAGTGGGTAAAACGGCGAATCAATCCCAAAGTAAAACCTTGGAAATTATTTTTCTTGATTAATTCATATAAATTTAAACTGTGGGGTGAGAAACGGTATTTTTTTACCAACATGCGCATGGAGAAAACAGCTGAAATTCAATTATTTGAAATTTTAAAGCTGTAATTCAGTTCAAAGTCTCTGAGGCCATTCAGGATATTGCAGGAAGCCGCCCCCTCCTCCTCCCGAGAATAAAATATTCTTTATTCTTATTAAGAAGAGGCAGAATAGAATATTTCCCCCTGAAAACAGAGGTGAGATATCTGAAAGGCAGAAAGCAGGCCCCAATCTTCCTGCTCTAGGAAAACAGCCTCAAGCAGAATGGAGAGTTTGTATCCATTCAGAAAGACTCGGCCACTCTATTTCATAAGCAAAGAGCAATCAGAAACTCCGAATAAGCACCTAACACGCAAGGAGCCAAAACTGACAAGATTAGCTCAGATAACACCAAGGATTCGCATTTCCCCTTTTGCCCGTAGAATCGGGGTTATGGTCAGAGGTGGGATTCAACCAGTTGGGACTGGTTCGGGTGAACTGGATGTTAATTTTAATCTGGTTCGCCGAACCGGTAATTGCAAGGACGGGCTTACCCCGCCAACACTTCCCGTCCCAGGAGTCTCCACGCGGCCCATTTTGGATGCTAGGTAAGTGCAGGCCCCACACGGAGGGTCTGGAAGGGTGAAAAAAATGGGTCTACCAAAAGTACCGGAAGTCCAGAAACGGGCCCGTTTCTGGTCTCTGGAGCCCAGGGGAGGCTGTTTTCACCCTCACGGAGGCTCAAGAAAAGCCACCAGAGCCTGGGAAGGGCGACAAACAGGCCTACTGGAAGTCCTGGAAGTCCAGACATGAGCTCGTTTCTGGTCTCCGGAGCGCAGTGGAGGCTGTTTTCACCCTCCCGGAGGCTCAAAGAAAGCCTCTGAAGCCTGGGGAAGGTGAAAACGCCCCCCCCCATAGTGCAGGAAGCTGACTAGGCCACACCCCCATGGTGACGCCCACTCAGCCACCAGGCAGAGAATTGGTTGCTAGTTTTTTTTCAATCCCACCCCTGCTAATGGGGAAATCGATTAGCTTTACAAACTCTCTTGCTGCTGAGTCAACTCCCTTATACTTGTTTGTTTGTTTGTTTGTTTGTTTGTTTGTTTACGTCATTGATCAAAAACATTTGCATTCAGTACTAAAACCGAAGCGGTCTCATGTGTAGCTACTGATGCAATCCTGTTGTGGCCCAGCCGGCTCCGGATGAGCTGCTAATGGACTCCTCTAGTGAGGAGTCCTATGAGTCCGCTCTGGAGGAGGAGGGCGACCTCGAGAGAGCAGAGAGCTCGGCTGGTCATCAGGAGGCGCCTGGGTCTTGGAGTAGTGGGGAGGATCAAGGCCAGTTTGTCCGTGATGCTAGAGTGAGAAGGGCTGAAAAAAGGATGCTTCAATTGCATCAGAAGCGAACTCGGAGGAGTTGAATTAGTCCCAGCTGCCTAATGACTGGCCCCTCCCAAGAGGGTTTAAAAGGAAGCCTCTGCTAAGGGAGTTTGCAGAGAACAATGTGTCATTTCTAGGTTCGTGTTTATTCGTGTTGATTTTCAGGTTCGTGTTTAGTCGAGTTAGGAAGCTTCGTATCTGTTCAGAGTCATTCAGGCAAGCAGCCAAGAGAGTTAGTGGCAAGCAGCCAGTCTTGTATTAGTCAGAGAAAGGGGGGTCAGAACACAATCCTACCTAACCGTTAAGATTAAGGACGGCTAAGATTGAGAAAAGAAGATCCAGCAAATTCACATTTAACCGCCACATAAAGGATCAAGTGGAGATGCAGAGCAGGGCCTTACCCTAATAATTCAAAGGAGATGCAGAAATGATTGCGGAAGCAAAAATACTCTTTCATGTGGACGACGTTATACGTATTATCTTGGTCCTTTTGCCATAGCGAATTTAAGATGCCAACTTCAACCAAAGCCTGACCGTGGAATCTGAAGACAAAAGGGTAGAATGACACCAAAGGTGATTTTGATGTGGGCCGTGGCCCCTAAGGACTCGTAACCTAGTTCATGTACAGAGCTGTCCTTGACATACAACTGTTTGTTTAGTGACGGAAATTACAACAGCACTGAAAAAAAGGACTTACAACTGATCAGTAGTGGGTTCCAGATCCCTTCGCAACCGGTACGCTGCGATGGGGCCGGGCGTCCTCGCGGGGCATGTGTGCTGCGCATGGATGCGCATGCCATCGCCCAGCGACACTCAGCTTCTTGGCGGGGGTTGCGCAGGCGCTGTACGCTGTGCGTGCATGCGCAATTGGACCGTTTGCATCAAAAAGCAGTAAGGAACGCGGGCAGGCGGGCCGCCATTCTGGTATGGTGGCCGCTCCTCCCAGCTACCGCCTTCTGCCCCATACATCCCTTCGGCCGATCCGCTCCCACAGAGAGGGTCTCCTCAGGGTGCCATCGGCCAGGCAATGCCGTCTGGCGACACCCAGTGGAAGAGCC
Source organism: Rhabdophis nuchalis (assembly GCA_039707465.1). Taxonomy (NCBI): domain Eukaryota; kingdom Metazoa; phylum Chordata; class Lepidosauria; order Squamata; family Natricidae; genus Rhabdophis; species Rhabdophis nuchalis. The sequence continues at coordinate 23,559,842 of CM077656.1, read as the reverse complement.
TTCTCTGTGGCGGGCCCTGCCCTTTGGAACGACCTACCCCCTGAACTACGCACCATCTCGGACCTCTGCCTCTTCCGCCAGTGTCTGAAGACACATCTTTTCCAGCAAGCCGGCCTAGCCTAACCTCCCGTGGGGACTATTTTAGAGAGTTTTAAATTGGGAATTTTAAAATTGGTTTTAGCATAGGATTAGTATACTTTAATATATTTTTAAATTAAGTATTTATTTTTGTATGTTTTTAAATTCCTGTGTGCCGCCCTGGGTCCTTTGTGGAGAAGGGCGGGATATAAATTTGATTAAAAAAAATAAATAAATAAATACCACGGTACGCCCATACCGGGCTGTACCGCCCTAAACCCACCACTGCAGCTGATTCTCCTACTTACAACGGTCACAGCATCCTCATAGTCATGTGATGAAAATTTGGGCAATTGGCCTGTATCAGCATCTTGGGTTCAAGTGATCACCATTTGGGAGCTTCCCCCAGCGATCTTCCAACAAGGAAACCCAATTGGGGAAGGTGGAATTGCTCAACAACTGCACGATTCAGTTGATCAGAACAGAGTTGTCAGGGACCTTGGAGGTCTTCCAGTCCAACCCTATACCTAATCGGTGTTAAACTGAAAGCCTGTGGGCCGTATGCGCCATATGCAGGACACGCCCCCACCTCCCAGCTCTGTGAAAGGGGGAACGTTGTGAAATGTCACGTGATGTCAACATGACACTGTGAGTTTGACACCCATACTCTATACCAGGGGTCCCCAACCTTTGCAACTTTAAGTCTGAAGGACTTCAGCTCCCAGCTTTGCTGGCTGGAGAATTCTGGGAGCTGAAGTCCTTCAGACTTAAAGTTGCAAAGGTTGGCGACCCCTGCTCTATACCATTTCAGACAGGCGGTGAACCAATCTCTTCTTAAAAACCTCCAGATGAAGCACCCACAACTTCTTATTTTTATTTTTCGAATTTATACCCCGCCCTTCTCCTTGTTAGGATTCAGGGCGGTGCACAGGCATTATTAAAAACCATTACAAAACAATATATACTATTAAAAACATATTAAATTAAATTAAAACCCGTGCTAAAAACCCTTTAAAACCCTAGAAAATTAAAAGTTATAAATATAGTCAGAAACGGGGGGCTACGCTAGGCCGGCTTGTTGGAATAGGTACGTCTTAAGGCGTTGGCGGAAGAGGCGGAGGTCCAAGGTAGTGCGACTTCCAAGGTAGTGTGACGTCCAAGGTAGTGCGATTTGCCACTTCTGGTGGCAAGCCGTTCCACTGGTTAATTGTCCTCACGGTTAGGAAGTTTCTTGGTTTGTTTGCTGCCCATTTTTTTTAAAAAAAATCTTCTGTTTATAAATTAAAGCTCACACCAAAGGTAATCAATCGTAATTAAATGAAAACAAATTAGGAATCAATCCTCTGTTCAACTAGTTTCCAGTGCTTGATTTTTTGTTAATAAACTAAAAGTGCATTCGAGTTCAGACTGGAAGAGACATGGCAGCAAGGTCAGCCAATGGGGGCTGATTCAGACAGCAAGGAGCCTGGGCGTGGCTTAGCTCTGTAGCTCTGAGTCTAAACTAGTCTGTTTCTCTGAACTGAAATTGTTCTCTCCTTTCCTTGTGTTTTGCTTGTATTTACTACCACATTGGAAAAACCTGTCTTTGGGTCAGTGGTGGGTTTCAAATTTTTTAGAACCTACTCTGTAGGTGTGGCCTATTTTGTGGGTGTGGCTTGGCAGTCATGTGACAGGGTGGGAGTGGCCACCTTTTAAAATGTGGTGAAACTCATTTAATAACACTCTTGCTTAGCAACCAAAATTTTGGACTCAATTGTGATGATAAATTCTTTCTTTCTCTCTTTCTCTCTTTCTTTCTTTTTTCCCTTCCTTTCCTTTCCTTTCCTTTCCTTTCCTTTCCTTCCAGTTGGGTCACTGGCAGCGGCGGGCCAGATTTACTTCCAGGTACGCCGGTGGAACCCCCTCTCACCAGTTCTCTAGATTTCATCAACCGGCTCTCGCGAGTAGGTGCGAGCCTGCAGAAACCCACCACTGCTTTGGGTGCTGCATATTTACTCCATGTGTTATATTATATATAAAGAGAAGTTAATGAATCCTGCTGAATCAGTTACCCGTGTGTGATTTCTGGGCGTGATCGCTGCAACAAACTCTGACAAACTGCAAACCAAAACGAAAAGAATTCAGCAGCTCCTACCTCTTTTTGTTCCTTATTATTTTCACTGCTACTTTTTCACCGGTCTTGTGGTCCAAACACTTCACAACGTGGCCAAAGGATCCTTTCCCAATTATAGCCAGGATTTCATATCTATATGCAATATGATCGCTTAGTACCTACACAGAGTGACAACAGCGTACAAAGTAAACATAGCATGCGTTTCCGCTATTCCTCATGCTACGTACATTCACAAAACAAGCAAAAAAGCAAAAATACATTGTCATTCTAGGTCCCAGACAGGGGTGAAATCCTCTGAAGCTTGCTACTGATTTGCTTCGCGCACACATGTGCAACCCAGACGCTAAGAAGCCTTTTTTAAGTCTGCAAAGGTAAGTAGAATAGCGAGGGGAGTGGAACAGCTGTGCTGCACGATTTAGATTCGCTAGAAAGCAGGATTTCTTATAGTTTATAGTTTATATGGATTTATATCCCGCCCTATCTCCCCGAAGGGACTCAGGGCGGCTCACAGGCAAATAATAATAATAATAATAATAATAATAATAATTTTCTCTCACCATGTTTGTATTTTTTTAACCCAATAGCTTTTTGCGTCCCTGCACATCCACCACATATGATGGATGATACGTTCCTGGTGACATTGCCAACAGAGGTACCCCTGTATTGGAAGACAGCTATCATGTCACCCCAAGTTCTTTTCTTGGTTAGACTACTGTGCTGCCTCGCTCGCTCTCTCTCTCTCTCTCACACACACACGTAACTGTGGCTTAGTGAGTTTTGGCCTTTGGCCCTGTGGCTGTTCTGCCATGATCTGGATTGCCAAGTTCTACCACCACGCCGGCCTCGTCTTACCTTTTTGTAGGAACCATGGTCATCATCGTAGGTGCTGCTGTTCTCTCCATCAATGTAGCCCTCAATCTTCTTTGCGCCGAGGCCAAGAAACCACAGCTCTTTATAGTCCTTGATTTCACGTTGTTCGTACAGGGTTAGTTGGTTTTTAAAATATTTCAAGGCTTCTGGTTTTGCGAAGGAAGTCAAAGGGGGTATTAAAAGACCTGAAGATATCATAGTTCATCTAACTCAACATATCAACATGTAAACTGCTGTTTCCCGCCCTCCGCCCTCAAAGTGGTTGGTTTTAACCTTCACAATTTAAAGTAGTTAGTTCCGACCTTCCAGATTTAAAGTGGTTGGTTTTAACCATCAAGATTTAAAGTAGTTAGTTCTGACCTTCCAGATTTAAAGTGGTTGGTTTTAACCATCAAGATTTAAAGTGGTTGGTTTTAACCTTCAAGGTTTAAAATAGTTAGTTCTGACCTTCCAGATTTAAAGTGGTTGGTTTTAACCATTAAGATTTAAAGTGGTTGGTTTTAACCTTCAAGATTTAAAATAGTTAGTTCTGATCTTCAGACTTTAAAGTGGTTGATTTTAACCTTCCAGATTTAAAGTGGTTGGTTTTAACCATCAAGACTTAAAGTGGTTGGTTTTAACCTTCAAGATTTAAAATAGTTAGTTCTGATCTTCAGACTTTAAAGTGGTTGATTTTAACCTTCAAGATTTAAAGTGGTTGGTTTTAACCATCAAGATTTAAAGTAGTTAGTTCTGACCTTCAGGATTTAAAGTGGATGGTTTTAACCTTCAAGATTTAAAGTAGTTAGTTCTGACCTTCAGGATTTAAAGTGGTTGGTGGTTTTAACCTTCAGGATTTAAAGTGCTTGGTTCTACCCTTCAACCTCCTAAATACTTTGATTATCAAAAATTCTGGTTCTCAGCTTAGTTTTCTGAACATTAAGATCTGTATTTTTAGTCCCTAAAGAAACTTGAAAGCTGGTTCTATAGGAGGACTGAAGGAAACCTTCGACTTTTCAGAAAGGAGATACGATTTCCCTCTTCAGCCAGTTGCTTTTAAATGCTATTTTCTTGGTTTTCCATGGCATTATAACCATCCCATTTGGAGGGAAAAGTCTGTGCAGACATTGGATGGTTCATCTGCTGTTTTCCCTTGAGCATTTATCCTAGGACTCATACCTGCTGAAGTTAGTGGGAACTTGAGGTTGTGAGTCTTCTCGGTGTCTCCAGATTTACTGCTCAGCCCTCTGGGGATGATTTCAGAGACGGTGGGAGGAAACGGTTGGACTTGAGATCGGTTATCCTGCAAAGTTGCAAGAGCTTGGTTTCTTTTTCCCCCCCCTCAAAGCCGCTTCATTATTTCTGCTTAAAAACCACATTTTCAGGGGGAAATATCGCCAGGATAAAATACATAGCATCAAAATCAGAGGTGGTATGCTACCGGTTCGGATCGGTTCGCCCGAACCGATAGCAGAAACCGCAGGTTGCCCCCGCCCACCTCCCCCCAGTTCTACAGCATCCCATTTAGGACCCTTTTAAGTGAAAAGCGCATGGGCGGAAAATGTTGTAAAATGCACACTGGTAGGGAAGATAAGTAAATCAACAAAGGTGCATTTGCGGGGCCTCCTCTGATTTTTTTGAAAAATTAAAGTTGGACAAGAATCAGGATTTTTTTTTTAAAAATGCAGTTTTGTCGTTTTAGAGGGTACGTTTTTCTTTCTCCTTCACCCTCCCAACTGCGCTGTCTTCGAAATCGTCCAGAAGCAACCAGACCACCATGGTTGTGTGGAGCCCCTCAATGCTACCCCTTTCTCCATCTTTGATCAAAAAAAGGTTTATTGGTTTTTACAAAAAAAAATTGTAGGAAAAGGGTATAAGGTGTTATTAAGACATTTTGAGGACATCCATGTCGGAGGTGTCGGCCCCCTCCGAGGCTTCATACAAAAAAACAACAACCAATACAATAATTTTTCCATTTCTCTACAAAGTGGAGTGAGATACATACATATATCATTTCCCAACTTCATGCAATCAATCATTTATTTCTATAAACATCCAGATAAGAGTTACTATATAATAGAAAGTCATCTGTGAGATCTGAGTCTTTTAGCTATTGCATCCTCTTCTCCCCTGCTGCCAGTGGGCGGAGTCGTGGCCCCTCCCGTTCCCCCATTTTCATCCTCCAGGATTGAGGAATGTTTTTTTAAGAAAGGCTTCCGCCTCTGCAATTGTTTTAATTCTTACTCTCCCCCCCTCCCAGAACACTAACATTCCTTCGGGCATCGACCACCTGAACCAGACCCCTTTTTTATATAATCTTTTTGATAAGAAGGAATACTTCCTTCTTATCTCTCGAATCTTTTTTGGGATCTGTTTCAGAATGGCAACTTCGCTCTGTTGATATATCAAGGGACCGTCTCTCTGTGCTCTCACCCCTTTCTCCATCTTGACAAGGTTACTCTCTGTCAGCCTCCGCTTTATTGCTTGCTTCGGCTGCCATTGAAACGGGGAGGGAGGGGCTGTGGGCATTGGACATTATGTGTGCTGGAGGTGGTCGGAGCCAGGACTTGATATCACCAAGGCCAACGGTCTCGCATTCCATTCTGATGATGTTCCTGGACGTGCTGCCCACCTGACATCGTGGGTGATTCTGCATTGGATATTATCCTAGGGGTCATGGGTTATAAGGGGATGGGTAATGCTTTGATATATATACTTCTCATTCCTTGCTTGACCTTCGCTGCTGTCTTTTCATAATCAGTAAAAGTAACCTTAAACTTTCAAAATGGGTTTGAGCGTGGTCTTTCTTGATTAATGGAGGAAGCAGGCCTGACACTCTCTGTAATAAAGTCAACCAGGAATCAGGTTCATTATCTCTCCATAGAAAAATGGCTGTGTGTATCCCCCAGCATAACGCTGGAACGCCTCGAGCGGTTTCAACCAAACTTGGTACGCAGATGATTTACTCTCTGGAAAAAAAAATACTGCAGGAGTAAGACACCCCTAACACCCCTTGGGGGTATGTGTTCTGTTAAGATCGCCGCCCTGGGTCCTTTTGGAGAAGGGCAGGGTATAAATTTAATAAAATAAAATAAAGATACAGCCTGTTGTGCCATAAAATGGCTTCTACTGTCCTGCCCTAAAATGGCTTCTACTGTATTGCGCAGTGAAGTAGCCATGGTAATGGCTTCACAGTACTCTGCAAGGGGCCTCCCTCTGGTAAGGGGGAAAAATCCAACATTAGAAATTATGTTTAGTCTGGACAATTTTCCCCGATAAATAAATACCCAGGCAACGCTGGGTTATCAGCTAGTTAGAAATAGAAAGGAAGGGGTACAAGCTTCTACGTTGAAAATCAGCTCATCTTACCTTCCTTTCTCATACCACCACTTGTCCCTTTGATGATGATAATGATGACGATGTTATCCATTCAGTCGTGTCCGATTCTTGGCGATTCTGTGGGCCAGTTCTCTCCACGCCGTCCGATCGCACCCACAACGTCTTTGAATTGTTCTATGCTCTGGCTGGCATCAGCTTGGATGGTGTCCAGCCACCGCGTTCTTTGGCGGCCTTCTACCGCTAACTCTTCCAAGCATAATTTCTTTCTCCAGTGAATTCCACCCCACCCCACTCCACCCCCCAATGATATGGCCCGAAATATTGTCCCATTAGACATTGTGCCTTTAGACCAGGGGTGTGAAACTGGCGGCCGGTGGGCCGGATGCGTCGTGTGCAGGCTCCGTGAAGGGGAAAAATGTCATGAAACATCACGTAATCTGATGTTGCGAGTTTGACACTCTTGCTTTAGACCAGGGGTCTCCAACCTTTGCAACTTTAAGTCTGAAGGACTTCAGCTCCCAGAATTCTCCAGCCAGCTTTGCTGGCTGGAGAATTCTGGGAGCTGAAGTCCTTCAGGCTTAAAGTTGCAAAGGTTGGAGACCCCTGCTTTAGACTAGGGATGTCAAACTCAATTTCATTGAGGGCTGGATCAGGGCTATGGTTGACCTCATGGAGGCATTGGCTGACTGGGTGGGCGCGGCCAGCTTGACACCACTCCCCAAACTGCTGGCATGTTTCCTCTTTGCATTGGGGAGACCAGGCCAAAGCCACACTGGCCTCACCTTTCCTTTTCACGCTGGGTAGATCAGGATAGTCCCGCGGGCCAGATTGAAGCATATCCCGGGCCGGATCTGGCCCGCGCGCCTTGAGTTTGACACCCCTGCTTTAGCCAATGCCATTTTCCTCTTATTATGTCATCTGTCTGGAGTCCCTTTGCGCCTACAAGAGATCTAAACCCAGCCCACCGTGAATTCCGTTGACTCCTATCTACCGCCAATCTGCTTTGACGGTTAGTAGTTCAGATTCTTGTAGAGAGCGTTAGCGTACAATAAACCTACGCTCATTTCAACAGCCCGGACTCCTGTTTCCCTGAGCTTGATATTGTTATTCCCTTACTTTTAGGGCCTTGGTTCACCATGGAGGAAACTTACCGAATGCAGAGTTGTCACAGACGGAAAAGTTTTGGTGGCTATTTGTGGGAAAAGTGCATCCTGCTGTAGAGGCTTTAAAGCAGCTGTCACCAAACTTGATTTGGCGGGACAGTCCAAGTGAGGGAGGGCATTGATATTGCTGTTTAATTTCTGAGGAGGAAATACAGAGTTAATTAATCCCAGAGTGGTGCGGTGCCCTAGAGGTGGAGCTCTATCCTCACTATCAGGAGGCTTTGTGTTTGATCCTAGTTCGCATCCTGCCCCATACATCCCTTCGACCGATTCGCTCCCACAGAGAGGGACTTCTCCGGGTGCCGTCCACCAGGCAATGCCAGCAGGCGACGCCCAGGGGAAGGGCCTTCTCTGTGGTGGGCCCAACTCTCTGGAACGACCTACCCCCCGAGCTCAGAACAACCTCAGACCTCCGCTCTTTCCGCCAAAAGCTTAAGACCCATTTCTTCCGCCCCGAGTCCCTATGGGGAGAGGGAGCGGTTTACAAATATTAAATATTATTATTATTATTATTATTATTATTATTATTCCAGCAGGCCGGCCTGGCCTAATCTACCTCTTCAGCCTTTAGTCTGAATATTTAAATTGTTTTAATTGGGTTTCTAATTAAAGGAGTTTCATTTTTAAGGATTTTAGGTTTTTAGCGCAGGGATATAGTTGGTTTAATTCAATTTTATATATTTATAATGTTTCTATGTTTTGTATGCTTTTTAATTTCCTGTGCACCGCCCCGAGTCCCTTTGGGGAGAGGGAGCGGTCTACAAATTAAACTTGACTTGACTAGTTAGAGACCAGTGGTGGTCCCGGCGCAACCGGTATGGTGCAGCAGGGCCCGGCATCCACCAAATGACCGCGCGCAGTGCGCACATGCATCCTCACCTCCTGCGACGCCTCCACGATGCTCCAGCTGCTCAGCGGAGCATCATGCAGTCGCCGTATGTGCTGTGTGCATACGCGGAAGTGCTGAAGACCTCAAATACAGGTAAGGACAACAGGCAGGTGGGTGGGCCCTCTGGAACACCCTACCGGAACGGTACCTGGTGCTCCCGGCAGGCTCTGGTATGCCCGTACTGGGGCGTACCTCCTGCAACCCACCACTGGTAGAGACAGATATTTCTCTCATTGAGAATATATCTGCTACAAAACTCCGCATTGGCAACAGGAAGGGCAGTAAACACTCCGCTCCATTCAATTGCCCTGACTCCACCTCACAAGGGATATTAAAAGAAAAAAAAATACAGAGTTAATTCCAGCAGTCGGCTTTCATAATATACTATATGCATATTTTTGTAAAAGGTTGCCTGGCTGGCAGAGGGATTCTGGGAGTTGAAGTCCACCGGTCTTCAAGGGGCCAGGTTTCAAGACCCCTGCTTGAAACAATCAATGAACAAGTGATGAGGTGGTGCAGTGGTTAGAGTGCAGCACTGTAGGCTACTTCAGCTGACTGCTAGCTGCAGTTCGGCAGTTCAAATCTCAGTGGGTCAAGGTTGACTCAGCCTTCCATCCTTCCGAGGTGGGTCAAATGAGGACCCAGATTGTTGGGGGAAAGAGGCTGACTCTGTAAACTGCTTAGAGGGGGCTGTAAAGCACTGTGAAGCGGTATATAAGTCTAAGTGCTATTGTTAATACTTCTTTCCTTCCTTCCTCTCTTATTCCCTTTCTCATTCTCCTTCCTGCTGGCGCAGTGGTTAGAATACAGAATTGCTGGCTGACTCTGCCCACTGTTAGCAGTTCGATCTTGGCCAGGCTCAAGGTTGACTCAGCCTTCCATCCTTCCGACAGTGGTAAAACGAGGGCCCAGATTGTTGGGGGAAAGAGGCTGACGCTGTAAACCGCTTAGAGAGAGGCTGTCAAAGCACCGTGAAGCGGTATATAAGTCTAACTGCTATTGCTACTTCTAATGAAGACAATCTCAATAGGAAGCCAACCCAGGGGACTTCTGTTGCCAACATTCCTGTGCAAATACCTGTCGGAAAATTCTGTTGGCTCCACGCCGGCTGCTCTCTTGAGACGGCAATTTAGGACGAGACAGTGCTGCTATCTGGGGAAAAAACAGAGAACAACGGCAAAATTGGCGTGGAAAATTATACCCTTGTGACTTCGGTGCCTAGTACAGTTACGCTCACGAGATGCACCTGAATTAGCAATAGGGTATTTTTCTGTTTAATGGTTTTTAAAATTATTATTCCTAATAAGTCCTAGTCAAAGTTTGTCGCGTAAGTGCCTCGACGTAGGTCTGAACTAAGGAGGTTGCACAATGTTGTGGCCCACCAGCAGCCAGCAGAGCTGGCCGCAGAGACGGACAGTGAGGAGGTTGGGGAGGATCACGGGCACACAGGAAGTGAGGAGGTTGGGGAGGAACACAGTCCTGGAGGCTGGGGAAGGCTTTGACAAGGGCTGTGCGTGGGAGGCAGAGATGTGGCCAAGGCAGTCTGGCGATTCTCAGCTGCCTTCGGAGCTAGACGGCAGTGATTCAATTCAATTCAATTCAATTTAATATTTGTAAACCGCTCCCTCTCCCCATAGGGACTCGGGGCGGTGCACAGGAAGAATTAAAAAAAACAATAAATATATACAAACATTTCTTTAAAAAACAAATTAAACCTAAACCTGTGCTAAAATTCCCCATTAAAACTAAGCTATACTAAAAAACTTCCCAATAAAACCCCAGAGACAGAGAGACTATCCTAGGCCGGCCAGACAGAAAAGATGTGTTTTTAATTTAAGACGGAAGGAGCGGAGGTCCGTGGTCGTCCTAATGTCGGGGGGAAGGTCGTTCCAGAGGGCCGGGCCCACCACAGAGAGAGCCCTTCCCCTGGGTGTCGCCCGCTGACAAAGTCTAGTGGACGGCACCCGGAGAAGTCCCTCTCTGTGGGAGCGAATCGGCCGTGAGGATGTATGAGGCAGGATCCGATCCCGCAGATAGCTAGGTCCCGAGCCATGGAGCGCTTTAAAGATGATAATTAACACCTTAATTAGTGAGGCAGAGGAACAGCTGGAGTCTGTTCCCAGTATGCGCATGCGCAGAGCTGCCGGAGGACAAGAACAGCTGAGAAATCAGGCTCGACTTGGGAGTAAAGCCACAGGTGGCTGGTGAATGGCCCCTCCCATAGGAAATAAAAGGGGAGGGGGCTTTTGCAGGAAGCACCTTTTTCCCTCAAAAAAGAGGCTGAAAATCTGGGTGCGTCTTATACACTGAATACAGCATTTTTGGCCTCCTGAAACCCCGCCCCCTTCACCAAAATGGCCGTGCAGAGCCTTTAGGAGCTTAGCAGAGAGCTCCTGCGGGCTGGGGAGGGCAGAAATGAGCGAAAAACGGGCCATTGTTTGCTCAATTTTGCCCCCCCTCCCAGCCCCCAGCAGCACTCTATAAGCCTACTAAATCCTATGCAGGCCCCTTTTTTTTGACAAAAAACATTTTATGCTCATTTTGCCCCCTCCCCCAGGAGCACTCTACAAGCCTCCTAAAGGCTATGCCTGCCCCCTTTTTTTGAAAATGGACCCGTTTTTGCAAAAAACAGGCCGTTTTCGGGAGGCCTGCAGAGTGCAAACCCTTTTTTTAAAATTTGCCTCTTCAAAACCTTGGTCGTACTGACAATGATACAGATTTTCTCTAAATTTCTCTACATCCCTTAGACCGATACGCTCCCACAGAGAGGGCCTTCTCAGGGTGCCGTCAGCCAGACAATGCCGACTGGCGACACCCAGGGGAAGAGCCTTCTCTGTGGCGGGCCCTGCCCTTTGGAACGACCTACCCCCTGAACTCCGGACCATCACCGACCTCCGCCTCTTCCGCCAATGTCTAAAGACATACTTTTTTCATCAAGCCAGCCTAGCTTAACCTCCCATGGGGACTTTCAGGAAAGTTTTAAATTGGGTTTTTAATTAATAATTGGTTTTAGCACAGGTTTGGGATTTAATATATATTTTAAATTATTTATCTATGTTCCATTTTGTATGTTTTTTAAATCTCCTGTGCGCCGCCCTGGGTCCTCTTCGGAGAAGGGCGGGATATAAATGTAATAAAATAAATAAATAAATAAAATAAATAAATTGAAATATTGTATTTATGGAGAACAGGAAAATCACCCCATGAAATCGTGACTATTTCTCACCGGTAGCCTTCCGGGTGCGTTTCAAGGTTTTAGTGACCATCTTTAAAGCGCTCCATAGCAGTGGGCCTGGTTACTTGCAGGACCGCCTTCTACCGCATACCTCCACTCGACCTGTCCGCTCCCACAGGGAGGGCCTCCTTAGGGTGCCGTCCGCTGGACAATGCCGGCTGGCAACGCCCAGGGGAAGAGGCTTCTCTGTGGCAGGTCCCGCCCTTTGGAATGACCTCCCCCCAGACCTCCGGACTATCACCAACCTTCGCCTCTTCCGCCGGACTTTAAAAACCTATTTCTGGCATAGCTGCTACAACCATGTTTTATTAGATCTGGGTTTTAAATTAACTGTCTCCTTTTTAGCACGGGTTAAATTGTTTAATAGTAGTTTTAAATTTTGTAGAATTTGTATTATTTGTATTGTTGGATTTTAAGTTCCTGTGCGTCGCCCTGAGTCCCTTTTTGGGAGATAGGGCGGGATAGAAATTTAATAAATATATATAATGTAATATACTTAAAAGATTTAGGAGGTTGGCTTCGTCTGAATTCTCACCTTAGATGTTGACAGTCCTATGTTTCCTTTCTTGAATTTGTGAGGTAGGGATGTATTTTCTGGAGAAGTTAAAGTTGGCACCTCCCTCGGTTTTTGGACTAAAGTTTTCGGCTCCGGTAAAGACTGCAATGAGAAACCAGATATTTTTCAACCTTTCAACGCCCCGGCGCCCCATTTTGGCTTTTGGGTTGGTACAGATGGCTTTCCCGGCCCAAAATGTGGCGCGAGGCTCCAGGATGCAATGAGAGCATTAACACGCAAGCACCCTGCCCTCCACACACGTTTGTGTTCCATGCATGCACACACCTGCGCATGCGCGGGTTGGGGGCATGCACAGTGGAGCTGGAGTGGGTCAACGGCAACAGAGAGGGCTCTGCCATAGGTTCGCCACCCTGGGTATAGGTTCTCCTTCTTGAGCAGGGGGTTGGACTAGTAGACCTCTGTGGTCCCTTCCAACCCCATTATTCTATGTTCTACGTTGTTTGCATTGTTTTGTCCTCATGAAAGTTTGTAGGGCTCATAGTGGGATAGCTTACAAAGCACTGAAGGTTGGGGAAATATGTAACGGATAACTTTAATCGCTTACCAAGCCTATTTGGGTGTAACTTGTCTCGCACGATGTTGGCTCCAACTTGGTTTTGCTTGCTGTATAACATGCGTCTCCTTTAGGAGTCTTCCCTGTTTTTAAAAAGAGAGGCAAAGAAAGAGAAAAGCTAGCCGCTTCGTTAAACACATCATGTTTAGGGCTGAGGCCACCTGTGGGATTCCCCCTTTGTTCCCCATGGAATAGAAAAATACCGTATTTTTCGGATGTGAAAATTTGGGTGCGTCTTATACACTGAATGTAGCCCGACCCTTTGGCCTCTGCCTCCCAGCAATTTACCTCTTTGCAGCAAACGGGGGCTAGTGGAGCTTCAATTTTTTAGAAAGTTTTAAATTGGGTATTTTAAAATTTAGTTTTGGCATAGGATTAGGATAGTTTAATATATTTTAAATTATGTATTTATTTTTTGTATTTTTGTATGTTTTTAAATTCCTGTGCGCCGCCCTGGGTCCTCTGTGGAGAAGGGTGGGATATAAATATAAATAAATTCAAAATTCAATAATACCCCCCCGATCTTAGAACAACTACGGAACTCCGCTCCTTCCGCCAAAAGCTAAAAACGTACTTTTTTCATCTGGCCGGCCTGGCCTAATCTATCCATCCTAAGCTGTAATATTAACCTAAAATGTTTTAATAGGGTTTGCCGGGAATTAGGGTTAAGGGTTTTTAAGGTTTTTAGATTTTACATTCTAGCGCAGGGAAATTATTTAATTCTATTTTAAATATTGTATTGTTTGTACTTTTTAAATGCGTTTTTAAAGTCCTGTGCACCGCCCCGAGTCCCTTCGGGGAGAGGGGGCGGTCTACAAATTAAATAAATAAATAAAATAAATAAATAAAATAAGCTATAGCAATCCCTGCAGCCTGTAACAGCTGATAGTCAGGAGAAATTGAAAGTGAAACTTGCTGTTTGCTCCATGTGGCAAATTGCTGGGAGGCAGATTTTTTTTTCTTGTGCTAATCAAGTTGTTTGCTGCAAGGAGGCAAGTGAAAAACTGCGAATGCCTATAGAATGTTCAAATGATTCGTCTTTTTTTTAAAAGACTGCTTTATTATTATTCTAGACAGCTTAACAAAATGAAGAAGTTTTTTAAAATAAATGTTTGATCTGAAGAGGCCCCGTGCTATTGTTTTAAAAAGTGCTATTCTTTTAAATAGCAGAGAATAACTATACTTCCAGAAAGCACATCGATTTTAAGAGCATCTGTACAAGTAGGGTCTGAAATGTAACACCACAAACAGTGTATATTGTCTGTGCTGTTTGTTGCAAGGAGGCAAATTGCTGGGAGGCAGAGGCAGATATTTTTCCCTTGTTTTCCTCCCCAAAATCTATGTGAGTCTTATACTTTGGAGCAGTGGTGGGTTTCAAATTTTTTAGAACCTCCTCTGTAGGTGTGGCCTATTTTGTGGGCGTGGCTTGGCAGTAATGTGACAGGGTGGGAGTGGCCACCTTTTAAAATGTGGTGAAACTCATTTAACAATGCTCTTGCTTAGCAACCAAAATTTTGGACTCAATTGTGATGATAAATTCTTAATAATAATAATAATAATAATAATTTAATTTTATAACCCGCGCTCTCTCCCCTAGGGGACTCGAGGCGGGGCACAGGCAATTAAAATACAAGAACAAAATACAAAATAAAAACTACAAAATTAAAAGTAAATTAAATTATTCCTGCGCTAAAACCAATATGCTAAACTAAAAATTACCCCTAAACCCCCCCCCTTCCTTCCTTCCTTCCTTCCTTCCTTCCTTCCTTCCTTCCTTCCTTCCTTTCCTTTCCTTTCCTTCCCGTTGGGTCACTGGCAGCGGCGGGCCAGATTTACTTCCAGGTACGCCGGTGAAACCCCCTCTCACCGGTTCTCTAAATTTCACCAACCGGCTCTCGCGAGTAGGTGCGAGCCTGCAGAAACCCACCACTGCCTTGGAGCGTCTTATACTCTGACAAATATGGTAATCACTGGTGGGACCCAAAGCCTTCAATGATTCGAAATATTTAGGGAAGGTTAAAAATGAAACGGCGGAATCTCAATGCGTTTGTGATTCCAAATCGCCTCACCGCAGGGATCAATGTGTCCTGATCCGATTCGACTTTTTCCTCCATCTTGCTTGGAATTGTGAACGGTGGCACTCAGCTCCCTTTCCTAAGAGAAGAGAGAGTAGAAAGCATCAAAACAACCGACCGAAAATATTTTCAAAAGTTTGTTCAAAGTTATGGTTTGGGGGGAGCTTGGGTTGTGTCGTCTCCTTGCCTCCTTCGAGGTGTCTTTCCACTACAAACCTTCCGTGGGACGCCACTGTGTCTTCCGCCATTTTTCCTACCTGTCACGAGAATGTGCCGCCATTTTGTTCTCTGTCCTTGGAGGTTTGACCCAAGAATCCCTTGCTCAAATCTGGCAAAGAAACAGGCAGACCTGCCAAACACTCTGGCCATCTTCTGCCCTGAATTAAGAAGACCACGTTTCTATGTTGGCTAGTCTGTACGTTATGACAGCACTGGAAAAAAATAGCTCACAATTTGGGTTCCTCTCCCTGTCAGAGGAGAGTATGGTGCTCACGGGGCTGCATGTCCTTTTGTGCACACGGAGGGCACATCCATGTGCAGTCCACCACCCCTGAGACACCTAGCTGCTTGTGGGAGCTTGCGCAGGTGCCACATGCCATGCGCGCATGCACAATTGGCCGATTGCTTTAAAAACCGGTATAGAACACGGGCGGGCCATTGAGCCAATGAGCCACCGTACTGGTACGCTGTCAGCTGTTTCCGGCTCCTACCAGTATGGCTGTACCGGTCTGTATGGGCTGGAACCCACCACTGTCATAACTGCTGCGATGATCTGGGAATAGATAAGGTCTGTAGTCATAAATATTCCTTTGGAGGACTGTTTGCCAGGCCTTGCTGTATTTGAATGAAAGGAATTCATATTCATTTAATAAAAAGGGGTTTTGTCGGGACCAGGAATCTGCAGGGCCGGGGAGGGAAAAAAACGAGGGAAAAAAGGCCCGTTTTTGCTTGGTTTTGCCCTCCCCTTCCCAGCCCTTCTGGAGCACTCTACACGCCTCCCAAAGCTCTAGATGTCCTTTTTTTTCTTTTTGCAAAAAACAAGGTGTGCCAAGGGTTTGGAAGGCTTGCAGAGTGCAGAAACCTTTTTTTAAAAAATGTACCTCTTCCAAATCATGGTGCGTCTTATACTCTGGTGTGTCTTATAATCCGAAAAATACGGTAGATATCAAGGCTGGCCAGTGGTGGGGTTCAAATAATTTAACAACGGGTTCTCTGCCCTAATGACTAGCTGGGTAGGCGGGGCTAGGTGATTGTGTGACTGGGTGGGCACGGCCAACTCAACTCCCGTCGATTGGCCCTTTGCCTTAGTTGTTACAATGTAATAAGGGCTAATAGGAGAGGCAGTTTCTGTAAGAAGGGCAATAAAGATGAGGCTAGAAACAACACCAGAATGCTTCCTTCCTTCCTGCCTTCCTTACAGGATTAGCCCTGTAAAGTGGAAAAAAACCAAAATGAGATTTTTTTTTTCAACAACCGGTTCTCCGAACTGCTTAGAAAGTTAACAACCGGTTCTCCCAGATAGATGCAAACCGGCTGAATCCCACCACTGAGGCTGGCCCATCTGTATTCTAGCTTCCTTGTTTCTCCACTTTGGAGATTCTTTCCTGGACCAGAACTCCAGCTTTGCTGGCTGAGGAATTCTGCGAATTGAAGCCCACAAGTCCTAAAGTTGCCAGGATTGGAGACTCCTGGTCTAGAGACATAGCTACTTAAAAACTAACTTCGCTCACCTTTGGGATGAGAAGGTTGGATTTTTCACAAGCTTTTAGTATAACTGGGAGAGCACTTGATCGTCCTTTCCTAATTTTTTCAGACTTGGCGCTAATCTTCTTTCTGGAGAAAAACCACGGTAGAGATATAATTATGTTACAAACGTCGAAGAAAATCTCGTTTTTCAAAATGTAGGGTTAGGGTATTTATTTCCTCTAGCTGTAGCAGAGGCAGAGGTGGGTTGCTGCAGGTGTACCGTTAGTGGCCGGGAGCAGCTGAGAGCATACCGGTATGGTAGCTCATTTGATCCACCCACTCCTGCACCAGCCCACGCTCTATAGCTGTTTTTATGGGAAATCATGCAGTGCCTGTGCGAGCCCCAACAAGCAGCTGGTTGTCGCAGGGATGGTGGATTGCGCATATGTGTGCAGTGCGCATCAGGTACATGCACACCGCATGTCCGGCATGTGCATGAACAGACTGCGATCAGGTTACTGGTAGCGACGGTAAGAGCAACCCACTACTGAGCAAGAGGGGATATTATATCATGTTTGAAAAAAATCTTATTTTTCAAAATACAGGATTGGGATATTATTTCCTCTAGTTCAGGGGTCTCCAACCTTTGCAACTTTAAGTCTGAAGGACTTCAGTTCCCAGACTTCTCCAGCCAGCTTTGCTGGTTGGAGACCCCTGGCCCAGGCCCTGACACTGACAGCTTTGCTGACTGGAGAATTCTGGGAGCTGAAGTCCTTCAGACTTAAAGTTGCAAAGGTTGGAGACCCCTGCTCTAGTTGTAGCAGAGATGCTGTTATGTCATGTTTTTTTTTTAAAAAAACTTATTTTTCAAAGTACAGGATTGGGATATGATTTCCTCCAGCTGTAGCAGAGATGATGTTATATCATGTTTTTTTTTTTAAAAATGTCATTTTTTCAAAATGTAGGGTTGATTTCCTCCAGCTGTAGAAGGTGAGCTGTCTTGTCATGTTAAAAAAAAAAAAGTAAACGCATCAAGGAGCAGCATTAAAGCCTCATTTATGACCAAATAAAATCGGATAAGGGCTTGGGAACTGGGAGATGCGCTTGCTACATGAACACATTAAAAATAATTTGAAGAATCTCTTTTTTTTAAAAAAAGGTACTTACATGCTAAGCCTGAGGCTGGCTTTTGAAAAAGGTGCATTTTATTTCCTACCATACAGGATGCTTTGTTACAGTGAAATGAAATGGAATGAAGAGGTGAGACGAGACGAGACCAGTAGGGGTCACAATACATGTAAGGACACAGTTCGTGTCCTAAATCCCAAAAACACGATAGGTGCCCTCTTTCAAAACAGCAGTCCTACGTTCTCCAGAGCAGGGGTCCCCAACCTTTGCAACTTTAAGTCTGAAGGACTTCAGACTTAAAGTTGCAAAGGTTGGGGACCCCTGGCCCAGGCCCTGACACTGACAGCTTTGCTGGTTGGAGAATTCTGGGAGCTGAAGTCCTTCAGACTTAAAGTTGCAAAGGTTGGGGACCCCTGGCCCAGGCCCTGACAGCTTTGCTGGCTGGAGAATTCTGGGAGCTGAAGTCCTTCAGACTTAAAGTTGCAAAGGTTGGGGACCCCTGGCCCAGGCCCTGACAGCTTTGCTGGCTGGAGAATTCTGGGAGCTGAAGTCCTTCAGACTTAAAGTTGCAAAGGTTGGAGACCCCTGCTCCAGAGGGTCAACCTGGTAAAGTGATTGGCTTTCCCCTCCTCTTGTATTACATTTATTATATTCCCTTTTCACTCCTGGTCACTGATGGAAAAATAGAACTTGCCTACCATAAACATGGTGGCCGAGAAACATTTTAAAGCAGGGGTCACCAAACTTTCGGACTGCAGGGACCACTAAATTTATAATTTTAAATCTTGCGGATCAGAGGTGGGTTCCTACCGGTTGGGACCGGTTGGGCTGAGTAGGTAGTAACTTGGCTGGCCACGCCCCAAACCGGTTCATCTTGTTTTTTGCTTCTGCGCATGCACAGAAGCAATTTTTTTTACTACTGCGCCTGCGCGGGCACCCAAAGCGCCTCGCTTAGTGAACCGGCAGTAACAGAAGCCGAGCACACCCCTGCCAAAGACCACTAATATAATCTGAATGGCTGAGTGGGCAGGGCTAAGTGGTCATGTGACTGGGTGGGCGTGGCCAACTTGACGCCACTCACGTCAAGAGGCACCTCGCCAGCCTCTACTTGCCCCTCCCTTTCCACCCACTCCCCTACATTCTATAGGCATTCGCAGTTGTTGACTTGCCTCCTTGCAGCAAACAGCCTGATTAGCACAAGAAAAAAAAATCTGCCTCCCAGCAATTTGCCACATGGAGCAAACAGCAAGTTTCATTTTCAATTTCTCCCGACCATCAGCTGTTTCAGGCTGCAGGGATTGCTATAGCCTATGGAAGCCTCTGCAAGCCCCAATTTGGTAAATTGCTGGGAGGCAGAGGCCAAAGGGTTGGGGCCGGTGGATGGGTGGGGCTACATTCAGTGTATAAGACACACCCACATTCTCACCCTCTTTTAGGGAGGAGGAAGGTGCATCTTATACTCCGAAAAATACGGTAATTGATCTCTTAACAGGCAGATCTGGTGGTTCGCGCCTGACAATGCCCAGTGTGCAGTGATTCAAAACACTCGCCCCTGTACAACACAAAGGGCCTACCATTGAGGACAAAAGTTTTCAGCAACATTGCCATGCTATCCCTAACCAGGGGTTCGGGGATCAAATTCTCCTTAAAATTCTTGAAGGACTATGATATCCAGGTGACCCCAAAATTCTGCTACGAAGATCAAGAATTCCAGAATGTGCCTGAAGTTCTGAAGATGCTGGACTTTCCGGCAGGACGAGGCGTCTCCTGAAGCCTCCAGAGGATGAGAAATGGCTAAAAATCAAGGCCAAAATCAGCTGGCCATTGTGTGCAGGCGTGCTGGAACTGACAGGGCAATGCCTCGCGTGCCCTCAGAAATGGCTCCACGTGCCATCACGGCCCTATACCACGGGGGTGTGTGTGTTAAACTTCATTTCCCATGATGCATTGTGATGTATCGCAACATAGTTTGCACTTGCGGAACTGGGGTAGGCATGGCCTACACATGACACATCCGGCCTAGAGGCTGCCAGTTTGACAGGATGGAAGTCTGAGTCCACCTTGAGCCTGGTGAGATTTGAACGGCCATATTGCCGGCAGCCGGCAGAATTAGCCTGCAGTACTGCACTCTCACCACTGCACCACCGAGACTGAATCGCCCTTGAAGCGGGCTACAACCCATAATGTGGCCAACCTGTGATCTTAATGCCCAGGTAAAGTGGGGAGGGGGGGAAGGTCCCCTCGGGTATTCGTGTATTTTGGTTGAAATCTACAAAGGTGGAAGATTCCCCCCCCTCCCGCCTGTCCCCACCTGGGCAGCAATGGCTGAGAAGTGATGAACTGCGGCACCAACGAATTCCTCATATTTTCTGAGCATTCTTCCATGGACCTCAGGACCGAGAGGAAAGTCTTCCATGAAAATTCCAAGGGGTCACCGACTTCCACAGCGGGAGGAGCCCCCGAAGGATTAGGACGAGCCACGGCGCTCGGCTCCCGATAGTCCCCCGTCTCCAGCTTGTGCTCCACCGCGGCCGATCTTTGGATATTTTGCTCGGGGGGCGGCAATTTCTTTTTGGCGGGCTTTCCCATGGGCTCGGGTATTCACAGAGACATCCGGCTCTGCAGAAGCAGGTGTAGGCCAGCTACCGCTGACGCCAATCGAAACGGTGGCCTCCCATTGCAGCCTTTCCCTGTTGTGAGCTCCCCCCCCCCCTAATATTGGCTGCATTCTGAGATAACAATGGGAGACAATGGGAGGTGGCCAATGGAGTTTTGTAGACAGCAGGGTCTGTGATGTAACCCTCCAGGGTAGGAATGCCTGGTGGCGAACGATGCAGCTGCTTTAAAAGGCTGTGTTATCCCACAGCCTCCAAGGGGCCCCGCCGAGCCCTTTTCCATTGGCTATCTGGAAGAGCTCCATTTTCTAAATTTCAAGATCCCGTGAAGGGTTACTACCACTTTATAAGGCCTTGGGAAGGCTCCACTTGGAATACGGGAATCCAGTTTTGGTCACCGCCATGTAAAAAAGATGTGGAGACTCTAGGAAGAGTGCAGAGAAGAGCAACGAAGAGGATTAGGGGACCAAAGGCTAAAACATATGAAGACCGGCTGCAGGAACTGGGTATGTTCTACTTCAGATATGGCAAAACGTTTTGGCACCAAGTGCCCAAGTGTGTGGGTGCATTCATATGTGCTGGAGTGCAGGAAACCCCAGCTGGTCTTCGGGTTTCCGGCATGCACATGTGTGCTGGCCATCTTCATGCAGATCAGAGCACTGGAAACCCAAAGACCAGCTGGCCGGCATGCATATCAGTTTTTTGGCTGATTTGGGGGCTGATTTTCAAGCCGTTTTCAGGCCATTTTGGGGGGCATTATCAGGCCATTTGTGGGCCATTTTTTTAATTTTTCTGCCAGAGCACTGAAACACAGCCTAAAAATGGTCTGAAAAATGGCCGGAAAACAATTGTCAGAAGTCCATTTTTTAAAAATCTTTTTCCCATCACTTAACCTTTCTCCATTTTTGAGCCCCACCCCCAATTTTTTATTTTTCTATTATTTTGTGTTTGTAACTTATAATACAGTTGACAGTAAACATAGATAGAAATCACCTAGCAAAACCGGCTTGTTTTTTCTAAAAAAAATTTATTTCATTGTCTAAAGTCACAATGATAAATATGTTTGATCACAACATTCAGTATCTCATTCAAAGGGGGAGTAATGCTTGCAAAGGACTAGAAGCTGAACGTGCGTTCGATTGGACAGGAAAACAACAGGTGTAAACTGATAGCAATGACTGTGTTTTGCTAGTAGAAGTAAGTAAAATCAAATCCTGTCACGCTGTCTTTATAGCGGTTTTAAAACACATTCTCTAAAGCTGTGTTTCTTAAGCGTGGCAACTTCAAGACGCGTGGACTTCAACTCCCAGAATTCCTCAGGGTTTGGCTGGGGAATTCTGGGAGTTGAAGTCCACGTGTCTTAAAGTTGCCACGATTGAGAAACACAGCTCTAGATGGCCAACAGATGCTCCGAACCACTGTTGCTGGCTATGCAATCCTCAAAAGCTAGAATTGGCCAAGCAGGGACGAAACTAGAAAGATTGGGTTGTGTTGGCCAACGCCTTGAGTGAAAGAAGATGGAACCATGGCATTAGGGATTTTAAGAGACAATAAATAAATCCTTGGCATTCTCTCTGGATATTTCAAGGGACGACTGTCCCATTTTACGGGACTCGTTTTTAAAAGGCAAAGCTTTTTTCCCCAAAATGGGATGCCTTCACGGCTCGTGCCTTGTTCTGTGTTTTAAAAAACGAATTTTTCCTCTGTTCCACCTCAATCTGTAGCTTTCTCACGCCAGCCTTAAGCCCTCCTAGGTACCGGCACAAGATGGGTGCAGAGGTTTCACTTTGGCAAGTCTGGAGAGGCCAAGGCGGAGACCATGAACGGGTGATCTAACCGGAACTCTTCCCAATGGGCTAGTTTGGCTTCCAGATGCACCTGAAACAAAGGCAAAAAAAACCCAAAACACTACAGGTACCGTATTTTTCAGAGTATAAGACGCACCTTTTACCCTCACAAAAGAGAGTGAAAATCTGGGTGCGTCTTATACACTGAATACAGCATGTTTTTGCTTCCCGAAACCCCGCCCCCTTCACCAAAATGGCCGTGCAGAGCCCTTGGAGGGGGTGGGACAAAATTGAGCAAAAGTCGGCCCGTTTTTCCCTCATTTCTGTCCTCCCCACACCCCAGGAGCACTCTATAAGCCTCCTAAAGGCTATTCATGCACTTTTTTGACAAAAAATGGGCCCGTTTTTGTGAAAAATGAGCTGCTTTTTTACTCATTCCTCCCCCCCCCCTCCCAGCACTCTACAAACCTCCTAAAAGCTATGCATGCCTTTTTTGGGGGGGGAAAACAGGCCCATTTTCGTGAAAAACGGGCCGTTTTTGGGAGGTCTGCAGATGCAAAACTCTTTTTTTTAATTTGCCTCTTCAAAATCTTGATGCATCTTATAGTCTGATAAACATGGTAATTCTCAATTTACAGTTCATTTAGTGACTGTTTCAAGTTACAACGGTACTGAAACTCACGCTGCTCCAAAAACCTTCTCGTGCTGTAAACTGCTGAGAAGCCAAAGAAATTAACTCTGCCATTTTGCTCTGAAGAGCTCTCCTCAAAATGTCTCTCTTGGGCCAAGACTGAGTCAAAAACTGGAGAGAGGCCTGGCTGCAAAGTTTAAAAGTCTCTGGGCAGAAGGGTGGAATTAACTCATTCTTTGGATTCTCTGCTCAGCACACAGGAGAATGCCTCATACATCCTCCTATCATATGTTCCGAGATGCTTTCTTTCTGAACCCAAATGCCCAGGCAGAGATTGGGTCATCCTGAACCAGTGTGAACATACCTGGGGGCGTCCAGCTGGGTTTCTTGGGCACCGAAGGGCTTGAGGTCTTCAAAGGCTTCCCAACGGATTCCGAAGAACCTAATTCAATCTCCGTAAGTGGCTGAGAGTTTTCCTGATCTAAGCGTGAGGTTGAAAGATGGAAAAGCAACAAATGGATGGAGGGTTACCAAATAATCCCCCCTTTTAAGACAGGGGTGTCAAACTCAAGGCCCAGATATGTGTGTGTGTGTGTGTGTGGATCCAGCCCGGAGGGTGTTTAGATCTGGCCCGTGGGGCCACCCTGGAACAGGCAAAGGATCGACCCACTGTGCCTCTGCCAGCAAAAACGGAGCTTGGAAGCCCGTTTTCACTGGCTGAGCGCTTGAGTCACCAGAGGCGCCCCCGACACGAGTGACCCCTGCCCATGCCCATCCTGGCCACACCCACCCCAGTTCCCTGAGATCAAGTACAACCCTGATGCGGTCCTCAATGAAATCGAGTTAGATACCCCTGCTTTAAGACACGCAGGTTAATTGCACACAACATTTGCCCAGAACTGGAGAAGCTTCTTGGATGAGAAGCGAAACATTTTAAAAGAAAAAAACAACAAAACCCCAGTTGCCTTTTGGGGGGTGAGGGGGGAATCAGTTTGTTGTATTAACTGAGAAGAGATGATTGTTTGTTCGTTTGTTTGTTTATTGGACTTATATGCCTCCCTTCTCCCAAAGGACTCAGGGCGGCATACAACATTCATTCATTCATTCATTCATTCATTCATTCATTCATTCATTCATTTGATTTAATTTATATACCGCCCTTCTCCCTCTTGGGACTCAGGGCAGTGAACAGCCACAGTAAAAACAGAAAAACAGAAGTAAGAATACATATTAAAATATTAAATAATTCGTCCCGTAATTTAAAGCCAATACTAAAAACCCAGTTAAAACAAGGCTATGACAGGCCGGCTGCATGAAATAGGTGTGTCTTCAGGGCCCGACGGAAGAGACATAGCTCTGGGACAGTACGTAATTCAGGGGGTAGGTCAGGGCAGGGGCTGCCACAGAGAAGGCTCTCCCCCTGGGGGTCGCCAGCCGACATTGTCTGGCCGACGGCACCCTGAGGAGGCCCTCTCTGTGAGAGCGAACTGGTCGGTGGGAGGTATTTGGCTGCAGGAGGCGATCTTGCAGATAACCAGGAAACACATAATACAAAAGTTAAAAAAAAGATTAACTAAAGAATCCAACAAGCAATAAATTAACAATTTACACATTAGTTTTAAAATAAATTAAATTAGCAATTAAAATTAATAACTTATTTTGTTCAGGCCAGGCTGGCTTGCTGAAAAAAGCCAGCTTTTAATGGCACGCCGGAAGGACAGGAGATCGGTAATTATGCGAAGCTCTGGGGGTAGCTCATTCCAAAGGATTTTAACCCAAAGCTTCATAGTAACACACTAAATATTTTAATATCATCACACTTGTTTCATTCTGTTTGCAGGGAAATCTTTTTCTAGAATATAATTCTACTCACTGTTGTAGCTCAACATTATTCAGAGGAAGATTTTGTGTCTGTATGAAACTAGTGACTTTAAAAATGCAGTGAAAGTAAGAAGGTCACATGCATAGTTACAGTCAGCTTCTAGGTATTCTCAGGTAAATGCAATTTAAGAGAAAAAAGGGAGAAAACCCCAAGAGGCAAACTCAGGGCATGATATCAGAGAAAGAAGGCTGCATGCCACCCTCAAGTCAATCTTACTGGCAGATAGGTTTTCTTCGTTGTCCGTCTCTGGTGTGGATAATACAGTTTCCTGTTTGAAATCCTCTACGGCTGCCTTAGGTTCAGCACGGCCATCTGGAATTGAAATCAAACAGTGAAGACGATGCTTCAGAAGAAAAGAAAGTCTCAGGGGCCACATCCTCCGGCAAAGACTTGAACATTGGGCACTATCTAACAAAATGAAATTCAACTGTGAAAACAAGCAAGGTTCTACATTTAGGTAGGAAAAAGAAAATGCCCAGGTACAGTATAGGTGGTACCTTGCTCAATAGTAGCAACTGTGAGAGGGATCTTGGAGTCCTAGTGGACAACCATTCAAATATGAGCCAGCCATGGGCAGCAGCTGCCAAAAAAGCCAACACAGGCTGCTTAAACAGAGGGATAGAATCAAAGTAGGACACGGAATAAAGAATTTTAAGAAATAGCATATAGCTACTCCAAAAAGATGTAAATAGAAACGGTATTTTTATCTCAAGATTGTAAGAATCACCTTTTTTCTGAGGGTTATCTTTGTTTCCCACATATTCATTCAATGACAGGGCTAAGGTAACTTCCAAGTCTCTCTGGAAAAGTTTATCACCGAGGGGAACTCTGAAACAAAAAACCAAGGCAGATTTTTCCCCCCCAGTTGGGCAAAGGACTCTCCAATGTTCAGCCATTGCCCATCCCAAAATTCTACAGATATCAGAAACAACTGATGTCATTAAAGTTCAGCCACAACAACAGAATAATCTTTGCTAAACCAGCTGGTTTCCAATAAAGGAAAGAGCAAATTTTCAGTATCCTAAGCTGTTGTTAAGAGAATGGGCAGTCTTGTGGAGTAGCTGGTAATAAAGAGAGAACTACAACAAACAGAGTTTTGCAGTAGCTTTTTCACACTTTTGAAGGGGAGACAACAACACAGCCACATTTCGACTGATGGATCCTAAGGTCGCAATTCCTTTTCAACAGATTCTTGCTGTTCATGACAAGTTTACAATCAACTCCATCAAACGTCATTATAATAACGTAGTTTGGAGATATGAACACACACACGTGTGTGTGTGTGTGTGTGTGTGAGTGTATGTATACATATATATGTATACTCAAACAGTATACACACATACATACATATATTCATACACAATACACATGCATATATGTATAGACAGCTAGTTTCATATACAATATATACATATATGTATGTGTGCTGGCATTGCTGGCTTCGGGGATTTTCCCGTGTATATAGCATGGAGATGTTATTGCAATGTTTCGACAAGATCTCACTTGTCATCATCAGGCAGGCTTCTGTCTTCACAGTCACAGACAGAAGCC
Organism: Rhabdophis nuchalis; assembly: GCA_039707465.1. Taxonomy (NCBI): domain Eukaryota; kingdom Metazoa; phylum Chordata; class Lepidosauria; order Squamata; family Natricidae; genus Rhabdophis; species Rhabdophis nuchalis. The sequence continues at coordinate 23,533,691 of CM077656.1, read as the reverse complement.
TGCCTGATGATGACAAGTGAGATCTTGTCGAAACGTTGCAATAACATCTCCATGCTATATACACGGGAAAATCCCCGAAGCCAGCAATGCCAGCATACCTACACCCGTGAAAATCTACGAAAACATATATGTATGTATACACACACACACACGTATATACATATACACACACATTCATATGCAATAAACACATGTACATGTATATTCATACATATACACATTCATGTATACATATTCACACATATTCATATGCAATACACACATTTACATGTATATTCATACATACACATAGTCATGTATACATTCACACACATTCATATGCAACACCCACTTGCAGATGTATATTCATACATATAAAAATATATATTCAGACAATATACGCACATATGTACATACATAGATTCATAAAACTCACATATACACCCATATATATACACACACAAATACATATTCATATACAATGCACACATACACATATATATGCATATATCTATATCTAACACTTAGATGCAAATATTATATTCAAAAACCTGTATCTTATTTATGCATCTATTGACATGAATATGCATATATACACACACGTATATTCAAATATGCAAAAACCTCTGCCTTATCTATACATCTCTATCTCCGGGGAGAGGGAGCGGTCTATAAACTACTACTACTACTACTACTACTACTACTACTATTATTTATTATTATTATTATTATTATTATTATTATTATTATTATTATTATTATTATTATTATTATTATTATTATTATTATTATTATTATTATTATTATCTAGTGGCATGAACACACACAGACACCCATCTATTTCTATCATCCTCCCAGCCTCTCTCTCTCACCTCTTCGCGGCGGGGCGAGTCTTCTTGGGGGGCGCGGCGAAGTCCTCGTCTGCGGGCGGGGAGAGAGGTTTAAAGAGGGGGGGACACACACCGGTCAGGCCGTCTCCGAGACCCCCGTCCCGCCCGCTCCTCCCTCCCTCCGCCCCCCCCCCCGTCCGCCTTCTCGCTCCCCGACTCACCCTCGTCGCTCTCCTGGAACGGGTCCGCCCTCCCGCTCCGGTTGCTCCGGCCGCTCCTGCCCGGGGAAGCGCAGCGATCACAGAGGAGGCCTCGGCCGCCCGCTTCCCCTCATCCCCGCTTCCCCCCCTCATCCCTTCCGTTCCCCCTCCCCCGCCTCCCGGTTTCCCCGGAGCCCACCTTCGCGCCATAGCCGCCACCGCCGGAAACGGAAGTGCGGGGGCGGCCCTCCGCGGGGACTTCCGGCTACGGAAAGCGGCGGGGGGTTTCTGGTTACGTCACTCTCCTCGGCCCCGCCCCTTCCCCCCCCCCTCCATCTGGTTTTCTCTTCCTGAATTCTGAATTCTGATTATTGTGAATTGTTAAATTTTGGGGGGGGCTTTTTCTTCTTGGGTCGGATTGGAAAAGGCCTTTTATTGGTGTGTGTGTGTGTGTGTCTCCCTCCCACTCTGAACTCTAGTGCAGTGTTTCTCAATAAATCCAAATAAATAAATAAATAAATAAATAAATAAATACATAAATAAATAAACTTGGCGACTTTAAGTCCTGTGGACTTCAACTCCCAGAATCCCCCAGCCAGCTGTGCTGGCTGGGGGATACTGGGAGTTGAAGTCCATAGGACTTAAAGTCGCCAAGGTTGAGAAACACTGGTCTAGTGTGAACCTTGAGTTTTTCTACAAAAATAATGGGATATCTCAGTTCATAGTCCGTAGAGATTCTTAGCCATCCAGGTCATGGTAATACAACACAACACAACACAATACACAATACAATACACAATACAATGCACAATACAATACAATAATACTATACTATACAATACAATACACAATACAATACACAATACAATACAATACAATACAATACAATACAATACAATACAATACAATAGCAGAGTTGGAAGGGACCTTGGAGGTCATTTAGTCCAACCCCCTGCCTAGGCAGGAAGCCCTATACCGCTTCAGACCAATGGTGGTTCCAAAGGCCCTTTTTTCAGGAGGCAATTTGGACTTCCTTGGTTTTCCTTTGGAAGACGTTTCGCTTCTCAATCCAAGAAGCTTCCTCAGCTCTGACCGTCTCCCAAAGAGTGCTTCCACGGCCCGCTAAAAAGATGCAAATGACCAGCTGCCTGTAAGGAATAATAAAACAAAGCCCAGTTGCCTCCTGAAAAAGCACCTTTGGGATCCCCGTTCATATTGCATTTGCAGGAATTGGGTTCTAGTGTTCTATCACTGGAGGCTTTTAAGAAGAGTCTAGACACAGTCACTTGTCTGAAATGGGATAGGGTCTCCTGCTTGAGCAGGGGTTGGATGAGAAGGCCTCCAAGCTCCCTTCCAGTTTGGTTATACTGTTCTGTGGTATCCTAATCAGCAATGGGAGTTCTCCAGTTCTGCGTCCCTCAGAACCTCCCTTTTATCTGGGCTAAAATGGACAACCTCCCTCTTTGTGAATTATTATTATTATTATTATTTATTGGACTTCTAGACCACCCCCTCTCCCCGAAGGGACGAATTGATTAGTGGGGACCTTAGTGCTCCTTTCTTCAAATGATTGGGATTCAGCAGCTTCGGACCAGTTCTGGAGAACTGGTAACGGAAATTTTGAGTAGTTCGGAGAACCGGCAAATATCACCTCTGGCTGGCCTCGCCCCCATCTGTTCTCTGCCTCCCGAGTCCCAGGTGATCGGGAGGGAATGGAGATTTTGCAGTATCCTTCCCCTGCCACGCCCACCAAGCCATGCCACACCCACAGAACCGTAGTAAAAAATTTTGAATCCCACCACTGGTTGGGGCAAAAAAAAAAAAAAAAGACCCCCTTGGGGTGTTTCTGACCCTAACCCTAACCCTTCAGGGGTTCAGCCTCGTGTCCACCAGTGTCCATTTCAGAGGCGGTCTGACTTTTCCCTCTGCTTCACAGCCAGGGCCATGACGTTAGAAGTGGCCGGAATGTGGTTTAAGCCCATTAAATTGTTCTTAGATCTCATCCCCTTCTTTCCTCTGTACAATTGGATGGGCAAGAAACAGGACTTGCTCCCAACATTCTTATGTAAGCCAACTTATGTAAATCCAAAAAATCCATTTCCTGTTATGATACCTCCGTAAATATTTTAAAATGTAAATGTTCCAAGAGATTATTATGATATATTTTTTTCCTCCCCGGATTATCTCTGGAGGTTTGTGTTCCCGCCTGCTGTCATTTGTCAAGAGGGCTATTTTTACTGATGACGTAGCTGAGAATGTCCCACAAACTCGGTCGATGTCCAGGTGCTGCATCCTCTTACGTCCAAAAAGTCCTTTTATTTATGGCATCGCTGGTTGATCTCCCTGGTTGCAAAATGTCTCGTTCTTCACCCGTCAGGATTTCGAGGGACAAAGTGAGTGTGTTTCCTTTTTGGCTGCTCACAGATTGAAACGCCCACTTAGCGTGTGAGCCAGAGGAGACGTAGGCAGGTAAATTATAATGGAGATCCCACATTCCTTCCGCTCAGTCTGGAGAGGGAAAAAAAATACTACGTCTGTATTGGGCTGTCCAGCTTTCTTCAGTCTGATTCATACGCTGCCCAAAACCTCAGGGCAAAAGTAAATACACACTGAGGATTTGCATCACGAGAAAACTTCTTTTAAATGTTTCCAGTTTACAAGATGTTTTGTGGTTTGCTGCTTCCTACTGATTCACTGCTACTAATTCGTTTAATCCACAGAAGGAGAGAGATTTTAGAACAGACTAGAATAACAGAGTGGGAAGGGACCTTGGAGGTCTTCTAGTCCAACCCGCTGCCTAGGCAGGAAACCCTACACCACTTCTGAGAAATGATTATCCAACCTCTTCTGAAAAGCTGAGTTCCAACAAGTGCTTTCTGTTAGGGCAGGGGTCCCCAACCTTTGCAACTTTAAGTCTGAAGGACTTCAGGTCCCAGACTTCTCCAGCCAGCTTTGCTGGCTGGAGAATTCTGGGAGCTGAAGTCCTTCAGACTTAAAGTTGCAAAGGTTGGAGACCCCTGTGTTAGGGCCCTAAGAAGCCCAGTGGGCAGGGGAGGAGTGGCTGGGAGGGGAGGGGCATGTAGAAGCCACCAAGGCGCCCCTCGAGATGAGTGACAGCGAGTTGGCCACGCCCACCCAGCCACATGACTACCTTTTTTGTCGAAAGATGGGGCCGTTTTTGCGAGGTTTGCAGAGTGCAAAAACTTTATTTTTAAAAAAAAATTCCTCTTCAAAACCTTGCTGCATTTTATACAGTACAGTACAGTACAGTACAGTACAGTACAATACAGTACAGTACAGTACAGTACAGTACAATACAATACAATACAATACAATACAATACAATACAATACAATACAATACAATACAATACAATAGCAGGGTTGGGAGGGACCTTAGGTCATCTAGGTGCTTCAAGGTGTTGGTAACCATCTTTAAATCGCTCCATGGCACGGGGCCTAGTTACTTGCGGGACCGTCTCCTACCACACACCTCCCTTCGACCGGTCTGCTCCCACGGGGAGGGCCTCCTCAGGGTGCTGTTTACCGGTCAATGCTGGCTGGCGGCGCCCAGGGGAAGGGCCTTCTCTGTGGCAGGTCCAGCCCTCTGGAACGACTTATCCCCCGAACTTCGTACCATCACGGACCTTCGCCTCTTCCGCCGATCACTCAAGACGCACTTTTTTCACCTAGCCGGCCTAGCTTAGAGCCTAGATTTTGATATATAATTTTAATTGATTAGGTAGTGGATTTAAAATTTTTTAGCTTGAATATTTTAGCACAGGTCACTTAATTTAATTGCATTTTAACGCTATGAGTGTATTTATTGTTGTTTGCTTGTGTCATTTTTAACTTCCTGTGCACCGCCCTGAGTCCGATTGGGGAGATAGGAGCGGTATAGAAATTGAATAAACATAAACATCTAGTCCAACTCTCTGCCTAGGCAGGAAGCCCTATACCATTTCAGACAAATGGCTATCCAACGTCTTCTTAAAGACTTCCAGTGTTGGGGCATTCACAACTTCTGGAGGCAAGCTCAAACTGTTCTAACTGTCAGGAAATTCCTCCTTACTTCTAGGGTTGCTTCTCTCCTTGATTAGTTTCCACCCATTGCTTCTTGTTCTGCCCTCAGGTGCTTTGGAGCATAGTTTGACTCCCTCTTCTTTGTTGAAACCCCAGAGATATTGGAACACTGCTATCATGTCTCCCCTAGTCCTTTTTTCCATCAAACTAGCCATCCCCAATTCCTGCAACCGTTCTTCATATGTTTTAACCTTCTATAATAATAATAATAATAATAATAATAATAATAATAATAATAATAATTTATTACTTATAAACCGCACCCTCTCCCCACAGGGACTCGGGGCGGTGCACAGGAGGAATAAGAACAATAACTATATACATATGTCATTAAAAATACATTAAATTAAGTGACCTGTGCTAAAATACCCGTTAAAACTATCTAACTAGAGATCCCCAATAAACCCTAAAGACAGAGGAGTAGCTATCCCAGGCCGGCAAGGCAGAAAAAGTGTGTTTTCAATTTAAGACGGAAGGAGCGGAGGTCCGTGGTGGTCCTAATATCGGGGGGGAGGTCGTTCCAGAGGGCTGGGCCCGCCACAGAGAGAGCCCTTCCCCTGGGCGTCGCCCGCTGACAAAGTCTAGTGGACGGCACCCGGAGAAGTCCCTCTCTGTGGGAGCGAATCGGTCGTGAGGATGTATGAGGCAGGATCCGATCCCGCAAGTAGCTAGGTCCCGAGCCATGGAGCGCTTTAAAGATGATAATTAATACCTTGAAGCGCACCCGGAAGACGACAGGCAGCCAGTGCAGCTCGCGCAAGAGCGGTGTTACATGGGTGTACCTTGTGGTACCCATAATTGCTCGCGCGGCTGCATTCTGGACTAGCTGAAGTCTCCGGGTGCACCTCAAGGGAAGCCCCATGTAGAGAGAGTTGCAATAGTCCTGTCGGGACGTCACGAGGGCATGAGTGACTGTGCGAAGGGCGTCCCGATCCAATAGGGGGCGCAATTGGCGTACCAGGCGAACCTGGTAAAACGCCCTCCTGGCCACGGCTGTCACCTGATCTTCCATTGACAGCCGGGTATCCAGGAGGACACCCAAATTGCGCGCCCCATCCACAGGGGCAAGATGTTCGCCCCCTATGGCCAGCGATGGAGTAAGCTGGTTGAACCGGGCCGCCGGAAACCACAGCCACTCGGTCTTGGTCGGGTTTAGCTTGAGTCCGTTACTTCCCATCCAGATCCGCACGGCTTCCAGGCACTGGCACATCACCGCTACGGCATCGTTGGGGTGGTCTGGGGTAGATATATACAGCTGGGTGTCATCAGCATATAGATGGTACTCTACCCCAAAACCACAGATGATCTGACCCAGCGGCTTCATGTATGTGTTGAACAGGAGGGGCGAGAGGACCGACCCCTGAGGCACCCCACATGTGAGGGGTCTCGCGGTCGACCTCTGCCCCCCTGCCAACACAAATTGCGATCGGCCAGAGAGGTAGGAGGAGAACCACCGCAAAACGGTGCCTCCCACCCCCAACCCCCCCAGCCGATGCAATAGGATACCATGGTCGATGGTATCGAAAGCCGCCGAGAGGTCTAATAGGACCAGGATGGAGGAACAACCCCCATCTCTGGCCCTCCACAGATCATCCACCAACGCGACCAATGCCGTCTCGGTTCTGTCCCCTGATCCTCTTTGTTGCTCTTCTCTACACTCTTTCTAGAGTCTCCACATCTTTTTTACATTGTGGCGACCAAAACTGGATTCCGTATTCCAAGTGTGGCCTTACCGAGGCCTTATAAAGTGGTATTAACACTTATACTCCGGTGCGTCTTATACTTCAAAAAATACGGTAGCTCAAACTCTGCACCTGTGGTTGTTCAACTGGCATTACAATTAGAAACTAGGTGCCTTGTGGTGTATCCTGCTTGTTCTAAAATGTCTCAGACAGATACCCACCAATTTCTTGTACAACCCCACGGACGTTGTCCGGGTTTTGGGCTTTCCCACCCCCACCCCAAAACAACAATTCGTATTCCAGGAATTTTAAGGTAACCATAATATGGCAGATCCACAGTACAGTCAGACCGTGGATCTGGCAACACCTGCGTTGCAGGCTGATATTCGGCGATGACTTCATCTGCTTCGTGTTGTTGGTTAGCAGGACCAGGAAGTTTGCCGTGTGTGGGTTGTGTGACAGAGACAAACTCCCCAAATACAGTCACTGCAGGATGTGAGATTTAACAACACTTGGGCCAGGGAGCAATCGCCCCACAGTACATGCGGTTGACTCTGTCTGTAATTATGCCTAGAATATACCAGCTATAGAAAGGGCCCACCTTCACATCTTCGCTTACTAACGCACGGACTTCCTCGATCCTCTGTTTACGTCCACGCTAAAAAGAAAGCGCACAGACAGTCAGTGTTTGTTTTGATAACACATCTGTCGAAGGGGAACATCAGGATATATTTGCCGTCCTTCCCTCGGCAAATATATCAACCTGCGGTCCGTTGGCGTGTAAAACAGTTCTGGTTATCATTTTTATATTTTCAGGACGTGTCGTTAGCAGCTTTCATGAACAGTCACCGCTTCCGGGGTGGCCAGATTTGGGAATTCAGCTCATTTCTGTTTGCTTTAAGTTCCGTTTTTGTGTCAACAAGTAGATCCTTCAGAAAAATGGTGGGCTCCTACTGGTTCGCTGAGCATCAGAGGTGGGTTCCTGAATAAATCATCATATGGTTGTGACACAACTCTCTATCTATCTATCTATCTATCTATCTATCTATCTATCTATCTATCTATCTATCTATCTATCTATCTATCTATCTATCTATCTATCATCATCATCATCTATCTATCTATCTATCTATCTATCTATCTATCTATCTATCTATCTATCTATCTATCTATCTTCAATGTAAGATCTCTCTCTCTCTCTCTCTCTCTCTCTCTCTCTCTCTCTCTCTCTCTCTCTCTCTCTCTCTCTCTCTCTCTCTCTCTCTCTCTCTATATATATATATATATATATATATATATATATATCGGTAATTGTTTCACAACAACCTGTTATTAGGCCCCAATTAAGGGAGGAGCCTAGCACTTTAGCCAAGCCGGTTCCTCTAATTGCATCAGCAGAGACAGGGTATATTAGTATAGGTAATTGTTTCACAAAATTACACAACGTAATTCTTGGCTTGCTGTCTAGATGGTCTCTGGTGATGAGCCGACAGGCAGGAAAGGAAACAGTATGTCTCCTCCCTTAATTGGAGCCTAATAACAGGTTGTTGTGAAACAATTACCTATACTAATATACCCTGTCTCTGCTGATGCAATAAGGGGAACCAGCTTGGCTAAAGTGCTAGGCTCCCTGCCTAGCATGCAACACAGCCCCGGTTCGAATCCCAGTAAGGGGTATGGCCAGCTGATGAGAGCTAATAAGCTCGAAATAAATCTATCCTGGTCTCTCTCTAATTTAATTTATTGATCAGCTTATAAAACTAACACACACACACACACACACACACACACACACATATATATATGTATATGTATATTAGAGTTACGTTTTTGAGCTGATCAATATATATATATATTTATTATATATATTTGTGTCACAACCCTTAGCCTAATGCCTAGCATGTAATATATCCCTGGTTCAAATCCCAGTAAGGGTATGTCTAGCTGATGAGAGCTAAAAAACTCGAAATAGATCTATCCTAGTCTCCCTGACTTATTTATTGATCAGCTCAAAAACGTAACACACACACACACACACACTTGTGTCACAACACTCTGTCTGCTTTCCTTTTCTGCCTTTCGGCTCATCACCAGAGACCATCTAGACAGAAAGCCATGAGTTCCGCTGTGTGGTATTTTTATATATGTGTTACGTTTTTGAGCTGATCAATAAACAAGTCAGGGAGACTAGGATAGATCTATTTCGAGCTTTTTAGCTCTCATCAGCCAGCCATACCCTTACTGGGATTCGAACCGGGGCTGTATTGCATGCTAGGCAAGAGCCTTACCAATTAGGCCACCAGGTTCTCTTCCTGATCAGCTGAGACAGGAGGATAAGGATATGCTTGTGTCAAGTATATCTTCAGGTATCATCATCATCATCATCATCATCTTTTAATGACCCCATAATCCCTTGCGGGGTGGAGTCTGAGCACCTAAATGTAGTTGAATATTTATTGGCCGGACACCTTTCCTGTTGCCAATGCGGAGTTCCCCTCCCCACCAGCATATATATTCCCATTGTGCCCAGAAAGAGAGAAATATCGGCCTCTACCTAGGATTGAACTCCTGACGGTGAGGCGAGAGCTCCATCTCTAGGCCAGAGCACCACTCTAAAGTATATTTTGCAAGTATGTCTTCTAAAATACAATAATACAATACAATACAATACAATACAATAGCAGAGTTGGAAGGGACCTTGGAGGTCATCTAGTCCAACTCCCTGCCTAGGCAGGAAACCCTATACCATTTCAGACAAATGGTACTTGCCTTATCTGTTATAACTCCACTATAAGTACAGTTAGTCCTCAACTAACAGTCACAAGGGCGCCCCAAATGTTGCAGTTGTGAAGTTAGTACGACGGTTGTTAAGCGAATCTGGGTTCCCCATTGGTGTTGCTTGTCAGAAGGTCGCTAAAGGGGAATCACATAATCCCCGGGATTATAACCATCATAAATATGAGCCAGTGGCCACGCGCCTGAATCTTGATCACATGGCCGCCGGGATGCTGCAGTGGTCACAAGTGTGAAACACGGTCGTAAGTCACTTTTTCCCACGCTGTTGTAACTTCGAATGGTCAGTAAATGAACGGTTGTGAGTACCCCTGTAGCAGCATTGTACCAAAGAGTCTCTGACTTGATTAATAGATAGTCGTTCCGTAAGCTTAAAGCTATCATTATTTTAAAAAGGATTGGGGAGAAGAATGAAACAGGTAAATCTTGCCTTCCTCTTTGCTTCTTCCCCTTCCTCCCCCCTGCTCCCCCCTCTTCCTACCCTTCCTACCCTCTCTCCTCTTGCTACCCCTCCCTCCCTCCCTCCCTCTCCTTTACCCTTTCTTCTTTCCCTCTCCTCTTCCCTCTCCTTCTCTCTCCTTTCCCTCCTTCTGTTGTTGCGTTTTCATATTTTCTTCGGGACTAGCCGTTCCCAACCACACGTTGCTGTGGCCCAGTCTGGTTAAATGGCCAACCAATCTGTGTGTAGATCTACACCTACTGTGTTTCTCCCTCTGTCCACCTACCTACCTACCTACCTACCTACCTACCTACCTACCTACCTACCTACTGTATTTCTCCCTCTCCCTCTCTATCCCTCTACCTACCTACCTACCTACCTACCTACCTACCTACCTACCTACCTACTGTATTTCTCCCTCTCTATTTACCTACCTACCTACCTACCTACCTACCTACCTACCTACCTACCTACCTACTGTATTTCTCCCTCTCTATTTACCTACCTACCTATCTACCTATCTACTGTATTTCTCCCTCTCTATTCACCTACCTACCTACCTACCTACCTACTGTATTTCTCCCTCTCTATTTACCTACCTACCTACCTACCTACCTACCTACCTACCTACTGTATTTCTCCCTCTCTATTTACCTACCTACCTACCTATCTACTGTATTTCTCCCTCTCTATTCACCTACCTACCTACCTACCTATCTACCTACCTACCGCATTTCTCCCTCCCTCTCTCTATAGCTGCCTACCTACCTACTGTATTTCTCCCTCCCTCCCTACTGCATTTCTACCTACCTACCTACCTACCTACCTACCTACCTACCTACCTACCTACCTACTACCTACCTACCGCATTTCTCCCTCTCTCTATAGCTGCCTACCTACCTACTGTATTTCTCCCTCCCTCCCTACTGCATTTCTACCTACCTACCTACCTACCTACCTACCTACCTACCTACCTACCTACCTACCTACTGCATTTCTCCCTCTCTCTATCCCTCTACCTACCCACCTACCTACCTATCTACCTACCTAGTGCATTTCTCCCTCCCTCTCTCTATCCCTATAGCTGCCTACCTACCTACCTACTGTATTTCTCCTTGAATCTTATGGACAGAGTATTTTATGTCATAAAGGATGACATCACACCTGTGGCCCACTGCTCTCTCTGTATCCATCTACCTACCTTTTGTACAATTTTTTACATTTCCGTTGCGTGTACCTGGCACAGGTGTGACATCTACACAATCTATATATATATCATTGGTGCTCTACTTGAAAAGAACGTTGTGTGAAAATTTGGAAGGGATCGGTGCAGGACTTTCGGAGATTAGGGGTTTTGGACAAACTCTGGTTACATTTTTATTTATATAGATAGTAGATAGATAAGATTCGGGATTAGCGTTTGAGCAAACCCGAGACCACCAGGCAAAGTTTGATCAGTGACACTCCCCCCCCCCCCCAAAAAAAAGCTTATTTGGGAAAGTGCTCCATCTCTCTGAGAACTCCTCCTCCTCCTCCTTCCTGAGGACGGAGGGCGCTCCTAAAATATGGCTCTGGCCAAAAAATAGAAAGGAAGAAAAAAGAGCCAAGGCTGGCTCTTCCTTTCTCCCGCCCCCCTCCCACCCGCGTCCCGTCCCCCCTCCAGCCCTCCTGCATAAATCCAGGGCTGAAGGACCAGGGCGACCAGCATCAGCCAGTGGTCAGCAAAGCAGAAGGACCCAAGTCGCTTTTTGGGCTCCTGCATCTTCCAAGCGAGCATCATGCGCCCCGTCCAGGCTCCAGCGCTTCTCCGCGCCCTGAGGCTCCTGCTGCCGCTGGTTGCCTGCACCTGGGGACCCTCGGCCGCCTCCCCAATCTGGAGCCACGCCGACGAGCTGGTGCACCTCTACACCTTCAACGCCAGGAGGAGCGTCCACCTGCAGATCCACCCCGACGGACGCGTGGACGGCAGCCCGTCCCAGACCGTGCATAGTAAGTCCCCCCCCGGAGGAGCTGCGGGGCGGGCTGGTGTGTGTGTGGAGGGGGGGGATGGATGAGGAGGGGGTGTATGCATGTCCAGGATCACCTCCCGGAGGCTCCAGAGTGCTAGGAATTCAATAACAGAGTTGGGAGGGTTCTCAGAGGTCATCCAGTCCACTCTCCTGCTCAAATGACAGTGAGAGCAATCAGTGAAGTAGAGCAGGGGTCTCCAACCTTTGCAACTTTAAGTCTGAAGGACTTCAGCGAAGCTGGCTGGAGAAGTCTGGAAGCTGAAGTCCTTCAGACTTAAAGTTGCAAAGGCTGGAGACCCCTGGAGTAGAGGAAGTCCCCGGCGGAGCTGCGTGGCTGGCTGATGCGGGAGGGAAGGAGGGAAGGGAGAGTGTGTCCAGGTCCACCCCGGGAGGCTCCAGAGTCCTAGGAATTCAATAACAGTTGGAAGGGACCTTGGAGATCATCCAGTCCACCCCCCCCTGCTCAGGGGGTAATCAAGTGACAGTGAGAATGATCAACAGAGTGTACCGTTAGTAAGTTAGTAAGTCCCTGGAGGAGCTGCGTGGCTGGCTGATGCGGGAGGGAGAGAGAGAGGGAGGGGAGAGTGTGTCCAGGATCACCTCCAGAGGCTCCAGAGTGCTAGGAATTCAATAACAGGGTTTGAAGGGTTCTTAGAGGTCATCCAGTCCACCGCCCTTCATGCAGTAATCAAGTGACAGTGAGAATGAGTATACCCATAGTAAGTCCCTGGAGGAGCTGTTCCCCTGGAGTGGGGAGGGAATGGAGATCTTGCAGTATCCATCCCCCGGAGTGGGGAGGGAATGGAGATCTTCCAGTATCCTTCCCCTGAAGTGGGGAGGGAATAGGGATTTTACAGTATCCTTCCCCTGGAGTGGGAAATGAATGGAGATTTTACAGTATCCTTCCCCTGGAGTGGGAAATGAATGGAGATTTTGCAGTATCCTTCCCCTGGAGTGGGGAGGGAATGGAGATCTTGCAGTATCCTTCCCCTGGAGTGGGAAATGAATGGAGATTTTGCAGTATTCTTCCCCTGGAGTGGGAAATGAATGGAGATTTTGCAGTATCCTTCCCCTGGAGTGGGAAATGAATGGAGATTTTGCAGTATCCTTCCCCTGGAGTGGGAAATGAATGGAGATTTTGCAGTATCCTTCCCCTGGAGTGGGGAGGGAATGGAGATTTTGCAATATCCTTCCGCTGCCCCCACCACCACCACCAAGCCAAGCTATGCCCACAAAGAGGTAGTAAAAAACAACCAATTGAATCCCACCACTGCATCAGATAATAGTATTCTGATGTTTGAAGTTGCTATGTCTGGTTGAAGAGATGTTGACGAGATCTAATATTTAACCTGCTTACTTCCAGGTGCTTTGACCATCAAAACTGAAGATGCTGGATACGTCGTGATCATTGGCGTGAAAAGCGGACTCAACCTTTGTATGGACCATAACGGAAATCTCTTTGGATCGGTAAGTCCTAGTTTTCCTTTCGGCTTATTTGACTCTTTTCCTTGGTTGCACTAGGATTAAAGGTTTTTCCCCCTCCATTTTTATAACATATAATCGCATGTATACTATTACATAAGCAACATCATATTGCATTATGGAATGTTTACATCCATTCCTCTTACCAACAACTTCCAAAAACCAATTATTGGCTCTTCTGGTCTCTACATACTGTGATATTTTCGTTGGGAGACAAGCAGAGGGTGTGCATCAGGGAATGCAGCCAGAGGAATGTTGCCAATAAGTATACACAATAAGTATACCAAACACTGTTTAAGTAAAATAGAAACGCTTTTATTTAGGTTTGTAAAAACGACTAGCTACTGCTCAATAAGCAGTGATGTCAAATTGAGTCAAACCACAAAAGTCTCAACAATATCAAATATCTGACACAATTTTCAGTCTTCTTCTTCAGTAATCACAGTTCACGCAAACAGTTATCAAACACAGCAAATCCAGCAGAGAGAGAGAGATGCGCTCTCCTTGCCTTCTCTTATAGTGAAGAGATAATTGCACTTCCTCATTGTACTCTAACATTACGTCAGTCTTAAAGCTACATTGACTATATGTTGTCTACCCAACTATAGGAGCCTACTCCTAACATATACCATATTTGTACCTTATCCATCACTTTCTTCTCCCTCTCTCCTCCTCTCTCTCCCTCCCTCCTTTCTTCCCTCTGTCCTTCTCTTCTCAACTTCCCCTTCCGTTCTCCTTCTCCTCCCTCCCCTTACCACTCCTCATTTATCTCCTCCTCTCCCCCCCTACCCTCTCTCTTATCCCTCTCTTCTTCCCTTCCCTTTCTCCTCTACTTCCCGCTCTTCCTCTCCTTTCCTTGGTGCATCTCAGCTCCTGAGTGAGCTCCCTTTGAGGTTGATGGTATCTATCATTCTTTTTCAATAGACATATTTAATTTTTCTCCTCCTTTTCACCTCCCTCTTGACGTTTTCTGTGTGTTTCCTTTAGAGCTCCTTCGGCAGTGAGGGCTGCGTTTTTAAGCACACCATGCTGGAAAACGGCTACGATGTTTACCAATCCCCCAAGTACCATTACCTGGTCAGCCTAGGGAGGGCAAAGCAACCGTTGTTCCCCGGTATGAACCCACCAGATTTCTCTCAGTTTCTAACCCGGAGGAACGAAATCCCCTTCGGCCAGTTCGACGCGCCAAGGCCTCAACCGGAAGACACCCGGGACGATGATGCCGAGCTCTGTGGGGGCATCTTGGGAGGAAAGATCCCGGAGGAAAGCCCAGATGAGGTGGGCCTCCACCCCTGCTTGACCAGCTCGAATTCTGAAGAACGGGACCCGAACGGCGCCACGCTCAGCCGAAGATTTCCGAGCCCTTGGATGGACTCCTGAACCCGAGAATTGGAATTCTCTCCTGAACCGTCAAAGAAAGCTAAATTCCGTCCTTTCCCCCACCCCGATGAATTGTTCAGAATAAGGCTGTGTACAGGTGGTCCTCAGTTTACAACAGTTCACTTAGTGGCCGTTCCAAGTTACACAACGGTGCTTTTTTTTTTTTTAAAGGGACTTTTTTTTCACACGTACGACCGTCGGAGCATCCTCTGGCTCACGTGAGGCTTGGCCGCTGACTCGTCTTTATGACGGTGGCAGGGTCCCCCGGGGTCATGTGATCCCTTCTGACAAGCAAAGTCAAGGGGGGAGCCAGATTCACTTAGCAACTGTTTTACTAACCTAGCAATTGCATTGATTCCTTTAACAACTCTGGCTGGAAAGGGCTTAAAAGGGGGCAAAGCTCACTTAACAAATGTTTCGCTTAGCAACATAAATTTGGGGCTCCATTTTAGTCGTTTCTCAAGGACTACCTTTATGCATCTTTCCGGTTCTAGCCCTGGTCCTTACCAACCTGAATGACGGACCTGGAACGTGGGTTAATGGGGCGAGTTTTATATCTTTTGCTCTACCTACATTTCAGTGTGTGAGCTTCCCCGATGTAATGCTGTACAGTATGTAGAGTTTTTGTCATGCCACTGTCTACTCACAGCTGACTGGCAGAGATGGTGAAGTTGCCAACGTCCTATCGGCTGAATCTTTGACTGGAGTTGACTCAAAGTCAAAGGAGAATGCCCAGAATGTCACTCAACACCTGTGGCAGGAATGGGCTTAAAATGGGGCAAAACTCATTTAACAAAGAGTTTCACTTAGCAACCTAAATTTTGGGCTCAACTCTAAGTCGCAACTACAATTGCAGCCCTGGCCCTTAGCATCCTTGATGACAAATCTAGAACATGTGTCGTTTTATATATTGTGTTCAATCTACATTTTAATCTATAAACTTCACATACTGTACAGTATATAGGGTTCTTGTTAGGCCACAGCCCACCCACAGCTGACTGGCAGAGATGGTGAAGTTGCCAATATCTTATCGGTGGAATCTTTGACTTGACTTGAGTCAAAGTCAAAGGAGAAAGTCCAGAACCTTCTCCATAAGCCAAATCTTTGGCTCAGCAGTGGCAAGAGGAGAAGAAAAGAATGAACACCTTCTGTTACAGGGGTGGGCAATTAATTTTCTCAAGGAGCCCCATGAGAAAGTGAGACTGTTATGGAGGACCAAACCAAAACAGCATCTCACATGACTTAATATCTCCCAATCTCCCCAAATGAGTTGATGTTGTCTAATTCAGCTAGGATGATCTCCATGAGTTTCTCCTTTGGGTCTCAGTAGGACTCCCTCAAGACTAACCTTAGCTGGATTCATGATGCTGTTGGCCAAGGTAGGTTTTGTGCAGGAAATGCCAAATCTTGGTATCTTGGCATGGGTGATCTCCAACCAGATGGAGGGGAACAAGCACATAAGGCTCCATTCCTGGAGAAGGGAGCCGAGATGCTCCATAAAGCAACTTTGTGGGCTGTTAAAAGCATTAGTGGGCCGCCATCCCTCCGGGCTGGGGTTCAAATCCACGTCAAGCAAAGCCAATGGAGGAAGCCAGATTTACCTAACAATCCCACAAAAAAAATCGATGCTAAAATCCCAGTGTGACTCACTTAACAACTGCCTGGCTTAGCGATGGAAGTTCTAATTCCAATCTCAGCTAGTAAGTCCTAAAGGGAACCTGTTTTCAGGATGGGACAGAGCGATGGGTGCATTCCATCCAAGGGTGTCTTCTCAAAGGCTAAACTGTGGTTAGTGGAACCACCATGGCACCATTTCAGGCAGCAAATGAAATATTAATTGCTCAAACGTCATGGGCCAGGCAAAAATTATTTTAAAACTAACAACTTTGATGGGGAGAAAATGATGGTAACACCTCTGTCCTCAAATCCATTGAGATTAGATAAAAAGACTTGAGTGGGGAAAGGGAGGCCTCAGTTCTGAACATGGTACATGGAACACTGTAATGATTTTATTGAAGGTCCTGATTTGGATGTAAGCAAATACCCTAAAAAATGGGGGTGCTTTAATGGGAGTTGTTTACCAGAACATCCTGGAAAAGTATCAGACAACGAGAATGCAATATATGTATGTTTCTATTTATTTATTTATTTGGATTATTTACTTATTGGATATGTATTTATGAGTATTTATGACATTGTTATTCTGGCCCTCTCCAACTCTGTCTCTCGATCAAGACCAAATAAATGTTTCATCTTTTGCAAAAGGAAAAGTGTCTTTATTAAATATTCTTGGTTTAATTCACTGCAGTATACGAGACCGCCTCCTGCCCCATACATCCCTTCGTCCGATCCGCTCCCACAGAGAGGACCTTCTCCGGGTGCCGTCGGCCGGGCAATGCCGGTTGGCGACACCCAGGGGAACGGCCTTCTCTGTGGCGGACCCGGCCCTCTGGAACGACCTACCCCCGACCTTCGCACTACCTCGGACCTCTGCCTCTTTCGCCAACATCTTAAGACGTACCTATTCCAACAAGCCGGCCTAGCGTAGCCCCCCGTTTTCTGACTTTACTGATAAATTTTAATTTTTTAGGGTTTTAAAGGGTTTTTAGCACGGGTTTTTAACTTAATTTAATATGTTTTTTAATTGTATATATTGTTTTGCTATGGTTTTAATAATGCCTGTGCGCCGCCCTGAGTCCTAACAAGGAGAAGGGCGGGGTATAAATTCGAATAATAATAATAATAATAATAGTGAAATCCACCCAAGATCTTTTCCACCCTTGGGAAGGGGGCAGCGCTGTGCAGCTCAACATTAAGCACAATGGAACTTTTTCAGACTTGTCACACTATGCATCCAGCCCCTGAACCACAACCAGATCCAAAACCAGAAGATCCCTCTGGTTGATAGGACATCTTCTGAACATGAATTCCCTAAATCCACCCAAGATCTTTTCCACCCTTGGGAAGGGGACACCACTGTGCACCTCAACATTCAGCACAACAGGACTTCTTCAGACCTATCAAACTATGCATCCAGCCCAATGGTGGGATTCAAAAATGTCTATTACCAATTCCGTGGGTGTGGCTTGTTGGGTGTGGCTTGTTGGGCACGGGAGGGGAAGGTTACTTCAAAATCCCCATTCCGATCAACTGGGACTTGGGAGGCAGAGAATAGATGGGTGTGGGGCCAGGCAGAGGTTGGTATTGATTGGTTCTCCGAACTACTCAACATTTCCACTGCCGGTTCTCCAGAACTGGTCAGAACCTGCTGAATCCCACCTCTGCTCCAGCCCCTGAACCAGAACCAAAGCCAGAACCAGAAGATCCTTCTGGTTGATAGGACATCTTCTGAACTGGAAAGAAGAAATGTCCAGGTAGGCAGAGCGTGAAGTCCAGGCGCAATGATTCTGAAAAATGTTTCCTTCTTCTAAATACGAATACTTTTTCTGATGTCCCAGTGGGATCATTGTAGCTTTCAAGTTTTATCATAAAGAACTGTGTGAATAGAAATAAGGAGGAAGACAGGGGTCTCCCCTGTGCTGTCGGACCAAAGGGGCCTCCTCCTGTTGGCTTCATGGCTGTGAACTCAACAATGCAGTTGGTCTTCTCCTCCCAGTAAAGGAAGGAAGCCAACCAACCAACCAACCAAGCCATCCGTGCCATCAAAGAGAAAGATTAGGGGTGACATGATAATTGTCCTCCAATATTTGAGGGGCTGTCACAGAGAAGAGGAGACTGACTTATCCAATAGGGCACCAGAGGGCTGGCAAGAATTAAGGAGAGATCCAATGTAGAATAAGGAGAATTTTTTCTTGATAGTGAGGACAATTAATCAGTTGAGTGGCCCTGCCTATTGGCCTTGGACCCTATTGCTCCATCACTGGAGCTTTTAAAAAAATAGACTGGACGACCAACTACAGGGGATGGAATAAGACTCCTGCCTCGAGGATGGGGCTGGACCAGAGGACCTCCAAGTCTCCTTCCAGTCCTATTTGTCTTTGTTTTACTTCTAATTTTAGTTGCGACAAATATTTGCCACTCAATCCTGAGAAGATCTAAATATCTGAACGTAGAGACAACAGCGCATGCAAAGCAAAGATATTTGGAGGTATATATTTTCTACTTAGGAAAAGCTAGATTTTGAATGTCGAAGTTTGAGGCTCCTTCTGGCATATCTCAGGATCCTTTCTCCAAACCAGGAGGCACCTGACACTGAAAAAAGAGGTGGAGAACAAGAGCCCGATTGATCTAATTGCACTTTCTACAGGTATCCATTGGTGAAGTATTACATCTTCTTTGTCTTTCACAGGTCCATTATACAACATCTAATACCCGTAAACTCGTATTCGAATGTTCGTAGGCAACATAAAGTTCTCCAGGTCACGGTGGTCCCAAAGGTGCTTTTTCAAGAGGCGAGCAACACAAGGAAGCCCAGTTGCCTCCTGAAAAGGAACCTTTGGGACAATCTCCGTGAACGATTAGGTCTCATGACAGAATTATCACGGAACAAATCTAATGCCCACAAGCATCAGAATGGATCGATGAATTCTATGAGAGCAAATAATTATACTGGCCAAACACAATAGTTTTAATTCTCAATAGCAGAGCATTTGAGGAAGAACCATGCCTGGTCCCTTCATGACCTGATGGTTTTGGAAGTGGGTGTCTCTTCCTTTCTCCCGCCCCCTTTGCCAGCCGTCAGTCCATCCCCCAGCCATCCTGCATAAAGCCAGGGCTGAAGGACCAGGGCACCCAGCCTCAGCAAGTGGTCAGCAAGGGAGAAGAACCAAGATTGACTTTCAGCTCCTGCAACTTCCAAGCCAGGCGAACGTCATGCGGCCTATCACGGTTCCAGCAGTTCTCCGCACCCTCAAGCTCCTACTGACACTGGTTACCTGTAGCTGGGCACTTGCCTTCCCCAGTTTTGCCAACTCTGATGATCCTGTGCACATGTACACCGCCAACGAGTGGCGTTTCCGCCACCTGCAGATCCATCCCGACGGAAGTGTGGATAGCACACAGCCCGAGACCGTGTACAGTAAGTCCCCAGAGGACCTGCGGAGTTGGCTGCTGTGGGAGGGAGGGAAGGGAGAGGCATGTCCAGGATCACCCCTGGAGTGTCTCCAGTAGAAACCCACCTCTGCATCAGATAACAGCGTTCAGTTATGGGGGGCTGCTATTCGTGGCTTAAGATCAGTGGTGAGATACAACTGGTATCCCCTGATACGGGTGTACCAATGCCTGCTGGGAGCACCAGGTACCATTCCAGTATAGTGCTCCAGAGGGCCCACCTGCCCGCTCTCTTTAGCATTATTTGAGCTGATCGGGGCTTTCGCACACACGCACAGATCGTACGGCGCCTGCTCAACACTCCGCCGAGTAGCTGGAGCGTCACGGGTGAAGTATGTATGTGTGCACTGCATGCTTGCTGTGTGTGTTCACATGTTGGACTCCGGGACCCCGGCAGCAGCATACCAGTTGCAACGGGATCCGGAACCCACCACTGCTTAAGATACGTATGAAGAGCTCTCTTAATATTTAACCCGTTCGCTTCCAGGTGCTGTGCTAATCAAACCTGTAAGTGCAGGGAATGTGGCGATCACTGGTGCGAAGACCAAACTCAACCTTTGTATGCACAGTGATGGGAGCCTCTTCGAATCGGTGAGTCCTAATATTCATTTCGGATTATTTGACTCCTTTCCTGGTGCTGCCAAGCCACGAGGAACCTGTGCTATGAGAATTAAAGTAGGTAGTTAAAAGTAGGTTTCTTGATCTAGGAGGTGGAAGAAGACAATCACATCATGCTCAAGTCCTTTCAATTTGTGATGGGAATATTTGATACTTCGTCTGGAGACACGGTGACGTAACATGGCGTAAACTGACGCTCCCGCCTTCCTCCTAGGACAGGGATGGTGAACGTTTTTCTGCTCGGGTGCCAAAGTAGCACAGGCATGCCCACACCCATAATGTAATGCCATCCCTCCCAATGCATGCAGGCATAACCCCCTTCCTGTGCTTCCCTCCCGCGCATGCACGCAGGCCTCCGGACTTCCGGTAGGCCCGTAGAGCCTTTTTTCGACCTCTGGAGGCTTCAAGAAAGTCTCCTGATTCCTACAGAGGGCACAAAATGGCCTAACGGAAGTTTGTTTCCGAACTTCCAGTAGGTCTGTTTGGCCTGTTTCTCCTCAGCCACAGGCTCTGGAGGCTTTCCTGAACCCTTGTGAAGTTGAAAAACGGCCTCCCCACCCTCCAGAAGGCCGAAAATCAGCTAGCCAGGGTGCGCCTGTACAATGGAGCTGACATAGGGTACCACGTCCCATGCCCTCAGATATGGCTCCACGTGTGCCATAGGTTCGCCATCACGGTCCTAGGACATCCACAGCATGTTGTAATTATTCTATGGAGAACCTGGATGTCAGGACCAGAGGTTAAGTTGCAGGTTAAAATGTTTGTTGTTCATGGTGATTGATTGATACACAAGAGCGTAGTCAACTACCGGTCAATACCAAATTGGTATTGACCCCAGGAAAGGATCAATGGAATTCAAGAGGGGTTGGGATTAAAACCCTTGGTAGGGATGTGATGACTCTTAAGTGGATGTTGCGCTAATGTCTAACCCTCCCCAACGCTCTCCTAGCCCTTGTGTTATTGCAGTCGAAGTAAAGGGTAGTCATTAACAGGTAAGACGTTATGGCAGATTATCCTGTGCACTAAACTCAGGTTGGAGTGTAGACTGTCGTTGAAGGTCATCCAGGCCTAACATTTTGTGTCTTTGTCTCCTCTAGCTTTCTTTCAATGATGAGGACTGCGTTTTTAAACACACGCTGCTCGAAACCCAGGAGGACATTTACGAGTCCCGCAAGCACAAATTCCTCGTCAGCTTAGGAACAGTCAAGGGACGATTGCGCCCCAATAGGAACACCCTGTCTTTCTCTCGGTTTGTAAGCAGAGAGAATGTAATCCCCTTAACCGAGATCTACCCTCCGCCGGAAGACCACCTCAACGGTTATTTCCAGCCCTGTGTGGTCAACTGGTCAGGATGGGCACCAGAAGAAAACCCAGGTGAGGCGGGCATTGACTCCTGCTAGCCCATATATTAAGAGAGACGGCCAAGTGGTGCCATGCTGAGCCGATGATTTCTCTAGCCTTCGAACGGATTCCTCAATCTGAAACGAGAAGCGGACTTCTCTCCTCAACCGTCAAAGAAAGCTAAATTCCTTTTTTTTCTCAGATGAATTGTTCAGAATAAGGGGGTCGTAGCTGTGTACAGGAAGTCCTTGACTTACAATTTAGCGCCAGTTCAAAGTTACAACGGCGCTAAAAAAAATACGGGGCGGGGGGTACTTAGGAACATTTTCCACCCTTACCAGGATCCCCAGGGTTGTGTGATCAAAATTCAAATACTTGGCCACTGATTCGTCTTTGTGACAGTTGCAGCGTCCCCAGGTCACGTGATCAAAAAAATCAGATGCTGGGGCCACTGTCTCGTCTTTACGACGGTTGCCATGTCCCGGGGTCTTGTGATCCCCTTTTGCGACCTTATGACGGGCAAAGTCAATGGGGAAGCCAGGTTCACTCAGCGACCTGTCTTACTAACTTATCAGCTGCGGTGATTCCCTTAACAACTCTGGCAGGAAAGGGCTTAAAATGGGGCTAAGCTCACTTAACAAATGTTTTCCTTAGCAACCTAAAATTTGGGGCTCAACTTTGTCGTATCTCAAGGACTATTTTTATGCATCCTCCTGGTCCTAATGCTGTACAGTATATAGAGTTCTTGTCATGCCACAGTCAACTCACAGCTGACTGGCAGAGATGGTGAAGTTGCCAATATCTTATCGGTGGAACCGTTGACTTGACTTGACTCAAAGTCAAAGGAGAATGTCCAGAACCTTTAAATAAGGTTCAAGATCCAATAATCTTTGGATCAGCAGTAGCAGGAGGAGAGAAAAAAAAAGGGTGAACACCTTCTATTACAGGGATGGGCAATTAATTTTCTCAAGGAGCCACATGAGAAAGTGAGACTTATGGAGGACCAAACCAAAACAGCATCTGATATGACTCAACATCTCACAATCTCCCAAAACAAGGAGTTGTCCAATTCAGCTAAGATGATCTCCATGAGTGTCTTCTTTGGGTCTCAGTAGGACTCCCTCATGGCTAACCTTAGCTGGATTCAGGATGCTGACCCATTCCATCAACCTTTTGGCCAAAGCTCGGTTTTCTGCAGGAAAGGCCAAATCTTGGCATGGGTTATCTCCAACCAGGTGGAGGGGAACGACCACATAAGGATCCCTTCCTGGAGAACGGAGTTGAGATGCTCCATAAAGCAGCTTTGTGGGCTGTTGAAAGCATTAGCGGGCAGCCATCCCCGTGGGCTAGTGTTCAAATCCAGGTCATGCCCAGCTCCTCCAGGATGTCAGGATATGAGACAAGAGTTTGAAAGTGTTTGGAGCCAAAAATTCCTAGAAAGAGTCTTCGGTGGGAAAGTCGCACCAGATTTAGTTAGCTGGTAGTTGCGTTCGCTTGGTCCCCATTCAATTCTCTCAGAAATTAATTATTTGTCCCGTATTCTCACTGCAAACTATTATACTATTGTGTTATTCTGCTGTACAGCATCACATTTACTGGTATCGCCCTGTTTCATTTGTTTTATTTAAATTACTTTCCATTTCCATCAAAGAGATAAAGTCTGTAGTCATAAATATTCCTTTGAAAGACTGTTCGCCAGGCCTTTGCTGAATGTGACTAAGAGGAATTCACGTTCGTTTAATAAAAGGGTTTTTGTCGGGACCAGGACTCCGCTTCGTGCTTTTTTGGGGAAGCCTAGGTCAAAACAATCACATCCCATTCTGCGATTCTCCATCTCTCATTCAAGTAGCCAGAGTTTTGGGTTTGTGAAGTTCCCAAGAGATGACCTAATTAATTTACGAGCCTCGAGACAAAATTCAAATAAACCCCATTCATTTATTAGGATCAACATCTTGGCATGTTCTTCTGTGGAGCCGAAACTGGTTTCCGCTGAATTGCATTTGAACTTTACCCTTTACCCTTCTATCTCCTCCCTTCAGTCTGCGTCATAAATCACATTCACCAACAAGGGTGTAGAAATATGAGATCCGACTCTGCGCGAAGGTATGCATGGAATCCTTCCTCCAATGCCAACCTGATAATAGCCATGGCAATGCTTTACAAACAGGGTTGTTGTTTGTTTATTTGTTTGTTTGTTTACAAAAGAAAAAAAAAAGAATCAGACTTTTGCGTTTCACTCAAAGGGCGTATATTTTAATGATCTCAAAAGTAATATTATTAGAAGAACTAAAACAACAGGCTGGAGCTTCAATAAATACAAACACGGCACGTGTTTGGCATACATTAAAATACGGAGCGGTTTGATAATTTAACAAAGGGAAGCGTTAAATGTTTAGAACGTGGGGTTGAGGTCAAACGCAAAGAAAACCAACTGACCGAAAATTATGCGTCTTAAATACACATTTTTTAACAAACAAAAACCCGAAGACCTCAGATCCTTCATCTCTGAAATTAAAAGAGTTCACAGCGCATGCAAAGCAAGGATGTTTCGAGGTATCTATTTTCTATCTAGGAAAAGCTAGATTTTGAATGTCAAGGCATGAGGCTCCCTCTGGCACATCTCAGGACCCTTCCTCTAAAGAGGTGAGGCCAGTGGTGGATTCCGGGCGGTACAGCCATACCGGTAGTAGCCGGGAGCAGCAGCCCCCATACTTGCTTTCCATGGCTGTTTATAATGCAACTGGCCCATTTGCGCACGCCTGCACGAACTCCACCAAGCAGCTGGGTGTCGTAGGGCAGTGGCGTGCACATGTGTGCAGGCCCGCCTAGGATGCCCAGCCCCTTGTGCAGCGTACCAGCTGTGCCGGGGTCCGGAACCCACCACCGGGTGAGGCCACTGGGTCTTTTAATGCCACCCAGGAAAGGAAGTGTAGAAAAAGTACTTGATTTGACCTAATTGCACTTTCCACAAATACGACTCGGTGAAGCATTCATTCTTTGGTAGAACATCTGAAACATAATAGCCCTAAACAGACAACCGATTAACAGAGTTGGAAGGGACCTGGCAGGTCATCTCGTCCAACCCCCTGCCCAAGCAGGAGACCCTACATCTGCTTCTACCTAGGATCGAACCCACAACCTCCTGCTTGGGAGGCGAGAGCTCCACCTCTAGGCCACAGCAGCAGAGCGTTCGTATGCAGCATAAAGGCTCATGTGTTTGGTCTCCATGTAACAGAGAAACGTGTTATCTGAGTAAGGGAGCACGTCTCACAACAGGATCGTCCCAAGACCAAGGCTAATGCC
Organism: Rhabdophis nuchalis; assembly: GCA_039707465.1. Classification (NCBI taxonomy): domain Eukaryota; kingdom Metazoa; phylum Chordata; class Lepidosauria; order Squamata; family Natricidae; genus Rhabdophis; species Rhabdophis nuchalis. Next base: position 23,508,483 of record CM077656.1, on the reverse strand, counting down.
CACAAGTATCAGAATGCATCGGAATCATTCACATTAGAGCGACAGCTTTACTGGCCAACACAAGGAGACAAGAACAAAACAGCGCACAATTATTTTAATTCTCAGTAGCGACCACAGAGTAGTGGTGGGAGAACCCTCGCCGGCCCCTCAATTCTCTGACGGTTTTTGGGGTACGTTGCCGAAAATAACACAGGACGCCCAACTTCGTCTCACTTATACTTAGAATATGGTTTAGCTTTATAGCGAACCTTTCTGGTGCGGAGTGCCCAAAGCGCCTGTGCAAAACCTAAAAATGCAGAGCGAGTGCCCCTTGCGCATGCGCTCCCACCCACTCCCCACCCCCGTTTTGCTGCAGGAAGCCTTTCAGGCCCAAAATAGACATGGGGGGTTTGTGTGCATGCACGCAAACCCCACCAAATGCAATGTGAGCGTCCCCCCGCACATAGGCTCCGTCCCCTGTGCATGCACGGCAGAGGCCCGAAAACCAGCTGGCTGGAGAGTGTGTGCGCATGCGCAGAGGAGCTGGGCTGGGGCGACGGTTCTGACCTAGGTTTGCCATCGCGGCTCTATAGCATTTTTATTTTTTTTTCTCCGAAAGAAAAATCAAATATATATATATATATATTTATTGCACGATTATTCCCAGGGAATTCCTTGCAATGGACGTTAAGGCAAATTCCGCCAGGGAGATCCCTTCCTTGTGCAAAGTCTCCTCGAGCAAACTTGAATCCTGTTGAGAACACCAGTTTGCAGCAGCACATAGATGGACCGGACAGGAGTTTTTCGAAGGATCAGATCTGGTTTTGTCTCCTACATTTTTTTAAAAATTAAAACGATTACTAAAGGATTCTAAAGGTGCTTTTTTTTCAGGAGGCAACTGGACTCCCTTGTCGTTTTCTTTGGAAGACGTTTCGCTTCTCGCCCAAGAAGCTTCTCCAGCTCTGACTGGATGGTGGGGGAATGGAAGGAGTTAATACTCCTTGCAGACAAGTGATCGTTTGCGTTCTTCCACAGAGCCGTTGAGGCCACCTGGAGGACACAGATAAAACTCCAGTGGCTTCAACAACCCTCTAAAACAGTGGTTCCTAAGCCCCACAGGGGGAGGCAATCTGATTTTGAACGGGGAGCAATTTGAACCTTGTTTAAACCAAGTTAATGGCCTTTTAGCCTTCCCCCGCGTGAGTAGAGTTCACTTTCTGAGTAACTGTAAGAATGATATGTCGCAGGGGAGGCATCGGGATTTTTGGGATGCCCAGGTGGGTCATGGCCAAAAAGAGGTTGGGAACCACTGCTCTAAAAGGATGCAAATGACCAGCTGTCTGCAAGGAATATAAATCCTTCCATTGGATTGTCACTGTCCTGTCAAAACTGAAGAAGCTTCTTGGAGTCAGAAGCGAAAAGTCTTCAAAGAAAAAAAAATAAGAAAGTCCAGCTGCCTCCTGAAAAAAAAAAAAAAAAGCCATGACCTGGATGGTGGAGAATCTCTACAGATCCAAAGGATTCTAAGTTGCCCATGTTTTTTAAAATTATTAAAACAAAAGATAGGGATTATTATTATTATTATTTTGTGGTTTCTTTGGCAAAGCTGCTCGGCGCCTAAGCCAGGGATGGCAAACCTTTGGGGCACCAAGCACCCAAACCGGAATGCGCATTTTATGTGCACGTGGAGTAACCTGAAGACCAGCTGGCCGATGCGCATGCGCACGCCAGCTAGCTGGTCTTCGTGTGCGTCGGAGTGCCGAAAACCCAAAGACCAGCTGGTCAGTGGGCATGCAGGCACCAGCTAACTGGTCTTCGCGCGTGCCGGAAACCTGAGAAGCAGCAGCTACGACGCGCCTGCCCAAAGAGAGGGCTCTGGATGCCACCTCTGGCACTTGTGCCACAGGTTCGCCATCATGGTTCTAAGCTTTCTGCTGGGATCATCCCACACCACGTTCTGTCAAGCACAGAGATCCATTTCCACCCTCTTAGGAGGCCTGCTCTTAAAAAGGGGAGCTGGATTACTCTCACTTAGGTTCTGATCCTGATTAAATCATCTAAAACAGGCGCCTGCAACTCCCGGTCCACGGCCTGGTGGCGGGCTGTGGCCCATTTGGAACAGGGAGGTGGAAGTGGTGCGCGCATTCACACAGCTGTATTTGGAAAAGCCCGATTTTTCCAGACCGACGGAGTCTGCGACAGGGGTGGGGAAGAGGGGATAATTTCGCACACAGAGGCATTTGGGAAAGTGGCACACGCCCGGCCGAAACCCTCCCCTCTCCTTCCCTCCCCGTTGCTGCCGCCACCGCCTCGCTGCCGGCCTACGGAGGCGAAAAGATTGGGGGAACACTGATCTAAAGATCACCTGTTAGTTTATACTGCGGTATTATTCAAATTCTGCCCTTTCCTTAATGGCTCCAGGAGAGCGTTTAGAACAGCAATTAGTTCCAGAAGCTTCCCTGGAATATCGCCTTTTCCACCAAACAATGCTGTTTTCATGTCTTTCCACTTGCCCCCTCAACAAGGGTGAACCGATCGAGAAAGACGGAAGCCAAATGAAAGTTTAAATTCCTTAGCGGTAAATGCTTTTCCAACATGCTACGTTTTCAAACATAATTGAAAAGATAATGTGGCGGTTCCACGCAGGGGCATAAATAATTTCCGTCGGGGTTAAACGCGGTACAGCCGCGTGCTCTCAGCTGTCGCCCATGTCGCGCAGGTGATCACTTCTATTGAGAGAAAGGCAGCGGATTTTTGGTGGAAGGAGGCGCTCTCCCATTTCCAGCTTTACAACGAAGCGGCTAATCCCGGTGTTGGGAGTAACCGAGGACAATTCAGCCTTTGTCGACGTGGCCGGCAAACTACACTGCAGGTCGGAGATGAAATAGCCGATCCAGTTCCTCATGTATGCCCCGTGACTCACAACTAGGATGTTGGCTACCAGCCCTCCTCCCGCAGCTGCTTCGGAATTAGAATCGGATTTTGGTTCACCGTGGTGGTTCGGCAACGAAGTGGGAGAACTTCCTTCTGCCGTTTCTATATTTTTTCCTGTCTCTGGTTTTTCTAGACATGCCTCCTGGATCACCAGGTTGCAAAGGTATTCAAAGAAATCCTTGACACGGGCTTTCACCTTAAAAGGGAGAGAAAAATCAGATGAGGAGCTTTGCAAGGTTTTTGTCAATGTGTATTGTAGATAATAATAATAATAATAATTTTTTAATTTGTAAACCGCTCCCTCTCCCCACAGGGACTCGGTTATTGTATAGATGAACTGGGATATTGTACATTGGGGACTGGCTGGGATACGACATGGTAACAAGGTCAGCCAATGAATAGGCACAGCAACTAAGTCAGCCAATGAGGGCTGCTTGTTCAGTCAGTCGCTTCCCAACGGACCATAAACCCCAACGGGATCCTTACTTCATCCAGGGTTTCTCCTCCAGCGGGGGTAAAAGAGAGATAGGGCTCCCCGGCTTCCTTGGCCATGGCCTTAAGATCACTGAGAGGCCTCCCTTCGGCCACTCCGTATTTCTGTCAAGAAAAGGAGAGAGAATTATACGGTGAGGGTGGCAGCAAGGATGCAGCTAGCATGCCCACACCGAAGGGCGGCCTGCTGTGGACGCATTTTTTCCTTCTCTTTTGGAGACGAACCCCCCCCCCCAAAAGCAATTTTCCTGAAATCGCTCCTGTAGCCCCGCCCCCCAAAAAGTTTGCACTCCGTCTCTCCTTGCCTTCACCCACCATTCTCACGTCTGATCAGAGTCTGCCTTCCTGTAATCCCAGCCCCCCCCCCTCTAGTTTCCCATCTGCAACTAAAAGGGGGATTTATGATAAGAATAATCATTTCATATTACTGCCTATCACTTCTGTTCAGTGGTCAACATCTCCCATGGCAGGTAACTGTACACTATATTGCCAAAAGTATTTGCTCACCCATCCAAATAATCAACCACTTCCATGGCCGCAGGTGTATAAAATCAAGGACCTAGGCATGCAGACTGTTGTTGCAAACATGCGTGAAAGAATGGGTCGCTCTCAGGAGCTCAGTGTGGAACTGGGATAGGAGGCCACCTGTGCCACAAATCCAGTCGTGAAGTTTCCTCGCTCCTAAATATTCCACCGTCAACTGTATTATAAGAACGTGGAAGTGTTTGGGAGCGACAGCAACTCAGCCACGAAGGGGAAGGCCACGTCAACGGACGGAGCGGGGTCAGCGGATGCTGAGGCGCGTAGTGCGAAGAGGTCGCCAAGGTTCTGCAGAGTCCATCGCTACAGACCTCCGAACTTCATGTGGCCTTCAGATTAGCTCAAGAACAGTGCGCAGTGGACCGACGTCCTATTGAACCCCATGGATTAGGAATGGGATGTCACTTACTGTAAATTCATATGCGAGTAAAGGCAGGTGTGTGAATATTTTTGGCAATAGAGTGTATCTGGAAGCCTTGATCAGGATCCTGAGGACACAGATAAACCTCTAGGTAGGGAAGGATACACAATGTAGATATGTAGATAGTAAATAAAATGAATGTATGGAGCAGTGGCAGTTATGGGGAATTGATAAATGTAAGATATAGACAAATAGAAATAGTTGGAATATTTGGAAACGTAGTAAGTCGGTATAGGATGCTACTTGGTAACTGTGTACATATAGGGGATAGGTTACTCCCAGTTGTGTCTGTGTAGTTTTGTCTTGTCAATGTCTTATTTATGTTCTTTTTTCTGTTACTAATTTACAATAACATTATATTATAACCCCCCCCCCCCCCAAAAAAAAAGGATAAACCTCTAGGTGGCCTCAACGACCCTCTAAAACAGGGGTTCCCAAACTTGGCAACTTGAAGACTTGTGGACTTCAGCTCTGCTGGCTGGAGAATTCTGGGAGTTGAAGTCCACAAGTCTTCAAGTTGCCAAGTTTGGGAACCCCTGCTCTAAAAGGATGCAAATGACCAGCTGTCTGCAAGGAGTATAAATCTCTCCATTCCCCACCATCCAGTCAAGAGCTTTTTGGGAAAACAAAATCTGAACTATTGAATATAGAAGGTCATGATCTTGTGTTGGGTTGGCATGCATATCTGTTTTATGAAGAAAAGGTGGATAAAGTATTTAACAATCATGTTCTCCGAAGTGCCCTGATGAGAATTTGGAGGAAGCACCGGCCTAATTGGGATTATAAAATACCGCTTTGGTTGGATCTTGCAGACACCATGTGGATTACAAATACTAAGTCACTCGGGGGGTGTTTATATAAAGATGTGCTTACTTTTGACAGGGGCGAATGGCAGATGAAAACTTTGGAACAACTGTTGGAGGCAGGAATTACTAAATTGGTTACACTACACACAGTTACAGAAGAGATGGAAAGAAGATCGCAGGATTGGTTTTATGGAGAAAGAAGTGGAGTTGATTAAGCAGATAAAAGAGACTGGCCCAAAACATGTTAAAAGAATATATAATGTACTGTTAGAAAGGGATTCAGAAAGCGAGTTGGTCAAGGATTGTATGATTAAATGGGCTCAGAATTTTGATGAACCCGTTATGTTGGATACGTGGGAAAAAATATGGGTTCAAAATATTAAATTTACACAGTCACAAAGTTTAAGGGAGAATTTTTATAAAATGTTTTATAGATGGTATTTGGATCCTAAGAAATTATCATGTATGTATCCTAATTTTCAACCTAAATGCTGGAGATGCGGGTGTTTAGATGCTACTTTCTTCCATGTATGGTGGACTTGCAATAAGGTCAAAGCTTTTTGGATAAAAATATGGTGGGTTATGCAAAACGTATTTAAGAAAAGATTAGAATTTACCCCGCAAATGTTTTTATTGGGCATAACTAAGGATTTTCGTAAAGGGGAAACAAAATTGTTTTTGTATATGGTTACAGCAGCAAGGTTGTTGATTGCTCAACATTGGAAGAAAGATTTTGTACCGACAATTGCTCAATGGATTCAAAAAGTGGCGGGGTTTGCGGAAATGGCAAAACTTTCAGCTTTCCTAAAAGACCAGAAGCAGGAGAGCTACACACAGGAATGGGCAAAATGGATTAATTATATACAGAATAAATATCAGACTGGGAAATATCATGTAGCTTTTAGGTAGGAATGTTTGGATTGATAGGTGAATAGATTAAACAATATCTGGGATGTTTGGAATGTTTAAAGTGGTGTACAGCGGAACTCAGGGGGGGTGGGATTGACTGGGAGGTGGGGGTGGGTTAGGGTGGAGGGTGGGGAAATATAAGTGGATAAGCAATATAGAGATGGGTATAATGGGATATGGTCATGTTATGATGCTGAATTAACTTAGAAAGGGTGTCAGGGAGAGATTGATGTATTTTATACTAAATTTATATCATGTTGGTCGGGGGTATAATACTCAATATTTGAATGAGAACTTTATTTTAAGATGGGGGGAGGTGAGGGGTATACTTTTTGTATGTGATTTTATATTATATGTCGGGGGGGTAAAAGGGGGGAAAACTTGTCTGAATAAAACTTTTGCAATAAAAAAAAAAAAAAAAAAGAGCTGAAGAAGCTTCTGGGATGGGAAGCGAAAGGCCTTCGAAAGAAAAAAAACAAGAGACTCCAGTTGCCTCTTGGAAAAAAGCACCTTTGGGACCAGGCAGCCAATCGAAGCAGAGAAGTCAGACCTCAGCCCTGTTCTGCTCAGTTCTTATTACATCTGCACCGTAGCCCAGCACCTTCCCTGCAGAGTTCCTGGGGCAGCCATCGGGAACCTGGCCGTGATCTTCTCCAGGGGCAAGGAAAACACTCACCCGTTCTCGAAGGCGGGCGTCACATTTTACAGGAATCTCTTTGCAGTGCTGGTTATTTCTAAGAATTGAAGCCGTGGTCTGAAACGTTAAAAAGGAATGTTGAAAAATGTCTATGCAATAGAATTAAGTGGCAGGGAAACTAACTAAAAACGGAACGTGTTTATTTTTCAAAAAATATATGCGAATGCAATTTTTAAGACTGTGTCGTTAACCAGTTCACTAATATTGCGGTATTTACCCCATACAAAAAAAAAAGAACCCCAAAAAACAAACCCTTAAGAGTTACGGCCATTTATTAAATTTAACTATTTCTTCGTGCACAGTTTTACCTACAAGATAACTCACCTGCTTTGCCCGAATCAGGTCACTGGTGAAGACGTGAGTAAATTTGACATGACGGAGATACATCCCAGCTGCGTTGGCTTGCTTGAACCCAGTGTCCGAGAGAGGCTCGTCCACACCCTGACCTGCGAGAGGCACCATGGGAATATGTCCAACAGTTAAGATAAGCATGTTTTAAACCCTCATCAGTTGATACTCTCCAAAGAGCAGGGACAAGCCCTTGTAAAATAGTTCGGGCCACCTCTGAAAAAATCAACTATTAGGTAGCTAAATGCACCTTCCTTTCTTTTGTCTTAGGTGGCCCTAACTTAAAAACATCTGTTTAGTCATGTGATCTTGTTGTGAAGGGCCACGTGCCACTGGCTCAAGAAACAGATGCTGTATTCCGCCAGTGGCCTGCGGAGCTGGCAGTGGAGTCAGACAGCAAGGAGGTTGGGGAGGAACCTGGGCCAGTCCTGGAGTTTGGGGAAGGCTCGGACGAGGGCTCTGCGCCAAGGCCATCTGGGAGTTATGTGCTGCCTCTGGAGCCTCCAGAGTCGGACATCAGCGAGGCAGAAGAATGGCGTGAGCCTGTTCCCAGTGTGCGCATGCACTGCCAGAAGGCAAGAACAGTTAAGGCAAAAAGGGCGACTCGGGAATAAGGCTTGGAGATGATTGGCCCCTCCCATAAGACGTAAAAGAGGAGCAAACGGAGGTGAGCCTTTGCTGGAAGCAATTTTGTTCGTTCTGGTCGGTTTAAACTCTGAAGCTCCGTTTTGACTCTGTGCTCCTTGTGGCCTTGCAAAACTAATTGGCAATTAGGTCTCTGGCAGCGTTTCAAGGGAGATAAAGGCAGGCGCTTATCAGCATTACCTTGTAAGACTATTTGGGAATCATTAGGGGCTGTGAATGAACATAATTCACAGCTGTTTAAATAAAAAGAGGGTGTTTGGGACTAAGCGTGCGATTCTTACTGTCTCAGGAACAGTAGAATGGAGTAAGATAGAGAGGCTCAGCACTATCCTTATGCTTTGCTTTTGCAAGCTTGTGGTCAGGAGGCCGAGACCTCTAAAGCATCCGAACCCCAATTGTAGAATCGTGAAGATGTTAAACTGTCACAACTAAACTCAGATCAAGCTGAGAAACTCCCTGTATAAACCTAATCCTCTTTTAAGCTATAGGTAGTTCTAGACTTACAATGATAAGAGCCTCAAAGCTGCATTATTAAGTAAGAGGGTTGAGTTTTGCTCCATTTTACGAATTCCACAGTGAATCTCGATACTTGTTAAACCAGTAACACGGTTGTTTAAGCCAGGGGTCCCCAACCTTTGCAACTTTACGTCTGAAGCTTTGCTGGCTGGAGAATTCTGGGAGCTGAAGTCCTTCAGACTTAAAGTTGCAAAGGTTGGGGACCCCTGGTTTAAGCGAATCCGATTTCCCACTGACTTGGCCCGTCAGGTCACGAAAGGGGACCACATAACCCCGGGACATTGCAACCGTCATAAATATGAACAAGAGGCCCAAGTGGCCAAATTTTGATCATGCTTCCCGCTGCCTTCAGCTCTACGTGGTTCAGGTAGTCCTCGACTTACGACCACAACGGAGCCCAATGTTTCCGTTGCTAAGTGAGACAATTGCCCGCTTTTATGACCTTTCTTGCCACAGCCCGTAAGCGAATCGCTACAGTTTATAAAATAAAATTAAAAATTTAATATAAGTTTAATAAAATACAATAATTTATTTATTTATTTTATTAAATTTATACCCCGCCCTTCTCCAAACGGACCCAGGGCGGCGATAAGTTGTTAAGTGAGTCACACGGTTAAGTGAATCAGACCTCCCCCGCTTGTAGGAAGGCCGCAGAAGTTGATCACGTGACCCCCGGACAGTTGCAACCGTCCTAAATACACGCCAGTTGCCAAGCACCGAATTTTGATCACCTGACCGTGGGAATGCTGCAACAGTCGTTAAGTGTGAAAAAAATGGTCACAAGTCATTTTTCCCCCCCAGTGCCTTTTGTAACTTTGAATGCTCGCTAAATGAGCTGTTGCAAGTCGAGAACTACCTGTAATAACTGGACAATTCCACTATTTAATATCCAAATAAAAGCAAAGGGCTCTGTGATGTGATAACCACCAGGAGAGACAAACCTTGCATTATCTTCTCTTTGTTGTATCTCGTTTGTCCACTGTGGGGGGAAAGAAACAAACAAACAGAAACCAACATCTTAAAACAGGAGAAAAATCAATCCAGATTGAGAACCTTTAGCCAATAATTTGTAATGTTACTCGTCCCTTAGAGCAGGGGTCTCCAACTTTTGCAACTTTAAGTCTGAAGGACTTCAGCTTTGCTGGCTGGAGAATTCTGGGAGCTGAAGTCCTTCAGACTTAAAGTTGCAAAGGTTGGAGACCCCTGCCTTAGAGCACTGACTCAGCTATCCCAGTCTTTCCCTGCTAACGAAAGGCACATTTTTTGTTACACGCACAGACACCAAGGTTGCTGGTGGGGATGCTTACTGTGTAACGAAGAGGCACTGGCACAGGTTCCCTGCCCTCTCTTGAGGCCCAGGCACCGCTCCAGGAATCTACCAATGACTCCTTAACCCTGACTTCATCGCAGGGATGCGCGTCACTAAAACGACCAGGAGAATTGTGAGAGATTAAGCAGCGAAAACTAATCATTTTCCTAGCTGGAAAGATTGGCAGGAATCTGTATTTGGGTTAGATACGGTGTTATATGATCAGTGAGGAAGCGTTACGTGATCAAGGTGGGGGGGGGGGGGAAACTGGAATTACCAAGGGCTGCCAGCACCAATGCCAACCAACCAATGGAACAGAAGTTGCCTTCAGAGGTTGCGGGAGCTTCATCACTGGAGGCTTTCAAGAAGAGACTGGACTGCCATTTCTCAGAAATGGTGTAGGGTCTCCTGTTTGGGGGTAGGGGAGCATTGGACTAGATGCCCTACAAGGTCTCTTCCAACTTCTATTCTATTCTATTCTATTCTATTCTATTCTACATTAATACTAATGAAAAGCGGATTATGTTTATTAAGAAGACTGATGAATAAATGTATAGAGCTATACACAAGAAAACAGACAACCCAATTAAAGCAATCAATACTTAATTTAACAATATGCGCAGACAATTTCATTAGAGAAGAGGAAGCAACCCAGGTTGACTCTGGCTTGGAGATACCTACTTAGTTCTTAGTGTTAATTATTCCTGTCTTTCTCCATCAGAATTCAATAGAGTTGGGTCAGTAGCTAACCTTCTGCTTGCATGGATATTAAGCCAGGTGGAATCAAAATTGCAGATTAAGTCTGGATTTTTTCTTCTTCTCGTGCTCCACTAAGCAATTTGATACAACAGTCAAAATAATCAATTGGCCAAGCAAAGTAAAGAGTTTTGCAATGTTCACATCAAATTGTAACACTTAGCTTAGAAAAGACTCTTAATGCTTGAGGACAAAAAAAAAAAAAAAATCTCACGGCTGTTGGGTTTAAAAAGCCGCGATTACAAGAACATGGTTTTGAAGATCTTTTCACACGTTAGCATTTTCCACAGCCTCACAAGATGCTAGCTTTGGAAGGAAGGTTTACTGCTTTCAATATAAGACGCTATAAACTATTTTTTTTTATTGTTGGCAGTCTGCAGTATTTAGCAGCATTTCTACATAATTATGGAAAATAAGCAAAACTGCATTCTGGAACCGCAGAGTTTCTCATATTTTTGAGTTAACAACTAGGAAAGCCAGACGAAGTGCTTACTATGCTTGAGGGGAAGAAAATGCCAAAGATTTTGGTCCAACAGTTTTTATTAGCATCACTGTGTGCTTTTAGACGCCATTCATTCACACTTTAAAGCAGGGGTCTCCAACCTTTGCAACTTTAAGTCTGAAGGACTTCAGCTCCCAGACTTCTCCAGCCAGCTGGCTGGAGAAGTCTGGGAGCTGAAGTCCTTCAGACTTAAAGTTGCAAAGGTTGGAGACCCCTGCTTTAAAGGTTGTTTGCTCTTAAAAGAGACATAATGAAATCCTAACGTAGGCTTGGAGCGAATGCAGGACCTGCATCCTCTATTTCAATCTTCAGGTTTCTCGTTATAATATACTTCACACCCAGAGGATTAAGGAGAGGGAGTGAATTTACACAGGGTAATTTACCTAATTCCAGAATCCGGAATAATCAACAACACAGGTCACTAGGAGTTCTTCCCATGATGACAGGAAAAACTTAACAAGAACATAGCTGGCACAAAATACAACAACAGCTAATATAACACAAATGCCCTGCAGGATGGGTGATTCCTGGTGTGGTAATAATATAGGAAAAAAGAATCTGTCATAAATTCTGTGCAAGTTAGCGTTGTGGAAATGCTTTTTTAAAAAGCAGCTTCAACAGAAGCATTTTTACAGATGGAAATAATGGACAAGCGTAGTCCTTACTTTATAAACGGAGAAGAAGCTACACTGCTGGTCTTAGTTTTAAACACCAAAGTTGAAGACCCATTCAGAGAAACTAGAAGGGGGGGGGGGGAGCAGAGAAACACAAGAAGGAGCGACTAAGAAAAGTGGTTATGTTAGATTTGAGAAAACAAAATCACTCAGGATTTTTACAGACAATTTTCTGTCATCACAGAGCATAGAACCTGGAATGACTATCTCAAGTTACACAAAGGAAAGAGACTGGTTGGATGCCGCGAAAATCTTCCTAATGCTAAGAGCAGCTGAGAACGTAACATTTTCCAGAGGAAGATATGAGCTCTTCTTCACTAGCCATATTCAAAACAAATCCAGGACAAAATTTTCGGGAGATACCCTAATCTGATGCATTGAAATGCTCTTTCCAAATCAAGGATTCTCAGAATAGTTCAGTTGAGGAACAGTTACTGGAGGCATAGGAACACCAAGGTACTGCTGGAGAGGATGCTACTTTGGAGATTGTTGCATTCAGGAATGAGGAGAGCTACTCCACATTTGTTTCGGTGGAGCAGCTGAAATTGCTGCATTGTTATTTTCAGTCCTGAATCTGGTTTAAAATGAAGTTCATTCAGAAGTGAAATCGGGGATAGACTGAGCTAGAAGGAAGCCTGTGTCCTACCCCTGTCTCCCAAAATCCACGAGATGGATGTGAATGGTTTGAGTTGCATTAGCTTGACCAGGGAAGGCTAGAAGGTCTTAGGTAAGCCTATGTACTGTTATTACAAGAAAACGAAGACCTTGAAGGAAGTTTTTTTCCCCTAGGTTTCCTGGAGCCATCATGTGGCATAATAATAATAATAATAATAATAATTTAATTTTATAACCCGCTCTCTCTCCCCAAGGGGACTCGAGGCGGGGCACAGGCAATTAAAAATACAAAGAACAAAGTACAGAATACAAACTACAAAATTAAAAGTAAATTAAATTATTCCTGCGCTAAAACCCATATACTAAACTAAAAATTATCCCTAAAAACCCCTAACCTAAAAAGAGACTACCCAAGGCCGGCCAGGCGAAAAAAGTGTGTCTTTAATTTTAAGCGGAAGGAGCGGAGGTCCGTGGTTGTCCTAATATCGGGGGGAAGGTCGTTCCAGAGGGCTGGGCCCGCCACAGAGAAGGCCCTTCCCCTGGGCGTCGCCCGCTGACAAAGTCTAGTGGACGGCACCCGGAGCAGTCCCTCTCTGTGGGAGCGTATCGGCCGTGAGGATGTATGAGGCAGGATCCGATCCCGCAGATAACTAGGTCCCGAGCCATGGAGCGCTTTGAAGATGATAATTAACACCTTGAAGCGCACCCGGAAGACGACAGGTAGCCAGTGCAGCTCGCGCAAGAGCGGTGTTACGTGGGCAAACCTAGAGGTGCCCATAATTGCTCGCGCGGCTGCGTTCTGGACCAACTGAAGCCTCCGGGTGCACCTCAAGGGGAGCCCCATGTAGAGAGAGTTGCAATAATCCAGTCGGGATGTCACGAGAGCATGAGTGACTGTGCGAAGGGCGTCCCGATCCAATAGGGGGCGCAACTGGCGTACCAGGCAGACCTGGTAAAACGCCCTCCTGGCCACGGCTGTCACTTGATCTTCCATGGACAGCCGGGTATCCAGGAGGACACCCAAGTTGCGCGCCCCATCCACAGGGGCAAGATGTTCGCCCCCTATGGCCAGAGATGGAATCATCTGGTTGAATCGGGCAGCCGGAAACCACAGCCACTCGGTCTTGGTCGGGTTGAGCCTGAGTCCGTTACTTCCCATCCAGGTCCGCACAGCTTCCAGGCACTGGCACATCACCGCTACGGCATCGTTGGGGTGGTTTGGGGTAGATATGTACAGCTGGGTGTCATCAGCGTACAGGTGGTACTCTACCCCAAAACCACGGATGATCTCACCCAGCGGCTTCATATATGCATTAAACAGGAGAGGCGAGAGGACCGACCCCTGAGGCACCCCACATGTGAGGGGTCTCGAGGTCGACCTCTGCCCTCCTGCCAACACAAATTGCGATCGGCCAGAGAGGTAGGAGGAGAACCACCGTAACACGGTGCCTCCCACCCCCAACCCCCCCAGCCGATGCAATAGGATACCATGGTCGATGGTATCGAAAGCCGCCGAGAGGTCTAATAGGACCAGGATGGAGGAACAACCCCCATCTCTGGCCCTCCAGAGATCATCGACCAACGCGACCAATGCCGTCTCGGTGCTATGCCCGGGCCGAAAGCCGGACTGGCGCGGGTCTAGATAATCAACTTCCTCCAGGTGACGGGGAAACTGTTGTGCCACCACACTCTCAACAACCTTCGCCAAAAAGGGAAGGTTGGAGACTGGACGGTAGTTGTTTAAAAGAGCTGGATCCAAAGAGGGCTTCTTAAGGAGGGGCCTCACCATAGCCTCTTTTAGGGAAGCAGGCAAGGAACCCTCACTCAAGGATGCGTTGATAACCTCTTGGAGCCAGCCTCGTGTCACCTCCCAGGATGCCAGTACAAGCCAGGAGGGACACGGGTCCAATAAACATGTGGTGGCTCGCAGTCGCCCACGTAACCTGTCCATATCATCGGAAGCAACGGAGTCAAACTCCTCCCAAACAAGATCCGCCTCGCGGCACTCCACTGGACCAGCAATGGGGGCTAGCTCGTTCTGTATCTGAGCGATTTTCTCCTGCAGAAAAGTCACAAATTCCTCTGCTCTACCCTGTAGTGGGGCTTCCCGCACCCTCTGTTGAAGGAGGGAGCGGGTCACCCTAAACAGGGCGGCAGGGCGGTTTTCTGCGGATGCTATGAGAGTGGCACAATGATGACGTTTGGCCACTCTCAGCGCCACAATGTAAGTCCGTAAATGGTCTCTTACCTGTGTCCGGTCAGATTCAGATCGAGTAGACCTCCATTTTCTCTCTAGGCATCTCTTGTGGCGTTTCATCACCCTTAGCTCCTCGGTACACCAAGGAGCCAGGGTGGCTCGCCGCCGCAAGAGAGGCCGCAAGGGCGCGACCCGATCCAAGGCTCCCACGGCCGCAGTATTCCATGCGGCCACGAGGTCCTCCATCGGGGCGCGGGTCAGGGGTACAGGAAGTGGCCCAAGTGCCGCCTGGAACCTGTCAGGGTCCATCAGGCGCCTGGGGCGGAACCAGATAGGTGACTCAGGTTCCGCCTCCCCGCGGTGGGGAGTAGCGGTTGGAAAGTCGAGCCGGAGAAGTGAGTGGTCTGACCATGACAAGGGTGTGATGACTATATCCCCTGTACCCAGATCACTCTTCCATTGGCCTGAGACAAAGATAAGATCCGGTGTGTGTCCACCCTCGTGGGTGGGGCCTTGAATTAATTGGGTCAGGTCCATGGCCGTCATGGAAGCCATGAACTCCCGAGCTACCGCGGATGATTCGCCCACCGATGGCAGATTAAAGTCCCCCATGACTAAAAGTCTGACTTGATACAGTACATAAAATGTAGATAACCTATCCTGAATAAAAGATGCACTGGCAATAGGCTTTTACCAGGCATTCAGGAACGATGAGGGATTCTGCTGATATTAATCCCTCCAGAAGTGATGGAGATGCTTTCAACTTAGCTACTGAAGAACCTCAGAAGCCGTTTGAGGAACTTTAACATACGCAATGGCACCCATTGGAATTAAGGTGTATCACAATTCCAGGTAAATGTCTAGGGAGATTCTCAGTCATCTAGGTCAGGGGTCTCCAACCTTTGCAATTTTAAGTCTGAAGGACTTCAGCTCCCAGAATTCTCCAGCCAGCTTTGCTGGCTCCCAGAAGTCTGGGAGCTGAGGTCCTTCAGACTTAAAGTTGCAAAGGTTGGGGAACCCTGATCTAGGTCATGGTTGTCCCAAAAGTGCTTTTCCAAGAGGCAACTGGATTTTGCTTCTCATCCAAGAAGTTCCTTCAGCTCTGAAGAAGCTTCTTGGAGGAGAAGCGAAACATTTTCAAAGAAAAACCAGAAAGTCCAGTTGCTTCCTGAAACTGGCTGGCTGAGGGATTCTGGGAGTTGAAGTCCACCAGTCTTAAAAGAGCCAACTTTGCAGACCCCTGCACTAGGCCAAACCCGGCTAGATTACTCAAGGCAGCCGCTCTGGGAGGGTCAGCCTGGAGGTAACAGCCACCCCGGGGGCTCAGGGCTTCTTCAGCGGGCTTGGCTCGCCCCCTTCCCTCGGGCCAGGAGCCCGCCCTGCGCCCGCGCACCACCCACAGGGCCCGGCGGGAGAGCCGCGAAGGAGGCCGAACCCCGCGACGGCCCTTTTCCTTCCGCGGCCTCGCCTAGCAGCTCCCCGCGGGGCCCAGGTACTCACTGCCGGATGACCGTTAAGCTGAAGGCGGCCATGCCTCTCGCTGTCGATGCCGCCCGCACGGATGACGTCATGCCGGCGAGCCGCGGGCGGGCCAATGGTGCGGTCGGGTGCAGTCTCGCGAGAATAGGAAGGGGGCGGGGGGCGGGGAGGATGAATTCCCCGCCTTCCTTCGGCATCAGGGAGGGGCGGGGCGGGGCTTGCGGGGGAGCGCTCTCTTTAGCGGAGGGGAGGGGGGCGGCTGTGGTGATGGGGGAGTCTCTTAGGCAGGCAGAGGGGAAGGGAGGAGGGAGGGGAAAGAAGACATAACAGATGAACAGAGTTGGAAGGGACCTTGGAGGTCATCTAGTCCAACCCCCTGCCCAAGCAGGAGACCCTACGTCTGCCTCTACCTAGGATCGAACTCACAATCTCCTGATTGGGAGGCGAGAGCTCTACCTCTAAGCCACAGTGTGATAGGCAGAAGGAAGGAAGGAGGAAAGGAAGAAATGGAAGGAAGAAATAGGCAGCAGGAGGAAAGGAACGGAAAGAAAGAAATAGAAGGAAGGGAAGGAAGGAAGATATAGGCAGAAGGGGAAAGGAAAGGAAAAATAGAGGGAAAGAAGAAAGGGAGAAAGGAAAAGAAATAGTTAGAAGGAAGGAACAGAGGAAAGGAACGGAAAGAAAGAAAGAGAGAAGGGAAGCAAGAAATAGGCAGAAGGGGAAAGGAAAAAGAGGGAAAGAAGAAAGGGAGAAAGGAAAAGAAATAGGTAGAAGGAAGGAAGGGGGGAAGGAAGGAAGGAAGGGGAAAGGAAAAATATTATTATTATTATTATTATTATTATTATTATTATTATTATTATTATTATTATTATTATTATTATTATTATTATTATTATTTCTGTCTTCTGTGGGATTTGGCTTGCGTCCTGCTTGGCTGTTTTCACCACTCACAAGCCACAACAGCACTCCGTGGATACTAATGGGTCTTCCAGCTGGCAAACGACCAGATGTGAAATATTGGCACCAAAACCCCTCCCAGCGAAGGAATGGCTGTCAGGTCTGAACAAATAAAGCCAAAATAAACGCTGAAAAATAAGGGGATAAAACAAGATCAACTGACAATTGGGAAAAAAAATTCTAACCGCCCACCGGTTCCACAGTAAGGGTGATTTATAAAGGAGGGAAGTCAATTAAATTAAAAAAACAGGAAAATGCTTCAGTATTGGACAAAACCCCTACCGCCCACCATGAAAGCTGGAACGCCCACTAGGGGGTGGTAGGGACCAGGTTGACTACCACTGAGATAGATAGATGGATGGATGGATGGATGGATGGATGGATGGATGGATGGATGGATGAGAGAAAGAGAGAGAGATGATAGAGATAGATCAGGGGTAGTCAACCTTTTTATCCCTACCACCCACTTTCGTATCTCTTGTTAGTAGTAAAATTTTGTAACCGCCCACCGGTTCCACAGTAATGGTGATTTATAAAGTAAGGAAGTCAATTAAATTTAAAAAAAGGAAAGTGCTGCAGTATGGGGCAAAACCCCTACCACCCACCATGAAAGCTGGAACGCCCGCTAGTGGGCGCTTGGGACCAGGTTGACTACCCCTGCTCTAGACTCTAGACTCTTCTTAAAAGTGATAAAGCACCCACAACTTCTTGAAGGCAACTTCTGTTCCACTGGTTAATTATTCTCCCTATTAAGAAATTTCTCCTTAGCTCTAGGTTGCTTCTCGCCTTGATTAGTCTCCATCCGTTGTTTCTTGACCTGTTTCCGATGCTTTGGAGAATAGGTTGACCCCCCCCCTCTTCTTTGGGGGCAGCCCCTCAAATATCAGACCATCCCTATCATGTCACCCCCAGTCCTTTTCTCTAGCCCTGACATCCCCAATTTTTGCTGGACATGTTAAGCAAGACACCCCCAATTACTCTTCACTTGTGGATATTAAATCCGGACTCACAGTGTTGGTGTAACTGTATTTTGGGGTGGATCCATGAAGTACACTAATACAATAATACAATAACAGAGTTGGAAGGGACCTTGGAGGTCATCTAGTCCAACTCCCTGCCTAGGCAGGAAGCCCTATACCATTTCAGACAAATGGCTATCCAACATCTTCTTGAAGACTTCCAGTGTTGGGGCATTCACCACTTCTGGAGGCAACTTCTGTCCCACTGATTCATTGTTCTCACTGTCAGGAAATTCCTCCTCAGTTCTAAGTTGCTTCTCTCCGTGATTAGTTTCCACCCATTGCTTCTTGTCCTGCCCTCAGGTGCTTTGGAGAATAGTTTGACTCCCTCCCAAACGTTATGGCCCATAACGTGTTTTTTTTTTTTTAACCAGGCGAGATTCTGTAGGTTCTCTCATTGAACCGCTCTTCCTTGTGCATTGCTGCAGCTCTAGAAAGGGCACCCCGGGAGACACACTCATGCATAGACATATTGACAGGATTAAAAAGGAGGCAGAACTGGTTAGACTCGCTCCCCTTCCGCCCACCGTTCCCTTTTCTCAGCCCCACGTGTTGATTGAGCAAGGCACGGAGCCCTCTTCTATCCTCTTCCTTCTTCCTTTTCGGTGTCCAGGTGGGCCAAAAAAGACCAAGGTTTTACAACTGCAGCTTGGACTGCAGGAAGCATCTGCCAACACGAGAGGCAGAGAGAGAGAGAGAGAGAGAGAGAGAAAGAGAGAGAGGGGTAAGTAGTTCCCTCATCTGCCAGGGTACTTTCCCTTTCTTCCTTTCAAAACTTTTGAAGTCCAGGCAGGGCTGCCTCAAAGGAAGGGGAGGGGGGAAATAGACAAAACACTCAGAAACAAAACAGAAATCCAACTTCCACGTAGCCATTTTAGCAGTACTTAAGAGAGAAGGGTGCCTGCGTTAACCTCCTCTGCGTTTTATGCTTTGGAATGCAGCCACGAATTCTTTTTGTATTGCAAAGATCCAGCACGCCGCTGTGTCCTTCCTTTCACCGATGCTGCTTAGCATGGTTACACGCAGCTGAGAGCTAGTAGCAAGAAAAAGTTTGCTTTAAGGGAGATTTTGAAGGTTGATCGTTACAAACTCAAGAGTATTTCAAAATTACTTTGGGGTTGTTGTTTGTTTTTTTGTTGATTTTTCCCTGCAGACAGTTTCAAAATATTCTTAAGATTGCATAATATGCCACTTTAAAAAAAAGGGAAAGGAATGCACACTTTATATACACTTTAGATTGGATGAACAGAGTTGGAAGGGACCTTGTAGGTCATCTAGTCCAACCCCCCCCCCCCCCCAAGCAGGAGACCCCTACGCCGTTTCTGACAGAGGGCAGTCCAGTCTCTTCTTGAAAGCTTCCAGGGATGAAGCTCCCACAACTTCCGAAGGCAACTTCTGTTCCGTGGCTTGATCGCTCTCCCGTAAAAGCAAAAAACCAATTCAACTGACCAAATCCAACCCCATCTTTTCCTAAGGGCAGCCCTGTTATATTAGGTGGGATGTGAACAGATTAACAAGAGTTGGAAAGGACCTTGCCGGTCATCTAGTCCAACCCCCTACCCAAGCAGGAGACCCTACATCTGCCTCTACATAGGAAGGGAGGAAGGAAGGAAGGAAGGAAGGAGTAACAGATTAACAAGAGTTGGAAAGGACCTTGCCAGTCATTTAGTCCAACCCCCTGCCCAAGCAGGAGACCCTACATCTGCCTCTACATAGGAAGGGAGGAAGGAAGGAAGGAAGGGAGGAAGGAAGGAAGGAAGGAAGGAAGGAAGGAAGGAAGGAAGGAGTAACAGATTAACAAGAGTTGGAAAGGACCTTGCCGGTCATCTAGTCCAACCCCCTACCCAAGCAGGAGACCCTACATCTGCCTCTACATAGGAAGGGAGGAAGGAAGGAAGGAAGGAAGGAAGGAAGGAAGGAAGGGAGGAAGGAAGGAAGGAAGGAAGGAGTAACAGATTAACAAGAGTTGGAAAGGACCTTGCCGGTCATCTAGTCCAACCCCCTGCCCAAGCAGGAGACCCTACATCTGCCTCTACATAGGAAGGGAGGGAGGGAGGGAGGGAGGGAGGGAGGGAGGAAGGAAGGAAGGAAGGAAGGAAGGAAGGGAGGAAGGAAGGAAGGAAGGAAGGAAGGAAGGAAGGAAGGAAGGAAGGAATAACAGATTAACAAGAGTTGGAAAGGACCTTGCCGGTCATCTAGTCCAACCCCCTGCCCAAGCAGGAGACCCTACAGTACATCTGCCTCTACCTAGGACTGAACTCACAACCTCCTGATTGTGAGGAGAGAGACCCACCTCTAGGCCACAGCAGCAGGTGAATCAAAAGTGTACAAAAGAGACACAAAACCTTCAAGGCAGCTTCATTGTGGTTGTTATGCAGCGGGAAGAGGAGGGTTAACAACTGTTGTTCGACTCTTGCCTTATCATTTGATAAGCAGTTGTGCCACCTAATATAAATATGACCTGAGAAACACACCTATTTCCTACTTTTAACTATCTTCTGTATCAGATGGGCAGCTATTGGGTGATGAATGAGGAGGGGGAAAAATGACAGATGTCACTGGTAGTTTATAGCCTATTAAAGAATGAATGTTTGTGAAAACTATTCCTTTTATTAATAATAATAATTAATAATTTATTACATTTATAAACTGCCCCCTCTCCCCAAAGGGACTCGAGGCGGTGTACAGGAAAATTAAAAACCATCTAAAAACATACAATACACACAAATTAAAAACGAATTAAACTATCCTGTACAAAATTTAAAAACCATTAAAATTACCACCCATTAAAACCCAATAAACAATTTGAGAAAACAATTTGAGAAAACAATCCTAGCAAATGTATTGCCATGGCTAATACATTTGCTAGGATCTTGAGCTGTAAAAACAGTGTCCGGTTACTTTTATCAAAAGGATAATAGTCGCTTGGCTCATAATTAGAAGCTTAAATATAAATATTACTTACAATTGCCCATCCTATCAAGAAGTTTTCGTTTGCAGCTCTACTGTTGGTATGGGGGAATCTCATCCGAATTCAGTCTGCAGATTCTGCAGCGGGATAGATACTGGTAGTACTTGACTTATCACCACAATTGTGCCTAAAACGTATGTTGTTAAGCAAGACATTTGCTTTGCCCCATTTTACGAGATTTCTTGCTACATTGGTTAAGTGAACAGTCACATTTTTCAATGCTGTTGTAACTTCGATCGGTCCCTAAGTGAACTATTGTAAGTTGAGGACTAGCTGTAATAACAAGGAAGAACCCTTGTTTGTGTGTGTGTTTATAAAATTTATTTGCTGCCCATCTCGGATCCCACGAGTCTAGCCGGCTTACTACATAAGGATGTTGTTTTTTTTATCCTATCTTTTATTGTGCTCTATAGTTAAGGCAGCAAACATTTATTATTTTTTATATTTCGTTGTTTGTGTCATGCTTTTATTATTTTTTACAAGCAGCCCAAGGCAGCAAACATATCAAGCACACTTTCCTCTTCCTATTTCCCCCCCAAATGACAATAACCTGTGAGTAGAGAGAGACAGAGAGAGAGGGACTGGCCCAAAGTCACCCAGCTGGCTTTCATGGCGAAAGCAGGAGTAGAATTCACCACTGTCTAGCCTGGTGCCTTAACCGTTAGACTAAACCGGCCAAATTCACATTACATCAGGGCTAGTTTTGAGAAAGCCGAGATCCAAATTCTTTTCTAAATTTGCACGCCCAGAATTTTCTAAGACCTCAGCCTGCATAATCTCTGCCTTAGTAAACGGTGTGTAAAAATCCTGATCGGGTTGGCTTTTTCCCCTAGGAAACACAACTTAGAGTTAGAATAAGTTTATCGTCGCTTTGAATGAGCGCTAATCGGCATACACGAAAATGAAATTTCGTTGTGTCCATGTCAACACGACACACTTGAAATGACTGTTACGTTTTCTGCGGTTATTTGGATTTCCTCCCCTCCCCTATTAAACTCAACTTGGACGACCAGATGCAAATTTCTAAATGCTGCAGCGGTGAGCAGTCTTGGTGCCACAGATGCACAGCGTTTCCTGTAAAAATTTGAACAAAGAAGGCATGGCTGCACTCTTCCGATCTTGGCCACAATGCTGCATTCATTCTCATAAGGAAAAGATGTAAGATAGACTGAATTAAACAAAGGCAACTTTTTATAGGTTGAACAGGTGGTTGGGTTGCCTTTGTTATCATCCTGGACCTGGTTAATCTCTTCCCTTCAAATAGGCTTTCAGCATATTTATCTACATGCGTATTTATCTACAGACCCTTCGCATCCTGGACATAAATTGTTTCAACTCCTACCCTCAAAAGGAGGCTATAGGGCACTGCACACCAGAACAACCAGACACAAGGGCAGTTTCCCCCCGAATGCCATCACTCTGCTAAACAACTAATTCCCTCAACACTGTCAAATAATTTACTGGGACTGAATTACTTATATTATTCTCATCATTCTTAATACCTATCTCCATTCTACCTATGACTGTAACCTTGTTGCTTGTATCTTTACAATTGATATTGTTTTACTTGGTTTCCTAGTATGATTTTGATCGCTTATTTAGTATCCTATGCCTATCACTGTTGTATTTTATGATTCTTGATGAATGTATTTTTTTGTAATGTACACTGAGAGCATATGCACCAAAGACAAATTCCTTGTGTGTCCAATCACACTTGGACAATAAAGAAATTCTCTCCTCTTCTCTCCTCTCCTCTCCTCTCCTCTTCTCTCCCCTTTCACTCCACTCCACTCTTCTCTTCTCCTCTCCTCTCTTCTCTTCTCTTCTTTCCCCTTCCACTCCACTCCACTCTATATTCTCTTCTCTTCTCTTCTCTTCTCTTCTCTTCTCTTCTCTTCTCTTCTCTTCTCTTCTCTTCTCTTCTCTTCTCTTCTCTTCTCTTCTCTTCTCTTCTCTTCTCTTCTCCTCTCCTCTTCTCTCCCCTTCTCTCCTCTCCTCTCTTCTCTCCCCTCCCACTCGACTCCACTCCACTCTATATTCTCTTCTCTTCTCTTCTCTTCTCTTCTCTTCTCTTCTCTTCTCTTCTCTTCTCTTCTCTTCTCTTCTCTTCTCTTCTCTTCTCTTCTCTTCTCTTCTCTCCTCTCCTCTCCTCTCCTCTTCTCTCCCCTTCCACTCCTCTCCTCTCCTCTCTCCTCTCCCCTCCCACTCCACTCCACTCCTCTCTTCTCTTCTCTTCTCTTCTCTTCCACACCTCTCCTCTCCTCTCCTCTCCTCTCCTCTCCTCTCTGTACAAGGACCAAGGGCTTGGAACCCAAGAAAGGAGATTCAGGCTGAACATGAATAGAATTTCCTAATGTAAGAGCTATTAAATCATGAAACAATTGCCTAGGGAAGCGATGACATCCCGTGATTCCCACCTACCCACCCAATAGGGCTGTGTATGGTTGTATTGCATTTAGAAACATTTGTCAATAAACTTTGGCTCTTAATTTTCATGTGGCTTTTCAATTTTTTTATAGATGTTTTGTGATGATGCAACGTAACAATTCTGTTGCTAGTAGCTGGCACACTGCAACATACATATTTCTAGCTACCCTAAAATGTTTATTGTGGCAAAATAACTAGAAACATCTCTCCTTGAATCAATGATATTTAGAGATTTCTGCAAAATAGCTGTGGCAGGGAAAAAATAACTTCCTTGCAAATTATAGAACAAATATTTTAATTAAGGAATATTCTATACAAATCTGATTTCTAATTTTTAAGGGCCTCAGCAAATTATTTCCTAATAGATTTTCCTCATTGGTTCAACTGTTGCTGAGTACAGTTGTAGTGCGAGCTATGGATTTCCCCAGCAATCCTCTACTAAGCCCCCATTTTGCTAGCTTGGCTCATTGACAGAAGAACAGCAAATAACTTTCAGTTGATATGATGTAACTGATGATATAACGGCATGATGCAACTTGCACCTGAAGGCAAGGCAAGGAACAATGCGTGGAAACTAATCAAGGGAGAGAAGCAACCTGGAGGAATGGAGGAGAAAGTTCCTAACAGTGAGGACAATTAGCCAGTGGAACAGCTTGCCTCCAGATTTTTTGTGGTTGCTCCAACACTGGAAGTTCTTAAGAAGAGATTGGAAAACCGTTTGTCTGAAATGGGTGTCCTGCTTGAGCCAAGGGTTGGACTAGAAGACCCCCAAGGTCCCCTCCAGCTCTATTCTGGTTGATCAATTGATTGATTGATTGATTGATTGACATTGAATTTTTAGTTTCATGCTCTACGTCCCCAAGGAGTTTTTGTTGGGTTTGACGAATAACACATTCTCGAGATTCAGCACATCCTTATAAAACAAACAAAACCACAATGCCAACTCATCTAGCTTGACGGGAATGTCAAACCGGCTGTGTGTTTACCTTTTAGGCAGTTCTCTGGTCTTTCAGAAGCTATCGGGAGGAGTGGTTGCGAAAAGAATTTATCACAAAGCGCCGTTCTAATCTGTTCTCGCACCTTTCGCTCTTCAGATCCTGGGTTGCGTTTTGAGACGTAACGAAATGGCAACTTCATGAAAACCCGGGAAGATGGACAGACCGAAAAGACATGTTGCTCAGATGCAGGAAGATCCAGAAAGCAGCAAAGTAGAAGGTGGCACAGGAAGCCAATCGGATGTGTTCGCCAAAGCGCACGAATTCTTTCGGATCTGCGATGTGGAAGGGAAGGGCTTTATTGCTCGCCATGACATGCAGGTAAACCTACCTATTGTATTTCTCCCTCTCTCCACCTACCTACCTACCTACCTACCTACCTACCTACCTACCTACCTACCTACCTACCTACCGTATTTCTCCCTCTCTCTATCCCTCTACCTACCTACCTACCTACCTACCTACCGTATTTCTCCCTTTCTCTATCCCTCTACCTACCTACCTACCTACCTATCTACCTACCTACCTACCTACCGTACTTCTCCCTCTCTCTATCCACCTACCTACCTACCTACCTACTGAGTTTGAGTTTGAGTTTTATTCGATTTGTATCCCGCCCTTCTCCAAAAGGACCCAGTACTGTATTTCTCCCTCTCTCTATCCCTCTACCTACCTACCTACCTACCTACCTACCTACCTACCTACCTACCGTATTTCTCCCTCTCTCTATCCACCTACCTACCTACCTACTGTATTTCTCCCTCTCTCTATCCCTCTACCTACCTACCTACCTACCTACCTACCTACCTACCTACCTACCTACCTACTTACCGTATTTCTCCCTCTCTCTATCCACCTACCTACCTACCTACCTACCTACCCACCTACTGTATTTCTCCCTCTCTCTATCCCTCTACCTACCTACCGACTGTATTTCTCCTTGAATCTTATGGACAGAGTATTTTATGTCATAAAGGATGACATAATACCTGTGGCCCACTGCTCTCTCTGTATCCATCTACCTACCTTTTTTTTACAATTTTTTACATTTCCGTTGCGTGTACCTGACACAGGTGTGACGTTTACACAACCTGTATATATATCATTGGTGCCGTATTTGAAAGGAACGTTGTGTGAAAATTTGGAAGCGATCGGTGCAGGACTTTCGGAGATTAGCGGTTTTGAACAAACTCTTGTTCCATATTTATTTATATAGATTTCATTCATTTCTCAAGGAACCATTTATCTCTCTTGTTTGAAGTTATAGTTGGGAGCCGACAAGAATGAATAGCATTTTTATTCTCACTTCAAAAAAAAAAAAATTATGTCCAATTCATGGAGATTGCTTGGACATGTCTTCCAGTTCCTTTGGTAAGGTTTTCCAGAAATATTTTGCCATTGCCTCGTTTTCTAGGGTTGAGGGAAAGTGACTGGCCCAAAGACGCCCGGCTGGCCTTGTGCCTAAAGTGGGATTAGAACTCACGGTTCTAGCCTAATACACCAAACTGGCTCCACCACTTTATTACTTGGCTGTAAATTAGTTCAACACAAGAGCGATAACACACAGGATGAAGGATGTGAATCTGGCAGGAAGTCGAGTGTTGGCTTATGTATTGTTTAAGTAACAATGAATCTGGCTTCCCCATGGACTTTACTTGTCAGAAGGTCACAAAAGGCACTGAAACCGTCGTAAATGCGGGTCATAAGTGCGAAGCGTCTGAATTTTGATCACGTGACCATGAGGATGCCGCAACGGGGTGCAGGGGTGGGTCCCTGCCAGCATTGCTACCGGTTCGCTTTGTGCATGCTTCGTCATATCTGCAGGATTTCGTGTCACTGATGACTATTTAATTGAGACACTGCATAGGTTCCAAATTTCTTTGATATCTTTTTAACCCCGTCTGAATCCAGAGATTATCTCAGTAAGACACAGGCTGAAATCCTCATGGGTTAATGAGGCTCATTTCTTATTACTGTATTTTTCGGAGTATAAGACGCACCTTTTCCCTACCCAAAAAAAGAGGGTGAAAATCTGAGTGCATCTTATACAGTGAACACAGCATTTTTTGACCTCTTGAAACCCCGCCCCCTTTGCAAAAATGGACGCGCAGAGGGTTTACGGGACTTGAAAATTTATTTATTTATTTATTTATAAAATTTATATAACCGTACCCTCTCCCCGAAGGGACCCGGGGCGGTGCACAGGAAGTTTAAAACAAACACAATACAAAATATAAATAATTAATATTGAATTAAATAGATTATTCCTGTGCTAAAATTTAAATAGTTAAAACATAATCCCTTAAAAACCCAATTAAAACAATTTATAATACAGACTGAAGGCTAGGTAAATAACTTAGGCCGAACCGGCCTGATGGAACAGGAGTGTCTTTAATTTCTGGCGGAAGGTGCGGAGGTCCGTGGTTGTTCTGAGGTCAGGGGGTAGGTCGTTCCAGAGGGTTGGGCCCACCACAGAGAAGGCCCTTCCCCTGGGCATCGCCCGCTGGCATTGCCTAGTGGACGGCACCCGGAGAAGTGCCTCTCTGTGGAAGCGAATCGGCCACAGGGATGTATGAGGTAGGATGCGGTCTCGCAGGTAGCTTGGTCCCGTGCCATGGAGCGCTTTAAAGATGGTGATCAACACCTTGAAGCGCACCTCCGAAAGACCACAGGTAACCAGTGCAGCTCGCGCAGGAGTGGTGTTACATGGGAATATCTAGACATTCCCAAGATCGCCCGCGCGGCCGCATTCTGAACCAGCTGCAGTCTTCGGGTGCACGCCAAGGGGAGCCCCATGTAGAGAGCATTACAGTAGTCCAGCCGGGAAAAGTGTTGCTGGGGGCTGGGGAGGGCAAAAATGGGTCATTTTTTGTTCGTTTTTGCCCCCACCCCCACCCCCAGGAGTACAAGCCTCTCAAAACTCTGCATGCTCTTTTTTGTGTGTGCAAAACAACGAAGCGTGCAAAAGCTTTGAGAGGCCTGCAGAGTGCAAAAACATTTTTTTAAAAAAATGTACCTCTTCAAAATCAGGGTGCGTCTTATAGTCCGAAAAATATGGTAGATAGCTGCAATCCCACTGGGTATAAAGGAAAGCAACCTTCCATTCGCTTAAATGATTTGCCCTTTTGGTTTCTGAGATCTTTTCAAAATTAATTAACCCTGTGTAACTGAGGAACAACTTTGTCGTTTTAGAGGCTCCATGGTGAGTCACCACTTGTTCCCGAAGAGCTGGAGAAAGTATTTGACACTCTGGATGCAGACGGCAACGGCTCCCTTACTCTAGAAGAATTCACCACTGGATTCAGTGAGTTCTCCGTCCACATCGTGCTTTAGAAGTAATTCATCTATCTGTCAATTCCTATTCTGGTAGTTCTTTTATGCGTTCATTTATATTATTGGAGTTCTCATCTCTCCCTAGCATAACTTGATCTAGAGGAAAGCCAATAGCAATAGCACCTAGACTTATATACCGCTTCATAGTGCTTTACAGCCCTTTCTAAGCGGTTTACAGAGTCAGCCTATTGGCCTCAACAATCTGGGTCCTCATTTTACTGACCTTGGGAGGATGGAAGGCTGAGTCAACCTTGAACCTGGTGAGATTCGATCTGCTGGCAGTGGGCAGAGTCAGCCTGCAGTACTGCATTCTGACCACTGTGCCACGAGGAAGGAGAATGAGAAAGGGAATGAGGGAGGGAGGGGGGAAGGAAGGAAGGAATGGTAATAGCATTTAGACTTAATACCGCTTCACAGGGCTTTTACGTCCCTCTCTAAGCGGTTTACAGAGTCAGTATATTGCCCCCAAACCATCTGAGTCCTCATTTAAACCCACCTCGGAAGGGTGGAAAGTTGAGTCAACCTTGAGCCTGGTGAGATTCGAACTGCTAAATTGCAGGCAGCTGGCAGTCAGCAGAAGTAGCCCTGCAGTACTGCACTCTAACCACTGCGCCACCGTGGCTCCTGGGACCCTTTAATTGGGGCATTCCTTTAATTGCTTCATTGTTCTCACTGTCAGGAAATGTCTCCTTACTTCTTCTAGGGTTTTCTCGACCTCTCGATCGATCTAGAGATCTCTGGATCTCTCTTTCACAAGTTTCCACCCAAGGCAGACAAAATCCCATCGGAAGTGGGGTGGTGGTGGGGTTAATAAAGAAGATATTAGACTCTGCGGAAATGAACAGGTTGACATGGAGAATAAAGGACGAAGAGGAATCAGTGGGGTGCGATTTGATGAGTGGCTTGAAAAAAAGATAGCAATAGGAAGAAGAACGTGAGATAACTATCTCAGGCAACACGTAATTGAAACAGGAGGCGGGGAAATAAGAACATATCAAAATGTAAATATACAGGCGGAAAAATGATACGCATTGACAAATGCTAAATGGCAATTATAAGAATGTGTATCTAAGAATGAATTTGAAAGGTAAAAAGTTTTTACAAAAAACCCCCAACAAGTTTCCACCCATTACTTCTTGCCCTCTGGTGCTTTGGAGAATAAATTGACACCCCACCTTCTCTGTGAGAGCCCCTCAAATACTGGAAGACAGGCATCCTGTCTCCCCTAATCCTTCTCTTTGATAGGCTGGGCTTACCTCATTCCCTCAGTCGTTCGTGCATCATACAAAATTCTCTCTGTTTACTTACAACATTTAACACTCTGTGTGGATTCAGTTCCTTCCTATATCCTGGATGACTCATCCCCCAGCCTCGGTTGGGAGGGCTTAGTTTTCTTTCTTTCTTTCTTTCTTTCTTTCTTTCTTTCTTTCTTTCTTTCTTTCTTTCTTTCTTTCTTTCTTTTCTCTCTCTCTCTCTCTCTCCTTCCTTCCTTCCTTCTTTCTCTCTCTCTCTCTTTCTCTCTCTCTCTCTCTCTCTCCCTTTCCTTCCTTTCTTTCTTTCTTCTTTCTTTCTTTCTTTCTTTCTCTCTCTCTTTCTTTCTCTTTCTTTCTTTCTCTCTCTCTCTCTCCTTCCTTCCTTCCTTCCTTCTTTCTTTCTTTCTTTCTCTCTCTCTCTCTTTCCTTCCTTCCTTCCTTCTTTCTTTCTCTCTCTCTCTCCTTCCTTCCTTCCTTCCTTCCTTCCTTCCTTCCTTCCTTCCTTCCTTCCTTCCTTCCTTCCTTCCTTCCTTCCTTCCTTCTTTCTTTCTTTCTTTCTTTCTTTCTTTCTTTCTTTCTTTCTTTCTTTCTTTCACCACAACCAGTTGCTTTTCTCAGAAGAAATCCCAAAGGACGAAAGGATTCAGCAGTGACCTCCTTTGCTATCCAACTTCGAGGGGAGAGGCTTTCCTTAGAACAGGGGCGTCAAACTCAATTTCATTGAGGGCTGAATCAGGGTTGTGTTTGACCTGGGGTGGGTGGGTGGGGAACACGGCTAGCTCAACATCTCTCATTTTGGGGGCACCTGTGCTAAGGCAGGACTTCTCTCAGACCCTCCCTCCCTCTCATAATCTTCCTTCTCTTTTCATCCTCCTTTGTTCTTCCTTCCCCTCTTTTCGTATTTTTCCTTCCTTGCTCTCGTCCAGAGGTGGGATTCAGCAGGTTCTGACCAGTTCTGGAGACCCGGTAGCGGAAATTTTGAATAGTTTGGAGAACCGGTAAATACCACCTCTGGCTGGCCTCGCCCCCATCTATTCTCTGCCTCCTGAATCCCAGCTGATCGGGAGGGAATGGAGATTTTCCAGTATCCTTCCCCTGCCCTGCCCACCAAGCCATGCCCACAGAACCGGTAGTAAAAATGTTTGAATCCCATCACTTCTCTCTTCCCACCTCTCCTTCTTTGTCTTTCCTCTTTCCCTTTCTCCTTTCCTGTCCCTTCTTGGATGCTCAAATGCAAAAAAGGGAACATTTCTCCTTTGGTTTGGTTTTTAGTTGGTTTCGCTAGCCCTCTGCCAGCAAAAACCGAGCTCAAGGGGGTGGCAGGGCAGAGGGCTGCAGGGGGCCATCGTGGCCAAAAACGGAGCCCAAGGGGGGCGCATCCCTCTCGGGCTCCATGTTCTCTGGCAGAGGCACCATCAGCTGGTTTTTTTCTGTTTCCAGGGCGGCTTGCGGGCCAGATTTAAGCAATCTGTGGGCCGGATGTGGCCCAGGGGCCTTGGGTTTGACACCCCTGCCTCCGTAGATGCTTAGTCTGCCGCTCAATTTTAAGTATCCTGGTGATTTAATGGAGATTTAAACAGTGATGGGTGATTTAATGGAGACTTTAATAGAGCTTTTATTGCTAGAGGTGCTCGATAAAATTGTTCACGGCATAAGATGCTGCCTGGCCATTTAGTGGACCCGGTTATCCATTTGTCATCCAGTATATTGAAAACCTAAGTCCTTCTGCTCTTTTGGGAAGATTTAATATACCGGTAGTCCGTGACTTACGACCACAATAGAGCCCAATTTTCCATTGCTAAGCGAGACAGTTGTTAAGTAAGCTTGGCCTCGTTTTACAGGCGGTCCTCACCTTCCGAACACAAGTGAGCCCAACATTTATGTTGTTAAGTCAGAAATCTCTTAAGTGGGCTCTGTCCCATTTTTTTTCGACTTTTCTTGTTTGAGTTTATCGTTGAAGTTGTTCAAATAGCACAGTTGTTATCGAGCCCACGATGGCACAGTGGTTAGAGTGCAGTACTGCAGGCTACGTCTGCTGCCTTCCGGCTGCCTGCCATTTGGCAGTTCAAATCTCACCAAGCTCAAGACTGACTCAGCCTTCCGTCCTTCTGAAGTTAGTAAAATGAGGACCCAGATTGTTGGGGGCAAGAGGCTGACTCTGTAAACCTTTTAGAGAGGGCTGTAAAAGCACTGTAAAGTGGTATATAAGTCTAAGTGCTATTGCTATTAAGTGAAGCTGGCTTCCCCATGGATTTTGCTTCTCATAAGGTTACAAAACGGGATCAGGTTACCCCCGGGATACTGCAAATATGAACCTGAATGGGGATTTTGCAGTAACCTTCCCCTGCCATGCCCACCAAGCCACGCCCACAGAACCGGTAGCAAATTTTTTGGAATCCCACCACTGGGGAGTGAAGCTATTCTCAAAAGCACCTGAGGGTAGAACAAGAAGCAGTGGGTGGAAACTAATCAAGGAGAGAAGCAACTTAGAACTGAGAAGAAATTTCCCGACAGTGAGAACAATCAAGCAGTGAAACAGCTTGCCACCAGAAGTTGTGAATGCTCCAACAGTGGAAGTTTTGAAGATGTTGGATAACCATTTGCCTGAAGTGGTGTAGGGTTTCCTGCCTAAGCAGAGGGTTGGACTAGAAGACCTCCAAAGTCCCTTCCAACTCTGCTATTGTATTGTATTGTATTGTGTTGTATTGTATTGTATTGTATTGTATTGTATTGCATTGCATTGCATTGCATTGCATTGTATCGTATCGTATTGTATTGTATCGTATCGTATCTGTTAGGTGATATCTCCGTTGGGAGACAAGCAGAGAATGCAGCAGAGAAAGCAGCCAGAGGAATGTTGCTAATATACACACAATAAGTATACCAGACACTATTTAAGTAAAATAGAAACGCTTTTACTTAGGTTTGTAAAAACTACTAAACAAAGCTAACTGCTCAATAAGCAGTGATGTCAAATTGAGTCAAACCACAAAGTCTCAACAATATCAAATATCTTACACAATCTTCAGTCTTCTTCTTCAGTAATCGCAGTTCACTCAAACAGTTATCAAACACAGCAAGTCCAGCAGAGAGAGAGAGAGAGATCCGCTCTCCTTGCCTTCTCTTATAGTTAGAGATAATGGCACTTCCTCATTGTACTCTAACATTACATCAGCCTTAAAGCTACAATGACTATATATTGCCTACCCAACTATAGGATCGTATCCTATCGTATCATATATCATAATAATTCTATTATATGTATTATATTATATCTTTTAAAACCTGCAGGCCAATTTTTATCTGGGAGGAAGGAATCCTTGGCTGAGGTCTGTGAAACTGGCTTTCAGCCTAAATCGAAAGAAAACGTCGCAGCTGAAGATGAAGACCAGTTTTCAAATCTCATGGAACAACTTGGAGCCCAGAATATCTTGAAGGAGTAAGTATGGCCGCTGAAGGCAGTGAAGGGGCCGAAGAAGCACAGAAACACCATCGTTCTGGTTTCTGCCTTGGAAAGGGTCGGGTGTGTATGAATGCTGCTTTATATACAGGTTGAAAAAATATACCCACCTGTGCAAGAAAACCCAGTTCCAGACTTGTTTATAATACAATAGCAGAGTTGGAAGGGACCTTGGAGGTCATCTAGTCCAACTCCATGCCTAGGCAGGAAGCCCTGTACCATTTCAGACAAATGGCTATCCAACATCTTCTTGAAGACTTGCAGGCATTCACAACTTCTGGAGGCAACTTCTGTTCCACTGATTAATTGTTCTCACTGTCAGGAAATTCCTCCTCAGTTCTAAGTTGCTTCTCTCCTTGATTAGTTTCCACCCATTGCTTCTTGTTCTACCCTCAGGTGCTTTGGAGAATAGCTTGACTCCCTCTTCGTTGGGGCAGCCCCTGAGACATTGGAATTCTGTTATTACGTCTCCCTTAGTCCTTCTTTTTATTAAACAACTTTATTAAACTATGTTTAAAATATCATTGGGGGAAAAAAGAACATATTTATAACTGAATACCTGACAGGTTGAAAATTAATGAGTAGTTACAAATCGGCCTCGCCTCTCCCCTTCTCTCCCTCTGCCTTGCCCTACAGAAACCTCTCCTATCTTATCCCCTTCTCTCCCTCAGGCTCCTCTCCAAACTTTCAGCCAGCAGGCCGGATGAGTCACGCGCTGGCCACGCCCACGTCCAAGTTGCAGTTGGAACAGAGTTATTTTCAGGTTGGGAGGAGGGAGTAGAACATCTAACTCCTTAGCATCAGAGTGTGTTGATAATATTATAAGAAATACTCATGATCTGATGGTCATTTCGAAAAAATCCTTTCTAAGGGAGCCCCTAGAAGCCAAGAGGAGCGTATAGCCCACATTTCATTCCATCTGGCAATAGGCTTATTTTTCAATTTCTTGGCACTGGAAACAATGGTGGCTGTTTGGAAAGATGGTTTTATTGGGAGATAGGACCCCATTGGAATTAGGGGGTGGGGGGGGGGAGAGGGAGAGAGAGAAACTAGGTAGGCTGTCCTGAGTCCCAAGCTTGGTTGACTCTTGGTTGGGCTCAGTTATGGGTGTAAGTCAAAAACTACCTGGATTTACTTTTATAAGGATTTTAAACTAGTTTTCATTCTCTGTTTGCTGCCTACAGCCTTAAGTTTAAGATGGAAGACCACGTAAGTCCAATAAATAAATAAAATCAGAATTGGGAAAAAGGAAAAGAAAAAAAACGCTGATTCTTTCATCTATCCTCAGGATTCTTTATTTTAGGCTACCACAATGCTAAAAATTATATTTTCTACTGAGAATTAGATCTTAACCTGCATTTTCTCTTCATTTCTTTTCTTTTTCTCCACCTCCCCCCCCACCTCCCACCCCAGTGAAGACGACGTGAAGAAACTCTGGTTGCACCTGAGGAAAAATGCGCCTCACCTACTATCCAATTTCGAAGAAGTCCTGGCCAAGATCTTCTCTCAGCTCCACGAAGCTGACGATGAAAAGAACAGCTTGGAGTGCGCCCTGCAAAAGTAAACGTTTGTTTTGTGAGGGTTTTTCCCTCAGGGAATTCACCTCACGTTTCTTTCACCGGGATTCTATTGGGACCAGAAACATCCCCATGAATGCGTAACGCGTGTCGAAGGCTACCGCACAGGTTTTATGGGACCCGCGCGAGATTTTGGGCCCCGCGACGAATATAATATCCATCCCCATTAACTGCTCGTAAAACCTAGGATGTACAGGTAGTCCTTGATTTACGGCCACAGTTGAGTCCCAACATTTCTGTTGCTAAGCGAGACGCTTGTTAAGGGAATTTTGCCTTGTTTCACGACCTTTCTTGCCACAGAAATTCAGGGAATCGCTCCAGTTCAGGGATGGTGAATGTTTTTCGCCAAAAGCACATCGGCGGGCACTATCGCGCGCACTCACTTTCCCACCCCCATAATTTAATGCCCCCCCCCAGTGCGGTGTGCCCCCACGCACGGACCGGGACGTACCGCCTGCAACCCACCACTGGCACGTACACAGTATTAAAAATGCAGCAATTTGAAGCTCAGCTGCTTACCTTCTAAGGCAGCCCTGGAGAGTAGAACAGCAAAGGCACAGAAATCGGCTGTGCCGTGGAAATCAGCTGAGCCAGAAAGAAGGAAATATTGGGCGAGTAGGCAGGGCCAGCTGATCGTTGGAACTACCGGTTAGCCAGAACCGGTCCGAACCGGCAGCAGCCCACCACTGATCCTAAATCGCTTTTTAAAGTGCTCTTGTAACTTTGAACGGTCACTAAACAATCAGTTGTAAGTTGAGGACTCCCTATATGGAAATGTTCCTGAGCATGATTTGCGAAGCAGCTGTAGGTTTATCTGGTACATTTGCCAACCTATCCACACTGGACTTTCTCTCGAAAGGAACTCTCCGGTTATTATCGTCTTATTATTATCATTTCTTGCTGGTGCTCCAAGCCAGGTGTAATTTATTGTTTTTTTATACCTCCCATATCAGCAAAATGTCTGCCTACGATGATGAAATCCAGCATCTGTATGAAGAAATGGAGCAGCAGATCAAAACCGAGAAAGAAAAAGTCGTGCTGGAGGCGAGTGTATTTTTTAACATGGATGTTAAAGGACAGATGGACGTAGGATATGAGTATAGAGTTATTTCCACGCTATAGTAGTAAAAGTAGCAAAAAAGTAATGGTTTGTTTAAGATTAAAATGCTAAAACCATTCCATTTATATAATGAATTACCAGAGGGAGCCCCCTTGTGGAGTACAATAGAATCCATTTTAAGGCAGTACAGTAGAAGCCATTTCAAGGCACAAGAGGCTATATCTTAACAGAACACACACCCTGAGGGGTGTTAGGGGTGGCTTACCCCCACAGTATTTGTTTCCAGAGAGTAAGTCATCACACACACACACACACACACACACACACACAAACACATATCATATAGATAGATAGATGGATAGATGGATAGATGGATAGATAGATAGATAGATAGATAGATAGATAGATAGATAGATAGATAGATAGATAGATAGATGATATAGATATAGATAGAGATAGAGATAGAGATAGAGATAGAGATAGAGATGAGATAGAGACTGAGATAGAGATAGATTATTTCCTGCATACATTATAGGCTTAATTAATACTCTTGCTAGATCTTATATTTGAGGCTGATTTTCAACCGTGTCATTGTAATGTAAGTCCTGATGAGTCAAATACGAAATGTTTGCATCTACCTCTGTTCGTCTTCTGGCTGTATTGTTTAAATTATTAAAAGGGACTAATTGTTTTAAACTTCTTCTTATTTTCCAATTTTGCAGGGCGCAGAGAAGTTCCAGTCCCGACAGCAAGAACTGGAGCAAAAACTTGTGGACAAGGAGAAGGAATTCGAGCAACTGACTCAAAGGCAGAAAATAGTAGGTGGAAATTTCGGTGTTGTGATAAGCAGCGCATTTTTAAGTGAGCCCAGCCATACGGTGGCAGTCTGCTATATCATTTTATATGCCCTTGTAACAAAGCCCATTAGCCTTGAACCAGGTCCTAAATTGGTCATGCTTGTGCAGGAATTCCTTGAGTTACAACAGTTCATTGAGTGACTGAAGCAATGGGTGGAAACTATTCAAGGAGAGAAGCAACTTAGAACTAAGGAGAAATTTCCTGACAGTTAGAACAATTAACCTCTGGAACAGCTTGCCTCCAGAAGTTGTGAATGCCCCAACCCTGGAACTCTTTAAAAAGATGTTAGATAGCCATTTGTCTGAAATGGTATAAGGTTCCTGCCCACGCAGGGGGTTGGACTAGAAGACCTACAAGGTCCCTTCCAACTCTGCTATTGTATTGTATTGTATGACTGTTAGCAAACTCTGGGTTCAGAACCAGGTGTTACAACTCTGGTCCCGTAACCCGTGTTTAGAAATAAATGCGGAATAGTGTAATTCACCGGACAGTAAAGAGATACGTTGCTTTAACCACAAACAAACTCTACAAACTCTGATAATAAGAAAATAAATAGTCTTTACTTTGTAGCAACTAAAATACTTCTTCCGACTAACTTCTCAAACAATAATAACAGTCCTTCACCCAACAGAGTTATCTTACAGTGATGCAAAACAAATACTCCTTCAGTCTTCACAGTTTCAGCTCCTCAGACGGCAAACAGTAAGAACAGGAAATCAAATGGAATCGAAAAGGGAACGGACTGTGATTCTGAGCTTGCTTTATGGTAGAGCTGAGACTCACAGCCAATCAGAATTCAAACACAGTTCTTAAAGCTACATAACTCCTTAAGAACATAGGCTCATATATATTGTCAACCCCATATAAGGCTGAATATCCTAACAGTGACCGTTCAAAGCTACACAATGGCATTGAAAAAAAGTGACTTACGAGCCTTTTTCACACTTACAACCATGGCAGCATCCCCCATGGAGACAAAATCAAAATCTAGACAGCTGACTCACATGTATGACGGTGGCAGACTGAGTCCTTTTGCGACTTTTTGAAAAGTCAACGGGGAAAAGTCAGATTCACTTAACAACTGCGTTACTAACGTAACGGCTGCAGAGATTCTCTTACCAACGGTGGCGAGAGAGGTCGCAAAAGAGGGGCAAAATTCCCTTTAACGTCTGTCCTGCTTAGCAACAGAAAACGTTGGGGCTCCATGGTAGTCCTAAGTCAAGGTGGACCTGTGTTTTGTGATGGTTTGCTTGCTTTCTGGAATACTCCACTGGACAAAAAGTCTACAAAGCAAAGTGGTTGTTGTTTTTTTAATCAAGGCAACCTGGTCTGCCCAAATATCCATAAATATAAATTTAATCCTCTAAAAAGCTAAGAATTTCATTTCTTTGCCTTCCTCTGATAGGAAGGAAACAGGGAAACTTACAAGCCTGACCGAGAGGACTTTTGGAACAAATCCTATTTTAAAAATATTATTTTATTTTATTTTTTATATCAACAATCCATTTTCCATTAACCAGTGTGTCATATGGGTATAAATATTTTGTGGCAATACTAAAATACGCAATCCTATTCTTTATTTAATCTCATCGTAGCTTAATTGCCAATATCTTAAGTATCTAATTTTATTATATTAATAATATTATTATTATAATCCCATTGTAATTTATTTAACTCTATTACTTACTAGCTGTTCCCAGCCACGCATTGCTATGGCCCAGTCTGATTAAATGGCCAACCAATCTGTGTGTAGATCTACACCTGCACACACAAACACATACACACAACCACCGTATAACCCCCAACCTACCTATCTACCTACTGTATTTCTCCCTCTCTCTATCCCTATAGCTGCCTACCTACCTACCTATCTTATGGACAGAGTATTTTATGTCATAAAGGATGACATAATACCTGTGGCCCACTGCTCTCTCTGTATCCATCTACCTACCTTTTTAAACAATTTTTTACATTTCCCTTGCGTGTACCTGGCACAGGTGTGACATCTACACAATCTATATATATATCATTGGTGCCGTACTTGAAAGGAACGTTGTGTGAAAATTTGGAAGCGATGGGTGCAGGACTTTCGGAGATTAGCGGTTTTGAACAAACTCTTGTTCCATTTTTATTTATATATACATTGTTTTTATTTAAAGGCAATTTTTTACAATTTACTGGAAATATCCCTTGAGTAGAAATTTCATCTGGGATATCTTATGCAGGCACGCCTCAACGTACGACCACCATCAAGGAACGTTGTGTGAAAATTTGGAAGCGATCGGTGCAGTTCTTTCGGAGATTAGCAGTTTTGAACAAACGCTTGTTACATTTTTATTTATATCGATATGGACTGTTAATATATTTTTCTATACTTTAGATAACTTCTCTTACTCTTAATTCTCATGTCTATTCTCTAACCCAGGGGTCCCCAACCTTTGCAACCTTAAGTCTGAAGGACTTCAGCTTTGCTGTCTGGAGAATTCTGGGAGCTGAAGTCCTTCAGACTTAAAGTTGCAAAGGTTGGAGACCCCTGCTCTAGCCACCGGTAAAAAAGATTCCCCAAATAGTATAATAATTGGTTTGTTCTTTCTCTTTGATCAGCCCCTCAGATTGCATCGCCCTC
The DNA here is from genome assembly GCA_039707465.1 of Rhabdophis nuchalis. Lineage (NCBI taxonomy): Eukaryota > Metazoa > Chordata > Lepidosauria > Squamata > Natricidae > Rhabdophis > Rhabdophis nuchalis. The sequence goes on along the minus strand of CM077656.1, from coordinate 23,470,128 downwards.
TGTTTGTTTTTCAAGTCTGATATAGTGAATTTAACTTCTTTAGCCGGCTGTCCAGTTGATCTGTGTCACATAAATATCAGCCTGACCTCTGCAGAACTGACTCAACTGAGCTCTGGATGAGACATTGACTGGAAGCTGTAAATTATCCCAAATGTTTCTTATCAGTGTTTGAAGGTTCAAATGTAGGTAAACCTGAGCAGTTCAGTTCGGGCGATTGGCTTCTTGTCCCAATTCTTGGGAGGATTTATGCACCGCTCCCTCCTCTATTTCCTTTCTAACCTGTTTAGGGGGCATGTTCGTTTTATTGGTGGTCTTTCGGGAAAAGTGTCAGTTTCAGCCATCAGCTGCCTTATTGTGTTGTTGTCATGGTGATGGTGGTTTAAGCCTAGATGATAAGATAATTGAATTTTTGCAAAAAAAGAAAGAAAGAAAGAAAGAAAGAAAGAAAGAAAGAAAGAAAGAAAGAAAGAAAGAAAGAAGGCATTCTTTCTTTAGCACAGGGTGTAATTTAATATAGTTTTAATGTATTTATGTATTTATTGTGATGTATTGTATTTTTTATATTTTCCTGTGCACCGCCCCGAGTCCCTTCGGGGAGAGGGGGCGGTTAATAAGTCGAATAAATGAATGAATAAATGAAATGAAATTCAGAAAGGTTCATTATTTACGAGGAGCGAAACGTCTTCAAAGAAAACCAGGAAAGTTCAGTTGCCGCCTGGAAAAACACTTTTGGCACTTTATGGAAATGAAAGTTGCCCACGTTTCTTTTTTTAAAAAAATTGATTTGACTTCGGGGCATCTAGAGGTCTTGGCTAAATTTTTATATGTCGATGTTTTTTTTCTTTAAAATGTACACATTTGCATTATAGCTATCTCTGTGATTTTGGTCTTTTTTTCTGTCACAGTTTTAAGAACCATCTATATAAATAAAAAGCTAACTCTGAGTTTGTTCAAAACAGGTAATCTCCGAAAGTACTGCACCGATCACTTCCAAATTTTCACACAACGTTCCTTACAAATACAGCACCAATTATATATATATATATATATATATATATATATATATATATATATATATATATATATATATATATATATATATATATATATATATAGTGTAGATGTCACACCTGTGCCAGGTACATGCAACGGAAATGTAAAAAATGTAGGTAGATGGATACAGAGAGAGCAGTGAGCCACAGGATGACATAATACAAAATGTCATAATACTCTGTCCATAAGATTCAAGGAGAAATACAGTAGGTAGGTAGGTAGGCAGCTATAGGGATAGAGGGAGGGAGAAATGCAGTAGGTAGGTAGGCAGGCAGGTAGGTAGAGGGATAGAGAGAGAGAGAGGAATAAGATAGGTAGGTAGGTAGGTGGATAGAGAGAGGAAGAAATATAGTAGGTGGATAGAGAGAGGAAGAAATATAGTAGGTAGGTAGGTAGGTAGGTAGGTAGGTAGGTAGGTAGAGGGATAGAGAGGGAGAGGGAGAAATACAGTAGGTAGGTAGGTAGAGGTATATAGAGAGAGGGAAAAATACAATAGGTAGGTAGGTAGGTAGGTAGGTAGAGGGAGAGAGGGAGAAATACAGTAGGTAGGTAGGTTGGGGGTTATACGGTGGTTGGCCATATATATATATATATATATATATATATATATATATATATATATATATATATATATATATATATATATATATATATATATATATATATATGGCCAACCACCGTATAACCCCCAACCTGGCTGGCATATATATGTATGTTTCTCCTTGTTTTGAATTTCAAAGGCTTGGCTGGAGGGTGGGGCTCATCTGCTGGTCAATGCTGGCTTCCAGATATCTGGTAGGCGGGAGGTATCATCACGTCTGTTCATGCTGCTAGATTGTTTCTCTATTTCAATGGCTTCTCTGATTATTCTCCTGTTGAGCGGAACAGCTCAACAGGAGAATCAACCCACTCACAACAATAGTCAGCACTCCACCCCCCCACCCACCCACCAAGATTTAAAGAGGGGCGATGCCTCCGCAGTCACACTCACAGACACAAGCCTGCCTGATGATGACAAGTGATATCTTTTAGGCTTTTCTATGCCTTATACACGGGAAAATCCCCGAAGCCAGCTATGCCAGCATACCTACACCCGTGAAAATCTACGAAATCTATGAAAACATATATATATTAAAGCCACCATGGAGGTGTTTTATGGACTTGTGGTTAATAAAAACGCATTCATTTTTTAAAAAAAAAATATGGTGGTTCTTCTTTTTTTTTTTACAGTTGGACAAACAATGCAAAGAGCTACGGCATGTGAAGTCCGACACGAGCACGGAAAATACCAAATTGAGGGTTACGAACCAGGAGCTCCTGAATTCGCTGGAGAGAACCTCGGAGGAGTTAATTCTGGCTCAGCAGCAGTTGGAAATACTTCAGGAGGAAGCTAAAACACTGCAGGAAGAAAAGGAAATGTGCGTAATTCTAGAAAAGAGGAATTAAGCTAAGGAGATTGCTTTTATAAAAGGACGGATACTTTTATTACACAAATGAAATCACACTGATCAGAGAGCGGCCACTGGAAGGAAAAAGTCTGTGGGGGCCCCGGGAATGTTGCCCAAATGAGGTTTTATTAACGGCAGCTGGGAATCTTGGTAATGTGAGCTAGACAAAAAATAAAAATGTGGCTGAGCATTACGGTATTTCCACTGTACGTAGTCCTTGATTTACAGCCACGATGGAGTCCCAACATTTCTGTTGCTAAGTGAGACGTTTGTTAAGTGAGTTTTGCCCCATTTTATGACCTTTCTTGCCAACAGTGGTGGGTTGCAGGCGGTACGCCCCGGTACGAGTGTACTGGAGCCTGCCTGGAGCACTGGATACCAATCTGGTACGGTGCTCTGGAGGGCCCGCCCGCCCGCCCGCCTGAGCTCCTTACTGGTCTTTTAAGTCTTTGGCGCTCTGTATATGGCACGTACGGCACCTCCGCTGAGCAACTGGAGTGTCGCGGAGGCGCTAAGATGCATATGCATCTTCGGGTGGGATTCAGCCGGTTTGCATCGGTTCGAGCGAACCGGATACTAATTTTACATCTGGTTCACTGAACCAGTAGCTGCAAGGACTGGTTGGCCGCGCCCACCCCACCCCTCCCAGGAGTCTCCATGCGACCCATTCTTCATGCCAGGTAAGTGCAGGCCCGCGTAGAAGCTCTGGGAGGGTGATAAATGGCCCTACCAAAAGTTCCGGAAGTCCGGAAAAAGGCCCATTTCCGGCTTTTGGGGGTCTCTAGAGCCTGGGGGAGGCCATGTTTGCCCCCCTGGAAGCTCGAGGAAGCCTCCGGAGTTTGGGGAGGGCAAAAAACAGGCCTACTGGAAATACCGGAAGTCTGAAAATGGCCCCGTTTCCAACCTCTGGAGAGCCAGGGGCGGCTGTTTTCACCCTCCTTGACGCTCGAGGAAAGCCTCCGGAGTCCGCGGAGGGTGAAAACACCCTCCCCCCTATGGCGCAGGAGGCTGAGTAGGCCACGCCCACCATGGCCACGCCCACCCAGTAACCAGGCAGAGAACGGGTTGCTGCATTTTTCAACCCCACCCCTGCTCTGGATGGTTTGAGAAATGGTAAATGGCCGCCTGAGGATGCATCTTTGAGTAGGGCAGCCAAATCTGATTGGGTTTCCAGATCCTTGATGCCTTATTTAAGGGCTCTGCTCGTCCACAGCCCATCTTTGGGATTGCATCAAGGGTGAAACCAAAGCACTTCAGGCTCTCACGTGATCTCTCTCCCCTAGGTATGAAAAGGTAGCCTGTTACAAATAACACTTTTTTCCCCCAGTGACTTTCAAGAGCATTGTGTCTTTTTGGTGGGGGTTCTTCTCTTTTCTTTCTTTCCCCCATCATGGAATTTTAGTGAACGAAAAACTTGAAAAGTCGCTTTTTTAAAAATTCTCGGATTCAAACGACCCTTAATACGAGCAGCGTTAATTTGCTGATGACTTCGCAACGGATTCTTTTTATTAGATTATGCAATTTGGATCATCCTAAACTAGGCGTGGGGCAGACCGACGTTCAGCAAGAGATAGAATAAAATGGGCTGATTTTGCTTTAGTTCAAATTGAGGAGGGTCTCCAGAGCTTCATTGAACTAATGCTGCATCTGTAAAATTGTGGGGTTCCCCCTCAAAAAAAATGCAAGTTTAATGATCTTCCCACACTGGATCTTCGCTTTACTTTTATTGTGTCTCGAGAGCAATTTTCTGTCTGGATTTAGATTAAAAGTAGCCATTAACAATAAATAAATGGGAGTAATTAGGAATTTGCTCCACTTCTGTAGTTATTCGTGCAATACTTAACAAGCGATAGTAAATCACAGCTCCATTCGTGTTGCGTCTTAAGCAGGTCGAACTGGATTTTAACAAAAGCCTTGTTTTTATTTTATTCTCCAGTGAGATTTGTCGAGTGACAGAAATATTAGAGAGGGAGAAAGTAGGACTCCTTAAACAATTGGATTTTTTGAGGTAAGATTTCCAAAACAAGCTTTGTGGGTCTTTGTGTGTGTGTGTGTGTGTGTGTGTGTGTGTATAGAACTCATTGTCCTTTTTTTGATATTCATCATTGTATCACAATATTCTTCATTGTGTAAGGAGGATGAAGCTATTTGTTTAAATAAAAACAGGTCAGGAATTGAATGCTTGTACATATTTTTCCCAGTAAAATTGGAACATTTATCATAAAATAAAACTATATATATATATATATAAATGGTGGTGTGTGTGTGTGTTTGTGTTTGTGTGTATGTTTCAGCATAACTCTGGAACGCCTCAAGCAATTTCAACCAAACTTGGTACACAGATGACTTACTCTCTGGAAAAAAAATACTGTGGGGGGTAAGACACCCCTAACACCGAGGAGTGTGTGTGTGTGTCCTTGTGTGCATGTGTGTGTGTCCCAGCTTAACTCCAGAACACCTGGGCCACTGAAATGAAAAGGACTGAATAATTTCTATAGTGTCAAGTCACAATACTTTTGACGGCGATAGTGTGCATTTTGGATTCTGTTAAGATGCAGCCTGTTGTGCCTTACAGTGGCTTCTACTGTACAGCACCGTGGAGTTTGCCATGGTAACGGCTTCATAGTTCTCCATAAGGGGGCTCCTTCTAATACAGGATTGTGATAAATATAATACCCAGACTAAGCTGGGTTACCAGCTAGTTTATCATAAATAAACTAGGATGATATTTTGGGAGGCTCTTCAGGAAACAAATCGAATACGGAACAAACCAAGCTGTTTTCTGACCAATTTCCTTAATGGTTTAATTTGTTTAATTCATTTTGACTGTGGCTCATTTGTCTTGATTCGGTGGCGCATCGAGCGCTGTAGCCTTCAACTTAACTGCTGCTCGGAACTGCTTATGTCTTCCTCTGCTGGGCTCCATCCTGAATTAGTCACTCTGTAATTCACTAGTAGAAGAAACATATCAAACCCTAGTATTCAGGACCTACTTTTTAAAAATGGCATACCAGAATTTCCCCACAAAACAAAATAGGAGTAAAGTGCAACCATTTGGCCAGGATAAATACCCTGCCCCCCAAATTGGAAACGTTTACTGGTAAATGGGCAATCTTGAAAGATACCCTTTAATTTTGGTGTTTTTCCTTCCTTCCTTCCTTCCTTCCTTCCTTCCTTCCTTCCTTCCTTCCTTCCATCCTTCCTTCCTTCTTTCCTCTCGCCCTCCCTCCCTCCTTTTTCCTTGCCATTCCCATCCCCTCCTTTCTTCCCTCCTTCCCTTCCTTTACTTTCTGATCTTCCTTCCATCCATTCTCCCTCCCTCCCTCCTTTTCTTCCTAACTGCCATCCCCATTTCCTTCCATCCTTCTTTCTTTCCTTCATTCCTCCCTCCCTCCTCCTTTTCTTTCTGTCATTCCCATTTCCTTTCACCCTTTCTTTCCTTCCTCTCTCACTCCCTCCTTTTCTTTCTAACTGTCATTCCCATCTCCTTCCTTCCTTCCTTCCTTCCTTCCTTCCTTCCTTCCTTCCTTCCTTCCTTCCCTTCTTTTACTTTCTGATCTTCCTTCCTTCCTTCCTTTCTCCCTCCCTCCTTTTCTTCCTGCCATTCCCATTCCCATTTCCTTCCATCCTTCTTTCTTTCCTTCCTTCCTCCCTCCCTCCTCCTTTTCTTTCTAACTGCCATTCCCATTTCCTTCCATCTTTCTTTCTTTCTTTCTTTCTTTCTTTCTTTCTTTCTTTCTTTCTTTCTTTCTTTCTTTCTTTCTTTCTTTCTTTCCTTCCTTCCTTCCTTCCTTCCTTCCTTCCTCCCTCCCTCCCTCCCTCCCTCCCTCCCTCCTCCTTTTCTTTCTAACTGCCATTCCCATTTCCTTCCATCCTTCTTTCTTTCTTTCCTTCCTCCCTCCCTCCTCCTTTTTTTTCTAACTGCCATTCCCATTTCCTTCCATCCTTTCTTTCCTTCCTCCCTCCCTCCCTCCTTTTCTTTCTGTCATTCCCTTCTCCTTCCTTCCTTCCTTCCTTCCTTCCTTCCTTTCCTCCCTCCCTCCACATAGAGAAAGGAACAAACTTCTGAGTGATCAACGTGACGTATGTCTTCAGCAGGTACAGATTTTTTTCTTTGATAAAAATGATTTTTTACATGAAAACCTTAGAAAAAAACTATAACTGTCCCTTCACATTTAAAACTTTAAATTCCATCCCATTTAGACAATGCAAGCAGATTACAATTAAGATTGTCATCCAGGTAAGCTTCCAAAATTTATCACCACAACTGAGCTCAGAATTGCGGTCATTAAGTTGTTGCTGTCATTAAGCAAAGCATCCCTGCTCCCCCCCCCCATTGCAGTCCTTAAGCAGAGCTGTCGAAAGACAAACCTATTATAAATCATTAGCCACATAAAATGCTACGGGTAGTCCTTGATTTACAACGGTTTATTCATGACTATTTGAAATCACGACACTGAAAAAAGTGACGTATGGCCATTTTTCACCCGTATGATCGTTGTGGCATCCCCATGGTCATGTGACTTACAACCGGATGCTTGAGAACTGACTCATATTTATGACGGTCGCAGTGTCCCAGGGTCACACGATCCCCTTTTGCGACCTTCTGACATGCAAAGTCCAATGGGGAAGCCAGATTCACTTAACAACCGTGTCACTAACTTAACAACTTCAGTGACCCACTTAACAACCGTGCCAAGAAAGGTCATAAAACGGGGCAACATTCACTGAACAAATGTCTCGCTTAGCAACATAAATTTTGGGCTCAATTGTGGCCGTAAGGCAAGGATTACCTGGAACAAACAAGCTTATCTAAGTATATAGTTTTGACATTTCGACATGAAATCTACTCTTTTATTAAGCACATTTTGACATTTTAAAACAATATTTCTACAGACATCTGGGTATGAGGCCCCTGTGAGTCGGAAACAAAGATCAGGCTCAATTATTGGCAAATATATTGAGAGAAGGAGTTCACTGAAGAGGTAAGCCTTCCATTTTGTCTTGGTCGCATCATATTTTTTGTTTTAGATAACTTACAGAATTGCACAATTTTCACAGTAGAGCAAGAAAAATGTTTCACTAATTATTATATTTTCAACTAGCCGTTCCCGGCCACGCGTTGCTGTGACCCAGTCTGGTTAAATGGCCAACCAATCTGTGTGTAGATCTACACCTGCACACACAAACACATACACACAACCACTGTATAACCCTCAACCTACCTTCCTACTGTATTTCTCCCTCTTTCTTTCTCTCTCTCTCTATCCCTCTACCTACCTACCTACCTACTGTATTTCTCCCTCTCTCCCTCTACCTACCTACCTACCTAGGTGTGAAAAATTGTCATAAGTCATTTTTCCCCCCAGTGTTGTTCTTGTAACTTTGAATGGTCACTAAGCAAATCATTGTAAAGCGAGGATCACCTGTAGTGTTTTAAGTTGTTCATCATCATCTCCTTTTAACGATCCCATCCGTGCGATCGTCGGAACCTTCCCCCCGAGACACACACTTTTTAAAGCAGGAGTCTCCAACCTTTGCAACTTTAAGTCTGAAGGACTTCAGCTCCCAGACTTCTCCAGCCAGCTTTTTAAAGCAGGGGTCTCCAACCTTTGCAACTTTAAGTCTGAAGGACTTCAGCTCCCAGACTTCTCCAGCCAGCAAAGCTGGGAGCTGAAGTCCTTCAGACTTAAAAGTTGCAAAGGTTGGAAACCCCTGTTTTAAAGGATTGTTTTTACTACCGGATCTGGCGAACCTTAGCATTTTTTGCTACCGGTTCTAGCAAACCAGTAGCATTTCACCTCTGCTGAACTCAAGGCCCGCGGGCCGAATCCTGGAAAATGTAAGGGGCCGGCCCACGCCACTTCTGTCCAGTCTACCCACACTGCTTCGGCTCGGTCTACCCAATGCGAAGAGGAAACATGGCAGCAGGTTGAGGAGTGGCGCCAATCTGACCATGCCCACCCAGTTGGGCCACACATCCCAGGTCCCGCAAGGTCAACCACAGCCTTCAATGATTTTGAGTTTGACACCCTCGATGTACTGGATATTCCTCCATTATGTTTGAGTTCAGGTGTGAAAAATAATGGACCAACCTTCAAATTTCCACTGGGTTGTAAATGACTGAGTTGCGCTTTTGTGTGTGTATGTGTGTGTTATCCCTTTCCAGCGATCCTTCTGAAGACGAGACGTTTAGCACGCCCCAAATAAGAAGTTCCTTTGGTATGAATACGGATTTTTCGTTAGATTCTGAGCCTCCTAAGCCCGGGGGGCTGACCCAGAGGAAGACTTTCAGAAGGCTAATCTCCATCGAAGAAGACCATCTACCGCATCTTCTGAATAGGACGGAGAGGCAGCTGATACGCTGGCCTGAACAAGAGGAAGACGAGCGAGGACCAGACGTGGATGGAGTCCAAGGGCAGCCACAGGATGAACAGGCTCGTGTCTCACCTAGAGAAGAGCCCGTAGGGAAGGAGACCTTGAGCCATGTGAGGAACAAAACGGAATGGTTTAAAGCAGTGGTAGTCAACCTGGTCCCTACCGCCCCCTAGTGGGCGTTCCAGCTTTCATGGTGGGGCGGGAGGGGTTTTGTCCGATACTGAAGCACTTTCCTTTTTTTAAATTTAATTGACTTCCCTACTTTATAAATCACGTTTACTGTGGAACCGGTGGGCGGTTACAAAATTTTACTACTAACAGAGATACCAAAGTGGGCGGTAGGTATAAAAAGGTTGACTACCCCTGGTTTAGATTTTACAGAAGAGAACATCTGGGTTGAACTATGGGGTACCTTGGTGCTCTCGGAGGTGGGTTGTTTTCAAGCAGATTTCAGATCGTATTTTGGATGGAAGGGCGTTTTGATAAAATTAAAAGCACAACAGAGTTGGGAGCGACCTTGGAGGCCTTCTAGTCCAGCCCCCTGCTCAAGCAGGAAAACCTATAGCAGTGACGGCGAACCTTTTTCCCCTCAGATGCCAACAGTGTGTGCATCAGGGTTGGGTTCCTGCCATTTCTAAGCTCTTCTATAGAAGAGGTTCCACAAATCTGCAGAGCCGTTTAGAACCGGTTCCAGCTCCTTTCGCCCTGCCCGTCCGCCCATCATCAAGAGGAAGAGCGAAAGGAGGAATTCTGGGAGTTGAAGTCCACAAGTCTTCAAGCTGTCAAGTTTGAACACCCCGAGGGTTTTTTTCCCTAAAGAGTGCAAGGGTTTTTTTCCCTAAAGAGTGCAAGGATCTTGTAACTTGGCAACTTTAAGACTTGCGTGCTTCAAATGCCAGAGTTCCTGAGCCAACATTTTGGTTGCTAAACAAGAGCATGGTTAAGTGAGTTTCACCACATTTTACAAGTTGGTCACACCCACCCAGTCACATGACTGCCAAGCCACTCCCACTCAATCACATGGCTGGCAAGCCACTCCCACCCAGTCACATGGCCCGCAAGCCACTCCCACAAAGCAGGCCACACCTAGAGAAGAGGTTCTAAAATTTTTTGAAACCCATCACTGGTGCACACACCCTGTCACGCCCACATCCGTAATTGTTGTGCCCACTGGTGCATGCGTGTGCGAAACACCCCTCCCACTGCCCCCTGGGTATGCGTGCATGGCTTTTTTGGAGCTTGGGAAGGGCAAAAACAGCCCCCCCAGGCCCTCCATAAGCTGGAAATGGCCCATTTTCTGACTACTGGTGGGCCTGTTGAGCCATTTTTTGCCCTCCCCAGGCTTCAGGGAGGATGGAAAATGACCCAACAGGTCTACCGGAAGTTCATTTCCAACTTCCGGTGCGCCCTTCGGGCCAGTTTTTCACCATCCAAGAAACATGGACTCCTGATTGTCTCTGTGGCAGTAAAATAAGGCATGAACATCAAGTCACAACTTTCTCCCACCATAAGACCATGAACCAGCCATTTCTTTTCATTTCAGCCGAAAGGCAGGAAAGGAAACAGTATGTCTCCTCCCTTAATTGGGGCCTAATAACAGGTTGTTGTGAAACAATTACATACATACATACATACATACATATGTAATTGTTTCACAACAACCTGTTATTAGGCTCCAATTAAGGGAGGAGACATACTGTTTCCTTTCCTGCCTTTCGGCTCATCACCAGAGACCATCTAGACAGCAAGCCAAGAATTACGTTGTGTAATTTTTTTAGATATGTTAGTTTTATTGATCAGCTCATAAAACTAACACACACACACACACACACACAATTTTATTGTAAATTAGTAACAGAAAAAAGAACATAAATAAGACATTGACAAGACAAAACTACACAGACACAACTGGGAGCAACCCACCCCTTATATGTACACAGTTACCAAGTAATATCCTATACCATCTTACTACATTTCCAGATATTCCAACTATTTCTATTTGTCTATATCTTGCATTTATCAATTCCCCATAGCTGCCACTGCTCCATACATTCATTTTATTTACTATCTACATATCTACATTGTGTATCCTTCCCTACCTCTCATGTCTTTACCTCCATCCAGTCATGCCATTTTCCCCAACTTTGGTAGAATATTGCTTCCTGTCTGTCGTTGAGAATATATGTTAGTCTGTCGCATTCAGCACACCAGAAGATTTTGTTGATGATTAGTTGGTCTGATGGCAGTTCTTTCCCTTTCCAAAACTGTGCATGTGCTATTCTGGCTGCAGTGGTCCTGTGTATGAGAAGATACCAGTCTATCTTCCTTATGCCTCCGGGGTTTATCCCCAATAAATAAGCCTCTGGTTTTAATTGAAAGGTGGATGGACCAGCCATTTCTATGCATCCTTTTTTTAAAAAGAAAAATCCCATGCCTAACAATGCAACCCTAAACCCCCAATGTTTGTCCTTGTGTGAAGGGTGAAGTGCTCCGCGTGGCTCCAGATCGTATATTCAAGATAGTGCTGGTGGGGAATTCGGCTGTGGGAAAAACGTCCTTTTTAAAGCAATTCTGCGAAGATCAGTTTTTCCCAGGCACGGCTGCTACCGTCGGTAAGTAAAAGAGAATAGCACGATATCTCGCACGATAGCCGGGCCATTCGTACCTGTGCAGGTATCTGGAATTTGGCAACTGCCAGCATCCCTAGGTAAGGGGTCTGCAAAGTTGGCTCTTTTCAGATTGGTGGACTTCAACTCCCAGAATTCCCCAGCCAGCTTGGAAGTTGAAGTCCACCAATCTGAAAAGAGCCAACTTTGCAGACCCCTGCCTTAGACCAATGATCTGCATGCAGGCTGGGGAATTCTGGGAGTTGAAGTCCACCAGTCTTAAAAGAGCCGACTTTGCAGACCCCTGCCTTAGACCAATGATCTGCATGCTGGCTGGGGAATTCTGGGAGTTGAAGTCCACCAGTCTTAAAAGAGCCAACTTTGCAGACCGCCTGCCCTAGGTCAATTTTAGGAATGCCTTTTGGCTTTTTTTAAACACTCAGAAATAGAATAACAAGAGTACAGGTAGTCCTCGAGTTAGGAGCAAAGTTTTCATTGTTAGGTAAGATTACAAAAAGTCATTTAAAAAAAAAATGTTATTAGTGGAGAAATGTAGCACAATCCTGGAAGCCTGTCAACACAATTATGCTATTTAACTCATTCCTAGAGTAACTAACATTCCTAGATGTCTCAGTGGCTAAGACACTGAGCTTGTCAATCAGAAAGGTCGGCATTTTGGCGGTTCGAATCCCTAGCGCCGCGTAATGGGGCAAGCCACCGTTAACTTGTCCCAACCTCTGCCAACCTAGCTGTTCGAAAGCACGTTAAAAATGCAAGGGGAAAAATAGGAGCCACCTTTGGTGGGAAGGGAACAGCGTTCCGTGTGCCTTCGGGCATTGAGTCATGCCGGCCACATGACCACTGAGACACCTTCGGACAGCGCTGGCTCTTCGGCTTTGAAACAGAGATGAGCACCGCCCCCTAGAGTCGGGAACGAGTAGCACAGATGTTACTTTAGGGTAATTAAGTCAGAGTTACCTCGAATCTCCTTCCTTCCCCTGGGTTTTTCCATCAATTTTTCCTCCCCTCCTTCCTCAGAGCCCGTTAGATGTTCTATCCACATTCTGGCCTTTTAAATGAGAATAATAATAGTAATAATTTTCCAAAAGAGCAGTTCCTCGTTGTGACGGAGGCGCCCACGCATCCTAGTGATGCTAAGGGCTACGCTAAGCAGGTCAACCATATCAGACAGGGTCTCGGCTGAAGAGTCAGGCTAAATCTGTTCCCAGCGAAGGCCTTCAATATCACGGAAACACACACTTTGAATTTCATGTCGGCTTGGCTGTCGCCCCGATGAACAAGGGTCACGTTGAAAGCTATGGCTTCTGGGCTCTCGTGGAAGAAAATGTGTTAGCAGAAGTCCGCCTCCTTCTGCGGAGCAAAGCAAGACAGGAAGCTGACAGGCAATCAAAAGTGAATAATTTGGTCAAAGGAGTGGGGGCAGAAACACAACTTCTTGGTTCTGGACTGTTTTTGACCAACTGGAGCCATCGAAACCAAAATTTCAAAACCAGCTTTGGGAAGAAAAACATCTGTATTTAGAGGTTTTATGGACCAAAGGGGTGTAATTTTGAAAGACAAGTTTTGAAAGATGAACTGGAACAGTGGTGGGTTTCTGCAGGCTCACACCTACTCGCGAGAGCCGGTTGGTGAAATTTAGAGAACCGGTGAGAGGGGGTTCCACTGGCGTACCTGGAAGTAAATCTGGCCCGCCCCTGCCAGTGACCCAACGGGAAGGAAAGGAAAGGAAGGAAGAAAGGAAAGGAAAGGAAAGAAAGAAAGAAAGAAAGAAAGAAAGAAAGAAAGAAAGAAAGAAAGAAAGAAAGAAAGAATTTATCATCACAATCGAGTCCAAAATTTTGGTTGCTAAGCAAGAGCGTTGTTAAATGAGTTTCACCACATTTTAAAAGGTGGCCACTCCCACCCTGTCACATGACTGCCAAGCCACGCCCACAAAATAGGCCACACCTACAGAGTAGGTTCTAAAAAAATTTGAAACCCACCACTGAACTGGAAGCAACTGGATTAGAGAGTTACACAATAACAGAACTTGGAAGGGACTCTGGAGGTCTTCTAGTCCAACCCTCTGCTCAAGCTACACCATTCCCAACAAATAGTTGTCCAATCTCTTCTTAAAAGATGGAGTGATGGAGCACCCATAACTTCTGAAGGCAAGCCGTTCCACTGGTTAATTGTCCTCACTGTTAGGAAGTTTTTCCTTAATTCCAGGTTGATTTCTCTCTTGGATTAGTTTCCATCCATTGTTTCTGGTCCTGTCTTCAGGTGCTTTAGAAAGTGAATTGACCCTCTCCTCTTTGTGGCAGCCCCTCAAATACTGGAATACTGCTATCGTGTCACCCCTAATTCTTATTTTCTCTAGACTAGCTCATACCCAGTGGTCACTAGGCCACAGGTTCTCCTCCTGATCAGCTGAGCCAGGGGAATATGTGTGTATTGTGTCACATAAGTATATATTGTGTCACAATTGCCTAGTGGCCATTACAACTGCCTCACATGTAACACTTCCCAGGTTCAAATCCCAGTAAGGGCATGGCTAGCTGATGAGAGCTAAATAGCATGAAATAGATCTATACTAGTCTCTCTTTATTTATTTATCAGCACAAATGTAACACAAATATAACATAGGCAACGAAAAAATAGCTTTCTGCCTGGATGGCTCCTAGGGTGAGCCGAAAGACAGAAAAGGAAAGCAGTTTTGCTCCCTCGCACATTTGGGGCTTACCAGAGTGTTGTGACACAATATATACTTGTTCCCCTGGCTCAGCTGATCAAGGAGGAGAACCTGTGGCCTAGTGGCAATTACAACTGCCTCACATGTAACACTGCCCAGGTTTGAATCCCAGTAAGGGCATGGCTAGCTGATGAGAGCTAAATAGCTTGAAATAGATCTATACTAGTCTCCCTTGTTTATTTATCAGCGCAAAGTCCCCTTGGGGAGAGGATGCGGTTATATAAATTAAATTTGAATTGAATTGAATTGAAACGTCACACACACAAACACACATACGCACACACAACTTTGTTTCTGGTCATTCTGAACATAACTGGGTTTTTTTCCAGCGAGTTTGATGGCATGACATTGCTGGAACGTTGTGATTTTTGCCTTCCCAGTAGTGACACATCTGGTTTGATACGCTCCAACACTTGTGTCTGGGTCATCTTCACTATCCAAGGAACATGCAGGAGCCGCCTTTTTCAACGCCACAGCTCAAATGAGTCGATTTTCCTCCTGTTTGGTTTTTTTTTCACGGTCCAACTTTCAAAACCGTAGGTAGCTATTGAGAACACAATAATGCAAACAAATCTCCATTTAGATGCCGGGCTGATGTTCCCTTCCCCCCAACCCCCACACCCAATACTCAATTCACACTAATTATTGCTGGGTAACCCAGTACAATGTTGACATTTTATTTTCCGGATGGCATTCGCTGCTTTAATCAGTCTGCAGTGCTGGGGAAATTACACATTCCATAATTCACACTAATTATTGCTGCGTTCAATTTTGACACTCTCCCCCCAACCCCCCCCCCCCCGAGATTGCCTTCGCTGCTTTGATCAATCTGCAATGCTAGGGAAATAAATTATTCTCGTAGGCCTTTGATCTCATGGCTGTCAATTGTTATTTTGACAGTTCCGTTTCTTGGCGTGGTTATGAGCTTGGCCCGTTTGATGTTCAAGGCGAGGTGAAAATGCTCACGTTCTTCTCTAATCTTTTTGATCAGATATATCAGGTTGGTTTCTGATCTATTGGCTGTTTGTTAAGCGAATCGCTGCCGTTGTTATATTAGTCACTTCGTTGTTAAGTGAATCTGGCTTCCCCCATTGACTTTGCTGGTCAGAAGGCCGCAAAATAGGATCACATGGCCCCAGCCTATTGCTACCGTTATAAATGTGAGTCGGTTGTCAAGAAACATTAATTTCTAACTGTTAGCAACTCTGGGTTCAGAACCAGTGTTACAACTCTGGTCCCTTAACCAGTGTTAGCAAATAAATGCGGAATAGTGTAATTCACCAGACAGTAAAGAGATAAGTTGCTGTAACCACACACAAACTCTAAAACAGTGATAGGAAGAAAATAAATAGTCTTTACTTTGTAGCAACTAAAATACTTCTTCCGACCAGTGATTCTTACTTCTCAAACAATAACAGTCCTTCACCAAACATAGAGTTATCTTACAGTGATGCAAAACAAATACTTCTTCAGTCTTCACAGCTTCAGCTCCTCAGAAATCAAAGGGAATCGAACAAAGGGAACGGACTGTGTTCCTGAGCTTCCTTTATGGTAGAGCTGAGAAGCACAGCCAATCAGATTATACTTAGTTCTTAAAGATACATTTAAAGATACATACTCCTGTCTTATATATATATTAGCAACCCAACTTAAGGATGAATATCCTAGCACTAACCACTGGGCCGTACAGATGGATGATAGATAGCAATAGCACTTAGATTTATATAGTGCTTCATAATGCTTTATAGACCTCTCTAAGCAGTTTATAGAGTCGGTATGTGGCCCCCAATAATCTGGGCCCTCAATTTACCCACCTCGGAAGGATGGAAGGCTGAGTCAACCTTGAGCCTGGTGAGACTTGAACTGCTGGCCGTCGGGAGTCAGCAGAATTAGCCCTGCCCTCAGGACTCATAGGATATGGGGGGTTCTAGTCCTGCCTTGGGCAGAAAGACAGCTGGGTAACCTTGGGCCAATCCAGGGCTTCTCAAATAGTGGGGCTCCGTAAAGGGGGGCGCGTTTGACTGCGCATGCTCCTCCCTTTCGAGAAGAACAGACCCGATTGGATAGACATGATGCTCTATCCTGATTAGCCAAACCCGCCCGTGTGACTTTTAGACCTGGATGATACTATTTACAGCCGTGCGGGGGGCGCGAAATGTTTTCTTCTTCCTAGGGGGGCATGACAGAAAATAATTGAGAAGCACTGGGCCAGTCCCTTTCCCGCTCAGCCCTAAGAAGAAGGCAAGGGCAAATCACTTTACAGGAACTGGGTTATGTCTCGTTTAATGAAAAGAAGAAGTAGGAATGACATGATAGCAGCGTTACAATATTTGAGGGTCCGCCACAAAGAGGAGAGGGTCAAATTGTTTTCCAAGGCACCAGAAGGCAAGAAAAACAATGGATGGAAACCAATCAAGAAGAGAAACAACCTAGAACTAAGGAGACATTTCCGAACACCGAGAAGAATTAATCAGTGGAACCACAAATTTATTTTTTATTTTATTTTATTAAATTTATACCCTGCCCTTCTCCTTGCAAGGGCCCAGGGCGGTGCACAGGCAATATTAAAAACCATACAAAATTCAAACATATTATTTAAAAAACTATTAAATTATGTCCCGTGCTAAAACCCATTATAAAACCCTAAGAATTTAAAATTTATCCACATTTAAAAGTCAGAAAACGGGGGTTATGCTAGGCCGGCTTGTTCGAATAAATAAGTCTTGAGACGTTGGCGGAAGAGGCGGAGGTCCGAGGTGGTGCGTAGTTCGGGGGGTAGGTCGTTCCAGAGGGCTGGGCCTGCCACAGAGAAGGCCCTTCCCCTAGGCGTCGCCAACCGGCATTGCCTGGCCGACGGTACCCGGAGAAGGCCCTCTCTGTGGGAGCGGATCGGTCGAAGGGATGTATGGGGCAGGAGGCGGTCTCATATGTAGCTAGGCCCCGAGCCATGGAGCGATTTAAAGATGGTCGTCAGCACCTTGAAGCGCACCCGAAAGGCCACAGGTAGCCAGTGCAGCTCGCGCAGGAGGTGTTATGTGGGATTGCCTTGAGGCACCCTCAAGGTACCCTCAAGCTCCATCACTGGATGCTTTAAAAAAAAAAGGGACATCAATGTGTTTGAAATTGTACAGGGTCTCCTGCTTGAGCAGGGGATTGGACTAGAAGACCTCTGAGATCCCTTCCAGCTCTATTCCGATGGCTTGATAGAACTGCAGCTGTTTGTCTTCTACAGGGGTGGATTATTCCATGAAAACCGTCAGCTTGGATGGCAGCCAGGTGGTGCTGCAACTCTGGGACACTGCTGGGCAGGAAAGGTAATCCAAGACCTTCTTATCTACTGGCTGAGATCTCGGTTGGCCGTGCCCCCCCGCGGTGTAGTTCAGCCCAATTCCTACGGAAGGTGTGTCGGTCCTCAGGGTAGACCAGAGTAGGAAACCACTGCTACGTGAATGACAAAGCACCCAAGATCCACCAGCTTCCCTCACCTGTTTTGACCCGTCTGCTGAGGCGGTTTGACAGGGTGCGGCTGATGAACATGTTACAACGGCTTGGAGGGCTGAGCACCGGGTGAGAACCGACGGTGAATCAGCGGCCCTAAAATGGGCATAGCAGGCAGGCAGGCAGCCCTGCAGCAAAGGTGCTACTCCTTATTGTAACAGCTACAATGACAGAGAATGGTGCCAGCGGTGGGATTCAGCAGGTTCTGACCAGTTCTGGAGAACCGGTAGCGGAAATTTTGAGTAGTTCGGAGAAGCGGTAAACACCACCTCTGGCTGGCCCCGCCCGCCCCCATCTATTCTCAGCTCATTTTTTGCTCATTTCTGCCCTGCCCCAGCCCCCCAGGGGCACTCTGGAAGCCTCCTAAAGGCTGTGCATGACCATTTTGGAGAAAAGGGAAGCCAAAATGCTGTATTCGGTGCAGAAGACCCACCCAGATGTTCAGCCTCATTTTTGAGGGAAAAAGGTGCGTCTTATACTCCGAAAAATGCAGTAACTTTTCGAATTCGCTCCTGTGCCAGAAGTCAGGGTCAAAGGTCGGTTCCTACTGGTTTGGCTGAGTAGGTAGTAACGCAGCCTGTCACGCCCCTAAACCAGTTCTTGACGGCTCCTTGGTGTTCCCTGTTCTATAAAATCGTTTCCAGGTATCGCAGCATCACGAAGCAGTTCTTTCGGAAGGCCGACGGTGTTGTCGTGATGTACGATGTAACGGCACAAGTCACTTTCGTGGCCGTGAAGCAGTGGTTGGTGAGCGTCGAGGTAAGTCTGGTTTGATTTAAACTCTCCAGCATTTTGTCCTTTTTAAAAAAAAATTCAAGTGGTCCTCAGTTCCTCCGGTCCTCTTAGACCCTTGAAGGCGGACCTACGGCATGTGGGCCACGGCTTCCTCATAGAACCCTCTCTGCAGGCACGCGAGCTGTCATCCCAGCTCAGCTCCACCACACGTGTGTGCGTGCCTCCCGCTAGCCAGCTGGTTTTCTGGTCTCTGCCATGCATGCGGGAGATGTGCGCGTATGGGTGTGTCGTTGAGGGGGCGTGCATGCATGCGCAGGGGTGGGTGGGGCAGGGCGTTGCAGTGTGACCCCCTCCCCAAGGCCCATTTTTGCTCCCAGGAGGCTGCAGTCAGGCCTACTAGGTGCAAAATGGGTCATACTCATGGGGGGGAGGGAGGAGTGTGGTTCGGCCGAACCAGTAGGAACCCACCACTGTACTGAATAAAACTCCGCATTGGTGACAGGAGCGGCATCTGGCCAGTAAACGATCTGCTCGCTCCATTCAGTTGCTCAGACTCCACCTTGCAAGGCAGGGGTGGGTTTCAATTTTTTTTAGAAACTCTCTTCTGTAGGTGTAGCCTGCTTTGTGGGAGTGGCTTGCAGGCCATGTGATCAGGTGGGAGTGGCTTGGCAGTCATGTGAATGGGTGGGCATGGCCAACTTGTAAAATGTGGTGAAACTCACGTAACAACGCTCTTGCTTAGTAACCAAAATGTTGGCTCAGGAACTCTGGCATTTTAAGCATGCAAGTCTTAAAGCTGTCAAGTTACAAGACCCTCGCACCCCTAACCCTTTAGGACCCCCCCCAGGGGTGTTCAGACTTGACAGCTTTAAGACTTGTGGACTTCAACTCCCAGAATTCTTCCTCTCGCTCTTCCTCTTGATGATGGGCGGACGGGCGGGGGGAGGGAGCTGGAACCGGTTCTAAATGGCCCTGGAGATTTGTGGAACCTCTTCTAGAGAAGAGCTTAGAACTGGCAGGAACCCAGCCCTGTCACAAGGTTAGAAGAAGACTATAATAATAATAAAAAAATTTAATTTATAACCCGCTCTCCCCCCCCGAAGGGACTCGAGGCGGGGCACAGGGAATTTAAAAATACAAATAATAACCACAAACACAATACAGTGTTAAAACGAATTAAACTAACCCTGCGCCAAAATCCCATATAAAAACTAAAACTAAGCCCTAAAAACCCCTAAAAACAGTTTAATTGACTGTGATTCAGAGCTTGTTGGTCGCTTCCGTTTGTCAGTTTGTGGATGGCTTTCTTCCCGTATTCTTGCCCGTGAAGCCTCTCTCCTTCCATTGATTTTCTTTATCTCCTAGGAGGCAGCTGGAGAGAACATCCCCGTCCTTCTGCTGGGCAATAAAGTCGACAAGGAAAAAGAACGAGAGGTCCCGAAGAGATTGGGGGAACATCTCGCCAAGGTACAGCCAGAAGGTGGAAACGCTGGATAATCCAGGCGTAAAATAAATACTCCGTTAGCGCACAGCCCCGGAAACCGCTTCTTAAAGAGGATTTATTCAGTGAATCTCTCCCTTCCCTTATTGAGGTTAGGGATAGCCTTAGAAATATGGAACCCCGCTGTTTCTCTGATTGTCATAAGTCAATATGCTTACTCTGCTAGATCTTGGTTTTCCCGGCAGTAGGGAAAATAAATATCCCTTGATTTAGTAGCTTGCTTCAACAAAAGCCTACGGAGCCGTTTCATTATCTACCCACTGAACTGTTAACTTCCTGATAAGGGGATTTCGGAGGTTTCCTTTCCTTTCTGTCTAGTTTGCAGCACATAGAATAGAATAGAATAGAATTAGGAATGGAATGGAATGGAATGAGAATGGGAATAGAATAGAATAGAATAGAAATAGAAAGAATAGAATAGAAATAGGAATGGAATGGAATTAAAATGAGAATTGGAATGAGAATAGGAATGGAATAGAATAGAATTAGAAAGAATAGAAATAGGAATGGAATGGAATTGGATGGAATGGAATAGAATAGAATAGAATAAGAAGGGATGTGATAGGACTAGAATTAGAATAGAATAGAATAGGAATAGAATAGAATAGAATAAAATTAGAAAGAATAGAATAGAAATTGGAATGGAATGGAATTGGATGGAATGGAATAGAATAGAATAGAATAGAATAAGAAGGGATGTGATAGGACTAGAATTAGAATAGAATAGAATAGGAATAGAATAGAATTAGAAAGAATAGAAATAGGAATGGAATGGAATTGGATGGAATGGAATAGAATAGAATAGAATAAGAAGGGATGTGATAGGACTAGAATTAGAATAGAATAGAATAGAATAGGAATAGAATAGAATTAGAAAGAATAGAAATAGGAATGGAATGGTATTGGATGGAATGGAATAGAACAGAATAGAATAGAATAGAATACCATGGCGTACCGCCTGCAACCCACCACTGCTCTATGGCATCCCATTGAGGTCCTTTTGTAGCCAAAAGCACATATGCGCACGCTCACATTTGCGAACCGGTAGGGGAGGTAAGTGAATCCCATCCCTGGTCAGGGATTATGGTTCTTGTTGTCCTTCCAGCACCCTCTGAAAGAAAAATCGAGCCAGACGGTCCAGGCATTTCCCAGAAATCCTCCCAAAGAGATCAGAGCAGCATTTCACCTTCAGAAAAGCACCCTGCCCCTCTCTCTTCCTTGGGTGGGCGAATGATAATCATGTTTTATTAACGTTGTTTTATTCTCTTCCTCACTTCTTTTTATCCGAGAGGCGCCACTCCTTCCTTTTGATCCCTTCCTTTTGAGCACAGATTATCCTTCGGCTGTCCTATCGCCATCCTGGGAATCTTCGCTACGTAATAACCGTTCAATCGTATCTGCCTTGACTTATCAAGAATTGAAGGTCGTTTCCCACACTCTGAGCATTAGCGTGCATACAAGGACGGCCCGTGAATTTTTATTTTTCATTGAAAAAAATGGGTTTTTAAATAAACCTTTTGTTATAGCCACATCCTTATTTTCTCCTTCAGGTTTTTCTTTCCACTAAACTTTTATCATATTTAATTTAATTTAATTTAATTTATTCGAATTTATAACCCGCACCTTCTCCTAGAAAAGGACCCAGGGCGGCGCACAGGAAAATTTAAAAAACAATAGAAATATACAAAAATGCCATTTTTAAAAACCTATTAAATCCATACCCTGTGCTAAAATAATATAAAATCCCCCTAATTAAAATATAGCTAATAACAGTCAGGAACGGGAAGTTATGCTAGGCCGGCTTGTTGAAATAGGTGCGTTTTAAGACGCTGGCGGAAAAGACGGAGGTCTGAGATGGTGCGTAGTTCGGGGGGCAGGTCGTTCCAGAGGGAAGGGCCCGCCACAATATATGTATATGTATATTATATACATACATACATGTATACATACATACATACATACATGTCAGGTTGTTCTGCATATATAAAACTATGCAGTGTATACAGCATCTTTACTATTTTTAGTGGGATGCACTCAGTGGTGAAATTCAAATTTCCTCCCTTACCAGAGGGAGCCCCCTTGTGGAGTACTGTGAAGCTGTTACCATGACAACTCTGTGCTGTACAGTAGAAGCCATTTTCAGGAACAACAGGCTGTATTGTAACAGAACACCCCCCCTCCCCCAAGGGGTGTTAGAGGTGTCTAACCCCCACAGTATCGTCTTTTCCAGAGAGTAAGTCATCTGTGTACCAAGTTTGGTTGAGATTGCTCTGCTGCTGTGGCCTACAGGTGGAGCTCTCGCCTCCCAATCAGGAGGTTGTGAGTTCAATCCTAGGTAGAGGCCGATGTAGGGTCTCCTGTTTGGGCAGGGTGTTGGACTAGATGACCTGCAAGGGTCCCTTCCAACTCTGTTAATCTGTTAATCTGCTTGAGGATTTCCAGAGTTATGCTGGAGCACACACACACACACACAACCATTTTTATATATAGATAGATTTATATCTCGAAGTCGTGCTATTTGCCAGAAGCAGCAACTTTCAGGGTCATTAATTTCCTTTGGATGAAATTTGTAGAATATATTTTAGGAAAAGCGATAAGAATAATTTTGCGTCCATAGGTTTGTGCTGAATTTGGAGATTTCAGAGGCCTGGTATTGGACAGAATATAGAATAGCAAGAGCTGGAAGGGACCTTGGAGGCCTTCTAGTCCAACCCTCCGCTCAAGCAGGAGACCCTCTACCATTCCAGACAAGTGTCTTCTTAATAGCCTCCAGTGATGGAGCGCCCACGATTTCAAAAGGCAAGCTGTTGCCCTGATTTAATTCTTCTCACTGTTAGGAAAAGTCTCCTTGGTTTCTAGGTTGCGTCTCTCCTCGATTCGTTTCCATCCATTCTTTCTTTTCTTGCCTTCTGGAATATCAGACCCTCTGCCTTTTCTTGGAAAATAAGAACCTCTACCATGTCAGACAAGTGGCTGTCCAGTACAAGCTTCCAGTGATGGAGCCCCCCCCCACCTCCCCAACATCTGGTGGCAAGTTCTTTCACTGGTTAATTGTTCTGTCAGTTACTTATAGTGAAGTCACATTTATTCTCCAAACAGAACGCTACTGTAAGAGTTCTTGAGCAACACGGGAGGAAAAGGATGGGAAGTGGGACTTAAAAGAGGGGGTTCTGTAACCCCTCTAATTGTCTTGTCGATCTAGTTCAGGGGTAGTCAACTTTTTTATCCCTACCGCCCACTTTGGTATCTCTGTTAGTAGTAAAATTTTGTAACCGCCCACCGGTTCCACAGTAATGGTGATTTATAAAGTAGGGAAGTCAATTAAATTTAAAAAAAAGGAAAGTGCTTCAGTATCGGACAAAACCCCTACCGCCCACCATGAAAGCTGGAACGTCCACTAGTGGGCGGTAGGGACCAGGTTGATTACCACTGATTTAGATAGATAGATAGATAGATAGATAGATAGATAGATAGATAGATAGATAGATAGATAGATAGATAGATAGATAGATAGATAGATCGATAGATCGATAGATCGATAGAGATCAGGGTAGTCAACCTTTTTATTCCTACCATCCACTTTTATATCTCTGTTAGTAGTAAAATTTTGTAACCGCCCACCGGTTCCACAGTAAGGGTGATTTATAAAGTAGGGAAGTCGATTAAATTAAAAAAAGGAAAGTGTTTCAGTATCGGACAAAACCCCTACCACCCACCATGAAAGCTGGGCGGTAGGGACCAGGTTGACTACCACTGATCTAGTTCTGCCCTATGGAGTTGTTAGACCATGAATTCACTGGCTGTATCTTCCATGTTTGAATTGTCGGGCCCTTGTAGTGTCTTGCTTGTTGGTTCCTTTGTCTTTGCAGGAAAAAAAAAAACTACTATTAAGAATCTTTTAATTTTAGACCATCTTTTTTTGCCCTCTCCCTCTGCTCTCTTCTAGGATTACAGTATACTTTTTTACGAATGCAGTGCCTTGACCGGGGAGAACACCAAAACATCTATACTACACTTGGCCAGGTAAGGGGCAGAGGACTTGAGTCAAGTCACAAAGTGATACACGGACAATCTCCTATCCATCCATCCACACTATATTGCCAAAAGGATTTGCTCACCCATCCTTCAAGCCATCCCAATCCTGAAAGGCTCTGGCCTGACTTGGCCTGCTCTTCCCCATTTTCCAACGAAGGTGCCTCTCTGATCTCCATTGCCTGTCTGTCTATCATCTCTCTCTCTCTCTAGTATCTATCTAGCAACCATCTGTCTGTTTGTCTGCCTATCATCCATCCATCCATCCATCCATCCATCCACCCACCCACCCACCCACCCACCCACCCACCCACCCACCCACCTACCTACCTACCTACCTACCTACCTACCACATGTATGGCTGCCTATCATCTGTCTGTCTGTCTGTCTGTCTGTCTGTCTGTCTGTCTGTCTGTCTGTCTGTCTAAATACCTGCCTGCCTGCCTGCCTGCCTGCCTGCCTGCCTGCCTGCCTGCCTGCCTGCCTGCCTGCCTGCCTGCCTGCCTGCCTGCCTGCCTGCCTATCTATCTATCTATCTATCTATCTATCTATCTATCTATCTATCTATCTATCTATCTATCTATCTATCTATCTATCTATCTATCTATCTATCTATCTATTTATCTATCTTCTATCGCAGACTGAGCTCTCAACACAGCAGGAAAAGCTTCATTTTAATGTCCAATGGGATGGGATTCTTAGCTCCCACAGTGAAGGCCTTTCCATCATTTTCTACTTTTGCATGATTAATTGGTGAAATTGTTGAAATTGTTTCGCTCAGAGAGCTGTGGCATTCGTGGGAAGCGTGTCTCTGAACGATCACAAGCCCCAATCACCCACCCACCCACCCACCCACCCTCCTTGTTTGGGAGATGCCTGCAGTCGGCTGAAGGATAAGCCGCCATATAAATGTTTTCAGTCAACGAAATAAATAATAAATAAAGGGCCCTCGTGATATGTCTGCATCAGGGGCGCTCGGTCTCCGAATAGGAAATGCGGGAGAGGGGCGAGGTCTCTGCGCATGTTTCCAAAGAGGCACATGGAGGGCTGTGGCTGGAAACGAGGATAGAATAGCTGCTCCAGCTTGTTTAAAAAAACAACAATTCCCCTCCATCTGCTTGAGAGACCGCCTCCTGCCACATACCTCCCTTCGACCTGTCCGCTCCCACAGAGTGGGCCTTCTCAGGGTGCCGTCAGCCGGTCAATGCCGGCTGGCGACTCCCAGGGGAAGAGCCTTCTCTGTGGTGGGTCCGGCACTCTGGAACGACCTGCCCCCCGATATCCGTACCGTCACGGACCTACGCCTCTTCCGTCGGATGTTAAAAGCACATTTCTTCCATCTAGCCGGCCTGACATAGACCAAGGGACTAATTTTAAACTTGGATATTTATTGGTTTTAAATTTGTTTGTTTAAATTTTAGCCCAGATTTCATAATTTCATTGTTTTTTTTTAATATTTTGTATGTATTGCTGGGTTTTTATCTATCTGTGCACCGCCCTGAGTCCCTTTTAGGTGAAATAGGGCGGTATATAAATCGAATAAACATAAACATTTTGTCTCCCACAGGATTCTCAAAGAGCAGGAAGACAAAGTGAAAGAAAAAACTATTCAGCTGCAACAACAGCCTAAGAAAACAACGTGCTGTTCCAGGCATTAAAGCAAACTACGTAGAACTCCCTTTAATAAATAAACACGCCATCATTTTCATCTTCCTTACTCTAGAGAGTCCTGGATTATATTGTCAGGCATTGGTTTATGGCTTTTACAGGACCGACAGCCATTTTGCCTCCAGGAAAATGTTGACAAACAGAAGAACCAGAGCGGGAAGGCACCTTGGAGGTCTTCTAGTCCAACCCGCCTGCTCAAGACAAGGAGGCCTTATTCCATTCCGGATAAATGACTGTGCAGATTGATCTTCTCTTCTCCATGGATGGAGCCCTCACAACTTCTGGAGACAACCTCTGTTCCACTGGTTAATTGTTCTCACTGTCAGGAAGTTTCTCCTCAGTTCTAAGTTGCTTCTCTCCTTGGTTAGTTTCCATCCGTGGTTTCTTCTCCTGTCCTCAGGTGCTTTGGAGAATAGGTTTGCCTGCATCTTCTTGGTGGCAGCTCCTCAAATATTGGAACGCTGTTATCATGTCACCCAACTCCTCCTTTTCATTAGATTAGACCAGGGGTCGGCAACCTTACAACACTCAAAGAGCCACAAAGGTCCTAACCGGAAGCCCCCCGTTCAATTCTGGAGCCGACTGGATGTCCGGTTCCCCCACCATAGAGTCTTCTCCTATCATGGCGTCCTTTTTCCTCTACCTGCCCTAATCAAAAGCCATATTAATTGAGGAGCCAACCGGCAACAGGGAGCTACAGCAGAAGGATGAAAGAGCCACATGCGGCTCCAGAGCCACAGGTTGCCAACCCCTGGATGAGACATATCCAGTTCCTGCAAGTATTCTGCCTATGTTTTAGCCTCCAGTCCCCTGATCATCTTTGTTGCTCTTCTCTGTGTTACAACATCTTGGATGAAAATACGGAAGGTGATTGGTGATCAATTGTACTAAAAACACTGCCTCAAGAGAAGGAGGAATCAGGTGTGTGTGGGCTGCAGCCTGGCTTCCCTTCCCTTCCCATTGACCTGAATTCATATATTTGCAATGTAATGCTATGGTAAACTCACCTGCCATCAAACTATGTAATTATCCGTGACTTAGAAAGCAGAGACGCCTTGAACCAACAATATATAATCTCTCTTCCCATCATAAATATTTAGGAAGAAAGGGAGATGTGTGAGGACGTCCAGATTTCACTGGACTTTAACCTGAAGGATTGTAAGAGAACAGAATAAAACAGTTGGAAAGGACCAACTAATTGTCTCCTGTAAACTCCACTCCCCTTTCGCTCCTCTTTAATTTCCTCTAGGAGGGGCCATGCATCGTCCACCTGTGCTCTTACTCCCAAGTCGCCCCCTGTTCTTTAGCTGTTGCCTTTGTCTGGCCACTCTGCGCATGCGCACACTGGGAACAGGCTCCCGCTGTTCCTCTGCCTCACTGATGTCAGACTCTGAAGGCAGCTGATAACTGTCAGACGGCCCTGGCCCCCTCTCTGCCTCCGACACAGAGCCCTCATCAGAGCCTTCCCCAGACTCCAGGACTGGCCCATGTTCCTGCCCACCCTCCTCACTGTCTGAATCTGCTGGCAGCTCTGCTGGCCACTGATGAGCCACAACAGTTTCATTGGGTTCACATCTGGAGCCCAAATGCAACAGATACTTTCTCTAAGTGGACCCATGGAAAAATAAAATATAGTTGACTATTCCTTATGGATCAAGGCAGGTTTCTTCTGAAGGAACTTCAGGAATCCCTCTTCAAGAAAGTTAAACATGATCGTATAATAAAGAACAGGTTCTACATCTGGATCAACTAGATTCAAAAGCCACCTAGAGAGGAATCAAGGCAGGTTGTTGCCCATATTCTGAGGCTGCAGTGACTGAAAGCCATCCTTCAAAATCGGAGATGCCACTTGGGGCGAACCAATCTTTGCGAACTTAACACCCAAGTCAGAAAAATGAAGATTTTTCAATCACCGCATGTGGCTCTTTCATCCCTCTGCTGCAGCTCTCTATTGCTGGTCGGCTCCACAATTGATAGGGCTTTCGGTTAGGACAGATAGAGGAAAAGGGACGCTGTGCTAGGGGGAGACTCTGTGGTTGGGAAACTAGACTTCTGGTCAGCAGAAGAAAAAGGACGCCACCCTAGGACTCTATGGTGGGGGAACCCGACTTCCGGTTGGCTCCAGAATTGAACAGGGGTCTTCCGTTTAGGACCTTTGTGGCTCTTTAAGTGTTTAAGGTTGCCGACCCCTGACCCAGACAGAACTGGCTGAGGTTGTCTGAAGGTTGAATTAAAAAAAAAAAGAATTAGGCCAGTTGCAATGATTCCGACAACTTCAGACGACCTTCATGCTGGTCAGCAGGGAAATGAATAAATTTAATCTGGAAACGCAAGTGGATTATTACCCCAAGTTAGCAGTTACGATGTTAACAACTCCAGATCTAACTAGAGAAACCAAATAAACTGGACAGTGATTTGTTGAATGGTGGATGTACAGATTAACACTTTTATGCCATCAGGATGGTTACTATATAATTTGGGAATGTAACAAATGTTGTTTGGGCTTGAAGGGATAGTTAGGTGATGCTGATTGGTGCAATCGGTTGTTCTTGTAATTTTAAAAAAATATTTATAATTTTATACGAGCTGCCTGGGATGTCAGGCAGGACATAACTTATGCAAACAAATAAAAATAAATAAGTGATCTGAGTGGGCTTGGCTGATTATGTGATTGTATTCTGTCCCGCTTCTGGTTTATACACTCACACAGACAGTTGCGGTGGTGAATTAGCAGCTTACTCAAGGTCGAGGAGATAACAGCAGATAAGGAAAGAGAGCAGCAGATAAGCAATGCAACCCCCAAACGGTCTCTAAGCAACGCCTGCTTTGCCGGAGTGGTTTTGCTTTTAACAGGAACGTACAGAATAGTCAAAATCCAATCCAAAGCTCTGAAAGCCAGATCAAAGTTGCGAGACAATCCAGAGGTCACAATTTCATGAGCAGAATCCACACAAATGTCACGTAAGAGCTGGAGATCAAAGAGTTGATTCCAACAAAGGCTACAGGGAAGCGGACAACTGGCCATGGTCAACTCACCATGGCCAAATTTGCTGCTGCCAACTCACGGAGGGAAAACTTACCATGGCCAACTGACCCTTGGATAATTCACGGTGGGACAATTCAAGAGTTCGATTTAATTATAACAATAATTATAATAATTAAAACAATTAAATGATTTTTGTCATTTTGTCGCTCCTTTGGCATCCTTTCTTTTATGATTCTACTAGCCGTTCCCAGCCAGGCATTGCTGTGGCCCAGTCTGGTTAAATGGCCAATCAATCTGTGTGTAGATCTACACCTGCACACACAAACATGTGCACACAACCACCATATAACCCCCAACCTACCTACCTACTGTATTTCTCCCTCTCTCTCTCTATCCCTCTACCTACCTACCTACCTACCTGCTTACCTACCTTCCTACCTACTGTATTTCTCCCTCTCTAACCACCTACCTACCTACCTACCGTATTTCTCCCTCTCTCTATCCCTCTAACTACCTACCTACCTACTTACCTACCTACCTACTGTATTTCTCCCTCTCTCTCTCTATCCACCTACCTACCTACCTACCTACCTACCTACTTACCTACCTACCTACTGTATTTCTCCCTCTCTCTCTCTATCCACCTACCTACCTACCTACCTACCTACCTACCTACCTACCTACCTACCTACTGTATTTCTCCCTCCCTCTCTCTATCCCTCTACCTACCTACTTACCTACCTACCTACTGTATGTCTCCCTCTCTCTCTCTATCCACCTATCTACTTACCTACCTACCTACCTACCTACCTACCTACCTACCTACTGCATTTCTCCCTCCCTCTCTCTATCCCTATAGCTGCCTGCCTACCTACCTACTGTATTTCTCCTTGAATCTTATGGACAGAGTATTTTATGTCATAAAGGATGACATAATACCTGTGGCCCATTGCTCTCTCTGTATCCATCTACCTACCTTTTTTACAATTTTTTACATTTCCGTTGCGTGTACCTGGCACAGGTGTGACATCTACACAATCTACATATATCATTGGTGCCGTATTTCAAAGGAACTTTGTGTGAAAATTTGGAAGCGATCGGTGCAGGACTTTCGGAGATTAGCGGTTTTGGACAAACTCTTGTTCCATTTTTATTTATATAGATTCCGCTGTTTCTTCGATATTAGCTTAACTCTTCTCCCGCGGAGAGATGGCCATGGCAAGTTAGCTTCAGCTAGTTGGCCGTGGCAAGTCCCATTTGAACTCGTGATATGCCCTGGAACAGTTCATCTTCTGCTAGCTCAACCTACCTCACGGGGTTGTTGTGGAGCTGGGAGATCCTTTCTTGAGAAAAGGCGGCTTCTAAAACCATATACGAACAAATACACAGGTAGTCCTCGGCTTGCAACAGCTCGCTGAGTGACCGAAATGACGACGACACTGAAAAAAGTGACTGATGACCATTTTTCAGGCAGGAACTTTGCAGCCTCCCCATGGTCAAGTGATTTTTATATTCAGATGCTTGACCACTGACTCACCTTGATGACATTTGTAGGAGTCGCACAGTCCCCTTTTGCGACCGTCTGACAGGGCTACCTACTTGACGGGGAAGCCAGATTGACTCAACCACCCTGTTCCTCATTTAACAACTTCAGGGATTCACTTAACAAGCCGTAAAACGGGGCAAACACGTCTCACTTAGCAGCGTAAATGTTAGGCTCAATGTATGGTCGCAAGTCGAGTCGAGAGACCCTGTACATATTTCTGCTCTGAGTCTTCAACTCTTCCATATGCAGGCAGTCGTCAACTTAATTGACCATAATTGAGCCTGGAATTATGCTCGTTAAATGGTGCCGGTTGTTAAATGGGTCATTATATCGCCGTGCCCAATTGTACCATCCTTCCTGCGGTGGGTATTACGTAAATACCACCGTTGCTAAGCAAAACACCGCAGTCATTAAGCAAACTCACTGTACTCAATGGTGGTGGTGGTGCGTTGGGGTTTGTTTGTTTTTTGGGCCAGAAGCCAGAACTGAGCCCTGATTTCCCACAAAATGTGGGATCCTATTAAATGCAGCCCATAATGTGATCACACAGCCACAAAGGGGAAGAAGGAGGGCAGCCCTCAGAACTTGGAACCTGGGGCATAAAACAGGTTTGTCATAACTTTGGATGGTTGTTAAGCAACAGATCCTAAGTCAAGGAGCAGTGATGTATTTTGCTGTTCACCTCAAAGGAGCACTTAAGGGAGTTATTAGCAATTATCTGGGAACCACCCTGCGCAACGAAGCAAATAATAATAATAATAATAATTCCTATTTTGGGTGAAATTAAATTTGGCCTCGGGGAACTGGATCCCACCATTTTGGCGGGAATGGAATCCCAGCAGGAAATGGAGCTGCGTCTCCCTTCGTGAGGAACTTTTAGCTTGGCGGCCCTCGGATTTCATCCTGTCAGTTTCTGCCCGTTTGCCCAACCTATCAAGATGATTTTATACTCCGTTTCTGCTTTCTAGAGCATGAGTGATTTATTTAACTTAAGAGCAGGCTGCATGCTGAGTTTGAAGGCTGGGTTAGAAGGAGCAAAATTGCTCAGAGAAAATAAGCAGGAGAATCAGATATGCTGATGATACCAGATGAAAAGAGGGAAACTTCAAGAAGCAACGGGTGGAAACTGAAAAAAAGATGATTTGGGGACTGGAGGCTAAAGCATACGACGAACGGTTGCAGGAACTGGGCATGGCTAGTCTAGTGAAGAGAAGGACCAGGGGAGACAGGATAGCAGTCTTCCAATATCTCAGGGGTTGCCCCATAGAAGAGGGAGTCAAGCTATTCTCCAAAGCACCTGAGGGCAGAACAAGAAGCAATGGGTGGAAACTAATCAAGGAGAGAAGCAACTTAGAACTGAGGAGAAATTTCCTGACAGTGTGAACAATTAATCAGTGGAACAGATTGCCTCCAGAAGTTGTGAATGCCCCAACACTAGAAGTTTTTAAGAAGAGAGTGGACTGCCATCCATCAGATATAGGGTCTCCTGCTTGGGCAGGGGGTTGGACTAGATGACCTACAAGGTCCCTTCCAACTCTGTTAATCTGTATCTAGAACTAAAGAGAAACTTGTATAATGTATGCATCACATAATGTGTGTGTAGCATATGCATCATATAATGTATGTGTAATGTACGCATTATATAATGTATGTATAGTGTATGTATAATGTATGCATTATATTTACTTTTGTAAGGGATGCAAGAATATATCAGAAGCCTTCTAGGGGGTATAGAAAAAGTTAGGGACCACTGGTCTAGAAGATTTACTTAATAACCGGGGGTTACTCATTTAACAGCAGGGATTCGCTTAGCCATCGTGGCAGGGAAAGTTGTAAAACAGGACAAAGAGCACACTTCACCCATTGTCCCACTCACCATAACCTACTACTAGATAAAGTAGAAGAATGTGGGTTAGACAGCATCACCACCAGATGGATTCGTAGCTGGCTGACCAACTGCACTCAACGTGTAGTCCCCAATGGAACTGCATCTACATGGAAGGAAGTATGCAGTGGAGTCCCCCAAGGCTCTGTTTTAGGCCCAGCACTCTTCAACATCTTCATCAATGTTTTGGATGAGGGGATAAATGGGGAACAAATTTGCAGACGACACCAAGCTGGCAGGAATAGCCAACACTCCAGAAGATAGGCTTAAGATACAGAAAGATCTTGACAAACTTGAACATTGGGCACTATCTAACAAAATAAAATTCAACGGTGAAAAGAGTAAGGTTCTACATTTAGGCAAGCAAAATGAAATGCACAGGTACAGTATAGGTGGTACCTTGCTATTGAGCAAGGTTATTACTACTGAGTAGTAACTGTGAAAGGGATCTTGGAGTCCTAGTGGACAACCATTTAGATAGGAGCCAGATGTGTGCAGCAGCTGCCTTCCAACTCTGCTGTTGTATTGTATTGTATTGTATTGTATTGTATTGTATTGTATTGTATTGTATTGTATTGTATAACTAGACGTACCCGGCCACGCGTTGCTGTGGCCCAGTCTGGTTAAATGGCCAACCAATCTGTGTGTACATCTACACCTGCACACACAACCACTGTATAACTCCCAACCTACCTACCTACTGTATTTCTCCCTCTCTCCTCTACCTCCCTCCCTCCCTCCCTCCCTCCCTACCATATTTCTCCCTTTCTCCCTCTACCTACCTACCTACTGTATTTCTCCCTCTCCCACTACTGACCAACCCACCTACCTACCTATCTACCTACCTACCTACCGCATTTCTCCCTCCCTCTCTCTATTCCTATAGCTGCCTACCTACCTACCTACTGTATTTCTCCTTGAATCTTATGGACAGAGTATTATATGTCATAAAGGATGACATAATACCTGTGGCCCACTGCTCTCTCTGTATCCATCTACCTACCCTTTTTACAATTTTTTACATTTCCGTTGTGTGTACCTGGCACAGGTGTGACATCTACATAATCTGTATATATTTATCATTGGTGCCGTACTTGAAAGGAACGTTGTGTGAAAATTTGGAAGCGATCGGTGCAGGACTTTCCGAGATTAGCGGTGTTGAACCAACTCTTGTTCCATTTTTATTTCTGTAGATTTGCGGGGGTCGTAAGTTGAGGACGACCTCTACTCTGTGCGGGCCCAGTTCTCCCCTCGGGAGAGGCGGGGGGGGGGTTCCCAGAGGGTCGAGGGGTCGAGCGGAGGACCTTTTAGGAGCCCCGGGAAGAAGGAGGAGGAGGAGGAGGCGGCGGCTGCTGACCGGGGAAAGCCAAGAACGCAGCCAGGCCGGGGATTCAACTCCGAAGCGGGGAGGCGCCCAGCCCTTCCCCCGCGCAGCTGGGTTGGCTCTCGGGGCAGCGCCGCCCGGCCTCCGCCTCCCTCTCCTCCCCGCTTGGCCGTCCCGGCGCCGCCTGCCCCGCCCCGGTTTCCGCTGGCAGCCCAGCCGTGCCGAGCCGAGCCAAGCCAGCAGAGCGGTCCCCGGGCCGCGGTGCCTCCGTCCGGCAAGGCGGTAAGCGCGTCGGGAGAAGGGAAAGCCGCGGCTGGCCGGGCGCTCATCGCCGGAGGGCAGCCAGGCCGGAGGAGCCAGCTGGATCGGCTCGGAGGCCGGGGAGAGGTGGGGGGCTCCGTCCCGGGGGTGGCTGGGGTGGGTGTGGGGGTCTCCCGCCAGCGCGATCGCCCCGGTCCTGAGTGGCTGCGGAGAGGGGCGCCCGGACGGAGGGTGGGAGGCTGGGGCTCCATCCCGAAAGGAGGAGGCCCGGGAGGGGGGCTGGATTTGGTTGCCCCCCCCTCCTCCTCCTCCTTCCCCCCCCCCTCCTCCTCCGGCCGCTCTTGCTCCGAATTGCGAGGAGGAGCTTGGATTTGGGCAACTTCGGTCGGGTTGGCTTTTGAGTCGCGAGTCTTGGCGAGCGCCTTCCCACTCTGGCGGCGCCTGGAGAAATCTCTCTCTGTCTCTTCCTATTGTCTGTCTGTCTGATTGTCTTTCTGTTTGTCCACCCACCCACCCACCTACCTACCCACCCACCTAGCGGTACCTATCTGTCTGCCTGTATCTATCTATCTCTGTTTATCTTATTTATCTTCCTATTTATTATCTACCTTCCTATCATCCTTATCTATCTAACTATTATCTTGCCACCTACCTACCTACCTACTGTATGTCTCCCTCTCTCTCTATCCACCTACCTACCTACCTACCTACCTACCTACCTACCTACCTACCTACCTACCTACTGTATGTCTCCCTCCCTCTCTATCCACCTACCTACCTATCTACCTACCTACCTACCTACCTACTGTATGTCTCCCTCTCTCTCCATCCACCTATCTACCTACCTACCTACCTACCTACTGTATGTCTCCCTCTCTCTCTATCCACCTACCTACCTACCTACTGTATGTCTCCCTCTCTCTCTATCCACCTACCTACCTACCTACCTACCTACCTACCTACCTACTGTATGTCTCCCTCCCTCTCTATCCACCTACCTACCTACCTACCTACCTACCTACTGTATGTCTCCCTCCCTCTCTATCCACCTACCTACCTACTATATGTCTCCCTCTCTCTCTATCCACCTACCTACCTACCTACCTACCTACCTACCTACCTACCTACCTACTGTATGTCTCCCTCCCTCTCTATCCACCTACCTACCTACCTACTGTATGTCTCCCTCCCTCTCTATCCACCTACCTACCTACCTACCTACCTACCTACCTACCTACCGTATGTCTCCCTCCCTCTCTATCCACCTACCTACCTACCTACTGTATGTCTCCCTCTCTCTCTATCCACCTACCTACCTACCTACCTACCTACTTACCTACTGTATGTCTCCCTCCCTCTCTATCCACCTACCTACCTACCTACCTACCTACCTACCTACCTACCTACCTACCTACTGCATTTCTCCCTCCCTCTCTCTATCCCTATAGCTGCCTGCCTACCTACCTACTGTATTTCTCCTTGAATCTTATGGACAGAGTATTGTGACATTTTGTATTATGTCATCCTGTGGCTCACTGCTCTCTCTGTAGCCATCTACCTACATTTTTTACATTTCCGTTGCATGTACCTGGCACAGGTGTGTAGATCTACACCTGCACACACAAACACATACACACAACCACCATATAACCCCCAACCTACCTATCTACCTACTGTATTTCTCCCTCTCTCTATCCCTATAGCTGCCTACCTACCTACCTACCTATCTTATGGACAGAGTATTTTATGTCATAAAGGATGATATAATACCTGTGGCCCACTGCTCTCTCTCTATCCATCTACCTACCTTTTTTAC
The DNA here is from genome assembly GCA_039707465.1 of Rhabdophis nuchalis. Lineage (NCBI taxonomy): Eukaryota > Metazoa > Chordata > Lepidosauria > Squamata > Natricidae > Rhabdophis > Rhabdophis nuchalis. The sequence continues at coordinate 23,434,639 of CM077656.1, read as the reverse complement.
AATTTTTTTCATTTCCGTTGCGTGTACCTGGCACAGGTGTGACATCTACACAATCTATATATATCATTGGTGCCGTATTCGAAAGGAACATTGTGTGAAAATTTGGAAGTGATGGGTGCAGTACTTTTGGAGATTAGCGGTTTTGAACAAACTCTTGTTCCATTTTTATTTATATAGATGGATTCCGTTACGCCATTATTCCTTTATTCTGTTATTCCCTTACTATGTTCCATTATTCTATTACTGTTATTCTGTTACTCTGTTATTCTGTTACTTTCTTACTGTTACTCTGTTATTCTATTATTCTGTTACTGTTATTCTGTTACTCTGTTACTTTATTACTCTATTATTCTGTTACTGTTATTTTGTTATTCTTTTTTTACTCTGTTTTTTTTTTTGTTGCTCTGTTGTTCCATGGTCACGTGATCAAAATTCGGACCCTTGGCAAGGGTTGCAGTGTCCAGGGGGGGTGTATCCTGCGATCCCATTTTGTGACCTTCGGACAAGTAAAGTCAAAGATTCACTTACCCACCATGTTAACTAACTTAACGACGGCAGTGATTGACTTAATAACCGTGGCAGGGAAGGTTGCAAAACAGGGCAAAACTCAACAACGGTCTCTCTTAGCAACAGACATTTTGCACCCAACTGCAGTCGTAAGTCGAGGACTACCCATACCAGTGTATTTCTTACACTACCTGCCGCCTGGCTGCCGTGGGATTGAGTCCTCTGGAAGCATCATTCTTGGAGGGGTGGGGCTGTTTTGCCTCTTCCGTTTCTCGGCTCCAGTCACATGGTTTGGCTACTGGACCGAAGAGTGGGAGCCTTGCGGAAATTTAATCATTGACTGTGCTTTCTGACCTGTTCTTTTTTAGTTCAATGACTCGTTTCCTCCTTCAGGATTGTAACTCAAGTATTTCTGGAAGCAAAAAAGAAAAAAGCATGCAGCAGTCTTAAGCTGAGCTAAACTGAATTTAAATGGGTGGCCTTCAAGAGATATTTTATATCTTGCAGCTTCTACATTCCTATAACTTTGGGTTACGCTGAACAAGCCGTTCTCTTAGTCCCAATTTGCTGGCTGTTTCCCCTCCATAAATATTTCCGTTTTCATCAGGAAGTTCTTCTACCTGTAGGGTCAATCTGATTAGGATATCCTGTTAGATACCTATGGAGATTCTCCCATCATCCAGGATGTTAGCAACTCTGGGTTCAGAACAAGTGTTAAGACTCTGGTCCCTTAACCAGGGTTAGCAAATAAATGCGGAATAGTGTAATTCACCGGACAGTTAAAGAGATACGTTGCTGTAAACCACAAACAAACTCTAACACAGTGATAGTAAGAAAATAAATAGTCTTTATTTGTAGCAACTAAAATGCTTCTTCCGACTAACTTCTCAAACAATGATAACAGTCCTTCACCAAACAAAGTTTATCTCACAGTGATGCAAAACAATCCTCCTTCTTCACAGTTCAGCTTCTCCAACGGCAATCAGGTAAACCAGGAATCACAAGGAATCGAACAGGGAATGAGCTGCATTCCTGACCTTGATTATATAGCATAGCTGATACTCATAGCCAATCAGATTCAATCAGAATTTAAGACAGTTCTTACAGCTACATAACTTCTTAAGAACATAGGCTCATATATATTGCCAACCCAATATAAGGCTGAATGTCCTAACACAGGACATGGTTGTCCCCAAGGTGGTTTTTCAGGCGGCAACTGGACTTTCGTGGGTTTTTTTTCTTTTGAAGACGTTTTGCTTCTCATCCGAGAAGTTTCTTCAGCTCTGACTAGTTGGTGGGAAACGGAAGGCTGGATCTTCCTTGCAGACAGCTGGTTATTTGCATCCTTTTATTTATAGTCGTTGAGGCCACTTGGCCCAAGGTCATCCACCCAACTTTCATGCCTAAGGGAGGACTAGAACTCCCTGTCTCCTGGTGATTGACTCGAAGTCACCCAGCCAGCTTTCACGCTTAAGGGAGAACTAGAATTCACCATCTCCTGATGATTGACTCGAAGTCACCCAGCCAGCTTTCACGCTTAAGGGAGGACTAGAACTCCCTGTCTCCTGGTGATTGACTCGAAGTCACCCAGCCAGCTTTCACGCTTAAGGGAGGACTAGATTTCACCATCTCCTGGTGATTGACTTGAAGTCACCCAGCCAACTTTCATGCCTAAGGGAGAATTCACCATCTCCTGATGATTGACTCGAAGTCACCCAGCCAGCTTTCACGCTTAAGGGAGGACTAGAATTCACCATCTCCTGGTGATTGACTTGAAGTCACCCAGGCAGTTTTCATGCCTAAGGGAGGACTAGAACTCCCTGTCTCCTGGTGATTGACTCGAAGTCACCCAGCCAGCTTTCACGCTTAAGGGAGGACTAGAATTCACCATCTCCTGGTGATTGACTCGAAGTCACCCAGCCAGCTTTCACGCTTAAGGGAGGACTAGAACTCACCGTCTCCTGGTGATTGACTCGAAGTCACCCAGCCAGCTTTCACGCTTAAGGGAGGACTAGAATTCACCATCTCCTGGTGATTGACCTGAAGTCACCCAGCCAACTTTCATGCCTAAGGGAGAATTCACCATCTCCTGATGATTGGCCCGAAGTCACCCAGCCAGTTCTCATGCCTAAAGAAGGACTAGAACTCACCGTCTCCTGGTGATTAGCACAAAGTCGTTCAGCCGGCTTTCATGCCTAAGGTGGGACTAGAACTTATATTCTGCTAGCGATTGGCACTTAGTCACCCAGCTGGCTTTCATGCCTAAGGCGGAACTAGAACTCACCGTCTCCTGGTGATTGGCCCAAGGTCACCCAGCCAACTTTCCTGCTTAGAACTAGAATGCAGTCTCCCAATTTCTAGCTTGGTGTTTTAACCACTAGACCACACTGGCTGTGCATTTCATTGGCTGACAGCTTGCAGCGTTGCTCATTTATTTGGCACTGAGAGCGGAGGTTCCATATATATATATTTTTAAAAAAACAGCTTTATTTTTTTAAAAACGTGCCTCTCCCTCACCTTCACCAAAGTCATCTTCGTTGTCTCTGACCACCGAACAAATGAAACACAGATTGAGCCTCCTGGTTAGCGCATGTTTCGTGGGCAGCATCCAACACTCCTTCAGGCGGGAGCAGGCAAGGCGTGTGGCATTTTGCTCCCAGAGATGGAGAAGCCTACATCTGGACAACAGCTGTGCCCCTCCCCCATCTTTCCAGGCTCTGCAGCCTGCATAGATCAAACCAGCCGCTTTTTGTTTTTAAGTCAGATGCTTCCCTGAACTCAAAGCATACGACGTCGGTGGCATTCCCGCTATTCACGAGAGATGGTGTACCACCAAAGCACGGCTTGCTTGATATGACCCGTTCTCGACGCCTCTGATTTCCGGGAATCGGCGCTTTATTTTCACAAGAATGGACAGATTTTCTTTCCACTTGGCCCTAGGATTTGTTGAAGTACAGCAGTGGCGGGATTCAATTTTTCTTTTCTTTTTTTCACTACCAGTTCTGTGGGGGTGGCTAGGTGGAGAGGTTTCGTGTGACTGAGTGGGCGTGGCCAGCTTGACGTCAGTCACGCCTGCGCCCGCTCAGTCACCTGACCCCCACCCCCACCTAGCCACGGCCACAGAAAAAGGTAGGAAAAAAATTGAATTTCTACCTATTTTCTCGCCAGGCATGGTCAAATCCAGTAGTCGGCAAACTGCGGCTCGTGAGCCACAAGCGGCTCTTTGGCCCCTCGAGTGAGGCTCTTCCTCCGCTGGGCAGACTCCGCCTGTTGCATAGGCGGCGGCTGCTGCTGCTGCCCCCAAACCCTGCGACGCGCAGCTCCCGCCGTCCGAGGTTGCCCAGCAGGAGTGTTGGGCAGGACGGCCGGGTTGCGTCTCCACCGGCTCCCTCCGATGGCCACCGTGGCACACTTTCTGGGGCTGCCTGCCACATGGGGCTGGGAGGGAGGTGGGCGTGCGGCGCCCGGATGGCCTTGGCGGCGCTTAAGGTAGCCGCAGTCTCGGGTGCTCCTGACTAATGAGTTTGCCCACCACTGGTCTAATCTGTCTCTAGGACACCTCCTTCTCCTCCTCCTCCTCCATGCCGCCCTGCTCTCCCTTCACCAGTCACACAAGCCGCCCAGTTTCCCCTCCCTCAGCGGCTCCGGTCCTCGCCCCGCTTCCTCCCCCAACACCGCCTCTTTCTTTGGGCTGCTTACTTTCCTCCCGCAACGGCTAGTCTGGACTCAACGGAAGGCAAGCTGACCTCTGGTAGTTTTCGGTGGCCTCCATCCAGCCGCCGCTGCCGGGAAGCGGCTGGCAAAGAGTCAGCAGCTAGGACACTTCTAGCAATTGCATGGAAAAAAGAGAGCAGGCCGCCAAAAACTACGGGAGGTCGCCAAAAAAGCCGCTGCCCTCGCCACCCTGTTCTTCGCATTGCCACGCTTGTGCTTCCGGCAAGTCCCCTCTGGCGCGGCAGGCAATCTACCTCTGAAGTACAGGTAGCCCTTTGACTTACAAGTTCATTTACTGACGGTTTGAAGCAGTGGCGGGTTCCGGACCCCGTTGGGCCCGGCGTCGCCCACCTGGGGGCACGCGGCGTGCCCATGCATCGTACCTACCTGCGACTCTTCCGCAAGCCTCCGCTCCAGCTGCTCCAGCTGCTCAGAAATTTTGGTCATACGTAGAGGACTCCCCGTGTTGATGCCCAGAATTTACGCAGCAAAATAAGGCAGCCAATTTATAGCACCCAGAAATATTCCTATCATTCCTTCTATGAACGATTGCATTAAAAAGAGAAATACTTGATGAGTTGCGATCGGTTCTTGGGAAGTGATCTGTCGTGAATTTAAATTCCTTTTTAAGATGCTCAGAGAAAGGGGAAAAAAACGAAATTAATTTGGCACTCTCTCAACTTATTAGAACTAGATAAATTTTGCTCCCAGACGTTATTTCTCTTAACTGAAGTTCGTATATTAAAACCCAGATGAAGCTCCTGGCTAGTTATTTTTCTTCTAAAGAACATAAAAGCTGTTTTTAGTGCAATTGAAGAGTTTTCCAGGCAAAAGAATTAATGGCCGTCATCCTGCAAAAGTCATTGTGTAAATTGATGGCTCAGCTAGTGTAACCATTCCATTAATTTTGTTCTTCAATGTCCGTTCTGAAGCTCACTTTTTACAGATAGTCCTTGGCTTACCACCACAATTGAGGCCGGAAGGATGGTTGTAAGGTGTGCCAGTCGTTAAGCGGGTCAGCATGTGGCCAGGCCCAATGTTGCAATCACAGTTGTAAAGTGAGCATGGCAGTTGTTAAGCAAACTCATTGCCCACTTAACCAATGTGCTATTAATTCCATGGCAGCAGTGGTTCGTGTCGCAACTGCAGCAGGAAGTGTTATGAAATGAGGCAAAACTCATGTAACAAACTATCTTGCTTAGCGATTGAAATTTTGTGAAATCGATTGTGATCGAAATAGAGGACCACCTGGTATGCAGGGTGTCTAAATCAGGGGTCGGCAACCGGCAGCTCTGGAGCTGCATGTGGCTCTTTCATCCCTCTGCTGTGACTCCCCGTTGCCAGTCAGCACCACAATTTTGAGTGGAGCTTCCAGTTAGGGGTGAGTGGAAAGCACGGCGTTCGAGGAGGAGACTCTATGGCAGGGGGCGGGTTTTCCAGTCAGCTCCACAATTAATAGGGCTTTCGGTTAGGACAGGTAGAGGAAAAAGGACGCTGCACTAGGAGGAGACTCTATGGTGGGGGAAACTGGACATCCAGTCGGCTCCAGAATTAGGCTTCTGGTTAGGACCTTTGTGGCTCCCGGTGTTTTCTTTGGTGGGAAACGGGTCCAAATGACTCTTTGAATGTTTACGCTTGACAAGCCCTGGTCTAAATCTTTGGGCCCCTGAAGGGTCCCTTCTGATTCTTTAATTGCATGGCTCCATTTTTGGGAATCCTGCGCTGCCGCTGCCCCAGGTTGTGCTGTCCTTTGTGGGTGTATTTGGTGTGCAAGAGTCAGATTGCGGGAAGCTTTTATTACTGCATTTCAATGCAAAGCTGACCTCCCCACCCCCTGCTCCCCCTCCCGGCTGCTTTGACGTATCCCTGAAGATTAAGGATAAAGCTGGAAAGGGAAATATTATCTACCCACCTGGACCGTTTGTCAGGGAAGGCGGGATATAAATCAAAAGGAAAAACAAAATAGCTGGCTCTTTCATTCCAGCCCTTCTCTGATGGGAAATGACAGCTGTACCACTCACAGGCTTCTGTTCAATTACTGTGCAAAACCAGGAGGTGGAAATAAATATATATACGCTGTCAGATGTTATCAGATTGATATCCTCCGGGAGGCCCTTCCGGGCAGGGATATGGCTGGGTAACCAGTAGCCTACATTTTCTCACTGGTAAGAGCAGCGAGAAAAATGCTTCCTCGGAGCGATCGAAAGAGACATTCTCATTCTATATCCAGGGTGTTAAAAATGTAATAAACACACATTGCTGCAGAATAGAAATGAAGGGGATTGACAGCTACAGAACACGGCTGCTTTTCAGTAGGTGTTTAAACCAGAGGTGAGATTCAGCCGGTTTGTGCCGGTTTGGGCAAACTGGATGCTAATTTTACACCTGGTTCACTGAACCAGTAGTTGCAAGGACTGAATATCCAACATCTTCTTAAAGACTTCCAGTGTTGGGGCATTCGCAACTTCTGGAGGCAACTTCTGTTCCACTGATTCATTGTTCTAACTGTCAGGAAATTCCTCCTCAGTTCTAAGTTGCTTCTCTCCTTGATTAGTTTCCACCCATTGCTTCTTCTCTTACCCTCAGGTGCTTTGGAGAATAGCTTGACTCCCTCTTCTCTGTGGCAGCCCCTGAGATATCGGAACACTGCTATCATCTCTCCTCTAGTCCTTCTTTTCATGTTCTACCTGATCATCTTGCTTCTTAAGAAGGAGTTGAGGAAAACTGGTTGGATATTTTAATTTATGAGAACCACGGATCTTCTTGTTTGCAGCACAGTAGCTTATTTTTTTAATTTTTTTGAAGGAGTTTTGGGAAGAAGGTGCCCTTTCTGGATTTTCATTTCTACTTCCTGGGCATCTTGAAGTGAAGGAAATCGTGCATCATTGATGGGTTGTATCCACTGAAGTCCCTGAAGATAACAGCCTTACAGAATGTTAGCAACTCTGGGATCAGAACCAGTGTCACAACTCTGGTCCCATAACCAGTGTTAGCAAATGAATGGGGAATAGGGTAATTCATCGGACAGTTAAAGAGATACGTTGCTGTAAATCACAAACAACCTCTAAAACAGTGATAGTAAGAAAATAAATAGTCTTTACTTTGTAGCAGCTAAAATGCTTCTTCTGACTAACTTCTCAAACAATGATAACAGCCCTAAACCAAACAGAGTTTATCTCACAGTGATGCAAAACAATACTCCTTCTTCTTCTTCAATGGCAATCAGGAAAACACAGGAAATCACAAGGAATCGAACAGGGAATCAGCTGCATTCCTGACCTTGATTATATAGTATAGCTCAGGGGTCCCCAGCCTTTGCAACTTTAAGTCTGAAGGACTTCAGCTCCCAGAATTCTCCAGCCAGCAAAGTTGCAAAGGTTGGGGACCTCTGGTATAGCTGATACTCATAGCCAATCAGATTCAAACAGTTCTTAAAGCTACATAACTTCTTCAGAACACAGGCTCATATATATTGTTAACCCAATATAAGGCTGCATATCCTAACACAGAGTTACAGCTTCTTGGGGCTGTAAACAAACGTTGTTGTTGTTATCATCATCATCATCATCATCATCATCATCATCATCATCATCATCATCATCATCATCATCATCATTATTATTTTTGCAATCTCATCTTTTAAACCCAAAAGATAAACAATAACAGCCAGGTCACTTTTGCTTACAGAGAGCCACAAACAACAGAGGCAATCTTTCTAAACTGTAAACATGAGTTTAGGATGGTGCCTCCAGCAAACACACTTTCTGTTCAGACCATGATCACATGCGGTTTAATAATGCTCTTTCTTTTCCTTTGCTGTGAGTCTTTTCCTTTGACAGCAGTGGAGAAGAATTGATTGACTGGACGATGCGGATTATTTAACAATAGATGCTTGTCCGGAGATCGTGGCTTAGATTCAGCTGGTACCAGGAGGAGGAAAACCTTCAGGAAATGCAGCCATCAAACCTTGTTTAGAATGATAGAATAACAGAGCTGGAAAGGGATCGTGGAGGTCTTCTAGTCCAACCCCCTGTTTAGGCAGGAAACCCCTACATCACAAATGATTATCTTCTTAAAAACTTCCAGTGTTGGAGCATTCACAACTTTTGGAGGCAAGTTGTTCCACTGATTAATTATTCTAACTACCAAGAAATTTCTTCTTAGTTCTACATTGCTTCTCTCCTGGATTAGTTTCCACCCATTGCTTCTTGTCCTGCCCTCTGGTGCTTTGGAGAATAGCTAGATTCCTTCTTCTTTGTGGCAGCCTCTGAGATATTGGAAGAGTGCTATCTTGTCTGTCCTAATCCTTCTTTTCATTAAACTAGACATACCCAGCTCCTGCAACTGTTCTTCATATGTTTTAGTCTCTAGTCCCCTCATCATCTTGGTTGCTCTTCTCTGCACTCTTTCCAGAGTCTCCACATCTTTTCTACACCGTGGAGACCAAAACTGAATGCCGTATTCCAAGTGTGGCCTTACCAAGGCATTATAAAGTGGTATTAACCCTTCACGTGATCTTGATTCTATCCCTCTGTTGATGCAACCTAGAACTGTGTTGGCTTTTTTGGCAGCTGCTGCCCACAGCTGGCTCCTATTTCAATGGTTGTCCACTAGGACTCCAAGATCCCTCTCACAGTTACTACTATTGAGCAAAGCACCACCTATACTTTACCTGTGCAGTTTCCCTCTAAAGTGAAAAACAATGTTAGGAGATTGAAGGTTGGCTGAATTTAAAAGGTAAAGGTCCCCCTCGCACATATGCGCTAGTCGTTCCAGACTCTAGGGGGCAGTTCTTATCTCCATTTCAGAGCCAAAGAACCAACACTCTCCGAAGACATCTCCGTGGTCATGTGGCCAGCATGTCTCAACGCTGAAGGCGCACGGAATGCTGTTACCTTCCCACCAAAGGTGGTCTTTATTTTTCTACTTGCATTTCTTACGTGCTTTCAAACTGCTAGGTTGGCAGAAGCTGGGACGAGTCACAAGACCTCACTCCATTACGCGGCGCTAAGGATTCGAACTGCTGAACTGCTGACCTTTCTGATCAACAAGCACAGCGTCTTAGCCACTGAGGGATTCGAACTGTTGATCTTTCTGATCGTTTTAGCCATTCATTGATTGGAAAATAAGGACAGGGTAGATTCCAAAATATGACAGGAGTGGACTTAAAGCACCACTGAATTACAACCATAATTACATTATGGCCACTTGCCTTGTCATCGGACGATCCTTTTGAAGTAACACATAGGATGCAACCCGTGGGGAAGGACAGTAATCAAAAGAACTTGGAGAAGAGGATTAAGAGAAAAGACAGACTCGCTAAAATTAATTTACATCCATCCCACGCCTGTAAGCGCATCCCCTGTTTACTATCTGGCACGCAGCCGAGTTTTTAATGACCTCCATACTACAGCAATTCAAAATTGTCTTTTTCTGCACCTCTCTCTCTCTTTTTTTTTTTAAAGTAAATTTAATAAAAAAAATTATCTTGTTTTTTTTAAGTTTTTATTAAATTTTAAACATTATAACAACACATACAATACTTCACCCTGTGCTATACATAAGAAAGGAAGATTTGGTTCTTCGGATATATCCTCATGATCTCCAAAATCCACGTTCTCTGGGTACAGGTACTGAAGCGTCCAAATTTCCAAGCGCATAGTCCACAAATGGTTTCCAAGTTTTCCAAAAAATATCTTCTTTATAAATACCATTTCTAAATTTAATATCACATGTCATTTTATCATTTAAAGCTAATTTCCACATTTCACAATACCACTCTTCTATTCTAAAATTCACATCTAATTTCCAATATCTAGCTATTATAATTCTACTCATTATAATCATAATTCTAATCAGTTCTTTCTCATATTTTGTTAGTTCTGTTTCCTTAATTATCAACAATAATATAGTTTCTGATCTCAATATTATTATTTTCTCCATCATTTCAAATATCATTTTCTCCAATTGTTGCCAAAGCTTTTTAACTTTATCACATTTGTACCACATATGTTCATAAGTCCCTAATTCCATATCACGTCTCCAACATTTTTTACTCTCTTTTTGAGAATCTTCTCAGCTTCCTTTTCCCATTCGTATTCAGGTCCTCGCCCCTCTTAGCATCGTAGAGTCTGCAACGAGGGCTTGCAAATCTTTCCGCTCTCACCAACCACATGGTGTCTGCTGCACCCACGTTCAAATCCCTACCCAACATGCTTCTGTCACCATCAGCACCTTGCCACATATATATCATAAATGCATTAAACAGCCAAGAGGACCTCGTAGATCCTCGCCTGACACCCTCTGCCCCTCCTTAGGCGTTCTGTTTATTCTCGCACAGAGTTTATTCTGTGCACGAGAGGCAGGAGGAGAAGGAGCGATGGATGGAAACGAATCGAGACGCAACCTAGAACTAAGGGTAAATTTCCTGGAGGTGTTGTGGCCAATGCAGCTGGCAGCCGAGTTGGACAGTGAGGAGGTTGGTGGTGGTGGGGGAACATGGGCCAGTCCTGGGGACTGAGGAAAGCTGAGACGAGGGCTCTGTGTCGGAGGCTAGACAGCAGTGAGTCAGAAGAACAGTTGGAGCCTGTTCCCAGTGTGTGCATGTGCAGAGCTGCCAGAAGACAAGAACTAAGAAAGCAGGGTCGACTTAAGAGTAAAGCCACACCATGGATGTGATTGGCCCCTCCCATAGGAAACAAGAGAGGAGGGATTGGGGAGGGGTCTTTTGCAGGAAACAATTTGTTCACTCGGTCGTGTCAAGAGTGGAAAGTTCTGTTTGTGACTACATGAGATTCTGCTCCAAGTTTCGCTTTGACCTGTGTTTGGAAACTAGTTATCTGGCAGTGCTCCAGGCGAGATAAGGTGCGTGTGGATAAACCTTCCTCTGAAAGGCTGTTTGCTAAGCCTTGCTGACTGCGAAGGAAAGGAATTCAACAGTCGTGTAATTAAAAGAGGTTTTGTCGGGACCAAGACTTTGCTTCTGGCTTTCTAAGGAAGCCTGGGTCAGAACAGACGGTGAGAAGAATAAATTAGTGGAAACAGCTTGTCTCCAGAAGTTGTGGGTACCCCACAGTGGTGGGTTCCGGATCCCATTCCAACCGGTAGACAGATTGGCAGCAATTGTTTTTTTTTCTGTAGTTCTAATTATCCGTTGAAATCTGTGTCTGCCTTGTTTGGTTGCAGTGCCAAACCAGTTACGAATCCATTTGGTGGCGATGCTGTTTATCCCACACGGTTTTCGTTTGCCAAGAAGAAAGTCGTGGTCTACTTCAGGGTTCCCCAACCTTTGCAACTTTAAGTCTGAAGGACTTCAGCTCCCAGACTTCTCCAGCCAGCTTTGCTGGCTGGAGAATTCTGGGAGCTGAAGTCCTTCAGACTTAAAGTTGCAAAGGTTGGAGACCCTTGTACTAAAGCTGGCTGGAGAATTCTGGGAGCTGAAGTCCTTCAGACTTAAAGTTGCAAAGGTTGGGGAACCCCTGGTCTACTTTGTCGAATGCCTTGCTGAAATCCAGGCGCATTACGTCCACGGCATTTCGCTGCTCCACTAACTTAGTCAAAGAACGAAACACGATTTGTTTGGCACGATCCGTTTTTGACAAACCCATGTTTGGCTTCGGTTGGCAACGATTTGTGGGGGAAGCTGACACCCGATGCAGCAAAAGATTACCACTTGTAGCGAAATTAAATTTATCTTTATTAGGTCGCAGGTGTTAGTGCAGGTAAAAATCTGTCCCAGATTTTTTCTGAGTGCCCCAGAAATTGAAATGAAAGAGAATTAATCCACTGGTGGTGAATGTCCCTGTATAACTTGCAATGTAGAAGAACATGGCTTGTGGTTTCTATGGCATCCATACCACAAGGGCGCTATCTGGTTTCGCATGGGGTTTTCCTATATTTCCGTTCCAGGACAGCTGTGGGGAGATCATTAAATCCAGCTAAGGATAAAGCTGTCCTAAATTTGGGGACTGTGACATGATACAAGAATGAGACACTAAATTCCACTCTGCATTTTCTCTGCTGCTTTTAATTCTGATGTCCTTGTCGTCTTTGACCACATTTCAGGAGATCAAGGAGATAAATTCCTCGTGCATCCAATCATATTTGGCCAATGAACCTGTTCTGTTCTGTTCCCTTCCCTTCCCTTCCTTTCTATTCCCTTCCATATTTCCATTCCATTCCATATTTTACATCCCCAATCCATTCCATTCCATTTTATATTTTCTGTTCTGTTACATTCCATCCATCCTATTCTGTTCTGTTCAATTCCATTCCATATTTTCCATTCCATCCCAATCCATATTTTTGTTCTGTTCTGTTTTGTTCCCTTCCATATTTCTATTATATTCCATTCCATATTTTCCATCACAATCCATTTCACTCCATTTCATATTTTCTGTTCTGTTTGTTCCATTCCATCAATTCTGTTCTGTTCCGTTCTGTTCGATTCCATTCCATATTTGCCATCCCATTCTGTTCCAATCCATATTTTTTTCTCCTGTCCTGTCCTGTCCTGTCCTGTCCTGTCCTGTCCTATTCTTCTGAACATCTATTATGTCCAATCTTGCTCTCATCTCCATTTTTTTGCAGGTCTCCTATCATATCCATCTTATCTAGAACTTTCTGCCCTTCATCCTCACAACACCCCTCCCTTCTCCTGCTTCCCATAGGTAGCCTTCATCTCCCATCCAAATTCCGATCCGATCCGATCCCGCTTAGCTTTCTAGGAATTTGGCCCGATTTGCTTGCGGTGAAAAGAGAAGGAGTATCTTTAAAAAAAATAAAAAAAATAAAATAAGGCTTCCCCCGTGTAAAAACGAGGTTAGAAAAACTTGACTTCCCTCCCATCCCCCTCCAAACACAAGTGGACAAATTGCACACTAGATGGCAGTGGAGACAAATCCGGGCCTTGAAACAACAGGAACCAAAAACGTAAAGCTGTCACATCAACATTTGCACCATTTCATATTTATGGAACTCCGCCAGGCGTCCCGAGATCCCCAGGGGGGAATGGATGAGTTTTGTATTTCAGCCGAGCTCGGTAATCGAAGGCAGGTCAGAGGCTTCGAAAGAGACTGTGTTTTACGGGGCCTACGAGCAGGATTTGAAATGGTGGCCAGCCTTTGGCGCCGCCTCCCCAGGCTGCCACCCATCCTAGCCCACCCCAAGCACTCCGTTTTTCTGTCCATCCAGGCGTGTATGTTGGCATTAGGAGCCGCAGCGAAGTGAGCAGACTGCACACAAACACACACACACACATACACATACAACCTCCCAAGTTGACTCCTAAGCTGGACAGCTGCCAGAACCCGGGGTGAAATCCAGCAGTTTTCTGACAGGTTCTGGAGAACTGGTTGCGGAAATGCCACCTCTGGCTGGCCCCAGCGTGGGGTGGGAATGGGGATTTTGCAGTATCCTTCCCCTGGAGTGGGGAGGGAATGGGGATTTTGCAGTATCCTTCCCCTGGAGTGGGGAGGGAATGGAGATTTTGCAGTATCCTTCCCCTGGAGTGGGGAGGGAATGGGGATTTTGCAGTATCCTTCCCCTGGAGTGGGGAGGGAATGGGGATTTTGCAGTATCCTTCCCCTGGAGTGGGGAGGGAATGGAGATTTTGCAGTATCCTTCCCCTGGAGTGGGGAGGGAATGGGGATTTTGCAGTATCCTTCCCCTGGAGTGGGGAGGGAATGGGGATTTTACAGTATCCTTCCCCTGGAGTTGGGAGGGAATTTTGCAGTATCCTTCCCCTGGAGTGGGGAGGGAATGGGGATTTTGCAGTATCCTTCCCCTGGAGTGGAAAGGGAATGGAGATTTTGCAGTATCCTTCCCCTGGGGTGGGGAGGGAATGGGGATTTTGCAGTATCCTTCCCCTGGAGTGGGGAGTTAATGGAGATTTTACAGTATCCTTCCCCTGGAGTGGGAAGGGAATGGAGACACATTGTGTCCGTGCTAGAGAAACTCAGAGCTTGTCTGTGTGGTACTTAACCTTTTGCGTGTGACCTCTTGTATTGCAGAAGAACGAGAGAAAAACGACAGCCCGTTGACCAACTCCATCCATCTGGAGGCCGGAAGTGACGTTGTAGGAGGTATGTCCCCGTATTTGCAATTTTTAACGGGTGCATTTGTAGGTTTGGGTCAGCAGTAGTATTCAGCCAGTATGGACGGGTTCGCCCGAACCGGTAGCGGGCTTTCCGCTCCCCACCATCCCGTCAGAGCTGAAATAGCTTCTCAGATGAGAAGCGAAACATCTTCGAAAGAAAAAAAAAACCAACCCAAGTCCAGTTGCCTCTTGTGGCTCGAAAGTAACAGTTACAGATGTTGCCGGATGCGGGAAGGAGTTAGGGACTTGCACTCTGTTTGCAGAGCGCCTTGTAAAAAAAACAACCCCAGAGCCTCAGCTGCAATGCTCAGGGTTCCCTTCGGAGGCCCGGCTGTGGCTGCCTGTCTTCCCTCCATGCCCATCGTCCTCTTCCCCTTGTTGGCCGGGGAAGGGACAAAAACCGCAGGCCGATCCGTTGAAAGACGTCCACCTTCAGCCAACGCATCGGTTACAAATCCTTCCCAACGCAGCAGCGCCTTTCCCTCCCTCCCTTCTCGGTCGAGAAGTTGGAACAGCTGGAAAAGCGGGTGTTAGAGGTGTGAATTTCCAAGAGGCGAGGGGAGGGAGGGGCGGTTGAACCCAGAAAAACTGTCCGAAGACGGCTCTCGGCTGTCTGTCTTGTCTGGGGAGATTGGCTGCCCTCCCCTGCGCCGTCCGCGGCAGAATTTTCATCCCAGTAGCAGGCATCAAAGGAGGTTTCACTCACGCCAAGTTCCATGCTGATTTCTTTTCTTTCTTTCTTTCTCTTTGGCCATCTTCTTTTGTGGGTTGTTGAATTAACGGAGGGGTCGCCATGCGTGTCCGGCATTAAGTCGCAGGAAACTATCTGTCTCTGATTCCCAATTCATGGGGAACAGCAGTTCCCGGGGGTTGACTGTCTGTTTTCAACCAAGAATAAGATTCCACACCGCATTTGTATGCAGAGGGCTCTTTAAGTAGCATCCAGGACATCTTTGCCCCACATTTTCAGGGTGCCAAAAGAAGTAAAATATATATATATATATAAAAAAAAGAGGAGAATATTCTTAGCTCTGAGTTGAAATGAGGAGCCCTTTGAGGCTCTCTGAGCTGGCTTGTTTTCTTGCAGGCATTTCATTACCATACTGGGTAACGGCATGAGTGCTATTGTAGATAGTAGATAGTAGAGATAGATAGGTGATGGATTAATGATACATAGGTGGGTAGGTAGGTAGGTAGATTACTGATAAGATATAGAGATAGGTAGGTAGGTAGGTAGATAGATTAGATAGATAGAGAGAGAGATTAGGTAGGTAGGTAGGTAGGTAGGTAGGTAGGTAGGTAGATAGATAGATAGATAGATAGATAGATAGATAGATAGATAGATAGATAGATAGATAGATAGATAGATTAGAGAGAGAGAGAGAGAGATTAGGTAGGTAGGTAGGTAGGTAGGTAGGTAGGTAGGTAGGTAGGTAGATAGATAGATAGATAGATAGATAGATAGATAGATAGATAGATTAGAGAGAGAGAGAGAGATTAGGTAGGTAGGTAGGTAGGTAGGTAGGTAGGTAGATAGATAGATAGATAGATAGATAGATAGATTAGAGAGAGAGAGAGAGATTAGGTAGGTAGGTAGGTAGGTAGATAGATAGATAGATAGATAGATAGATAGATAGATTAGAGAGAGAGAGAGAGATTAGGTAGGTAGGTAGGTAGGTAGGTAGGTAGGTAGGTAGATAGATAGATAGATAGATAGATAGATAGATAGATTAGAGAGAGAGAGAGAGATTAGGTAGGTAGGTAGGTAGGTAGGTAGGTAGGTAGGTAGGTAGATAGATAGATAGATAGATAGATAGATAGATAGATAGATAGATAGATAGATAGATAGATTAGAGAGAGAGAGAGATTAGGTAGGTAGGTAGGTAGGTAGGTAGGTAGGTAGGTAGATAGATAGATAGATAGATAGATAGATAGATAGATTAGAGAGAGAGAGAGAGAGATTAGGTAGGTAGGTAGGTAGGTAGGTAGGTAGGTAGGTAGGTAGATAGATAGATAGATAGATTAGAGAGAGAGAGAGAGAGATTAGGTAGGTAGGTAGGTAGGTAGGTAGGTAGGTAGGTAGGTAAGTAGATAGATAGATAGATAGATAGATAGATAGATAGATAGATAGATAGATAGATAGATAGATAGATAGATAGATAGATAGATAGATTACACAATTTTCATGGAGCTTGTGATGTGCTTTACTGTCCCCTTCCTTTCCTGGTACAATCTACCACTCTCTTCAAATTATTTCCGGAATGAAGCAGGAATGACGTTTCCGATTTCTTTGCTTATCAGATTCCCTTTTATTATCCGGGCTAGAGTGTCCCTCGCCATGACAATAGACGCCCAGTTTACAACTCTGGAGTTGAGGCCTCTTTCCCACGCTTTCCCTCGTTCTCCTGCCACGGGAAACTTTCCTTCCGGGGTGGAATTTGCAACCCTGCTTTGGACGGTTGGCGCGAGAGCGAGCTCTTAAGTTAACCAGGCCAGTATCTGTTGCACATTTCTGTGTTGGGCGTTTCCTTTTCCCACCGGGGACAACCGTCATAAATATGAGTCCATTGCCAAGCATCTGCCTTTTGATCCCGTGACCGTGGGGTGAGGGTGGGGGATGCTGCAACGGGTTGTAAGTATGGAAAACAGTCGTGAGTCACTTTTCTCAATGCTGCTTTGAACGGTCGCTAAATGAAGTGTTTGTAAGTTGAGGACTACCTGGATGGGATTATCCGTAATTGAATAACTTGCAATTTTAATCCTTGGCTTGATTTCTTGAATTTATTTGCTAAACTCAGATGCCAACCGTCCCGCGTAGAACTCAGAGGTTGCTTTCAATGCGTTCCTGCTAGTGGCTTCCTCCACCCATGCTTCCTTATCTACAGACTCAGAAATGTGCATGGCTTCCCTCCTGGATGCACTTGGGCCTGGCTCTCCGGCAACTGAAGCTTACGGAGTCCACCCTGCCACCCTTGGGAGCCCAGGGCGGTGTTTTTGGCTCGTCCTTCTCTGGTTGTAGCCCAAGAAGGCTTTTGGCCAGCTCTTCTGGTGCTGGGTGGATCCCCTCGTTGAAGGCTCTCCTAGTTTCTTGGCTCTTCCTCCAGCAGCATCTACTAAAGCAGGGGTCTCCAACCTTTGCAACTGTAAGTCTGAAGGACTTCAGCTCCCAGAATTCTCCAGCCAGCAAAGCTGGCTGGAGAATTCTGGGAGCTGAAGTCCTTCAGACTTAAAGTTGCAAAGGTTGGAGACCCCTGTACTAAAGGACCTAGATAATCCTCACTCTTCCCTCTATCTGTTCTGGCTTTTAAAAAAAAAAAAAGTTCTTTTGTTTTGTGAGCAGTGGTGGCGCAGTGGTTAGAGTGCGGTACTGCAGGCTAAATTCTGCTCACTGCCAGTCGCCCGCAGTTCGACAATTCGATCCTGATTAGCTGAAGGTTGACTCAGCCTTCCGTGCTTTCAAGGTGGGTAAAATGAGGACCCAGATTGTTGGGGGACGGACGGACAATATGTTGACTGTGTAAACTGCTTAGAGAGGGCTGTGAAGCACTGTGAAGTGGTATATAAGTCTAAGTGCTATTGCTACTCCCTCCCTCCCTCCCTCCCTCCCTTCTTTCCTTCCTTCTTCGCTTTCTCATTTTCCTTCCTAGTGGCACAGTGGTTAGAATGCAGGATTGCAGGCTGACTCTGCCCACTGCCAAGAGTTCAAATCTCACCAGGCTCAAGGTTGACTCATCCTTCCCTCCTTCCGAGGTGGGTTAAAATGAGGACCCAGATTGTTGGGGGAGGCCAGAGGCGCTTAGAGAGGGCTGAAAAAGCACCGTGAAGCGGTCCATAAGTCTTAAATGCTATAGCTTAGCAAATTGCTTGCAGAGTTCGACAGTTTTTGGGATTTTCCACTCGGGATGCAGATGCCAAGGAAAGGAATACAGGCAGTCCTCGACTTAACAACAGTCTGATTAGCGACCGTTCAAAGTTACAACATGACTAAAAAAGAAACGCCCAGTTGCCTCTTGAAAATCAGTTCTGGGATGAGAAGTGAAACATCTCCAAGGAAAAACCAAGAAAAGTCCTTTCTTAAAAAATCTTTCGGACGAAACTATGACCTGGATGACTGAGAATCCCTCGGCATTCTTGAAGAGGGGGGGGGGGGGCTTTAGACATCCCTGATTTAAAAGGAGCTATTTTGGCCAGCCCCGGGCAGCGTCTTCTGATTTCTTTTGTTCCGGAGCACACAATTAAGGGGAGGGCGTCTGGGAGCCCTTTGTCTATCTCTCTGAATTTGGATCCCGCTGGCTGACCTCGGCATTCAAGTGAGGAGCCTGCCTCTGCGTGAGGGAGGCCAAATAAGGAAGTCTAACCATATTTAGAAATGAACTTTCAGGAGCTCTTAAAGAGGTTCACCGCTTCAGAAGATCGCGTTCAACGTTCAGGGCTGTGAACTCTTCCAGTCGGTCGGATATTCTCCTCTTTTCCTTGTGGAAGGCCAGCCTTCTGGGCTTGCTAAGACAATGACTGGGACAGCTCGGAAGGAATAGCAGAGGGGACAAAGTGGGGTGGATTTCTCCCCCCCCCTCTCTGGCCCAAGGGGACTGTGGTTGATATATCTACAACCGGGAGTAATTTTGTTGGAAGAAATGTCCATCTGGGTTCAGTTCAGGGGTAAAATCCAGCAGGTTCTGACAGGTCCTGGAGAACCGGTAGCGGAAATTTTCAGTAGTTCGGGGAACTGGCAAATGCCACCTATGGCTGGCTCCAGAGTGGGGTGGGAATGGAGATTTTGCAGTATCCTTCCCCTGTTATGCCTACCAAGCCATGTCCACCAAGCCACACCATGCCCAAGCCATGCTCACAAAACCGGTAGTAAAAAAATTGAATTTCATCACTGGTTCAGTTCCAAGTTCTCTCCTCTCCTCTCCTCTCCTGTCTTCTCTTCTCTTCTCCTCTCTTCTCTTCTCTTTCCGTTCCCTTCTCTTCTCCTGTATATTCTATTCTATTGTATATTCTATTTCTCTCCTCTCCTCTCCTGTCTTCTCTTCTCTTCTCCTCTCTTCTCTTCTCTTTCCGTTCCCTTCTCTTCTCCTGTATATTCTATTCTATTGTATATTCTATTTCTCTCCTCTCCTCTCCTCTCCTCTCTTCTCTTCTCCTCTCTTCTCTTTCCGTTCCCTTCTCTTCTCCTGTATATTCTATTCTATTGTATATTCTATTTCTCTCCTCTCCTCTCCTCTCCTCTCTTCTCTTCTCTTCTCTTCTCCTCTCTTCTCTTCTCTTCTCTTTCCGTTCCCTTCTCTTCTCCTGTATATTCTATTCTATTGTATATTCTATTTCTCTCCTCTCCTCTCCTCTCCTCTCCTCTCTTCTCCTCTCTTCTCTTTCCGTTCCCTTCTCTTCTCCTGTATATTCTATTCTATTGTATATTCTATTTCTCTCCTCTCCTCTCCTCTCCTCTCCTCTCCTCTCTTCTCTTCTCCTCTCTTCTCTTTCCGTTCCCTTCCCTTCTCCTGTATATTCTATTCTATTGTATATTCTATTTCTCTCCTCTCCTCTCCTCTCCTCTCTTCTCTTCTCCTCTCTTCTCTTTCCGTTCCCTTCCCTTCTCCTGTATATTCTATTCTATTGTATATTCTATTTCTCTCCTCTCCTCTCCTCTCCTCTCTTCTCTTCTCTTCTCTTCTCTTTCCGTTCCCTTCCCTTCTCCTGTATATTCTATTCTATTGTATATTCTATTTCTCTCCTCTCCTCTCCCCTCCCCTTTTCTGACAGTTTCAGTTGAGATCAACTGATGAATTTACCTGATGAGTGGCCCATGGATATATTTCAGATTAATTGCAACCTGTGAGTAAGAGGGAGCAGCTGATAAACGGCAGTGTTGTGTGCTTCCTGCCAGAGGCACTTGGAGGGGGATGGGAGGGAAGTGCCAAAATGGCTTGCTCATGGGAACTTCTGAAAACAGCCCCCCCCCCCACCTCAACCTTCCTTCAGCTCCAGCTGTTCAGGGGCTCAAGCCATTCTCTCCTCTTTCTTCCTGCAGCTGTTGCTCCATCAGGATGGTTTCAAATACCACACTCCTCATTAGTGCCAGTGGAGTTCCTTCTGCTCCAGAGGGAATAAACCCTCCACTCGATTGGGGAGGGGGAAAGTGTCTCATGGGGTGGGGGTGGGGGGTTCTTTCCTTTTCTTACTAGCATATGTACAATACAATACAATACAATACAATACAATACAATACAATACAATACAATACAATACAATACAATACAATACAATACAATACAATACAATACAATACAATACAATACAATACAATACAATACAATACAATACAATACAATACAATACAATACAATACAATACAATAGCAGAGTTGGAAGGGACCTTGTAGGTCTTCTAGTCCAACCCCCTGCGTGGGCAGGAACCTTATACCATTTCAGACAAATGGTTATCTAACATCTTCTTAAAGACTTCCAGGGTTGGGGCATTCACAACTTCTGGAGGCAAGCTGTTCCAGAGGTTAATTATTCTGACTGTCAGGAAATTTCTCCTTAGTTCTAAGTTGCTTCTCTCCTTGATTAGTTTCCACCCATTGCTTCTTGTCCTGCCCCCAGGTGCCTTGGAGAATCGTTTGACTCCCTCTTCTTTGTGGCACCCTCTGAGATATCGGAACACTGCTATCATGTCTTCCCTGGTCCTTCTCTTCATCAAACTTTAGAGATTAGAGGACTGGAGACTAAGACATATGAAGAACGGCTGCAGGAACTGGGTATGTCTAGTTTGATGAAGAGAAGGACCAGGGGAGACATGATAGCAGTGTTCCGATATCTCAGAGGGTGCCACAAAGAAGAGGGAGTCAAACTTTTCTCCAAGACACCTGGGGGCAGGACAAGGAGCAATGGGTGGAAACTAACCAAGGAGAGAAGCAACTTAGAACTAAGGAGAAATTTCCTAACAGTTAGAACAATTAACCTCTGGAACAGCTTGCCTCCAGCAGTTGTGAATGCCCCAACCCTGGAAGTCTTTAAAAAGATGTTAGACAGCCATTTGTCTGAAATGGTATAAGATTCCTGCCCATGCAGGGGGTTGGACTAGAAGACCTACAAGGTCCCTTCCAACTCTGCTATTGTATTGTATTGTAAACTAGACATACCCAGCTCCTGCAGCCGTTCTTCATATGTTTTAGTCTCCAGTTCCCTAATCATCTTGGTTGCTCTTCTCTGCACTCTTTCCAGAGTCTCCACGTCTTTTCTACATCGTGGTGACCAAAACTGTATGCCGTATTCCAAGTGTGGCCTTACCAAGGCATTATAAAGTGGTATTAACACTTCACGCGATCTAGATTCTATCCCTCTGTTGATGCAGCCCAGAACTGTGTTGGCTTTTTTGGCAGCTGCTGCACACTGCTGGCTCATATTCAAATGGTTGTCCACTAGGATTCCTAGATCCCTCTCACAGTTGCTACTATTGAGCAAGGTACCACCTATACTGTAGTTGAAGGAAATGTTCTTTTTCCTTCTGCAACTTTTCTTTTCCTGGATTCATCCATGGTTGGCTTACCTGGAGGGTTGAAAAGCTCAATAAATCGCAGGCATCACACATTGGAGGTTGTGACACACATTTTGAGCGACAGGGAGCCGCAGCAGGGAGATGAAAGAGCCACATGCGGCTCCAGAGCCACAGGTTGCTGACCCCTGATCTAAAGGGGCTGCCCCAAAGAAGAGGGAGTCAAGCTATTCTCCAAAGCACCTGAAGGCAGGAGAAGAAGCAACGGATGGAAACTAAGGAAGGAGAGAAGCAACCCAGAACCAAGGAGAAATTTCCTGACAATGAGCACAATTAACCAGTGGAATGGCATGCCTCCATAAATTCTGGACTGGGAGTTTTTAAGAAGAGACAAGAGCCATTTGTAACCTTAGGGAGACCACGCCTGGAATAGTTTTGGTCACCTCCTTATAAAGAAAGATGGTGAGATTCTGGAATGAGTGCAGAGAAGAGCATCCAAGAGGATTAGAGGGCTGGAGGCTAAAACATACGAAGAACGGTTGCGGGAATTGAATAGGTCCAGTCGAGTGAAAAGAAGGTGACATGATAGCAGCCTTCCAATATCTCAGGGGCTGCCATAAAGAAGAGGGAGTCAAGCTATTGTCCCAAGCACCTGAGGTTAGAACAAGAAGCAATGGGTGGAAACTAATCAAGGAGAGAAGCAACTTAGAACTAAGGAGAAATTTCCTGACAGTGAGAACAATTAATCAGTGGAACAACTTGCCTCCAGAAGTTGTGAATGCTCCAACACTGGATGTTTTTAAGAAGAGATTGGACAACCATTTGGCTGAAATGGTGTAGGATTTCCTGCTTGAGCAAGTGGGTTGGACTAGAAGACCTCCAGGGTCCCTTCCGACTCTGTTATTCAGCCATCCTCTTTCTTTCCTGCCCATTTGGGCAGAAGCTCAAGGAAGAATACCTTGATTCCCATTCATTTATTGGGAGGGTTTATGTTTTATAGCCAGAGTCCTTGTGTGTAAATTTTTTTTTTTTTAAAGCTAACATTAAGAAAAGGTTTGTTTTGAAAAACCTGACTTCAGGGATCTTGGCGTGAGAGAGACTATTGAGAAACGACACGAAAAGTATGTTGAGAAACAAAATAATAATAACAACACCTCCTTTAGAAAAAGGTCCACATAACAAAAGAGAGGGGCCATTTTTAATTGGCTTTTAGATAATCTATTAAAAAAAGGTGATAGACCGGATTACAGGCGCCTTACTTAGCCAGGCATAAACGCCGGTGGATTTATAATGGATTTATAGTAAATCTTCTTATCTTTTATCTCCCTACTCATTCAACCCGAAATCATTAGGGCAGACCCTACCGATCCAAGTCGGAGCATTTGCCAAGCAAAATCCATCTCTTCCCCAAAGGCTACACTTTGCCTGGTTTATATTCCAAGCAGGATTAGTAGCATTAACGTACCCAGTCAGGCTGGCAGGCTGTGCCACCCACAGTAGAATAGTGCTCTGGCGTGTTTCTTCAAAAGTTGGTTATTTGGCTTTTTTCCCCCCCGAAGTTGCCTTTTGCAGCTGGGCAACCCCTGGCATTGTGTAAATGCTCAACTGGTCTTTTGGCAAGGGCCAACTCATCCTTCTCCAAAATCTTAGCTTCCTTCTTCCTTCTTGGCAATCGAATATCTTCCGTCACGTTTGGGTCTTGCTTAAAAGAAGGATACTACTACGGGTAGAATTAGATAGAGTCACTGGACTGGAAGAGACCTCGATATTCTCTCTTACGCCAATACCCGTGAAGTTGGGATTTTGAAAGCAAACTTTTCTTTAAGGTTAGTTCTTTTTTTTAATTTTAAACCCACATAAAAAGAAGGATTAGGGGAGACAGGATAGCAGTGTTCCAATATCTCAGGGGTTGCCACAAGGAAGAGGGAGTCAAACTATTCTCCAAAGCACCTGAGGGCAGAACAAGAAGCAATGGGGCAAAACTAATCAAGAAGAGAAGCAACTTAGAACTGAGGAGAAATTTCCTGACAGTGAGAACAATTAATCAGTGGAACGGAAGTTGCCTCCAGAAGTTGTGAATGCCCCAACACTGCAAGTCTTCAAGAAGATGTTGGATAGACATTTGTCTGAAATGGTGTATGGTTTCCTGCCTAGGCAGGGAGTTGGACTAGATGACCTCCAAGGTCCCTTCCAACTCTGCTATTGTATTGTATTACTCTAGCTATAAAACATAAACCCTCCCAATAAATGTATGGAAATCAAGGTATTCTTCATTGAGCTTCTGCCCAGATGGGCAGGAAAGAAAGAGGATGGCTGAATAACAGAGTTGGAAGGGATCTTGGAGGTCTTCTAGTCCAACTCTCTGCTCAAGCAGGAAATCCTACACCATTTCAGACAAATGGTTGTCCAATCTCTTCTTAAAAACATCCAGTGTTGGAGCATTCACAACTTCTGGAGGCAACTTCTGTTCCACTGATTAATTGTTCTCACTGTCAAGAAATTTCTCCTTAGTTCTAAGTTGCTTCTCTCCTTGATTAGTTTCCATCCTTTGCTTCTTGTTCTACCCTCAGGTGCTTTGGAGAATAACTGGACTCCCTCTTCTTTATGGCAGCCCCTGAGATATTGGAAGGCTGCTATCATGTCACCTTATTTTCACTCGACTGGACCTATTCAATTCCTGCAACCATTCTTCATATGTTTTAGCATCCAGCCCTCTAATCCTCTTGGTTGCTCTTCTCTTTCCAGAATCTTAGCTTCCTTCCATTCTTGGCATTCTAATATCTTCCATATGTTGGGTCTTGCTTAAAAGGATACCACTACGGAGAGAATTACTGTATTTTTTGGAGTATAAGATGCGCCCTCCCCCCCTAAAAGAGCATAGAAATGTTGGTGCGTCTTATACACCAATTACAACCATTATTTGCCTCCCGAAGCCCTGTGCCCACAGCCCATTTTTGTGAAAAATGGGTGAAAAACGGGCCTAACCCTAACCCATTCCAATCCATTCCATATTCTATTCCATTCTATTCTATAGTCTCTATTCTGTTCTGTTCTGTTCTGTTCTGTTCCGTTCCATTCCATTCTACTCTATTCCACTCCACTCCACTCCATTCCATATTCTATTCCATTCCATTCATTCTATCCTATCCCTATTCTATTTCTACTCTATTTCTATCCTCTTCCACTATTGTACTCTACACTACTCTGCTCTACTCTACTCTACTCTTCTCTACTCTATCTACTCTACTCTTATCTACTCTTCTCTGCTCTATCTACTCTACTCTACTGCTCTACTCTGCTCTATCTACTCCACTCTACTCTACTCTACTCTGCTCTATCTATTCTACTCTGCTCTATCTACTCTTCTCTACTCTGCTCTATCTACTCTACTCTGCTCTACTCTACTCTGCTCTATCTACTCCACTCTGCTCTATCTACTCCACTCTGCTCTATCTACTCTTCTCTTCTCTACTCTGCTCTATCTACTCTACTCTGCTCTGCTCTGCTCTGCTCTGCTCTACTCTGCTCTATCTACTCCACTCTGCTCTATCTACTCTACTCTGTTCTATCTATACTCTGCTCTACTCTACTCTACTCTGCTCTATCTACTCCACTCTGCTCTATCTACTCCACTCTGCTCTATCTACTCTTCTCTACTCTGCTCTATCTACTCTACTCTACTCTGCTCTGCTCTGCTCTACTCTACTCTGCTCTATCTACTCCACTCTGCTCTATCTACTCCACTCTGCTCTATCTACTCTTCTCTTCTCTACTCTGCTCTATCTACTCTACTCTGCTCTGCTCTGCTCTGCTCTGCTCTACTCTGCTCTATCTACTCCACTCTGCTCTATCTACTCTACTCTGTTCTATCTACTCTACTCTGCTCTACTCTACTCTACTCTGCTCTATCTACTCCACTCTGCTCTATCTACTCCACTCTGCTCTATCTACTCTTCTCTACTCTACTCTGCTCTATCTACTCTACTCTACTCTGCTCTGCTCTGCTCTACTCTACTCTGCTCTATCTACTCCACTCTGCTCTATCTACTCTACTCTGCTCTATCTACTCTACTCTGCTCTATCTTTTCTACTCCACTCTGCTCTATCTACTCTAATCTGTTCTCTACTCTACTCCATTTCACCCCTCCCCCCCAACCCCATCCCATCCCACGTTACCAATTGAACAACTGCAATGATTCACTTAACCAAAGTGGCAAGAAAGATCGTAAAACGGGGCAAAACTCCCTTGACAAATGACTCACTTAGCAACTGGAAGGTTGGCCTCAATTATGGCTGTATGTCGAGGACTACCTCGTAAGATAAATCTTCCCTCCGGGACGATAGAAGAAAGGAAGAACAGAAAAAGACCTGCCATGTTGGAGGGAGGGGCTCCCCCCTTTTGTTTTTTTTATTAAAAAGGTTCTAAATTTAGTGGATGATTTCTCATCGGTGCTCCTGGCCTTCTCCGTTCTCAGAGAGAAGCTCAGCATCTGGGGGACTTTTCAGCTTTCGATAGGATGACGCACCAGTTCAGCTGCTGGCTCTGATTTCTAAGGAAGGATTATTCCGACTTAGAAGCCCCAGTTTGGGTTTCTGCCCCCTTCCTCCTCCTCTCCCCCCCCACCCTTCCTCACGGAAAAGCTACTTGTAATGTATAGATTAAATTATCGGGTAGAAACCTCACTGGGCCAGTCACATTCCTGCCATTCTTTTCTCACAGGAAAAGAATAAATAAAAATCAAACCGCTTGTTAGCTGACATGCCCGTCTCTCCGACACTTCCTGACACCTTAAAGCAGGGCTCCCCAACCTTTGCAACTTTAAGTCTGAAAGAGGGAAGAGGGAAGAGTGAGGATTATCTAGGTCCTTTAGTACAAGGGTCTCCAACCTTTGCAACTTTAAGTCTGAAGGACTTCAGCTTTGCTGGCTGGAGAATTCTGGGAGCTGAAGTCCTTCAGACTTAAAGTTGCAAAGGTTGGAGATCCCTGCCTTAAAGAACAGAATGGGGGTCCCGTTTTAAAAAGCGGGGAGAGACAGGACCTGGAGCCAACCTCGAAGGGCAGCAGAACCCCTGGTGGGATGCCTGGAATGGGGTGGGCTGGGGGCAGGATTTCCCCAGCGGATAATTTTATTTTTCTTTTGCTATAAATTTTTATTTTCAACATAAAAACCAAGTAAAAACCATCGCTTTCAACTTTGTGTAACTTGTCGTTCGGTCACACGTTTTTGTGCATCGGCCTTTATTTATTATTTATTTATTTTATTCGATTTGTTAACCGCACCAATCTCCGTCGAGACGGACTCTGGGCGGTGCACAGGACATTAAAATATACAATAAATAACAATATACAAAAGTTAAAAAGAAATTAAATTAAATAGAAAAAATAGAAAATGAAAGCAATAAAAATAAAATAAAGTAAAAAGAAATAAAGGAAGGATCTCCATAACGTCCTGTTTTATAACATTATTCTCAATTGTCTTTAGTAAATGCATTATCACTACATGACAGGGATGGCTAACCTTTTTTGGCTCGCGTGCCAAAAGCAGGGTTAGTGCAGAGGGGTCGTGCGTGGGCATGCCACACCCATGATGCTATGTGCACAATCCCCTGCTTTTGGTGTGCTTTTTTCGCCCTCCCCAGGCTCCAGAGGCTTTCTAGGAGCCTGGGGAGGGTGAAAACAGCCTCGCCCCCACAGCTCCAGCGGCTTCAGAAAGCCTAAATCAACTGGCCTAAATCAACTGGCATGCACGCTAGTGCTGACAGGGCAACGCCTCGCATGCCCTAAGACAGGGGTCTGCAAAGTTGGCTCTTTGAAGACCGGTGGACTTCAACTCTCAGAATTCCACAGCCAGCATAGCTGGCTGTGGAATTCTGGGAGTTGAAGTCCACCGGTCTTCACAGAGCCAACTTTGCAGACCCCTGCCCTAAGAAATGGTTCCGCGTGCCACCTGTGGCACCCGTGCCATAGGTTCGCCATCCCTGCTATATGATATGTCACAATCAAACACCCATAATATTTTCTCTATATAAAACCAAAAGGTTATCCAAATTTTCCACTATATACGTATCTCATTAACAATCGAATTCATATACAAAAATATCTTTCTAAAATAACACGATCTCAGCTTATTACAATATCTACCGTTCACAACAAGTGACTTTTATTTCTAGAAATTCTTTTATGTCACGTCTCCTGATTTCTTTTTATCTTTTATCGGAGGATAATTTGTCCGCCTAGTTGTCGGGAAAGCAATTGTCCTTTAAGGATAATTATAGGGAAAGAAATGGCGGATTAAGAAGTGTTTCGTTTTGGGCACCCCTGTGGTCGTAAGTCAGACTACCTGTATCTCGTGCAGTCCCCAGCGACTGTCTGGATGAAAATGATTGCACTTCGAAGATGGCACCAAGCTGCCTCGTTGATGGGGCCCGTTGTTGGCTCCCCAAATGAAAGGCAGATACCTGTAGTCCTCGATGGACGATTGTTTCACTTAACGACCGTTCAGAGTTGGAAAAATAGGGGACTCGGGACCCAGATCTTTAGGAGAAAGTGACTTCACAAAAGCCGGATGTGGCCAAGCTGTTTTAGGAGAGGACCTTGTCAATAAATCCAGGGCTGGGTTAAACCGGATTGCGTGGGAGGAGAATCCCTGGGAAAGAGAAGCCTGAGATAGCAATAGCAGTTAGACTTATATACCGCTTCACAGTACTTGACAGCCCTCTCTAAGCGGTTTATAGAGTCCGCCTATGGCCTCCCAACAATTTGGCTCCGCGTTTTACCCACCTTGGAAGGAGGGAAGGCTGAGTCGACCTTGTGCTGGTGAGAATCGAACTCCTGGCAGTGGGCAGAGTCAGCCTGCAATCTTGCATTCTAACCACTGTGCCACTAGGAAGGAAAATGAGAAAAGGAAGGAGGAAGGAAGGAAAGAAGGAAGGAAGGAAGGAGAGCAATAATATTTAGACTTATTATACCACTTTACAGTGCTTTTACAGCCCTCTCTAAGCGGTTTAAAGAGTCAGCCTCTTGCCCCCAACAATCTGGGTCCTCGTTTTACTGACCTCGGAAGGATGGAAGGCTGAGCCAACCTTGAGCTGGTGAGAATTGAACTGCTGGCAGTGGGTAGAATTAGCCTGCAGTACTCCAATCTGACCACTGTGACACAAGGAAGGAGAATGAAAAAGGGAACGAGGAAGGAAGAGAAGGAAGAAGGAAGGGAGGGAGAAAAGAAGGAGGGAAGGAAGGAATAGCAATAGCATTTATACCACTTTACAGTGTGTTACACCCTTCTTTAAGCAGAGTCAGCCCATTGGCCCCAACAATCTGAGTCCTCATTTTACCCACCTCGGGAGGATGGAAGGCCGAGTCAAGCTTGAGCTGGTGAGAATCGAGCTGCTGGCTGTGGGCAGAGTCAGCCTGCAATCCTGCATTTTAACCACTGAGCCACGAGAAAGGAGAATGAGAAAGGGAAGAAGGAAGAAAGGAAGGAAGGAAGGAAGGAGAGCAATAACATTTAGACTTATTATACCACTTTACAGTGCTTTTACAGCCCTCTCTAAGCGGTTTACAGACTCAGCCTGTTGCCCCCCAACAATCTGGGTCCTCATTTGAACCACCTCGGAAGGAGGGAAAGCTGAGTCCACCTTGAGCCTGGTGAGATTCGATCTGCCAAATTGCAGTCAGCCGGCAGTCAGCAGAAGTCGCCCTGCAGTACTGCACTCTCGCCACTGCGGCTCTTGATCTTCAAGGAATGGTTTCAGGAACGGGATGAATTATTGGCGTCTTGTCTTCGTGGCGCACAATACAGGGCCCATCGCGGCGCCTGGGTGGACTTTTCTGCGGAGCGAAACACGACAAGTATAAAAGTAGGCCGAGAAGATATTTTAGGATCCCTGAGAGACAGAACTGCAATAAATCACCGGGCCCTGATGGCATCCGCTCGACCTCCGGGCTAAAACTATGCAACTTGCAAATGTGTCCCTCAGCTCGGGCTCTGTGCCAGGGAGTTGGAAGATAGACAATGTGGCACCGGCTTCGAATAAGGGACCCCTAGGTGGTTATAGGCCAGAATTAAGATGAGGGTTTTATTGACAGGTGCAGCATAAACTGCTGTTTTGGGAGCCGTTTGCGAGGGCCGTATTAGCTGATCTGGTCAGCTTTGCCTCCTCCAAAAAAAACAAACGAACCCTGGCTCTTCAAATAAGGAACATCTCCTTGGATGGCCCTGGTTTGGAGAACAGAAGCTGAAGGGCAAATTAATTCATTGCAGACTGGAAGGAAGTTAAATGACAGCCTACAAATGACTGTTGCATAGAGAATAGAATAGAATAGAATATGGAAATAGAACAGAATAGTATTGAAAACAGAATAGAATAGAATAGAATAGAATATGGAAATAGAATAGAATAGTATCGAACACAGGATAGAATAGAATAGAATATGGAAATAGAACAGAATAGTATCGAACACAGGATAAAATAGAATAGAATATGGAAATAGAACAGAATAGTATTGAAAACAGAATAGAATAGAATAGAATATGGAAATAGAACAGAATAGTATTGAAAACAGAATAGAATAGAATAGAATATGGAAATAGAATAGAATAGTATCAAACACAGAATAGAATAGAATAGAATATAGAAATAGAACAGAATAGTATTGAAAACAGAATAGACTAGAATATGGAAATAGAACAGAATAGTATTGAAAACAGAATAGACTAGAATATGGAAATAGAACAGAATAGTATTGAAAACAGAATAGAATAGAATAGAATATGGAAATAGAATAGAATAATATAAAACACAGAATAGAATAGAATAGAATATGGAAATAGAACAGAATAGTATCGCAAATAGAATAGAATAGAATAGAATAGTTGGAAGGGACCTTGGAGGTCTTCTAGTCCAACCCCCTGCCTAGGCAGGAAACCCTGCACCACATCAGACAAATGGCTATCCAACATCTTCTGAAAGACTTCCAGTGTTGGGGCATTCACCACTTCTGGAGGCAACTTCTGTTCCACTGATTAATTGTTCTCACTGTCAGGAAATTTCTCCTTAATTCTAGGTTGCTTCTCTCCTTGATTAGTTTCCAGTCATTGCTTTGACTGGAGCAATGAACTCTTGTAAGTCGAGGACTCCCTGCAAAGTAGAATTAACCTACCTGGTTTTGTGTCTTGTCTGGTTTATTGGGCAGGCTGACATGTCGAATTGCCCCAAATCACAAAAAAAACCTCACCCCTCCCAGCATTGTTGGGTTGGGGCAGGGATCAGCAACCTGTGGCTCTGGAGCCGCATGTGGCTCTTTCATCCCTCTGCTGCAGCTCCCTGTCGCCGGTTGGCACCACAATTTTGAGAGGAACATCCAGTTAGCGGAGAGGAAGGACATGTAGAGGACGAAGGACACTGCGCTAGGAGGAGACTCTATGGTGTGGGAACTACCAGTCGGCTCCAGAATTGAATGGTGGGCTTTTGGTTAGGACCTTTGTGACTCCTGGTGTTTTCTTTTCTGCGGGAAACGGGTCCAAATGGCTCTTTGAGTGTTTACGTTTGTCAACCCCTAGATCAGGG
The DNA here is from genome assembly GCA_039707465.1 of Rhabdophis nuchalis. Lineage (NCBI taxonomy): Eukaryota > Metazoa > Chordata > Lepidosauria > Squamata > Natricidae > Rhabdophis > Rhabdophis nuchalis. The sequence goes on along the minus strand of CM077656.1, from coordinate 23,403,255 downwards.
CTATTGATGTCAGTTGCATAGTGATAAAAACGAGATGCTTACCATAGAAGACACCCAAGGTAGGATCCAAGTGTGTCAGTCCCCTTGTGTCCTCAATTGCAGAATTTCCCAGCAGAGTTATCTTCCGAAATAGCAACACCCTTCTGGGAAACTTCACCATATCTGCGTTCTTCTACTGATAATATCCACCAGGGATGAAGGCAGAAGCCGAGCTCCACCTTGTGCATAAATGATCATTGAAGTTTTGGAACAACTGGGGATTTCAGGATTGGCTTTCAGGGTAGAAAGTTGGCTGCCATCGACTAGTTTAGACGTTCCCGAGGCTGAGCTCAAGAGTGGCCAGATCTTTAGCTATGCTAAAAATAAAAAAAAAAGGGAGCCGGAGAGGAAGTAGGGCCATCGGAGGTAGTGATGGCGAGAAGATAGAACTCCATAGTTCTTATTTTCTGTCTGTCTTCTCTGCCTTCGGAGGAAATGTGAAGCCCTAGTTGGTCATTGCTATACCTGGAGGAAATAAATCGGAACAACCGAGTTGAAAGGGACTTTGGAGGTCTTCTAGACCAACCCCCTGCTCAAGCAGGAGACCCTATGACATTTTGGACAAATGGTTGTATCTACCTACCTACCTACCTACTTACCTACCTACCTACCTACCTATCTCTCCTCTGGAAACAAATACTATGGGGATAAGACAATAGAAGCTATTTTACAGCAGTACAGTAGAATCCATTTGAAGGCACAACAGGCTGTAATTTAACAGAACACACACCCTGAGGTGTGTTAGGGATGTCTTAGCCCCACAGTATTTGTTTCCAATGAGTAAGTCATCTGTGTACCAAGTTTGGTTGAAATTGCTTCAGGCATTCCAGAGCTATGCTGGAACGTACACACAGCCGTATGTATGTATGTATGTATGTATGTATGTATGTATGTATGGATGTATGTATGGATGGATGGATGGATGGATGGATGGATGGATGGATGGATAGATAGATAGATAGATAGATATCTTACATGGAAGATAGATAGATAGATAGATAGATAGATAGATAGATAGATAGATAGATAGATAGATAGATAGATAGATAGATAGATATCTTACATGGAAGATAGATAGATAGATAGATAGATAGATAGATAGATAGATAGATAGATAGATAGATAGATATCTTACATGGAAGAGATAGATAGATAGATAGATAGATAGATAGATAGATAGATAGATAGATAGATATCTTACATGGAAGAGAGATAGATAGATAGATAGATAGATAGATAGATAGATAGATAGATAGATAGATAGATATCTTACATGGAAGAGAGATAGATAGATAGATAGATAGATAGATAGATAGATAGATAGATAGATAGATAGATATAGATTAGATATAGATAGATTTATTATTATTGTTTATAAATATCAGTAGCATTGCTGAAAGAGCAATAGCACTTAGACTTACATCCTGCTTCACAGTGCTTCACAGCCCTCTCTAAGCGGTTTTACAGAATCAGCCTCTTGCCCCCCAACAGTCTGGGTCCTCATTTGACCCACCTCGGAAGGATGGAAGGCTGAGCCACCCTTGAGCCTGGTGAGATTCGAACCGCCAAATTGCAGGCGGTTAGCAGACTAGGTTATTTTGCCTGCAGCATCCTTAAGAAAAATAAGCAAAGCAGCAGGTTGCCCCAATGAGAGCTTAGGTGGCAAGGTTTGGTAGCGTTATTCGTCCTGCGTGTTTCAATTGAGTTGGAGCTCAGAATAAAATATTCGGAATATTCTGCCATAGGAAACAATGGGGATTTGCTTGCATTTTGGCTTTGTTTCAGACAATTACAGTCCCTAGCAAAATATCTAGCTACAAAATATCATCCAAGGGCCTGTTTTTTTTTTAAATAAATAAATAAATAAACAAACAGCAGTGAAAGTGATTGTTACATACTCCTTTTGTATATAGGTCACTCTCCACTTGAACCCAAAACGGGGTAAAGTTAACAAAGGTTTCAACTTAGCAACAGAAACCTGGGCCTCCATTGTGTGTGGTCATATGTCGAGGACTTATGACCAGAAGTGAGTCCAAAACTTCTGTTGCAAAGGGAAACATTTGGTAAATGAGTTTTGCTCCCATTGTACCACGGTTTCTTGCTGTGGTTGTTAAGTGAATCACTGCAGATTGTCTTCCTGGCTGATGTCATTTCGCCCCCCCCCCCAGGTGCCTTGCAGTGAGTTTTGTGGAAGGCTAATCCCACCTTTGTTATGTAGAGCAGTAGCCCAGGCTTCAACATCATGTTGGTAAAGGTTTGGTGGGGTGTGGCGGGCTGGTAGCCGCAGGGAGCTCCTTTGTCTTTTTAAAAAGCACGTCTCTCTCTTTTCACCCCCAGGGAAATATAATATGCCGCCTTCTTAAATACTTCCCAGGATCTTTCCATTTTCGAGGATTTCAACTTCCTAAATTAACCCTTAAGGTGCATCTCCCACCCGCTTGGGGCGACCTTGCAGTAACCGCAGCGCAAATCGCCCCGCGGAGGGGAAGCCGCTGTGTGGCTTAGAGGAGGTTGTGAGTTCGATCCTAGGTAGAGGCTGATGGGTCTCCCGCTTGGGCAGGGGGTTAGACTAGATGACCTGCAAGGTCCCTTCCAACTCTGTGCATCTGTTAAAGGTGCCAGGAATTCGAGCCTCCCCCCCCCCCCCGCACTGCCCAGATCTAACGGGGAAAAGTCGGTCAGAAGGAAATCTTTAAAAGCACACGATCCCACCTTCCGATTCCGCATGACGGGGGCGGGATCCCCTCCCTCCCCGTCCCCCTCCCATGCTCATACACGGCTAAAGAGCCGCCGCTCGTCCCCCCGGTTGCACTTCTATAGGCAAAACCCCGGGAGCGCTCATCCTATTAAAGCGCTCGTGTCATTTCGTTTCATTTTTTTTTTGGTAGGGGAAGGGGGGGGGGCTGATCCTGGCGCGCGCGGGATAAGAGCCCCCTCGCCATTGGCCGGCCCGAGAGCGAAAGGGGCGGGGCTGGAAAGGAAGGCTATTTAAGCGCGGCCACCTCCACCGGGCCCGCAGAGAGAGCCGGCGGCTCGGGACGAGCGGGGCTGGCCTGGCTGAAGCGGGGGGGTGGCACGTCATCCGCGCGGCCAGGCGGCCAGCAGCCCTTCGTCTCTCTCTCTCTCTCTCTCTGTAGCCGGCCGGCCCTCCTTTCAATTCGGACCGAGTCATGCCGGGGCGGCCGTGAGGAAGACCCCCCCCCACCCGCACCCCTCCACACACACACCCCGCGCGCCATGCCGCCGCCTCCTCCTCAGCCTCGACCCCGGGCGTGGAAAGCCGAGCCGGCGGGGGCGCCCTCTGCGCACTGAAGAAGGGGGCTGCGGAGGAGGAGGAGGAAGGAAGGGGTTTGCGATGCGGGCCAGGCTGTAGCAAGGGGTGCGGGGGTGTTGGCAGTGGCCGAAAGCGGTCTTCGGCCGGGCGATGCCCGCCACCACCGCCGCATCATCGCCCCGCACTCAGCATGGAGAAGTCGAGTAGCGAAGAGTCCTCCATCCGCCGGAGCCCGTCTCTGGAGAGCAAAGACTCGGACTTCGCCAAAGCCTCGCCGACGGCGGGCAAGCGCTTCAGCCGGGGCTTCACGGCCGGCGCTTTCTACGGCACAGCCGGACCCCGCCGCCAAGGCCGAGGCGGGGCTGCCGGGGGGTCGCCCGCGGGCGCCGGCTTGCCGAGGGACGAGCCCCGCAACGCCAACGCCAACGCCGCCGCCGCTACTGCGAGCAGCAAATACCTGGTTTTTTACCTGGACCTCTCCTTTGTCTTCCTCCTAGAGTTTAAGAAGTGCAGCATGGCCAGGGGCTGCCTCTGCTGCCTGAAGTACCTGGTCTTCCTTTTCAACCTGATCTTTTGGGTGAGTAAAGGCTGGGGTGGGGGGGAAGGGAGGGGAGGGGGGCTCGCTCTCTCTCTCTCTCTCTCTCTCTCTCTCTCTCTCTCTCTCTCTCTCCCTCTTTCCTTCGACCTGCCTCCTCTCCTTGCGGCGATGAAATGCAACCCCCCCTTACGTTCTCTCTTGACTTTCCCCGGGCAGTGCCAGCTTGGGGTGGGATTGGGGAGGGGGAAATGGTGGTATTTGGGGGTCTTGAGTCTATCCTGTTTGTTCTAGCTGGCTCTTCTGCAGAGATTATGGCTTATTGGTTTATTTGACTTCTATCCCGCACCTATCTCCCACGAAGGGACCCAGGGTGGCCGCACAGGAAATTAATATAAAATACAAATATACAAAAATACATAATAAATATCCTAAAGCCAAAATTAAACTAGAAACCCCTGTGCTAAAATATTATTTAAAATCCCCACCTCACTTTCTCTTGACTTCCCCTGGGCAGTGCCAGCTTGGGGTGGGATGGTGGTATTTGGGGGTCTTGAGTCTACCCTGTTTGTTCTACCTGGCTCTTCTGCAGAGATTAAATCCCTTCGCCCCCTTACTTTCTCTCTTGACTTTCCCTGGGCAGTGCCAGCTTGGGGTGGGATGAGGGGTGGGTGGAATGGTGGTATTTGGGGGTCTTGAGTGGGTTCTGATATTTCCTATCTGTCGTCTCTGCAGGGATTAAATCCCACCCCCTCCTTTCCCCCCCTCATTTATTAATCGTATTTATGACTTTCATGACTTTCCCTGGACATTCCCAGCTGGGATTTCTTTGCAGGTGGGGGGGGGGGAGGGGGATTGTGGCATTTGGAAGGTCTTGAGTGTATTGCATTTTTTCCTACCTGCCTCTTCTGCAGGGATTAACACCCCCCCCTCCCAATCTCTTTCTCATGACTTTCCCTGGACATTCCCAGCTGGGATTTGCTGGGGGTGGGGGGATTGCATGCGAGGGGAATGGTGGCATTTGGGAGGGGGGTTGTCATCTCTTCTGCAGGGATTAAATCCCCTTTCTCTCCCCTTTCTCCCAACTTGCCCCTGGACATTCCTAGCTGGGATTTGGGGTGGGGGGGTTGGGGAATGGCACCTTTTGGGGGAATGGTGGCATTTGGAGGGGGGGTGTCATCTCTTCTGCAGGGATTAAATCCCCACCACCACCTTTCGCCTGACTTTCCCTGGACAATTTTACCTGGAATTTGGTGGGGATTGGGGGAATGGCATGGTGGGGGTGTGTGGAATGGTGGCATTTGGGGAGGGGGTCTTGAATATATTGCCTTTTTTTCTATTCCGTTATCTTCTACCTGGCTCTTCTGCAGGGACTAACCCCCCCTCTTTCTCCTGACTTTCCCTGGACAATCCCAGGTGGAATTTGGGGGGTGGGGTGGGAATGGGGGGGTGGGGGGAATTGTGACATTTGGTCTTGAATGCATTGCATTTTTTCTACTTGTCTCTTCTGCAGGGATTAAATCCCCTTCCCTCCTTTTCTCTTGACTTTCCCTGGGCATTCCCAACTGGGATTTGGGGTGTGTGTGGGGGGGAAATGATATATTTGGGGCAAATGGTGGCATTTGGGGGTCTGGAGTGTATTGCATTATTTTTCCATCTGTCTCTTCTGCAGGGATTAAATCCCCACCCCCAACCTTTCTCCTGACTTTCCCTGGACAATCTTACTTGGCATTTATTGGGGGGGGGGGTGGAATGGCGGGAGGGGGGGGAATGGTGGCATTTGGGGGTCTTTAGCGAATCCTGTTTTTTTCTACCTGGCTCTTCTGCAGGGATTAACACCCCCCTTTTTCTCTCTCATGACTTTTCCTGGACAAGCTCAGCCTGGATTTTCTGGAGTGGGGATGGGGTGGAAGGGGCACCTTTTTTGGTGGCGTTTGGGAGGGATTGTCTCTTTTGCAGGGATTTAAACCCGCCTTTTTCTCCTGACTTTTCCAGGACAATTTCAGGCTGGATTTGCTGGGGGTGGGGTGTTAAGGGAATGGCATTTGTGTGTGGGGGGGGAATGGTGGCATTGGGGGCCTTGAGTGAATTCCGTTTTTTTCTACCTGTCTCTTCTGCAGAGATTAAATCCCTTCCCCACCTTTCTCCTGACTTTCCCTGGACAATCCCAGCTGGGATTTTTTTTGGGGGGGTGGTGGTGGTGTGTGTGTGGGGGGAGAATGTCACCTTTGGGGGGAACTGTGGCATTTGGGGGTGTCTTAAAGTGGATTCCGGTTTTTTTTTCTGCCACTCTTCTGCAGGGATTAAACCCCCTTCCACTTTGCTCCTGACTTTCCCTCGACATTCCCAACTGGGATTTGCTGGGGGGTGGGTGGGGGGTGGGGAATGGCACGGAGGGTGGGGGAGATTGTGGAATTTGGGGGTCTTGAGTGTATTGCATTTTTTTTTTTTGGCCTGCCTCTTCTGCAAGGATTAAATTCCCTCCCCCCATCTCTTTCTCCTGACTTTTCCCTGGACATTCCCAGCTGGGGTGGGGGGTGGGTGGGGAATGGCACCTTTTGGGGGGAATGGTGGCATTTGGGGGGGGGAGGGGTCATCTCTTCTGCAGGGATTTAAATCCCTTTCCCTGGACAATTTCAGGCTGGATTTGCGGGGGTGGGGAATGGCATGGTGGGGGACCTTGAGTGTATTCTGTTATTTTCTACCTGTCTCTTCTGCAGAGATTAAATCTCCCCCTTTTCTCCACACTTTCCCTGGACAATCTCTGCTGGGATTTGGGGGGTGGGGGAGGGAGGGAGGGTAGGAGGGAATGGCACCTTTGGGGGGAGGGAAATTGTGGCCCTCGGGGGGGGGGGGGGGAAGGGTGTCTTAAGTGTATTCTGTTTTTTTCCCCTATCTCTCTCTTCTGCAGGGATTAAACCCCTTTCTCTCTTGACTTTCCCGGGCAGTGCCAGCTGGGGTGGGTGGGACAGGGGGGTCTTGAGTGGGTTCTGTTATTTCCTATCTGTCTCCTCTGCAGGGGTTAAATCCACCCCCACATCTCTTTCTCCTGACTTTCCCTGGACAATCCCCGCTGGGATTTGGGGGGTTGGGAGGTGGGACAGCCTGGGGGCTTGGGGGGTGGCATCTTTGGAGGGAATTGGGGCCTTGAGTGCCTTCCGTTTTTTCTCCCTCTCTCTTCTGCAGGGATTAAATTCCTCCCCCTTTCCATTCCGTTCTCTTCCCTCCTTTCCCCTGACCTTCCCATTGAAAACCCCAGCCTGGATTTGGGTGGGGAATTGGGCACCTTTTGGGGGGGGGGGCATTTGGGGGGTCTTTGAGCACCCTGTTTTTTCCCTCTGCTTGCCTCCTTCCGCAGGGATTAACCTCCCCCTCCCCTCTTCCTACTCTCCCCTTCCTTTCAATCCCGGAATCCCAAGCCTGGATTTGCTGGGGGTGGGGAATGGCACCTTTTGGGGAGGTGTGGCATTTGGGTGTGTGTGTTTCTTGAGTACCCCGGTATTTTTTCTCCTACCTAGGTCTGCTTATGGGGGACCCCCTCCCCAAAGGAAAAAGCCCCCTCCCACAAGTGACTTCTGCATGGAGGGGAAGCACAGGCTGTTCTCCCTCTTTCCCTCTCCCAAAGGGGCAGCTTTTGCACCATCCTTCCCCATCCCTCCTTGCGAGATTTCAGAACCTCTTCTGGAGGTGTGGCCTGCTTTGTGGGAGTGGCTTGCTGGCCATGTCACCGGGCGGGAGTGGCTTGCCGTCCATGTGACTGAGTGGGAGTAGCTTGGCAGTCATGTGACTGGGCGGGCGCGGCCAACTTGTAAAATGTGATGAAACTCACTTAACAACGCTCTTGCTTAGCAACCGAAATGTTGGCTCAGGAACTCTGGCATTTGAAGCACGCAAGTCTTAAAGCTGTCACATTACAAGACCCTCGCACCCCTAACCTTTTAGGAAAAAAACCCCCAGGGGTGTTCAAACATGACAGCTTTAAGACTTGTGGGCTTCAACTCCCAGAATTCCTCCTCCAGTCATGTTGGCTCAGGAACTCTGGCATTTGAAGCACTCAAGTCTTAAACCTGTCACGTTACAAGACCCTCGCACCCCTAACCCTTTAGAAAAAAAAAGAAACCCCCAAGGGTGTTCAAACTTGACAGCTTTAAGGCTTGTGGACTTCAACTCCCAGAATTCCTCCTCTCGCTCTTCATCTTGATGATGGGCGGACGAGCAGGGGGGAAAGGAGCTGGAACCGGTTCTAAACGGCCCTGTAGATTTGTGGAACCTCTTCTAGAGAAGAGGTTAGAACGGGCAGGAACCCACCCCTGGCCGCCCTCACCATCTGTTAAAAAAAGTTTCTTTTGTTAATATTGTTCCACTTCGGGTCAAATTGGAATCCAGAGGGATTTTCCCTCCTTAGCAGCTGGCACCCCTGCCCAATTGACCTCTTCTTCTTCTTCTTCTTCTTCTTCTTCTTCTTCTTCTTCTTCTTCTTTCTTCTTCTTCTTCTTCTTCTTCTTCTTCTTCTTCTTCTTCTTCTTCTTCTTCTTCTTCTTCTTCTTCTTCTTCTTCTTCTTCTTCTTCTTCTTCTTCTTCTTCTTCTTCTTCTTCTTCTCCTTCTCCTCCTCCTCCTCCTCCTCCTCCTCCTCCTCCTCCTCCTCCTCCTCCTCCTCCTCCTCCTCCTCCTCCTCCTTTCTTCTCCTTCTCCTTCTCCTTCTCCCTTCTCCTCCTCCTTCTCCTCCTCTTCCTTCTCCTCCTCCTCCTCCTCCTCCTTCTTTCTTCTCCTCTTCCTTCTCCTTCTTCCTTCCTCCTCCTCCTCCTCCTCCTCCTCCTCCTCCTCCTCCTCCTCCTCCTCCTCCTCCTCCGTCTTCCTCCCAAGGCCAGATGGGCAGTGAAGGACAGAGCAGAGTATGTGCTCTTTCATGAATCAGAGCCTTTAATAGTACACAGTGGAGTTGGGATGGGGTGGGGTTGGGGTGGCCGAAATCTGCTTCCAGGAGAAGATTCCCAATAGATTCAGCCTTGCCTGAGTCACTATTCCTTCATCCCTCCCTCGATCCCAAAGCATTCCATTCCCTTAGCCCCGGCAGTGCGCAAGAGTCTTCCTAGATTTCAGGATGTGTCTTTCCAGCGATCCCTGGCCACAGAATGGTTTGGTGCGATGTTACAGTGCAGTGTTGAAAGAGTGGAAGAAACAAACAAACAAACAAAAAGCCCATGTGGCTTTGAAGACACCTTTCCTTTCATCTTCTTACACCTCCTTGGGTTGCCTTTGCTTGCTGGACCGCGTCTGCAGATCGGCGGGATTGCCTTCCCGAAACACAAATTTGAGGGTTTATTCCTTTAGGTGGCTTGTATAGTGCGAAGACGCTGAGCTTGTCGATCAGAAAGGTTGGCGGTTCGAATCCCTAGCGCCGCGTAACGGAGGGAGCTCCCGTGACTCGTCCCAGCTTCTGCCAACCTAGCAGCTCGAAAGCACGTAAAAAAATGCAAGTAGAAAAATAGGAACCACCTTTGGTGGGAAGGGAACAGCGCTCCGTGCTCCTTCGGTGTTTAGACATGCCGGTCACATGACCACGGAGACGTCTTCGGACAGCGCTGGCTCTTCGGCTTTGAAACAGAAATGAGCACCGCCCCTTAGAGTCAGGAACGACCAGCACATATGTGCGAGGGGAACTTTTACCTTTACCTTATAGTGCTTTGGTCACACATTAAGTGGTAGACAACCAGCAACGTAGAATAAAAACACACAGTACCATATTTTTCAGATTATAAGACGCACCAGAATATAAGACGCACCAAGATTTTGAAGAAGTAAATTTTAAAAGTTTTTGCACTCTGCAGGTCCATTTTTGCAAAGGGGGCGGGGTTTCAGGAGGCCAAAAATACGGTATTCAGTATATAAGACGCACCCAGATTTTCAGACTCTTTGGAGGGAAAAGGTGCTTCTTATACTCCAAAAAATACATTATATATTATGTGTAAAGGTAGCAACATATACAGATAGGCCTTGACTTACAGACACAATTGTGCCCAAGATTTCTGTTAAGTGAGTTTTGCCCCATTTTACGGCTTTGCGTGCCACCGTTGCTAAGCGAATCACTGAGATTGTTAAGTTGGTGACACGGTGGTTGGGTGAATCTGCCTTCTGCGTTGACTTTGCTTGTCAAAAGGCACAGAGAGGCGATCAACACACCACACACACACAAACACACCCCGACACTGCAACCGTCATAGATCTGAGCCAGTTTTGTCAAGCACCCCAATTTTGATCACATGACCACAGGGATGCTGGGACCGTCATAAGTGTGAAAAATGTTCCTAAGTCACCTTCCCCCCCCCCCCCCAATCCTGTTCTAACTTTGAGTGGTCAGTAAATGAACTCTTGTAAGTGGAAGACGATCTATACTGGTTCTGTTTATTTATACGGGCCAATAACGAGGCACACAGTCCTATATTAATTACCAGCAAATTACCTGATCTAAACTCATGAAAAAATCATGACCTTATATATCTTATGTTAATACTGGCGATTGGCCTCCCAGGGTCTTCTGAAGTAACCAGATGTTGTCGGGGTGTTTTAGAAAGGGATATTAATAACAGAGTTGGAAGGGGGCCTTGGAGGTCTTCTAGTCCAGCCCCCTGCTCAAGCAGGAGACCTTATACCAGCAATGGCGAACCTTTTTTTGGCTCGTGTGCCAAAAGTGGGGGGGAGTGCAGGGGGGGTTGTGCGCAGGCGTGCCACACCCATAATGCTATGCGCAGGACCCCGATGTGCAGTTTTGCTGTGTCGAAGACCTTCAAGAGGTCCATGTCATTGAGGGTAGTTTCTTCATCCAAAGCCTGTTGTGAGTCCAGTATAAGCCCAAGTAGGAACAGCTGTGCTCACAACTGGTGGGGGGCTCTACATTATCTAAAACGATTCTGCTTTTCAGTTAAAATACCTTAACGGTCAGATTAGGCATCTAAAGCAGGGGTCTCCAACCTTTGCCACTTTAAGTCTGAAGGACTTCAGCTCCCAGACTTCTACAGCCAGCTTTGGCTGGAGAAGTCTGGGAGCTGAAGTCCTTCAGACTTAAAGTTGCAAAGGTTGGAGACAAAGCTGGCTGGAGAAGTCTATCTAATCAGCAGCTCTTTTAATGGTCCCCTAAACCACGAACACTACTGTAATGCTCTCGACATGGGGCTCCCCTTGAAGAGCACCCGGAGGCTCCAACTGGTCCAGAATGCGGCCGCGTGGGTAATTATGGGGCCGACGCGACGCTCCCATGTAACACCCCTCCTGCGCGAGCTACACTGGCTTCCGGTGGTTTTCCGGGTGCGATTCAAGGTGTTGGTTACCATCTTTAAAGCGCTCCATGGCTTAGGACCTGGGTACTTACGAGATAGCCTTCTGCCACCGAGAGCCTCCCACCGGCCAGTACGCTCCCATAGAGAGGGTCTCCTCATGGTGCCATCGGCTAAACAATGTCGACTGGCGACACCCAGGGGGAGAGCCTTCTCTGTGGGAGCCCCTGTCCTCTGGAACGAATTGCCCCCGGAGTTACGAATTATCCCTGACCTAAGCACCTTCCTCCGTGCTCTCAAAACTTTTCTTTTTCAACAAGCCGGGCATAAATACGGATTTTATTATTTTATTAATTTGAATTGGGTTTCTTGGTTTTTAATCTTATTATGGGCCAAATTATTTAATATGTTTTTAAATTGTTTTAACTTTTACATATCTGTGTTTTATTTTGGCTGTACACCGCCCTGAGTCCTTCGGGAGTAGGGCGGTATAAAAAAAAATTAAATAAATCTAAATCTAAACTTCACTACAACTGTATGCCTGTATCTTACCTGTTGGCCACAATCCACAGATCTCCTCTTGCCCAAAAAACTCTTTTGACAATTTTTTACTTGAAACCCACGCTACCCAACGTAGGGAAGTTGCATTCCAAAAAGAATGTAGGTTTGTGAAAGTTGTACAATGCTTTTTTTAAAAGTGTGATTGGAAGGGGCATGTGCCTTTTTAAAGTCTGTTAGGAAAAAAGCATTTCTACATGCTTTTTAATCAAAATTTCGTAAGCACGAGATGGGATTGAATAAGGTAAAGTTAAAAGGTTTCCCTGTGCATATGTGCTGGCCGTTCTCGATTCTAGGCATTCGGAACCCACCAGTGGTGGGTTGCTACCGGTTCGTACCGGTTCTGGTGAACCAGTAGTGGGAATTTGGAGTTGCTCATCCAACAGGTAAGGACGGCAGACTGGCCATGCCCCCGAACCGATTCCAGGGTTGCTGCAGGCGTCCCACCATAGAAAATGCACAACAGAACAACAGAAAGTGTGGCAGGCCAAAGAGCCAAAAGAAAAGATGACACTAGATTGAGAACTCAAAAAAATAGTAATAAAAAAATCTCAGAAATCAGCAAAGGCAAACGATTTCCCTAATTCCGCCAAAATATCCAAGAAGTCGCCCAGCATTGAGCTCATTCCTGAGAAATATTACCTGCTCTTTTTTTTTTAAGAGGCCAATTAAATAGTTTGATGCGGCTAGAGGTTTATTTAGGTGTAAAACTACAGTCATTTTCAACTTGGTAATTGTGCGGGGCTGTAATAATAGAAGCCACCAATTTCCTCTGTCAAAGGAACAACCTGAGCATGCTTTACATGAAAAGGCAGCTTTTCATTTCATGTGCGAGCAGAGAAAAACTCTGTCGGAAAACCATCTTTGAATTGTCACAAGTTCTGAAGGTGCTTTTGATCAGGCCACAGAATTTAAGAGCTGAATGGGGGGCTTTTTGGCCGTGTTTGAGGATCCATGTTAATAGCCCACATACTTCCCCAGATGAATGTTGCTAAGTGAAACCTTCGTTAAGTGAGTGTTGGCCCATTTTACGACCCCCTTCTCGCCACAATTCCTCCCTACCTCACTTGAGATAACTGGCAAGGAAGGTTTTGGAAGGATGAGTTAGCGGCTCCCCTCCTCCTCCCCCTCCTGATTAAAGAGGGAATGTAATCCATCAAGGTCAGAGCGAGCTTTTGAGGGTCGCATTCTCTTCACGCTGGCTCTAATCCCCAGCTGCAGTCAATATTTATGGAGAAAAGATTCCTTTTAATCGGTGCTATGCAAGGAATACCGTCTTCTGGTCAGGGATGAAATCAACTTACTTTCGCTGCCGGTTCGCAAATGTGAGCGCGCAGGGCCTTTAGCACATGCGCAGAATGTCAAAAATGGGACGCGATGATGTGCGGGCGGGTAGGCGGAGCCTTCTGCCACCACCGGTTCGCCTGAACCGGATAGAACTGGCTGAATTGCACCACTGCTTCTGATCTACAACACACCCATCACCCTGGAAAACCAGGCACAAAATGTAGGAGAAACGGTGGCCGAATTGGGGGAGGCGGAGTCAAAAAAGGGACCAGCCTAGAATCCCTACGTAATCCTAAACAGACTAAGCCTGACTGTCAGGCCTGCAGCCGTGTTTGAATCTTTGGCCTGCTACACTTTCTATTACTGTATTCTACTATGCAATTTCTACTGTGGGAAAATGGGAGAGGGGATTGTACGGAGTGAGATGCGATGTAGCCAAAACAAAATTCTTTTCTAGAAAGCCAAGGTCATCCTTTGTCTCTGCTCCTCTGCACCTGACCGGAACTGGATGGGTGGAAGCTGCCAGCATGGCAGTGGGAGATTGGACCATGGGATGGGACTTGTGGGTGTGGGGGGCGAGATCTTGAACTTTCAACTGGGTGGGGAAAACCGGGAAGCTTTCAGATTCGGGGTTTCCCCAGATGCGCCAACATGGCTCCCTTCATCAATGGGAACTTTGAGCAATAGTTTGCCTTGGACTCTGATTTACTTTTGGATGCTAATTGGAAACCTGACACCAACCTCCCTTGAATTCCATGGACCTTTATCAAGCAGGCGCTAACTCTTAGTTGAGAAGATTCCTGCGCAAAGGCGTTATAGCAATAAATCAGATTCACTGGAGCTTCACGTGCGGATCTGGTCTTTCACGCCTGATGCCAAAGGATCCTTTGGTCAGCCTTTTCCGTGGCCGAGGTGCTTGAGCTGCACTATTCGGCCGTGTCCCGGTTTCACTGACCGTCGCAGAGGATGGGACCCCCCCCCCGCCTGGCAATTGGCCCCAGTCCACCCATCCTCCTCCTCTCTCTCTTATACCCACCCCCTCCTTCTCTCGCAATGCAACCGTGATGTGGTTTGCAACGTTGCAAAACAGGCCCATTGAAAATTCCCAAGCCATCACTCCGTTGCGGGAGATTTCTCTTCATCGCCAACAACTGGAAGTGGAGGTGGGGGGAGAGAAATCATCTTCCCTATCAAAGAACCTGCCCCCCCCTTTGGGGAAAGCTTTTCTTTCACCTGAATCCTTTGGCGGTCAGCCTTGGTGCCAGACAGGATTGTTTTGTGCTGCGTTAACAGAAAATAAATCCCCCCCTTCAAAACCATTTCAATCTTCTCCCTTTTTCAAATGACTCCCCCTTCTCTCTCTCTCTCTCTCTCTTTCTCTCTCTCAATCTCTCTCTCCCAATCTCTCTCTCTCTTTCTCTCAATCTCTCTCTCTCTGTCTCTCTCTCTGTCTCTCAATCTCTCTCTCTCTCTCAATCTTTCTCTCTCAATCTCTCTGTCTCTCACTCTCAATTTCTCTCTCAATCTCTCAGTCTCAATCTCTCTCTCTTTCAATCTTTCTCTCTCAATCTCTCTATCTGTCTCTTACTCTCAATTTCTCTCTCTCAATCTCTCTGTCTCTCTCTCAATCTCTCTTTCAATCTCTCAATCTTTTTCTCTCCCTCACTCTCCATCTCTCTCCCTCACTCTCTCAATCTTTCAATCTCACTCTCAATCTTTCTCTCTCTCAATCTTTCAATCTCTCTCTCTCTCTCTCTCTTTCTCTCAATCTTTCTCTCTCTGTCTCTCTCTCTTTCTCTCAATCTCTCTCTCTTTCTCTCAATCTTTCTCAATCTCTCTCTATCTCTCACTCTCAATTTCTCTCAATCTCTCTCTGTCTCAATCTCTCTTTCTCTCTTTCAATCTTTCTCTCTCAATCTCTCTATCTGTCTCTCACTCTCAATTTCTCTCTCTCAATCTCTCTGTCTCTCTGTCTCTCTCTCAATCTCTCTTTCAATCTCTCAATCTTTTTCTCTCCCTCACTCTCCATCTCTCTCCCTCACTCTCTCAATCTTTCTCACTCTCAATCTTTCTCTCTCTCAATCTTTCAATCTCTCTCTCAATCTCTCTCTCTCAATCTCTCTCTCCATCCATCCATCCATCCATCATCCATCCATCCATCCATCCATCCTTCCTATCTATCTTTCTATCTATTTCTATCTTCTGCCTGTCTCTCTCCCTCTCTCGCAATCTCTGTCTCTCCATCTCTCTTTCTCTCTCTCTTCCCCCAATGATGCGGTCATGATGCAGTTTATAGTTTCCTTCATCGCCCCTCGCCCAAGTCATGCTCGTGTTGCGTTTCCTCGCACATCCTTTTTGCAGAAGCCATAGATCTTGAGCCGGGCTTACCCAAGAATGCTGCCTCTCTTCCTTCCCCCCCTCCTCTTTCCCTTTCATGGCTACCTCGCTGCGTTCTAATTTTTGATCGCACAAAAGGATGCTTCTAAGCCTCTGTAACCATAACCCGCCCCACCTGTCCACAGCCGCGATTGAGAATGGGGGGAGAGCGGCTCCTGGGGTGAGGTCAGAGGGGGGGTGTCAGGGCCTCTGGATCTAGGGGGAAGCAGCAGCAGCTGCACAGAAGCTTAACGCTCGGAAATGCTTGCTCCTTCCTGCGGCAGCGGTCACAACTTTGAGGCTGGATTTAGGGTGGGGATGGGCTTGGTCCTTCAAGTCTAGAGTCCTGAACTGCATTGGGGGTCTATTTGGAGGGCCCGTTCATTGTCCAGCTGTGGCCTTACCCCCAAGTCGACCTCTGTTCTTTAGCTGTTCTCTTTGGACACTCTGTGCATGCGCACACTGGGAACAGGCTCCAGCTGCTCCTCTGCCTCACTGATGCCTGATTCCGAAGGCAGCTGATAACTGTCAAGACGGCCCTGGCCCGCTCTCTGCTTCCGACACAGAGCCCTCGTCCGAGCCTTCCCCTGACTCCAGGGACCGGTCCATGTCCCTCCCCAACTTCCTCACTGTCCATATCTGCTGCCATCTCCGCAGGCCACAACAAAGGCCATGAATGCAGCCCAGTTAACGAATTTAGCGATCGGCGCACACAAGGGGGCTGCGGGTTCAGGAACCCGTGAAAGTTGCAGCTTGAAGAGTCGCCATCCCTGCAGGTCTTTCGGGTGCGCTTCAAGGTCCTGACGACCATCTTCAAAGCGCTCCATGGCTCGGGGCCTAGTTATATGCGAGACCGTCTCCTGCCCCATACATCCCTATGGCCGATCTGCTCCCACAGAGAGGGCCTTTTCCGGGTGCCGTCGGCCCGGCAATGCCGGTTGGCGACACCGAGGGGAAGAGCCTTCTCTGTGGCGGGCCCGGCCCTCTGGAACGACCTTCCCCCTGAACTTCGCACCATCTCAGACCTCCGCCTCTTCCGCCAGTGTCTAAAGACACATCTTTTTCAGCAAGCCGGCCTAGCCTAACCTCCCGCCGGGGCTATTTTAGATAGTTTTAAATTGGGGTTTTTAATTTGGTTTTTAGCATAGGATTGTTTCATGTAATTTCATATGCTTTTAAATTTTGTATATTCTGTTTTATATGTTTTTAAATTCCTGTGCGCCGCCCTGGGTCCTTCGTGGAGAAGGGCAGGATATAAATCGAATTAAAACTAAAAAAAGGAGGGACCTTGATGTTATTTTGGACGTGCTTCAGGGTTTGTCTTGGAGATGCCCGCTGTGCTGCTTGCTATTTTCTGTAAACCGCAAGCCAAAGAGAGAGAGAGAGAGAGAGAGAGAGAGAGAGAGAGAGAGAGAGAGACCCTGGCACCAGGCAGCTGTTTGTGTCACCGGGGAACACCCGTAAGAAAGCAAACAGCCTGGATCATGAGCAGTAGGGCGCCTGTCCTAGAGGGTGACTTCTAGGATGACTTTGAAGTGAGTAAAATAGCCGCTGGCAGAGCGAACGGGCAGAGGGTCCAAAGTTGGTACGTGATGTGAGCTGTCACAAGGTTTGATTGCTTTGTCGTGTTAATATTTATGGAAGAGTTAAGGAGCCTTTAAATATATATATATATATATATATCTAAGATGGATAGACACACAAGCGCAGCAAAGAGCGATAATATTCAGGAGTGGCTAAATAATTGGGGCTTGCTTCTATGGCTTGCAATTGGACACCTAAAGAACACCTACTTTTTTTAAATTAACAGAGTTGGAAGGGACCTTGCAGGTCATCTAGTTCAACCCCCTGCCCAAGCAGGAGACTGTCTCCCGTCTGAATGTCTATGGAGATTCTCAGTCATCCAGTAGATCATGGTTGTTCGAAAGGTGCTTTTTTCTCCCCCCCAAGAGGACTTTAAGGTTTTTCTTTGAAGATGTTTCACTTCTCATCCAAGAAGCTTCCTCAGCTCTGACTGGATGGTGGAGAATGGAAGTGTCAGGCCTGCAGTCATATTCCTTTCTGGATCTTTGGCCTGCCACACTAATATTCTATTCTACTACGCTGTTTCATTGGTGGGGAATTGGGAGGAGGAATAGTAAGGAGTAGAATGTGATGTAGCCAAAACAAAATTCCTTTCTAGAAAGCCAAGGTCATCCTTTGTCTTTGGACCTCTGCACCTGACTGGAACTGGATGGATGGATGGAACTGCCAGCATGGCAGTGGGAGATTGGACCATGGGATGGACTTGTAGGTGTGGGGGGCAAGATCATGAACTCTCAACTGAGTGGGAAAGCTCAGATTTGGGTTTTTCCAGATGTGCCAGCATGACTCCCTTCATAAATTTGAACTTTGAGGAATACTTTGCCTTGGACTCTGATTTAATTTTGGGTGTTATCCTGACATTAAGGATCATCCAGTCAGCTGAAGAAGCTTCTTGGAGGAGAGGCAAAGCATCTTCAAAGAAAAAAAACAGAGAGCACAGGTGCCTCTTGAAAAAGCAGCTTTGAGACTACTTTTTCTAAAAAAAAAAATACATGCCAACTTTTTTGTAGATTGGATGGTTGATACTTCTAAAACAAGGATTAGGATTATAATGCCTTGGTAAGGCCACACTTGAAGTATGGCATCCAGTTTTGGTCGCCACAATGTAAAAAAGATGTGGAGAGTCTAGAAAGAGTGAAGAGAAGAGCAACAGAGATGATGAGGGGATTGGAGGCTAAAACATATGGTTGCAGGAACTGAGTAGGTCTAGTTGAATGAAAAGAAGGACCAGGGGAGACAGGATAGCAGCCTTCCAATATCTCAAGGGTTTCCCCAAAGAAGAGGGAGTCAAACTATTCTCCAAAGCACCTGAGGGCAGAACAAGAAGCAACTGATGGAGACTAATGAAGGAGAGAAGCAACTTAGAATTGAGGAGAAATTTCCTATCAGTGGAACAGTTTGCCTCCAGAAGTTGTGAATGCTCCAACACTGGAAGTCTTTAAGAAGATGTTGGATAACCATTTGTCTGAAGTGGTGTAGGTTTTCCTGCCTAGGCAGGTAGTTGGACTAGAGGACCTCCAAGGTCCCTTCCGACTCTGTTATTCTATTCTGTCTTTGTGTCTCCACGTGAATTAACCCTGAGAGAGTTAAAATTTGGGGCCAAATCCCAATCCTTTTCTATTGTATTCCAATTTTCATTTTATGTAGGGCTACCACATTTGGGGCTCGTAAATCCAGATGACTACTAGCTGCCTGCCAAGAATAAGTGCTTTCCGTATCTCTGTGCTGACATCTACTGACCCTACGTTACTATTGCAACTTAGATCTGGTGGCGTTAGTACAATAATCATGTTTTTATTTTTGAGATATTCTGTTGCAGTCTGTTGGGTACAGTAAGGCTGTTAGAAGGAAATTGGAATGCCTCTGCTGTAGTTGTACGCGAGGATATATTGGTAATCTAAATCGAAAATAATGCAGTTGTATTTCTTTTAACTCCACCCTGTTCATCTCAATAAATCTTGTTGAAAAAGACCTCGGTGAGAATCGTGCCTGGGGGGAAAAGAAATCACTTCCAGTTTTGAGCAATTTGAGCAAACAGTTTGACACTGAAGGGGAAACTAACAATCAGTTGTTCCCCTACTTCACATGCCGGTCCAGCAATTCAATTGTGCTACATTCTGTTTTCAAGCCAGCTTATTTATTTATAATTTGTTTATCAAACATGGGCAAGATAGCAGGAGTAAGTATGAACATACGTAAGCATGAACAAAGGAGTAGATTCAGAGAAATGGGAACAGTAGGACAGGGATGGAAGGCACGCTGGTGCGTTTATGCAGGCTCCTTTATGGACCTCTGAGGAATGGGGGTGAGGTCCACGGGAGACAGTTTGAGGTTGAAGCTGTGAGGGTTTGAGGATGTAACAACGGAGTCAGGTAGAGCATTCCAGGCATTGACCCCTCTGTTGCGGAAGTCATATTTTCTGCAATCAAGTATGGAGTGGTTTACCTTGAGTTTGAATCCATTGTTTGCCCGTGTGCTATTGAGCTTGAAGCTGAAGAAGTCGTTGACAGGTAGGACGCTGTAGTAGGCAATTTTGTGTACTATCCTTAGGTCCGACTGTAGGCGGCGTAGTTCTAGGTTGTCCAAGCCCAAAATTTCGACCCATAAGGGATTCTGTTGTGAGCAGAGGAGTGGAGGACTCTTCTCGTGAAATACCTCTGGATCCGCTCAGTTGTATTAACGTCCGACATAACAGTGTGGATTCCAGACGGATGAGCTGTATTCAAGAATTGGTCCGGCAAAGGTTTTGTATGCCCTAGCTAACAACACAACGATTTTGGATCCAACTTGTGGGTCTAACTTGTGAACTGACCCAGCTCACTTTTAACCAAATTGTTAGTGTGAAATATTAGATACTGGTGTCCTTCCCTAATCGCAGCGATGCCCCAAAAGATGAAATAAGGGCTACTGTATCCCAACACAAACTCCATCCTTTTTGTGCAGGGATCATTTTACACTTTACAGTCTTCACTTCCTCGACCTACCTAAACCCTGGTTGGTTTATTGATTGGCTTGCTTGCCAATCCTAAGGATCAAGACCTTCGTACAATCACGGCCTCTTTCGCCGGGCATTAAAAACATACTTTTTTCATGTGGCCGGCCTGGCATAGTCTTTTATTATTGATTTTTTAGTTAGGGTCTTAATTATGAATTTTAGCACGGGCTTTAAAATGGATTTAATTTATTTTTAACCCTGTTTGATTGTATTTATGACTTCTGTTTTATTATTCCTGAGTCCCGTTGGGGAGAGAGGGCGGTATAGAAATGAAATAAAATAAATAAATAAATAAATAAATAAGATGCGCCTGTGTTATTTTTCAAAGGAATTGTTCCCTAATGTATTAGGTTTTCCCAGTCCATAATCAGATTCCCTTTCAACACAACACTTAAGGAACCAATTCAGACCTACAATAAGCCCCCGTTTTGTAGTCAAAGTACTTGCGCATCGGTTACAATACGTTCCATGCTGGGAACTAATGAACCAAATAATTTTTGTTCTGTTTCACTTTTTGTTCTAATTTTCAATCAGAAAGCCCACGGGGAAGACTCATCTGTTTCAGTCCAATTAATGGATCAGCCAAATATCTGTGGATGTTGTCAACCATCCCAGGTCACGGCTGTCTCAAAGAGATGCTTTTTCAAAAGGCAACTGGGCTTTCTCCCTTGAAGATATTTCGCTTCTCCCCCAAGAGGCTTCTTCAGTTCTGACTGGATGGTGAGGAATCCTTCCGTTCTCCACCATTGAGTCAGAACCGAAGAAATTGGATTACAAAAGTCCACTAGCCTTTTGTAAAAGCACCTTTGGGATATCGGACAGGCTGTACAACAGGATCTTCGAGTAGTAGAATGAAAATCCTAGGATAGTTCCAGGGATAAAACGAAGGACTCCCTCTTTGTAAGCTACTGAGAGTCCCCAAAGGAAAGGCCAGACATGAATGCAATAAATCAGAAGTTCCCAAACTTGTCAACTTTAAGACTTGTGGACTTCAACTCCTAGAAATCTCCAGCCAGCTATGCTTAAAGTTGACAAGTTTGGGAACCTCTGCAATAAATGAACTGCGAAATTGAATGAATGCATTCCAGATCCGTCTAACTTCGTTATTGCTAACAACTTCTATTCACCGATGGACTGTCCTGGCCGGCCATATGTCTTCTGCCTGGACCCACTTCTGCTTCCCGACTCTTGTTTCCGAACTTGGATGGGGATTTAACCTGGCTCAGGGGCTAAGTCGCTGAGCTTGTCGATCAGAAAGGTCGGCAGTTCGACTCCCTAGCGCAGCGTAATGGCGTGAGCTCCCGTTCCTTGTCCCAGCCAAGCTAGCAGTTCGAAAGCACGTCAAAAATGCAAGTAGAAAAACAGGCGCCACCTTGGGTGGGAAGGGAACAGCGTTCCGTGCGCTTTCGGCGTTGAGTCATGCAGACGTCTTCGGACAGCGCTGGCTCTTCGGCTTTGAAACGGAGACGAGCACCGCCCCCTAGAGTCGGGAACGACTAGCACCTACGTGCGAGGGGAACCTTTACACGTACCTTTTAGACAAACGATGAATAGGGCTGTCAATTTCAACTCTTATTGCACAAGACATTTGTGCCGTTTCGTGGAAGATGGCTTGTTTGTATTAAAATCCAATTTCAGAAAAAAAAATGTTTTAAAAAAAGAGAGCGGTCAGTAGAAAAACTTCTCCCTTGCGCATGGGAAAGACGGAACAGCAGCTGCTGGAGTCCCCCAGTTGACCTGAGGCTCTTTTACTGCTGCAGCATGAAATGCCATAGGTGAGTGTTTAGCATATCTGCCCTGATGAGTTCTGTTGCCATAAATACCCCAGCGAGATCTCCCTGGTTTGCTCAAACCCAAGGAATGCGAGGTTTACCTTCGGACAATAGACGCAAAGGGTGAACCGTAGCTGGAGGAAGATCTCTAAAGGGTCCCCACAGGATCTATTAAGAGGGATCACGGTACCATCGCTGCCTCTGCAGATTTACAAGGTTGTGTGTGGGGTTTTTTTCCTGGTTATTTGAAGAGCCGGAGTGCCTGACCTTCAGATTTGATTGGCAACAGTGGTGGGATTCGATATTTCTCTACTACCGGTTCTGTGGGCGGAGCTTTGTAGGCGTGGTGTGGCTTTGTGGGCGTGGCAGGGGAAGGATGCAACCTCCTGGAACCAAAAAATGGGCCACCGGGGAGAAGGGGTCGCTGATCCCCTGTGCACCCCCACTCGGACCTTCTGAGAGCTGAAGAAGCCTCTTGGATGAGAAGCGAAAGGTCTCCAAAGCCAAAACCAGAAAGCCCAGTTGCCTCTTTGGGACTTTACGGAAGAACAGAATGCTTTCCTTTCAACGGCAGAGGTGGTATTCAGCCGGTTCGGACTGGCTCGCCCGAACCAGTAGCGGAAATCGCAGCTGTAACCCCTTTGCTGTTGGACGTGCAGGAGAAGGAGGGGGAGAACTTGGCATGGAGCAGTGGTGGGTTTCAAATTTTTTTGAACCTCCTCTGTAGGTGTGGCCTATTTTGTGGGCGTGGCTTGGCAGTCATGTGACAGGGTGGGTGGCGACCTTTTAAAATGTGGTGAAACTCATTTAACAACGCTCTTGCTTAGCAACCAAAATTTTGGATTCAATTGTGATGATAAATTTCTTTCTCTCTCTCTCTCTCTCTCTCTTTCTTTCTTTCTTTCTTTCTTTCTTTCTTTCTTTCTTTCTTTCTTTCTTTCTTTCTTTCTTTCTTTCTTTCTTTCTTTCTTTCTTTCTTTCTTTCCCGTTGGGTCACTGGCAGCGGCGGGCCAGATTTACTTCCAGGTACGCCGGTGGAACCCCCTCTCACCGGTTCTCTAAATTTCACCAACCGGCTCTCGCGAGTAGGTGCGAACCTGCAGAAACCCACCACTAGCGTGGAGTCAAAAAAGGAATCGGCTTAGAATCAACTACATAGTCACAAATGGGCTACATCCGAAGGGACTACGTCCGACCCACCCCTCTCGTGTTCCGTTGACCCTTAGCTAACACTGAGTAGATTCCTGTGCACAGGCATGAGTAATAAATCAGTTTAATTGGAACTTCACAGGCGGTCCTGGTCTCTCCACACCTGACAACTAGCCTTTGTTTGCTTAAGACAGACTGATGATGTCCTAGAGCTGAGCTCTCTGGTTCATTTATCACCTCCATTTCATAATGGGAAGGGTCTGCTCAGTTATGCTGGAGTGGGCACCCACCGTCAGAGGGACAGCCTGTCCTTTTGCCGGGGGGTGGGGAGGAGAGAATTTTTATGATCACCTCTGAGTTGCTGAAGCCACAGATGGATCTTATTTTATTTTTATTTATTTTATTCGAATTTATACCCCGCCCTTCTCCAGAAAGGACCCAGGGCGGCGCACAGGAATTAAAAAACATACAAATATAACAAAATATAAAATTTAAAAAGATATTAAATACCCACCCTGTGCTAAAATCAATTTAAAACCCCCAAATTAAAACTGTCTAAAAGCAGTCACAACGGAAGGTTACGCTAGGCCGGCTTGATGGAAAAGGTGTGTCTTTAGACACTGGCGGAAAAGGCGGAGGTCAGAGATGGTGCATAGTTCAGGGGGTAGGTCGTTCCAGAGGGTAGGGCTCGCCACAGAGAAGGCCCTTCCCCTGGGTGTCGCCAACCGGCATTGCCCGGCCGACGGCACCCTGAGAAGGCCCTCTCTGTGGGAGCGGATCGGACGAAGGGATGTATGGGGCAGGATCTGACTTGCCTTTGTGAGATTCTCCTGCTTCGGTTTAGGAAAATCTCTCAAGTTTGTTCTCCAACACTCTACGGCAGAGTGGGCTAACCTTTTTTCCCCTCGCGTGCTGAAATCGTGTGCCCGTGCGATATGGCGCGCAGACGCGTGCCCACAATGCAATACGCCAGCCTCCCCCCCGTGCATGCATGTGTGACCTCCTCCCCCCATGCACATGCGTGGGTTCCGGATCCCGTCGCAACTGGTACGCTATGATGGAACTAGGCGTCCACTTTGTGCATGCGATGCGCCGGCTGCTCGGTGGAGGTCACACAGGTCCCGTACGCTGTGCGTGCCTGCCCAAATGGCCCGCTAGCTTAAAAAGAAGTAAGGAACGAAGGCAGGCGGGTGGGCGGCCCAATGGAAACACCCTTCAGGTATGGCGGCAGCTGCTCCCAGGACCCACCACTGGCGTTCGTGCCCCCTCCTCACGAGGCCTACTCAGCCTCCTGCACCATATCAGGGGGGATGTTTTTGCCCTCCCCAGGCTCCGGAGGCAGAAGCCTCTCAAGGGAGACAAACGAACTTCCGGTTTGTGCGTTGGGTTGTTTTTCTTCCTCTGGAGGATTCAGGGAAGCCTCCGGAGGGAATAAAACGGCCCAACGCGCAAACCGGAAGTCTGTTTCTGAACTTCCGGTTTGCAAGTTGGGTTTTTTTCCCCCTCCCTCTGGAGCAGTGGTGGGTTTCAAATTTTTTTTAGAACCTACTCTGTAGGTGTGGCCTATTTTGTGGGCGTGGCTTAGCAGTCATGTGACAGGGTGGGAGTGGCCACCTTTTAAAATGTGGTGAAACTCATTTAACAACGCTCTTGCTTAGCAACCAAAATTTTGGACTCAATTGTGATGATTCTTTCTTTCTTTCTTTCTTTCTTTCTTTCTTTCTTTCTTTCTTTCTTTCTTTCTTTCTTTCTTTCTTTCTTTCTTTCTTTCTTTCTTTCTTTCTTTCCTTTCCTTTCCTTCCCGTTGGGTCACTGGCAGCGGCAGGCCAGATTTACTTCCAGGTACGCCGGTGGAACCCCCTCTCACCGGTTCTCTAAATTTCACCAACCGGCTCTCGCGAGTAGGTGCGAGCCTGCAGAAACCCACCACTGCTCTGGAGGATTCGGGGAAGCCTCCAGAGGGTGAAAAACAGCCGAAAACGGCTGAAATCAACTGGGCAGCTCGCGAATGCTTCCTGGAACCGACAGGGCAACGTCTCACGTGCCCTAAGAAATGGCTCCGCGTTCGCCCTCACAGTCCTAGGACATGTTTATCCATTTAAAATCCTTTTTTTTTGTAGGCATGCTTGTTTTTTTTAATCCGAAAAAAGTTTGCAAGAGGGTATGGGCCCGTTCTTGCACAAGGAAATGGGCCCGTTCTTGCACAAGGAAATGGGCCCATTCTTGCACAAGGAAATGGGCCCATTATTGCACAAGGAAATGGGCCCGTTATTGCACAAGGAAATGGGCCCGTTGTTGCACAAGGAAATGGGCCCGTTGTTGCACAAGGAAATGGGCCTGTTCTTGCACAAGGAAATGGGCCCATTGTTGCACAAGGAAATGGGCCCGTTGTTGCACAAGTTAATGGGCCCGTTGTTGCACAAGGAAATGGGCCTGTTATTGCACAAGGAAATACATGACAGGGATCACAGCTGGCTGGGTTAAAGACTTTGAAAAAGGAACCAGTAAAAACAAACACACACACAAATTAAGCTGTTGGCCTCTCTTAAGGAAAGCTCTCTTTTGACAGTGATTTGACTGTTCCCGCAATGCTACTTCGGATGTGTTAAGCGTTCATTCATACGGTTCAGTGCATTCCGTGCAGCCAGCCTTGCTAATGTGTTTCCGTAATCACGTGATGTGCTGGACCCACATTAGCCAATGTTGCATAAAGCGCCCAGGGCTGGCAGGAAGAGGAAAGGGTTGCTTTCGTGAATACGGTACGAAATCCCCTGAAATAGCTCCGAATAATCCTTTTGCATGACGTCCTACACCAAGGGTGTCAAACTCGATTTCATTGAGGGCCGCATCAGGATTGTGTTGGACCTCGGGGGGCCAGGGTGAGCGTGGCCAGCTCGACATCACTCATGTTGGGGGCGCCTCTGGTGTCCTGAGCACTCTGCCAGTGAAAATGGGCTCCCGAGCTCCGTTTTTAGCTGCGACAGCCTCCTGCAAGTAGGTAGGTAGGTAGGTAGGTGGATAGGTAGGTAGGTCGGTGGATAGGTAGATAGGTAGATACAATACAATACAATAGCAGAGTTGGAAGGGACCTTGTAGGTCTTCTAATCCAACCTCCTGCGTGGGCAGGAACCTTATACCATTTGAGACAAATGGCTATCTAACATCTTTTTGAAGACTTCCAGGGTTGGGGCATTCACAACTTCTGGAGGCAAGCTGTTCCAGAGGTTAATTATTCTAACTGTCAGGAAATTTCTCCTTAGTTCTAAGTTGCTTCTCTCCTTGATTAGTTTCCACCCATTGCTTCTTGTCCTGCCCCCAGGTGCCTTGGAGAATAGTTTGACTCCCTCTTCTCTGTGGCACCCTCTGAGATATCGGAACACTGCTATCATGTCTCCTCTGGTCCTTCTCTTCATCAAACTAGACATACCTAGATAGATAGATAGATCTGTCTGTCTGTCTTTCCACCCACCTACCTACTTATCTACCTATCTACTTAACTATCATCTATCCATCCATCTATCCATCCATCCCCCTACCTATCTATCCATTATCTCTCTGTCTGTCTGCCTGTCTTCCCGTCTGTCCATCCATCCATCCATCCATCCATCCATCCATCCATCCATCCATCTATTTATCTGTCTCTCTCTCTCCATCCTTCCATCCATCCATCCCCCTCCCTACCTCCCTACCTACCTATCATCCATCCAGCATCTGTCTGTCTGTCTGTCTGTCTGTCTGTCTGTCTGTCTGTCTGTGTGTGTGTCATGTTTTCCTTTTAGGTATTTAGGGGATGGTAGGAGGTATCTGAAATCGTGCACAAGTCCTAAATTGAAACCCTCTTGATATTCCATTTTGACGTTCACCAAATCAACTGTTCCCCAAATAAATAAGGAAAGGAAGTATGTTCTAATCTGTTCACAAATCGTCATATTGTGCCAGCAAATTGGATTGATTTCCCTTCACTTTCCTTCCCCTCGCTTTCTCTTGAACAAAATTTCATTTGGCAATTGATAAAGGAAAAAAAAGCAAAGAAAAATTGCTCTCCGGGCAGATTCAGCGTTGCCTGCTTATTGCATAAAACCCACAATCTCTTTGGAAAAGGAGGAAGGAGGATAAGATGGAGCCAAAGGACTAGTGTCTGCTGGAGCAGAGAGAATTGATTGCCGGCTGGCTCGCGAGGTTGCCTTTCTCTGAGCTATAGAGCCGCTTCACCAGCCGACGACAGCTTGGTGGGTCAGCAAAAAAAAGAAGATAACCTTGACAAAGCCAGAAGGAATGTTTAACGAAGGGGATATTTCAAAGGCTCGGCTCAGCAGCCGTTATAAAAGTATAAAATCCTTTGGGGCCAAAAGAGGCCAGCGGATCTGACCGCCACCTCCTCCGCGTGGAAATCTGAGATAAATTGGGCTTTTAGGTCTCCACTTCTCTGCGGTCCCACACAGTCAAACAAGTTCAGGATTTTAGGAAGGGTCTCATTTGGTTTCAACCTTCCTTTGGCAAGGGCCGTTCTGTAAACGTAATCCAGGATTCCAGGTCTCTCGCTATGAGACCACAGGGAAAAGGTCATGACTAGCGGTTAGCGGCTCTGGAGCCGCATGTGGCTCTTTCATTCCTCTGCTGCAACTCCCTGTTGCTGGTCACCTCCACAATTGATAGGTTAGGACAGGTCGAGGAAAAAGGACACCGCACTAGGAGGAGACTCTATGGTGGGGGAGCCGGACTTCTGGTCGGCTCCAGAATTGAAGGGGGGGGGCCCTTCCAGTTAGGACCTTTGTGGCTCCCGAAGTTTTCTTCGGGAAGAAAACGCAGGGAAATATTTAATTTGTTTTTTAACTATATGTATGTATTTATTGTTTTATTAGCCCTGTGCACCGCTCCGAGTCCCTCCGGGGAGAGGGAGCGGTCAACAAGTTTAATAAATTATTATTATTATTATTTTCTGTGGGAAACGGGTCCAAATGGCTCTTTGAGTGTTTAAGGTTGATGAGCCCTGGTCTTGACCTTCCACCAGACTTCATTTCAAGTATTTAAAGACACCCAACCACATGTCAGCTCTTGGGAAGTCTTGGCCAACCCCAACAGGCATGCGCAGAATAATTTACATGCCACTGAGCATGCGCAAACAATGTGTGGCTCACGCACACATGAAGTAAACTGGCAGTAACGTCAGCAGCAACTCACTCCTGCTTCAGTGCTACTGGCTACTATTGCTGTGGTCACATGATATTCTGTGACAGTTTCCCAGCCACTCTCACAATCCCTCCCTCTCCATCCAGCAGCAGCCTTTGACTGCTGGAAAGGGAAGGAAGGAAGGAAGGTAGGTAGGTAGGTAGGTTGGTTGGTTACTATCAGCCATCCAAGACCAAAAATCTAGAGCAGTGGTAAAATTCAATTTTTACTACCAGTTCTGTGGGCGTGGCTTGGTGGGCGTGGCATGGCTTGGTGGGCACGGTAGGGGAAGGACACTGCAAAATCTCCATTCCCACCCCACTCTGGGGCCAGCCAGAAGTAGCATTTGCCAGTTCTCCGAACTACTCAAAATTTCCGCTAACGGTTCTCCAGAACCTGTCAGAACCTGCTGGATTTCACCCCTGGTCTAGAGATCCTCATCGCTTCCGTAGTCTTGACAAAAGAAACCGGCCCCTACTGTGACCCACCTCCAGCTCCGTTTTTTTCTCATTATCTCCTCTTGCCCCAGGATCCAGCTTTTATCTCCGCTCCGAATTTATCTAGCACGGGGTTAGAGAATTCATAATGTCATGGCAATAAAAGTCAGCTGTCTCCAGCTACAATGCCGGGTCCAAAAATATTTTGCTCGTCTGCCAAGAGTTTCGAGTCAGCTTGGCAAGTTTCTAATTTTAAACGCCGGTAGCAGGAAAAGAGGCTCCTTGGTTTTCTTTCTAGGCAGGCAAAACCATGGAGAATACTTTCGGTTTAGAACAGCGCAGTCCGGCGAAGTCAGCTGAAGGAGGGAGCACTTCTGCTTCCTAGGATCTGGATTCTACCCCTCGGTTAATTGCAGTTTAGGATTGCCTTGGGGAAGGGGGTTTGGTGGCTGCAGCACAACGGCTGGCCGATATTGAATGGATCGGCTGCTAAGACTGCAGGATCTCGGCATAGCAGTGAACGGTTGTTGAGCCAGTTTTCACCCACTCTGCATTTGTCCATTTGCTTTTCTCTTGCCTCAGTGCAAAACTCTGATGTAGGCAAGATATGAGGGTCACTTACCGTATTTTTCGGAGTATAAGATGCTCCGAAGTATAAGACTCACCTTAGCTTTTGGGGAGGAAAACAAAGGTGGTGGGGGGGGGAATCTGCCTCTGCCTCCCAACCATTTGCCTCCTTGCAACAAACAGCAAAGAGTACAGATGATATACACAGTTTGCGGCATTACATTTCAGACTATGCTTGTATAGAATAGAATTGAATTGAATAGAATAGAATAGAATAGAATAGATAGCAGAGTTGGGACCTTGGAGGTCTTCTAGTCCAGCCCCCGCCTAGGCAGGAAACCCTACACCACTTCAGACAAATTGGTTATCCAACATCTTCTTAAAGACTTCCAGTGTTGGAGAATTCACAACTTCTGGAGGCAACTTCTGTTCCACTGATTAATTATTCCAACTGTCAGGAAATATCTCCTCAGTTCTAAGTTGCTTCTCTCCTTGATTAGTTTCCACCCATTGCTTCTTGTTCTATCCTCAGGTGCTTTGGAGCATAGTTTGATTCCCTTTTTTTTGTGGCAACCCCTGAGATATTGGAAGACTGCTATCACGTCTCCCCTGGTCTTTCTTTTCATTAAACTAGACATAACCCATTTCCTGCAACCATTCCTCATATGTTTCAGCCTCCTAATCCTCTCTCTTGCTCTTCTCTGCACTCTTTCTAGAGTCTCCACATCTTTTTTATATCATGAGCACCAAAACTGGATGCCGGATTCCAAGTGTGGCCTTCCCAAGGCATTATAAAGCGGTATTAACACTTCATGTGATCCTGATACTATCCCTCTGTTGATGCAGCCTAGAACTATGTTGGCTTTTTGGGCAGCTGTACAGATGCACAGATGCTGGGTGTACAGATGCTGTTAAAATTGATGTGACTTTCTGGAAGTATGCATTATTCTCTGCTGTTTAAAAGAAGATACAATAGCACTGGGCCTCTTCAGATCAAGCATTGATTTTAAAAAGCTTCTTCATTTTGTTAAGTTGTCTAGAACAATTATAAAGCAGTCTTTAAAAAAATAAGTAATACTTTGAACATTCCATAGGCATTTATAGTTATTGATTTACCTCCTTGCAGCAAAGAGCAAACAGCCTGATTAGCACAAGAAAAAAAAATCTGCCTCTGCCTCTCAGCAATTTGCCTTCTGCAGCAAACAGCAAGTTTCACTTTCACTTTCAATCCTTCCCCTGGGGGAAGGATACTGCGAAATCCACCCTTCCCTCCCCACTCTAGGGGAAAGATACTATAAAATCTCCATTTCTTCCTGATCAGCTGGGACTCAGGAGGCCGAGAATAGATGGCCAGCCAGAAGTGGCATTTGCCGGTTCTCCAAACTACTTAAAGTTTTTGCTACCGGTTCTCCAGAACCTGTTAGAACCTGCTGAATTTCACCCCTGTAACTGGGGCTCTATTACAAAATTGCACCACAACACCCTGTTAGGCCCCAATTAAGGGAGGAGACATACTGTTTCCTTTTCTGCCTTTCGGCTTATCACCAGAGGCCATACCCTTACTGGGCTAGCTGATGAGAGCTAAAAAAGCTCGAAATAGATCTATACTAGTCTCCCTGACTTATTTATTGATCAGCTCAAAAACGTAATACACATATAAAAAAAAATACACAACGGAATTCATGGCTTTCTGTCTAGATGGTCTCTGTTGATGAGCCAAAAGGCAGAAAAGGAAAAGCAGTGTGCTTCCTCCCTTAATTGGGGCCGTAACAGGGTGTTGTGGAAACAATTATATATAACTATCCTCCTGTCTCAGCTGACAAGAAGAGAACTGAGCTGGCTTAATGGCAAGGCTCTCGCCTGGCATGTAATACAGCCCCGGTTCGAATCCCAGTAAGGGTACGGCTAGCCGATGAGAGCTAAAAAGCTCGAAATAGATCTATCCTAGTCTCCCTGACTTATTTATTGATCAGCTCAAAAACGTAACACACACACACACATATATATATAATGAGGAATATCACATTTTTAGATAATCCGCCATCTGTTTAGGACTGTGTATATTAGAACAAAAATGAATGAATTAAGAAGCACAGAGAGTCTATTTTAAGGAGGAATTGGGGGGGAAACTCTTGTCTGGGGAAGTCAGTGAGCCTGTTCTCCCCCCCCTCCCCAAAGCCCCCCTCAGCCCCAGCATTGTGACTTTTTTCCCCAGCCCCCAAAACCAACGGAGCTTCTTTTAAGGCCTGTCAGTGTGTTGAAGGAAAAGACAGTTGCTTAGGGCAACCAGATCTGGGCTGCCAAAATCCCCCAAAGAAACAGAGAACTGGCGTCTTTCTGTCCCTCTGCAGTCATCTAGTGATCTGCTGGATCTTGGCATCCAGATCTGGTCACTTGATTTTTTTCTAGCGCGATACAGAATAACGGAGTTGGAAGGGACTTTGGAGGTCTTCTATCTAGGCTCAAGCAGGAGACCACTCCATCATTTCGGACAGATTTCGGACAAGTGGCTGTCTAATCTCTTCTTAAAAGCTTCCAGTGTTGTTGGCTTCTGGAGGCAAGTTGTTCCACTGATGAATTGTTCTCGCTGTCAGGAAATTTCTTCTTAGTTCTAAGTTGCTTCTCTCCTTGATTAGTTTCCATCCAGTTGCTTCTTGCTTTGCCTTCTGGTGCTTTGGGAAATAATTTGACCCGCCCCCACCCCCTTTTCTTTGTGGCAGCTTCTCAAATATTGGAAGACTGCTATCATGTCACCCCTAGTCCTTCCTTTCATAAAACTAAACCAGGGGTCGGCATCCTTAAACATTCAAAGAAACATTTGGACCCGTTCCCCACAGAAAAGAAAACACCGGGAACCACAAAATCCTTCCCATGTGAAAAGGGAGTAGCTTTACCCACCAAAGGAGGTATCTGGATAGACCAGTGGATCGGCAACCTTAAACACTCAAAGAGCCATTTGGATTCATTTCCCACAGAAAAGAAAACACTGGGAGCCACAAAACCCTTCCTGACTATTTCTTGAGCGGCCACAGAACTAGCATACATAGTTGAATTAAATATTCTGTTTTCTTCTGAAAAATTTCTTTTCTTGTATTTATCTATAGGTGGCCTACCGAGGGTGGTGGTGGTGGAAAAGCTCAATAAATTGTGTGCCGGTGGGTGTCACACATTGGTGGTTGTGACACATATTTAGAGCAACAGGGAGCTGCAGCAGAGGGATGAAAGAGCCACATGCGGCTCCAGAGCCACGGATTGCTGACCCCTGAACTAGACCTAGCCAATTCCTGCAACCGTCCTTCATCGGTTTTAGCCTCCAGTCCCCTGATCATCATTACTGCTCTTCTCTGCACTCTTTCCACAGTATTTTTTTTTTAACCTCATAATGCTTAAAACCGAATGCCGTATTCCAAGGGTGGCCTTACCAAGGCATAATGAAGCGGTACTAACACTTCCTGTGATCTGGATTCTATCCCTCTGTTAATTGCAGTTTAGGATTGCCTTGGGGTGGTTGTTGGTTTTTTTTAATGGCTGCAGCACATGGCTGGCTGATATTTAATGGACCGCCTTCTAAGACTGCAGGATCTCGGTATAGCAGTGAACGGTTGTTGAGCCAGTTTTAACCCACTCCACATTTTTCCATTTGGTTCTGTTTTCTTGCAAAACTCTGATGTAGGCAAGATATGAGGGTCACTTGGTCAAGGTACAATGCTCAAGCAGGCGACCCTGCGGCAGGGGTGTCAAACTCAAGGCCCGCGTGCCGAATCCGGACCGCCATGTGCTTGGATCTGGCCCGCAGTCAGAGGTGGTATTCTGACGGTTCAGACCAGTTCGCCTGAACCGGTAGCAGAAATCGCAGATGGCCCCGCCCACCTGCCCCGGCTCTATGGCATCCCATTTAGGCCCTTTTTTAAAAAGCCAAAGCGTATGCGCAGAAAGCTGAGTGCATGCCCACATTAGTAAAGCGGTAGGGAAGTTAAGTGAATGCCACGCCTGCCCGTAGGACTGTCCTGGAAAATGTAAGGGGCCGGCCCATGTTGCCTCAGCCCGGTCTAGCCGATGCGAAGAGGAAGCATTGGGTCGGCAGTTTGGGGAGTACGTCAGGGTGGGCATGCCCACCCAGCTAGCAATGCCCACCCAGTCGGCCACGCCCAGTAAGTGACGTCAAGCTGGCCACGCCCACCCAGCTAGTCACACCCAGTGAGTGAGTTCAAGCTAGCCATGCCCACTCAGTTGGCCAAGCCCACCCAGTCAGCCACACCCAGTGAGTGACGTCAAGCTGGCCACTCCCACCCAGCTGGTCACACCCACCCAGTCAGCCACACCCAGTGAGTGACGTCAAGCTAGCCATGCCCACCCAGTTGGCCATGCCCACCCAGTCAGCCACACCCAGTGAGTGACGTCAAGCTGGCCACACCCACCCAGCTGGTCACACCCACCCAGTTGGCCATGTCCACCCAGTCGGCCACACCTAGTGAGTGATGTCAAGCTGGCCACGCCCACCCAATTGGTCACACCCACCCAGTCGGCCATGCCCACCCAGTCAGCCACACCCAGTGAGTGACGTCAAGCTGGTCACACCCACCCAGTTGGCCATGCCCACCCAGTCAGCCACACCCAGTGAGTGACATCAAGCTAGCCACGCCCACCCAGCTGGTCACACCCACCCAGTCGGCCATGCCCACCCAGTCGGCCACACCTAGTGAGTGATGTCAAGCTGCCCACATCTACCCAATCGGTCATGCCCGCCCAGCCCCCAGAGGTCAACCACAGCCCTGATGCGGCCCACAATGACCCCCCTGCCCTCTACCATTTCAGACAAGTGGCTGCCCAGTCTCTTCTTAAATACCTCCAGTGTGGGAGCACCCACAACTTCTGGAGGCAAGTCGTTCCACTGGCTAATTGTTCTCACTGTTAGGAAATTGTCCACCACGGTAAGGGACCCATGGGGCATCTCCCTGCTCTCACTAGTCCAAGTGCCAGTCTGCGCGTGGGGCAAAGGGCAAAGACGGCGGGTTTTTTCCCCTTCCTCATCAACTCTCTCTCCTTTTTTGTCTCTTTCGGTTTTTTCTGCTCAGCTGTGCGGTTGTGGGCTCCTGGGCGTGGGAATATGGCTCTCGGTATCCCAAGGAAACTTCGCCACATTTTCTCCCACGTTCCCGTCGCTGTCGGCTGCCAACCTGGTCATTGCCATCGGGACCATTGTCATGGTGACAGCTTTCCTGGGCTGTTTGGGTGCCATCAAAGAAAACAAGTGCCTCCTTTTAAGCGTAAGTTGGATTCTGTTTCAGGCCCTGCCCTCTGGAACGAGCTACCCCCTGATCTTAGAAACATGACGGACCTGCGCCTCTTGCGCCAACACCTAAAGACTCACTTCTTTCACCTTGCTGGCCTGGCCTAACTTCCAAGACTATGTCATCAACTGATTTTAAATTAAATTAAATTGATTTTAGCACAGGCATTATCTAATTTAATAGGATTTTATTGATCTTATGATGTATTTATTCTTTGTATTGTCTTTTTCGCGTTTTAATTTCCTGTGCACAGCCCCGAGTCCCATCTGGGAAAGTGGCGCGGTATATATATATCCAATCCAATCAAATGCCAGGGACTTGAGAAATTGCCTTTTTTTCCCCCCACTGCGAAAGCCTCCACTACAATACCAATAATCCTCGGCTTGCAACCATTCCTTTAGTGACCGTTTGAATTTAATTTAATTTAATTTAATGTATTCGAATTTATAACCCGCACCTTCTCCTAGAAAAGGACCCAGGGCGGCGCACAGGAAAAATTTAAAAACAATACAAATATACAAAAATACCATTTTTGTAGATACAACGGCACTGAAAAGTGACCTTACGACCGTTTTTCACACTTAACGACCGTTGCAGCATCCCCGGGGTCACCTGATCAAAATGTAGGCGCTTGGCAACTTGACTCACAGTTACGACGGTTGCAGTGTCCCAGGGTCAGTGGCCTCAAGGACCCTCTAAAAGGATGCCAAGGACCAGCTGTCTGCAAGGAGTGTCAATCCTTCCCTTCCCCACCATCCAGTCAGAGCTGAAGAAGCTTCTTGGAGGAGAAGCGAAACGTCTTCAGAAGAAAAAGAAGAAACTCCAAATTGGCTCCTGAAAAAAAAGCACTTTGGGGTCAACCAATCCAGAGTCAAATTTGCTGTCCCCGAGGCTTTTCGGTCCTAGGTGGAATCAGAACCGGTCGGGTCTGTCCAGTTGAAGCTGGACAGCGCTTCCTCTCCCAGCTCATCCCCTCCAGCCGCGATTTAAAGCAAGGGGCCATTAGCCCAAGAACGGACACACAAACACACACGCATACTGGTCACAGTCCAGCTGCCATGAGGGGAATAGTGACCCCATTTAGGGACCGCTGGACCGATCTCGCAGGCCACGTGATGGTGGGCCCCAGCTGTCTGGGAAGAGCGGGTGGGTGGAATTTAATCAGAGCTCATTTCCTTTGTTGTTTTGATTATCCCTAAGTAGGTTAATGTAACTATGCATCATTTTGCGTGTTCGTCTCCAGCGATATCGTCGAGATTCTCTTTAAGCGCTGATTCTGACCCTCCAATTCTCTTCCTGTTCTCTTTTCTTTCAGTTTTTTGTCGTTTTGCTGATCATCCTCCTGGCTGAACTGATATTACTGATTTTGTTCTTTGTTTATATGGACAAGGTAAGTATTCCTATAGCCACAGACAGACAGACACGCCTCTTAAGCTGGTTAGCTCATCTTTGGAAGCAAAAGCTTCTTTTCTTTCGTCTAATTCCTTGGGGGGGGGGGTGGAGGGAAATATATATATATTTATTTATACACATTCATGCATATTCCTTCAAAAGGTAATGAGCATGGAGGGAAGACTGTGACCGAGGCATTCTTGCACAGAAGGGGTACATTCAGTTGAATCGAGAAAGACGTGAGATCTAGGTCAACCGAGAAAGAAATTAACAGTTTATTTATGGTGCTATGCATGACCCGTCAGCGAAACAGCTGTTGGTCATTGCCAAACCATAATTCTTGGGATAAAATTATGTCACGAGAAAAGGAAAAAGGCTGCCGAAACATTAATTGGCACACCGGTTCCTCACTGAGAACCAACTAAAATTAAAATTACAAACACATCTCTTTTGTCTGGCCGGCCTAGGATAGTCTCTCTGTCTTTGGGGTATTATTATTATTGTATTAATTATTGGGAATGTTATTTTAGTTTAGCTAGTTTTATGGGGTATTTTAGCACAGGCTCAGGTTTAATTTGTTTTTAAAAATGTCTGTATTTATTTATTGTCTTTTATTCTTCCTGTGCACCGCCCCGAGTCCCTATGGGGAGAGGGAGCGGTTTATAAGTATTAAAATTATTATTATAAGTATTAAAATTATTATTAAGCAGGAAGGAAAAATCTGATTATGGCATACAAGAGTGGAGAAAGAGGGGGAAATATAGCTTGAAAATACATCTTCGTTTGGGATTATGCTTTAAAAAAAAATACGCAATGGCTGAGCTTGTCTCTCAGAAAAGTTAAGTGGTTCGAATCCCTAGCGCCGCGTAACGGAGTGAGCTCCCGTTACTTGTCCCAGCTTCTGCCAAATCAGCAGTTCAAAAGCAGGTAAAAAATGCAAGTGGAAAAATAGGGACCCCTCCACCTTTGGTGGGAAGGGAACAGCATTCCATGCGCCTTCGGCGTTGAGTCATGCCGGCCACATGACCACGGAAGACGTCTTCAGACAGCGCTGGCTCTTGGGCTTTGAAACGGAGATGAGCACCGCCCCCCTAGAGTCGGGAACGACTAGGACATGCGTGCGAGGGGAGCCTTTTCCTTACCATTATCTTAGACATTAATATTAATAATAGTATTGTTGCTATCCGCAATGCTATTGCTAATATAATGGTTAAATATCAGGACCGTTTGTGTTATCTGGGCTCTTTGCCAATCAGGTTTGAGATGGTGGGCAATGAGATTGGATTGACCGTATTTTATGGAGTATAAGACACACTGGAGTATAAGATGCACTGGAGTATAAGGCGCACCAAGGTTTTGAAGAGCAAATTTTTTTAAAAAAAACACGTTTTTACGCTCTGCAGACCTTCCAAAAATGGCCGGTTGAGTTTTTTTTTAAGGGCACGAATAGTCTTTAGAACAGGGGTCTCCAACCTTTGCAACTTTAAGTCTGAAGGACTTCAGCTCCCAGAATTCTGGGAGCTTTGCTGGCTGGAGAATTCTGGGATCTGAAGTCCTTCAGACTTAAAGTTGCAAAGGTTGGAGACCCCTGCTTTAGAAGGCTTGTGTGCTCCTGGGAGGGGCAAAAAAGAGCAAAAAACAGCCCATTACTCATTTCAGCCCTCCCCAGCCCCCAGGAGCACCCCCAGGAGCACCCCAGGAGCACTCTGGAAACCGCCTAAAGGCTCTGCATGGCCATTTTTGCAAAGAGGGCGGAGTTTCGGGAGGCAAAAAATGCCGTATTCAGTGTATAAGACGCACCCAGATTTTCAGCCTCTTTTTTGAGGGAAATGGGTGCGTCTTATACTCCGAAAAATACGGTACATTGCATTTATTGGTGACCTCGGGGGGGGGGGGGTAGCTCAGATATGCGACCCTTTCTGGCTGTCCTTGATCTCTCCCCATCACTGGGGGATCTTTCTGGATCAACTAAGGGACCCGGGTGAAGGGCGTGTGTGTGTGCAGTGTTATGGTGGCTCTCCTTTCTTCTCTGAGCCCGAAGTGGGGAGAGGTCGAATGAAGACCCCTCCTCCCCCTGATTTGCGGGGTCCTTGAAGGTTCAGTCCTCTCAATCCACCCCTACGCGAGGCCTCTGGGGAGGTCATCCATCGGCATGAGATCAGGTATCGTCAGTAGGCTGCTGGTACTCAGACACATCAATCAAACTCTGGCTGACTTGAGGGATGCAGCCAAGGATTCCCCTCCGTCCTTGGATGGGGGAAGGGGGAAATGGAAGAGCAGAAGTTAGAGGAGGAGGGCAGCGTGGCTGCCTGTCCACTCAATTCAGGGACCTTCCCTTTGTAGTTCTGAGTAAATTCTGCTTCCCCAGACCAAACGGGTCAACAATTTGGTTGGGTCTGTGTTTGTGTGTGTGTGTGTATGAACTCTTACCTTTTAAGGTAAAAGTTCCCCTCGCAGATATGTGCCAGTCGTTCCTGACTCTAGGGGGTGTGGCTCATCTCTGTTTCAAAGCCGCAGAGCCAGCGCTGTCCGAAAACGTCTCCGTGGTCATGTGGCCGGCATGACTCAACGGCGAAGGCTCACGGAACGCTGTTCCCTTCCCACCAAAGGTGGCTCCTATTTTTCTACTTGCCCTTTTTAACGTGCTTTCGAACTGCTAGGTTGGCAGAAGCTGGGACAAGTAATGAGAGCTCACTCTGTTATGCGACGCTAGGGATTCGAACCGCCGAACTGCCGACCTTTCTGATCGACAAGCTCAGCGTTTTAGCCCCTGAGCCACCGCGCCCCCTTAGCTCCTTTCAAGAGAGTTGGTGGCAAGTGCAGCCACCCTCTTGTGTTGAAATGCACTTCTTCCCGGATTAGGAGGCCAAAAAAAAGAAAATAGCACTTAGACCTATATGCTGTTTCACAGCCCCTCTCTAAGCGGCAGCCTACTGCCCCCCCCCCCAACAATCTGGGTCCTCATTTTACCAACCTCAGATGGGTGGGAGGCTGAGTCAACCTTGAGCCTGGTGAGATTCGAAGTCCTGCCAGTGGACAGAGTCGGCCTGCAGTGCTGCATTCTAACCCCTGCGCCACCACAGACAGAGGATCGATAGATAGCAATAGCACTTAGACTTATATACCGCTTCACAGTGCTCTTACAGCCCTCTGTAAGCAGTTTACAGAGTCAGCCTATTGTCGTCGTCCCCCCTCCAAAAAAAACCATCTGGGTCCTCATTTTGCCGACTTTGGAAGGACAGAAGGCTGAGTCAACTTTGAGCCAGTCAGACTCGAACTGCTGGCAATCTGCAGAATTCGCCTGCAATACCGCCTTCTAGCCACTGCGCCACCACGGCTTAGATAGCCATAGCACTTAGACTTGTATACCGCTTCACAGTGCTTTTACAGCCGTCTCTAAGCGGTTTACAGAGTCAGCCTATCACACACACACCCCACCCCCAACCATCTGGGTCCTCATTTTACTGTCAGAAAGACAGAAGACTGAGTCAACCTTGAGCCGGTGAGACTCGAACTGCCAAAGCTGCTGGCAGTCGGCAGTCCGCAGAATTACCCTGCAATACTGCATTCTAACCACTGCGACAGGGCGGTCCTTTTTACGATCACTCCTGCCTTTCTTTCTTCCCCTGTGGGCTACCGCAGTCCAGTCTCCATGCGGTTGCAATGCACGTATCAAAATGTGCACTCCCTCACTCATGCGGTTGCAGCTTCCATTTTGACTTTTTTTGACCATACCCCGCAATACCCCTCATGCATTGAGGAATTTTTCTCCCACTTTGGAAGCCCGGAGACCCCCCCATCCCGTTAAGGATAACTCGGCAAAAGAGATTCTGTTCCATTTAGTCCATTCTGTGACAGTTTCCCAGCCTCTCTCATAATCCCTTTCTTCCTCAGCATCCAGCAGCAGCCTTTTACGTGCCTGCTGGAAAGGGAAGGAAGGAAGGATGAATGGATGGATGGATGGATGGATGGATGGATGGATGGATGGATGGATGGAAGGGCCACCACAAGTTTGAAGGTCACTGAGCAATGCAGCCACACCACGTCCAACCAAACGGCCAAATGAAAAATTATACCTGCAGAGTGTTAACGATTAGAACTCTTAAAAAAAACAACCATTCTTTTTATGAAATAGGTGAGTGAAAGTGCAAAGCAGGACCTGAAGGAGGGCCTCAAGCTGTATAACACCGAAAACAATGTTGGGCTGAAGAATGCGTGGAACATCATTCAAGCAGAGGTAAAATATATCATAGTACGTCTTTGCAAATCAAACTCTTGAGTCACAAAGTAGACCACCGCTGCGGGAGAACCAAGAAGTCTTTGCCGTTCTGGTGCTGCCATCTAGTGGCATTTAGTAGCATTAGCAACCCGCAATTTCTTTCCTTTTGAACTTAATACACCCGCTCATCTACCTACGGTCTGTGTTGCTTTTAACACTGGCTGCTCTTCAGAAGGCCGGATCCTGAAGAGGAAACTCAAAGACTTTGGCAACCTAATGAGAAGAAAGAAGGACTCCTTGGAGAAGAGCCTCATGCTGGGAAGGATGGAGGGCAAGAGAAGAAGAAGGGGACGGCAGAGAAGGAGGGGGCTGGATGGAGTCACCGAAGCGGTGTGAGCTTAAAT
Source organism: Rhabdophis nuchalis (assembly GCA_039707465.1). Classification (NCBI taxonomy): domain Eukaryota; kingdom Metazoa; phylum Chordata; class Lepidosauria; order Squamata; family Natricidae; genus Rhabdophis; species Rhabdophis nuchalis. The sequence continues at coordinate 23,362,935 of CM077656.1, read as the reverse complement.
GGACTCCGGGGGGATAGTAGAGGACAGGAAGGCCTGGAGGAACGTTGTCCATGGGGTCGCGATGGGTCGGACATGATTTCGCAACTAACAACAACGTTTTCATTGCTGAAAACTATACTTTCCGTGACTCCCTATTGCAGTAAACGGTTATTTCCATAACCACTGTTTATTGAGCTGGGGTTTACCGCCATATTAAAACTCCCTTTCAATGACCCTGTATTAAAACATAATTTATTATTATTATTTATTTTATTTTATTTTATTTTATTTTTAGACCGCACCCTCTCCCCAAAGGGACTCGGGGTGGTGCACAGGACTTTAAAAACATATATAAATACAACAGTACAATATTTAAAATAGAATTAAATAATTTACCTGCGCTAAAAGTTTAAAATCTTAAAACCTTAAAATCCTTTATACTAATCCCAGCAATCCCTTTTAAAACAATTTAAATTTATATTACTTATAAATATATTATTTATAAACCAAATAAAACTCATTTAAAATTGTTGTATAAATCCAGTCAATGTTAAAAGCTAATAAGGCTTATCTATCGATATGCTCATTCTCGCGATCTGCGAGAGAATGGTTACTTGTCAGGCAACAATGTTGGAAACAAGCTAGAATGTATCCAAAATCCAGAACCCATGATTTTTGGGGAAATGAAGTTTGGGAAAGCTGTAGCTACTTCAGTGCAGAGGTGGGTTGCTACCGGTTTGCACCGGTTCAGGCAAACTGCTACTGGAAATGGGGACAGCAGGCTGGCCATGCCCCCAAACTGGTTCCCTGGTCGGCCATGCTGTTGCCAGCATATGGAGAACACTTTACAGGCAACTAAGCATGCACAAGCAATGTGCAGTGCACGCACGTATGAAACGAACTGGCAGTAACATCAGTAGCAACCCATCCCTACTTCAGTGCTGCTGGCTACTATTGCTGTGGTTACATGATATTCTGTGACAGTTTCCCAGTCACTCTCACAATCCCTCCCTTCCTCCCCATCCAGCAGCAGCCTTTTACGTGCCTGCTGGAAAGGGAAGGAAGGAAGGAAGGAAGGAAGGAAGGAAGGAAGGAAGGGCCATCACAAGTTTGAAGGTCACTGAACAAGGCAGTCATTAATCAAGGATGACCTGTAGTAAGGCGCTGGATCTCTTGCTTTTGTTTTACACGTATAATACGTCCATTTCTGAAATATATTCTCGGTTCTCTAACAATGTTGTGAACTTTTAAGTATCTTTCTTAGGAACAGAAATACTTTACAAAAAGGGTCCAGCTCATTCTCCTTCTTTTCCTCCCCCAATAGATGCACTGCTGTGGGGTAACCGATTATAGAGATTGGTACCCCGTATTGGGTGACAACGTTGTCCCTGACAGATGCTGCATGGAGAATTCCCAAGATTGTGGTCGGAATTCCAACAACACAAACTTGGTGTGGAAAACGGTAACTCATCATCCGAATGTTTACTAGCTCCTAGATCCTTCCAAACGTGGTTACTTTAGTGACTAGGAATATACGTAGGTAGTCCTCCACGTATGGCCACAACTGATCCCCAGATTTCTGTTGCTAAGTAAGACGGGTTCAGTGAGCTTTGCCCCATTTCATGACCTTTCTTGCCACAGTTGTTAAGCGAGTCACTGCAGCTGTTCAGTTAGCAACATGGTTGTTCAGTGGACCTGTTTTTGCATTCTGCAGACCTCCCAAACTTTCTGTACACCTTGGTTGTTTTGCAAAAAAGGGGAGGCATGCAGAGTTTTGGGAGGTTCTTAGAGTGCTCCTGGGGGTTGGGGGGGGGGGCAAAAACAGCCCTCCCTGGCCCTCAGGAGCACTTTGCAAGCCTCCCAAACCCTCTGCACATCCATTTTTGCAAAGGTTTCGGGAATACAGCCAAAAATGCTGTATTCAGTGTATAAGACGCATCCAGATTTTCACCCTCTTTTTTGAGAGAAAAAGGTACATCTTATACTCTGAAAAATACGGTACCTCTAGGTCAGGGCTGTGAAACTCAAGGCCCGTGGGGGCGGATCCGGATGCTTAGATCTGACCCAAAGGGCTGGCCTGTAAATATCAAAAGGATGGGCCTGCAGTGCCTCTGCCAGCCAAAATGGGCCTGAGGGGGAGGAGAGCTCACCAGTCCTCCCCCAGCCCATTTTCAGCCGGCAAAGTGCTGCAGGAGGCTGTGGAGGCCTAAAACGGGCTGCAGAGGGTTTTGTGAATTCCCCCAGGGCCCATTTTCAGCTGGCAGAGTGCTGCAGGAGGCTGTGGAGGCCTAAAACGGGCTGCAGAGGGTTTTGTGAATTCCCCCAGGGCCCGTTTTCAGCTGGCAGAGTGCTGCAGGAGGCTGTGGAGGCCTAAAACGGGCTGCAGAGGGTTTTGTGAATTCCCCCAGGGCCCGTTTTCAGCTGGCAGAGTGCTGCAGCAGGCCGTGGAGGGTGAAAACAGGCCCCAGGGGGTCTCACCAGCCTCCCCCCCCTGCAGTCCATTTTCAGCCGGCAGAATGCTGCAGGAGGCTGTAGAGGCCGTAAACAGGCCACATGGGGCCTCGCCAGTCTCCCTGCAGCCCCTTTTCAACTGACAGAGTGCTGCAGGAGGCCGTGGAGGGCACAAATGGGCTGCAGGAGGCCTCATCAGTCCCTCCACGGCCCATTTTCAGCCGACAGAGTGCTGCAGGAGGGGTGCATCTCATCTCCATCCTCCCCCTCCCCCCCCCAGCTGGCCCACAGAGGAGAACTAGAATGCGGGTCCAGCTCTCGAAGAAATCCAGTTTGACACCCCCGCTGTAGGTAAATCAGGGTAGGACCGAGGCATAAATCTGCTAATAGATAATAACTGTTGTTCACTCAGCCGTTTGTCCAAGAATTGATCTGGTGCTAAAAATACTCAGCTCGGGTTGATGCTTAGATTACAGATTGCAGAAGGGGAATGTGTGCAGCTCCCTTGCGTTCCACCAGAGAGGATTTAAGTACTGTATAGTACATAAAAAGTAAAGTCACCTTCAAGTCTATCTGGCCTCTTTCTGGAGGTTTCTTTGTGCAGGTTTCTTCAGCAGTGCTACAGATGGAGTTACTTCTGTCTTCTTGGGAGGGATTTTTCACCTTCCCACCCAACCTTATGACAGTAAAATTCTCTGCAAATATTCCTTCCAGGGATGAAATATACATGTACCGTATTTTTCAGAGTATAAGATGCACCGGCGTATAAGACACACCAAGATTTTGAAGAGGCAAATAAAAAAAATTTTTTTTTGCACTCTGCAGACCCCCCCCCCCCAAAAATGGCCCCTTTTTTGCAAAAACAGGCCTGTTTTTTGTCCAAAAAATGACCGTGCATAACCTTTAGGAGGCTTTTAGAGTGCTAAGGAGAGCAAAAATTAGCAAAAAACAGCCCGTTTTTCGCTCATTTCTTCCCTCCCCAGCCCCCAGGAGCACTCTATAAGCCTCCTAAAGGTTATGCATGGCCATTTTTACAAAGGGGATGAGGCTAAAAATACTGTATTCAGTGTATAAGATGCACCCAGGTTTTCACCCTTTTTTTTGAAGGAAAAAGGTGCGTCTTATATTCTGAAAAATATGGTCGTTATAGATTCACACAAAATAAATTTAGATGGAATTGGTGTGTGTGTCTGTGTGTCCGTGCCACAGGCACGTTTCTGAATGAAAATAACCTTGCCTTCGCGCATGTTTTGCAGTCAGTTGCCAAGCAGGTAAAAATCATGTAATTATAAACAAACAAAAACACTGTTTAATTAAAGTGGTGAGCAATTTGCGCGTGCACAAAAGAGAAAAATTCCACCTCCTTGTCAAGGCCTTGTCAAATTTCATGTGACGTTTTCAATTCCTGCCAGCAGCTCTTGCTTACAAGGAGACTGCAAAATGGAGAAGACAATAGGGATTAGTCAACCCTTCCTTCCCCCACCTCCCCCGTCCCACCGTCCGCTCTCTCCTGCTCAGAATGCAGTTGCTATCAAACAATGTTTTTTTAAAAAAAAATCCTTCTTCTCCAGGGGTGCTATGAGAAGGTCATGACGTGGTTTGACGACAACAAGCATATCCCAGGGGCCGTTGGGATGTGTCTCCTCATAATACAGGTATGGGCTAACTCAGGGGTCAACAACCTGTGGCTCTGGAGCCGCATGTGGCTCTTTCATCCTTCTGCTGCGGCTCCCTGTCGCCAGTCAGCTCCACAATGGATAGGGCTTTCAGTTAGGACAGGTAGAGGGAAAAAGGACGCCATGCTAGGAGGAGACTCTATGGTGGAGGAACCAGACTTCTGGTTGGCAGAGGAAAAAGGACGCTGATCTAGGAGGAGACTCTATGGTGGGGGAACCGGACTTCCGGTCAGCTCCAGAATTGAATGGGGGGGGGGGAATTCCGGTTAGGACCAGTTGGAAACAGTTTTCATAGTGATGATATATATGCGCCTAGCGGTGAAGATGCTCACCTCCCACTCGGAAAGTAGAGAGTTCAATCCTAGGTAGTGACAAGACATTTCTCTCTCTCAGGCAATATTTGCTGTGAACTCCACGTAGGTGTCAGGAAGGGCATCTGGCCAGTAAACGCTCAGCTCCATTCAGGTGCCCCGACTCTACCCTGAACTCAGGGATTACAGGGTCTTAAAAAGAACGTCATGGCGGAAGAACGGGAATTCAGATCTTACTACAATGGGGCCCGTCAGAGGTGGGTTTCTGCCGGATCGGGCGAACCGGTAGTGGCAGCAGAAGGCTCCGCCCACCCGCCCAGAACACAGAAGTGTTGCGCGCGCACGAGCCAACCGGTAGTAAAATCAATCTACTGGAACAGCTTGCCTCCAGAAGTTGTGAATGCCCCAACCCTGGAAGTCTTTAAGAAGATGTTAGATAGCCATTTGTCTGAAATGGTATAAGGTTCCTGCCCACGCAGGAGGTTGGACTAGAAGACCTACAAGGTCCCTTCCAACTCTGCTATTGTATTGTATTGTATTGTATTGAAACCCCACCAACCGGGGCCTGTTCTTTGGTGACTTTGGTAGAGGTCGGGCGAGTACGGGTGTTGGTAAAAGTGCCGTTTGTAATCCCGCAATTAATTCCGATGTGCTTTTTTTTTCTTGCTTGTCTTCCAGATTCTTGGCATGGCCTTCTCCATGACTCTCTTCCAGCAGATTCACAGGACCGGTAAAAAATACGATGCCTAAAATACTTCTTTTTTATAAAAAAAACTTCATCAGCTCTTAACTGTTCCCATTAGGACAGAACAACAACTGCAAAAAAAAAAAAAAAAAAACCAGATATATATATCTACATATATATATGAATCACTTTGTCTGACTTTGGGGCTGCCTACCCCGCTTAGTTCATTTTTTTCCCCAAGACGGATTAAACTGAACGCAAGTATTTACAAGAACCTTTTTGTATCTTCTCGGTCATTGTTTTGCCAAAGAAGAGGACAACTTTCCTGAACTCAAATCCGTTTTTCTACTCCTGAAAACTCCTCCTTTCTAACCTTGTAGGTGGAATAACGTTCTAGTACTGATTGACAGTACATTGCTGAGGTAGCCGATGGATGCGTCTATTAACTTTTTAAAATAATCTTTTTTTAAATGGCTCGTACCCAACCCGGGTACTGGGACTTGCAGAGAAGCCATTCGGACGATACCCCGATGAATTGGGTCTGCTTGGACAAGAGTGGTTTGAGGGGGGTGGTGAGGGGGTCGGGGGGTACTTTATCTTACAGAATATTAACTATTTTTCCTTCGTTCCCTTCCTCCCCCCTTCATGTCCCTCGCTCTCCCCCTGAATTCAATGGTGCAGTCTTTGAAAGGGGAAAAAAAATACTTTTTTAAAATACTTTTTCAAAAAACAGTTTAAAAATATTTTTTAAATATTTTAAACTGTTTTTAAAATATTTTTTAAACTGTTTTTAAATTGAAAACAGCTTTAAATTGAAAACCAGGAGGAGGAAAAAAAAAGTGGCTGTTTCTGTTACAATAAGTTCGAAAGAGACTCGGCAGTCAGTGAGTCTCGCTGAAGCTTGGTTTAGACTTCAACTACTGCGCGTAGGCGTCAACGGGGCTCCACACTGCGAAGGGGTGGGTGGCTAAACAGAGGTTGCAAACGGTTGCAGACGGGCCTCCCAAATCCCAACCACCGGTTGTGTGGAGACGTGTGCCCTGCATGCCGATTGGTTGATCCGACTTCCTGTTGGGAGGCGGGCCGATGGCAAAGCGCCTTCTCTGTGCTTTGGTGTTTGAGCGCCTCCTAGCCAGACCGTTAACCCTTTTGCCAAAGTAATAAATGCTATGCAACTGTCTCCGAATGACATACGTAGACGTGCCCCGATGAGGCGTGGTGGCGCAGTGGTTAGAGTGTAGTACTGCAGGCTACTTCTGCTGCCCTGCAATTCGGCAGTTCGAATCTCGCCAGGCTCAAGGTTGACTCAGCCTTCCGTCCTTCCGGGGTCGTTTAAATGGGGGCCCAGATTGTTGAGGGGGCAATGGGTTGACTCTGTAAACCACTTAGGCAAGGCTATGAAGCACTGTGAAGTGGTACATAAGTCTTAAGTACTATTGCTGTGCGCAGTGAAGCTGAAGTCTAGACCAGGTTTAAACTGGAATCATTGCTTAAGTGGGAATTCTGGGACCAGGGAAGATTCTCGGATACATACCTCATATTTTTCAGTTGGAGATCTTTCCCGTGAGACAGAGGTGGGGAACTATGGCCGTGGTGGTGCAGTGGTTAGAATGCAGCATTGTAGGCTGACTCTGTTCATTGCCAGCAGTTCGATCCTGACCAGCTGGAGGTTGACTCAGCCTTCCATGACTTCCGAGGTCGGTAAAATGAGGACCCAGATTGTTGGGGGAGGCAAGAGGCTGACTCTGTAAAACTGCTTAGAGGGGGCTGTGAAGTACTATGAAGCGGTATACACATCTAAGTGCTATTGCTATTCCTTCCGTCCGTCCGTCCGTCTGTCCTTCCTCTCTTCCTCTTTCTCATTCTCCTTCATGCTGCCTTGCAGGCTGACTCTGCTCACTGCCAGCAGTTCGATCCTGACCGGCTCAAGGTTGACTCAGCCTTCGGTCCCATCCGACATCAGTAAAATGAGGAGCCAGATTGTTGGGGGCAAAAGGATTGACTCTCTAAACCAGGGGTCTCCAACCGTAGCAACTTTAAGTCTGAAGGACTTCAGCTCCCAGACTTCTCCAGCCAGCAAAGCTTTGCTGGCTGGAGAAGTCTGGGAGCTGAAGTCCTTCTGACTTAAAGTTGCTATGGTTGGAGACCCCTGCTCTAAACTGCCTTGGGAGGACTGTAAAGTACTATCAAGCAGTATGTAAGTCTGTGTGCTATTTGCTACGGTCCTTTTACAACCTGTGGACTTCCAACTCCCCAGAATTCTTGAGCCTGCTTGGCTGGATGAGGCATTCTGGGAGTTGAAGTCCGTCCACAAGGTCATAAAAGGACTGTCGTGCCCCACCTCTGTAAGACATGCTGTACACGAAGCAACCCTTTGTCTGGAAGCATCTTATTCTGAAAAAAGAACAGTTAGAATTGACTACTGCTGTTGCTGCTTGATAGCAAATTAGCCCATGTCAGGAGATTCGTCTGATGTCCCTGCCATGGTTCTTATTTCTGGCAGTCTTAAAATAGGGTAGGAATGACATACTTTTGATAATTAGGCTAAGATGCCTTTACTGAAGCTACGGTCTCTGCTCTTTTAATATATATTATTAAATCATCCCTTAAAAATCATATATATATATACATATATACATATATATATACATACAGTGATACCTCGGTTCACGAACTTAATTCGTGAACTGACTCTGGTCGCGAACGGAATTGTTCGTGAACCGAGGCACAGTTTCCCATATGCTAAAAGCATAGCAAAAATAAAAAAAAGTCACTGAAAGTACTCACAGTGTGCGTGCTGGGGCTTTTTTCTGTGTCTTCTTCTCTTTACGATCTTCCTACAGGAAGTCACAACCATGTGACAGCCAGGAATACATTAAAAATGGCCGCGGTTCCTGTTTGTGAACCGAAGCAGAGTTCGTGAACCGGAGCACATTTTGAGGAACTTTTCTGTTCGTGAACCGAGTTGGTCGTGAACAGAGGCGTTCGTGAACCGAGGTACCACTGTATATATATATATGAGAGAATATTATCACAGCTCCTGTTCAGAGGTCCCTTTAAGGGGAGGAGACTTAACGTCATCCCTCTCTGCCCTTCGACTCAACCTAGAGATCATCCAGACAGAGAACCAAATAGATTACTGCTGTGTGACATTTTTTTTTTTAGATATGTGTTAGATTTTTAAGGGCTGAAAATAAAGAGACCAGGATGGATCCATTTCAGGCTTATTAGCCTTCTTCAGCTGGCCATACTCCTTCTACTGGGATTTGAACCGGTGCTTTCCAGCATTTGAGGCAAGCCTCTCTATGCCTTGAGCTATCCGGTATCCCTGATACATCAGCCAATTTACAGGACTCTTAAATGAGGGAATATTATCACAGCTCCTGTTCAAGGGTCCCTTTAAGGGGAGGAGACGTGGAGACTCTGGAAAGAGTGCAGAGAAGAGCAACCAAGATGATTAGGGAGGCTAAAACATATGAAGAACGGTTGCAGGAACTGGGCATGGCTAGTTTGATGAAGAGAAGGACCAGGGGAGACATGATAGCAGTGTTCCGATATCTCAGAGGGTGCCACAAAGAAGAGGGAGTCAAACTATTCTCCAAGGCACCTGGGGGCAGGACAAGAAGCAATGGGTGGAAACTAATCAAGGAGAGAAGCAACTTAGAACTGAGGAGAAATTTCCTGACAGTGAGAACAATTAACCTCTGGAACAGCTTGCCTCCAGATGTTGTGAATGCCCCAACCCTGGAAGTCTTTACAAAGATGTTAGATAGCCATTTGTCTGAAATGGTATAAGGTTCCTGTCCATGCAGGGGGTTGGACTAGAAGACCTACAAGGTCCCTTCCAACTCTGCTATTGTATTGTATTGTATTATTGTATTATCTCCGTTCTCATTTTCAAATCATTATTGCAATCTTATACATTTGAACCCAAAATATGGTCACAAGAGTACGCACCTAATATTAATCTCTGTCTTGAATTAAGTCTCCCATAGAGGCCATTTCTAAACAACCCTCAGATATTTTAAAATGAAATAGGGGTGTTTTTTTGTTTTTTGTTTTGCCATGTTAACCACATTTGAAGATAAAAAATAATTTCACTTCTTTCATGCAAATCCATTGGTTTTGAAAGAGCGGGTCATTCCAAGTTACTATCTAAGTAATTAATACCTTTTTCGCTAAAATCTTTTTAAAAAATGGATAGTGGCTAAAATATGTCAAAAGCATCAGGACCAAATGCTGCAGGTGACAACCACTTCAGCAGAATAAATTGCTAAGATGCAATCTGGTAAACCAAATTCACTTTTTAATAGACTTTTTAAAAAACAGTTTAATCTGAGCGGTGTTTTACAAAAGTAAAGGTTCAATTTACCGAAAAATTAAAGCAAGAAGCAGATTAATATCTATTTTAAAATGGAAAGCAGGGCATCGTGGAGGCTTTGGAAGCCTAAGGAGAGTAGTTTTGTCTACCACCAAATCTCTCCTTTATTTATCTTGTGACATTAAGTTTCCAATATTGAGACTAATCCTTGAACAAACCAAGGTTTCAGAAGACACAAAATGCCTCCAGTTGAATGCAAAGAGGAGCTGAATTCGGAATCCAAAACAAATGCCAAACGATCGGCCTGAAAAGATGGGGAATTAAACCCATATTTACCAGCTGGTCATTGTAATTCAATCCATGGAAATCTTAAGATAACTTTCCAGAGAAAGCTATTAGACAAACGTGCTTGAAAGAATATAAATAGCACAAGATGATCTTTTAAAATTCACGTAAAGTTGAAAGTGACCTTAAGCGTGTGTTTTATTTGTGCAAGCAACTGAAAGGAATTCTAAGTTTGGCCTGATCCAAAATTGGAAATGATTTCAAAGTTGCGCTTTTAAAAAAAAAGATGATTGTGGATCTTTATCCCAAGGACAGCCAAAAGGATCGGAAAACTCTTGAAAGTCTCAGTCGCAGGCTTTGTGGAAATGAATCCATTAGCAACTCTGGGTTCACAACCAGTGTTACAACTCTGGTCCCTTAACCAGTGTTTGCAAATAAATGCAAAATAGTGTAATTCACCAGACAGTAAAGAGATATGTTGCTTTAACCACAAACAACCTCTAAAACAGTGATAGTAAGACAATAAATAGTCTTTACTTTGTAGCAACTAAAATACTTCCTCTGAACAGAGATTCTTACTTCTCAAACAATAACAGTCCTTCACCCAACACAGAGTTATCTTACAGTGATGCAAAACAAATACTTCTTCCGTCTTCACAGCTTCAGCTCCTCAGCACAGGAATCAAAGGGAATCGAAAAAGGGAACGGACTGTGTTCCTGAGCTTCCTTTATGGTAGAGCTGAGAAGCACAGCCAATCAGAATTCAAACACAGTTCTTAAAGCTACATAACTCCTTAAGAACATAGGCTCATATATATTGTTTGCCCAATATAAGGCTGCATATCCTAACACATTGGCCTCATGAATTTCTCCTGATTTATAGTAGTTACTCCGGGGTGCAGCCTGAGAGGAACAAAAACGAACATTTCTGACCTTTATCAAACATACTGACAGAATCTGACAGAACCTTAGACTCTCCTTCATCTTCTGTGGTCCTTTTTAATATTTTCCATTGTTTTAGTAGTGCAGACAAGGAGAATAAACGCTTGATTTATTCCACAACTTAAGGGACCTCATTAAATGTGATTCGGCAGTAAAATAAAATAAGTTGTTCCACAATAATAATAATAATAATGGGAAATCGAAAATTAGCCAGAATCTGCTTCGGAAAACTTCCAAGAAACCACATCAAATAGTGAAATAGTGACTCTTAGATTTCTGTCTAAAGCAATGGCCTGAAAGAAAAATCGTAGCCTGAGAACGATAACCTGAAAAGCATTAATATAATAATCGGTAATAGCGGTAAGCAGTGGGCGGAAAAACATTGTCTAATCCTATATCAAACTAGGTTTTTCATCAGAACAAACAACCTTAGCTTGGAAAGAACTATAGTAGTGGTGATGAAACATTTGGGCACCGAGTGTCCAAGCTGGCTGCGCACGCTGGCCAGCTGGTCTTCAGGTTTCCGGTATGCGCAGGCATACCGCCTAGCTCAGGGGTGGGCAAACTTTGCAACTTTAAGTCTGAAGGACATCAGCTCCCAGAATTCTCCAGCCAGCAAAGCTGGGAGCTGAAGTCCTTCAGACTTAAAGTTGCAAAGTTTGCCCACCCCTGGCCTAGCTAGTCTTCGTGCGCACCAAAGGACCGGAAATTCGAGGACCAGGTGGCTGTTGTGCACATGTTTGTTGTTTGGCTGTTTTGGGGGGCATTTTCAGGCCAGTTTTCAGTGCTCGGACACCCGTGAAGATCAGCTGGCAGTGGTGTGCATGCCCACAGAGAGGGCTCTGCATGCCACCTGTGGTGCATGCGCCATAGGTTCACTTATAGCCTTGGCTTCCTTTAAACAATGAGGTAGGAATCTCTTGGACAAAACTTTAATGTGTCTTTCTAATTTATTTTTTTTAACAAAAATGAGATAACAGCCCCAATATGTTATTTTGCCCTGTCCGCGTGAAAAAACCATCCATTCTAGAGCTTTCCATGGTTTCATAAAGGACCTGGTGCGCACAATCTTTCGAATAGAAATGAAAGGAGCCACAGTGAGATCGCCTTAACATTCTTTAGAAAAGGATGTTGCGTCTTTGAGTTTGTGGATGAGAAAACTACACTTTGAGATGGTTTCTTTCTTTAAAAAAACCAACCCACCCTTAGCAATCTGTAAATTGCCTCTCCTCTATCATAAGTAGATAATACATACAATAGCAGAGTTGGAAGGGACCTTGGAGGTCATCTAGTCCAACTCCCTGCCTAGGCAGGAAGCCCTATACCATTTCAGACAAATGGCTATCCAACATCTTGAAGACTTGCAGTGTTGGGGCATTCACAACTTCTGGAGGCAATTTCTGTTCCACTGATTAATTGTTCTAACTGTCAGGAAATTCCTCCTCAGTTCTAAGTTGCTTCTCTCCCCCCATTGCTTCTTGTCCTACCCTCAGGTGCCTTGGAGAATAGTTTCACTCCCTCTTCTTTGGGGCAACCCCTGAGATATTGGAAGACTGCTATCATATCTCCCCTGGTCCTTCTTTTCATTAAACTAGACCTACCCAGTTCCTGCAACTTGAAGTAGAAAACAATCTAGTTTATTATCATCAAATAAAGCTGCAAAAGTCATTGGGCCATTACCTGGACTAGTCGAAAGCCATTATGGGTGCGTTTTGGATGGTCCAGAGAGAGAATCCAGGGTGATCCCAAGGGACTTCTACTTATAGCTAGTTGCAAATATACAACTAGCATTTGCATTTGCCCAAGATCAAGTCTTAATTCTTTTGTTATCTCTAACTCATCAGCTCCCAGATGGTATTCTCTAAGTCCCTTGACTTATTTATAGCATTTTCTGTGTTTCCTTTGTTTGGTGGGCCCAGTTCACCTCACATGGCCTCAGCTTTGCTTTCTACTTCTGCTCCTTTCCTATCTGCGAAGTCTCCTCTTCCTCCTCCTCCTCCCTCAATCGACTTCCTTTTAACGGCCTCTTTTTACACCTGGTTTCCTCAACCTGTCATGTCAGTCTGTTAACAGAATAACAGAGTTGGAAGGGACCTTGGAGGTCTTCTAGCCCCACCCCCTGTTCAGGCAGGAAACCCTACACCAATATAGACAAAGGGTTATTCAACATCTTCTTAAAGACTTCCAGTGTTGAAGCATTCACAACTTTTGGAGGCAAGTTGTTCCATTGATTAATTGTTCTAACTGTCGGGAAATTTCTCCTTAGTCCTAGGTTGCTTCTCTCCTTGATTAATTTCCATCCATTGTTTCTTGTCCGGGTGCTTTGGAGAATAGCTTGACTCCCTCTTCTTTGTGGAAGCCCCTGAGATATTGGAAGACTGCTATCATGTCTCCCCTGGTCCTTCTTTTCATCAAACTAGACATCTCCAATTCCAGCAACCATTCTTGAAACGTTTTAGCTTTCAATCCTCCCCTAATTTTCTTTGTTGCTCTTCTCTGCACTCTTCTCAACATCTTTTCTACATCGTGGCGACCAAAACTGGATGCCGTATTCCAAGTGTGGCCCTACCAAGCCGTGATAAAGTGGTATTAACATATCACGTACCACAAACATGGGAAAGAAAAATAATTTGCAAGCTGAATTTGAAAATGCGCTGCTAAATGGATACCTTGGTTGGTCCCTATTTCACTTCTGTAACTTGCTACCTCCAGGACAGCCAACTAAATATTTTAGGAAATGGGACTTTCAAATTAAATGTTTAGAATAGAATCACCATCATCTAGATCAGCAGTCAACAACTATGGAGTCGCATGTGGCTCTTTCCTCGCTCTGCTGCGGCTCCCTGTTGCTGGTCGGCTACACAATTGATAGGGCTTTCGGTGAGGGCAGGTAGAGGAAAAAGGATGCCACGCTAGGAGGAGACTCTATGGTGGGGGATCCGGACTTCCGGTCGGCTCCAGAATTAAACGGGGGGCTTCCGGTTAGGACCTTTGTGGCTCTTTGAGTGTTTAAGGTTGCCAACCCCTGACGTAGATGCTTGAGGAAAGCTCTTGGGTTCCTAAGAAGCTTAGGAAGATTCTATGAAAGATTATGATGATGATATCTAGATAGTCTTGTAGCTTTGCCTGCAAGCGACAGATCAGCTCTTCTCTCCTTTTTCTGGAACTCTTAACTACAGGTATATTGGCTCAGAAAGCCTGAATTTCTAAAAAAAGACCCCAAAAAAGCAAAACCCAGCCCATTACTTTGTCCAGAAGGACCACCTTAGCTTTCAATAATTACAGAAATATCCACAGAATTTCTGGCTGTGAAATTCTGTTCTCAGTACATCACACCTACTTACTGACTCTGTCAACAATTGCTTAAATATACATACACCATTCAGGCTAAGCAAAGGCAGGAGATAAGGTGGGGAGGGGGAAGGAATACCAAGTAAATCAAGTTTGCACCAAAATAATTTATTATATCTCTTCATGGTTTTTTCTCCTTGCAAAATCATCTTTTCTTTCTCCGCAGCCTTAGATACCAATTCATAATTGGCTTTTGTTTTCGTTTTTAACCTCCCTCCCTCCCTCCCTCCCTCCCTCTCTCTCTCTCTCTCTCTCTCTCTCTCTCCCTCCCTCCCTCCCTCCCTCCCTCTCTGTATGTCTTTCTCTCTCTTTCTCTATGTCTCTCTTTCTCTGTCTGTGTCTGTCTCTCTCTCTCTCTCTCTCTCCCTCCCTCTCCCCCTCCCTCCCTCCCTCCTCTGTATGTCTTTCCCTCTCTTTCTCTCTCCCTCCCCCCTCTCTCTCTTTCTCTCTTTATGTCTCTCTTTCTCTGTCTGTGTCTGTCTCTCTCTCTCTCCCCCCTCCCTCTCCCCCTCCCTCTCTGTATGTCTTTCTCTCTCTTTCTCTCTCCCTCCCTCTCTCTCTCTCTCTCTCTTTCTCTCTATGTCTCTCTTTCTCTGTCTGTCTCTCTCAACCTGCTGCTGTGGCCTAGAGGTGGAGCCCTCACCTTCCAATCAGGAGGTTGTGAGTTCAATACTAGGTGGAGGCAGATGTAAGGTCTCCTGCTTAGGCAGGGGGTTGGACTAGATGACCTGCAAGGTCCCTTCTAACGCTGTTAATCTGTTATCCCTCCCTCCCTTCCTCCCTTTCTCTCTCTGTCTTTCTCTCTCTGTGTCTTTTTCTTTCTGTTCTCTCTCTCTCTCTCTCTCTCTCTCTCTCTCTCTCTCTCTCTCTCTCTGTCTCTCTCTCTGTTGTGAGAAATTCATCAAACTTCATCCAGTCGTGACTTTCTCGCCCCTCCCCTCCACCCATTCACACTTCCTTTGTGTAATTGTGCTGCAATACCGCTCTTTATTCCTTCTCTCTCCAGGATCAAGCCACCTTAAGCATAGTTCTTTCATGTTAATGAGTCAATTTGGTATTCAATCTGCGTTTTATTCATTCAATCTTGGTCCTAACACTTATTTTTTCTTTCCTTCCCCCCCCATCCCAACCACATTAAAGTGACATAGATGTGCTATCTCTCCTTACACAGGAGAACAATAGGAGCATTCTTCCAGACTCCAAGCACAGATGCGATCTTCCCGCACAATGTTAAATGAGTCACAAGGCTTCCCGCTTACACACAATACGCACATTCTTATCTTTGCACTTTTCCAGTTCAGCCTTCTTACCTCTCGCTATTTTTTCCCCAACGTTCTAACATTATGACTTCCTTTTCACAAATCTTCACGCCTGCTAACGTTTGCGGCGTTCGTTTCCTATTTTTTTTATTATATATCGCTGTCTCGCTTTAATTTTTAATTCCATTCAGTCTACGGATTCTTCCTTTTTTCTTTTAAAACCCCTTCCACAGATTGATTTTCATCCTCCCATTCAAATCACGCCTGCCGTTTTCTCGGCCTCTTTAAATTATAATGGTCCCTTGCTCTCTTTGGCTACGTTCTTCGGAATCTAATACCATACAATAGCAGAGTTGGAAGGGACCTTGGAGGTCATCTAGTCCAACTCCCTGCCCAGGCAGGAAGCCCTATACCATTTTCAGACAAATGACTATCCAACATCCTCTTAAAGACTTCCAGTGTTTGGGCATTCACAACTTCTGGAGGCAACTTCTGTCCCACTGATGAATTGTTCTCACTGTCAGGAAATTTCTCCTCAGTTCTAAGTTGCTTCTCTCCTTGATTAGTTCCCACCCATTGCTTCTTGTTCTACCCTCAGGTGCTTTGGAGAATAGCTTGACTCCCTCTTCTTTGTGGTAACCCCTGAGATATCGGAAGACTGCTATCATGTCTCCCCTAGTCCTTCTTTTCATTGCACTAGACATCCTCAGTTCCTGCAGCCGTTCTTCATATGTTTTAGCCTCCGGTCCCCTAATCCTCTTTGTTGCTCTTCTCTGCACTCTTTCTAGAGTCTCCACATCTTTTTGACATTGTGGCAGCCAAAATTGTGTGCCATATTCCAAGGGTGGCCTTACGAAGGCATTAGAAAGTGGTATTAACCCTTCATGTGATCTTGATTTTCTCCCTCTGTTTATGCAGCCTAGAACTGTGTTAGCTTTTTGGGCAGCTGCCGCACATGGCTGGCTCCTATTTAAATGGTTGTCCACTAGGACTCCAAGATCCCTCTCACAGTTGCTACTATTGAGCCAGGTGCCACCTATACTGTACCTGGGCATTTGGTTTTTCTTGCCTAAATTCCCCCAGCAGATATTTGGTGCCCATTGAGAAGGCCTGGGCCAGCCTATCCACAAGACAAAAGACCTTCAAACTCCAGGGAGATGGGATTAAGACATGACCCTCCAGGACACAATAGAGTTATCTAGCAGAAGATACAGAACCCACTGCATTGCAGTCTCCTAAGAACATTGTGTCACTCAGCAAACTTCAACCTAACCTGTCTCAGGCAAACATGACCCCACATTAAAGGTGGGATTCAGCAGGTTCAGACCAGTTCTGGAAAACCGGTAGCAGAAATTTTGAGTAGTTTGGAGAACCGGCAAATACCACCTCTGGCTGGCCCTGCCCCCATCTATTCTCTGCCCCCCGAGTCCCAGCTGATCGGGAGGAAATGGAGATTTTACAGTATCCTTCCCCTGCCACGCCCACCAAGCCATGTCCATTAAGCCATACCCACAGAACCGGTAGTAAAAAAACATTTGAATCCCACAACTGCCTCACCTGGCCCCATGGGAGTCTGACAACAACCAATAGAATGCATGTTCTTGCACAGAAACAGGAAGCTCAAGCGCAAAGCCAAAGGGAAGGTATAAATACCCCCCCACTCTCAACTCCATGTGGTCAGCTGCACCAGAATCACACATCCTTGGTGGTTCTGCTTCCTCAATAAATGAATCCTCTTTCCAATCAGCCTCCAGCCTCCATTTTGTCTCTCGTGCCTTCCTCCCGCCTTCCATCCCCGAACCAAGTGGATATGTCTTCCAACACAACGCAACGTATCTTTTTTGTCGTTTCATTCATGAACCCATAAACCCCATTTTACATTCCAAGTGTCCACCTTCCATACGCTGTGGTCATCGCCCTGGCGGTCCATCGCGATGTCGTTCAATCTAAAGCTTTGCCGTCCGACGCGAAGATAGAATCGGTTCCGATGCAGCATTCCTGGCTTTTATAAGGACACAATGCTATTCAACCCTGGCCCATTGGGGCCAGCGTGACACAAGCACAGCCAATGCACAACCAACTTTTTTACTCCAAGCACATTTCTTCTATGCACTTTATGGTGGTATTTTCGGCATCCCTAGGCGGGCTAACCCAAATAACGTATACCGTATTTTTCAGAGTATAAAACGCATCGGGGGATAAGACGCACCAAGGTTTGGAAGAGGCAATTTTTTTTAAAAAAAGGTTTTTGCACTCTGCAGATTTTCCAAAAATGTTTTTCGCGAAAAAGGGCCCATTTCCCCCCCCCCCAAAAAGGGCATGCATAGCCTTTAGGAGGCTTGTAGAATGCTCCTGGGGAGGCTGGGGGGACGGACAAAAATAAGCAAAAAACAGCCCATTTTTCGTGAAAACGGGCCCGTTTTTTTGTCCCCAAAAGGGCATGCATAGCCTTTAGGAGGATGATAGAGTGCTGCTGGGGGGGGGGGGCATAATTGAGCAAAAAATGGCCCATTGTTTGCTCATTTTGCCCTCCTCAGCCCCCAGGACCACTCTGTCATCCTCCTAAAGGCTCTGCACGGCCACTTTGGTGAGTGGGGCAGGGTTTTGGAAAGCCAAAAATGCTGTATTCAGTGCATAAGACACACCTAGATTTTCAGCCTCTTTTTTGAGGGAAAAAGGTGCGTCTTATACTCTGAAGAATACAGTAGGTTACCTTATACCTTCCCAAGGTTTGGATGAACTTAATAGCTGGCAGGAGTGCTCCATAGGTTGAAAGGCAAGGTAGAATTTATCAAAAAAAATAAAATAAACAAATATATGATACCATTTGATATATCTTCTCACTGCCATCCGGTTGGTTGCAGTAGAAACATTATTTCTGCAGTTTATCCTTACTTCTTTTTCCATCATGGATTACCGAAAGATTGTATGTACAACTGGTTAATGTTTTTAATGGCTTCTAAAAACAAAAACAAAAAACAACAACAGATGGGCTCATCGGTGCTAGAACTGCGATGGCGAATTTACGGCAGGCATACCAGAGGTGGCATACCGAGCCCTCTGTGGGCATGCTCCCAAAATAAGCTCCAGGTAATATTGTTGAGCCTCCGCATGCTCCCTGCACTTACCTGCATTCAAAACGGGCCGCATGGGGACTCGTGGGAGGGGCAGGGTGGGCGAGGCCAGCCAGGAGTGGGGATTGGGGATTCTCTGAACCGCACAGAATCGTAGCTAGCGGTTCTCCCGAACCCCCAGTAGCTCACCCCTACCCTCTTTTGCTTGAAATACTTTAGATCAGGGGTCTCCAACCTTTGCAACTTTAAGTCTGAAGGACTTCAGCTTCCAGACTTCTCCAGCCAGCAACGCTGGCTGGAGAAGTCTGGGAGCTGAAGTCCTTCAGACTTAAAGTTGCAAAGGTTGGAAACCCCTGGCCCAGGCCCTGACACTGACAGCGTTGCTGGCTGGAGAAGTCTGGGAGCTGAAGTCCTTCAGACTTAAAGTTGCAAAGGTTGGAGACCCCTGGCCCAGGCCCTGACACTGACAGCGTTGCTGGCTGGAGAAGTCTGGGAGCTGAAGTCCTTCAGACTTAAAGTTGCAAAGGTTGGAGACCCCTGGCCCAGGCCCTGACACTGACAGCGTTGCTGGCTGGAGAAGTCTGGGAGCTGAAGTCCTTCAGACTTAAAGTTGCAAAGGTTGGAGACCCCTGGCCCAGGCCCTGACACTGACAGCGTTGCTGGCTGGAGAAGTCTGGGAGCTGAAGTCCTTCAGACTTAAAGTTGCAAAGGTTGGAGACCCCTGGCCCAGGCCCTGACACTGACAGCGTTGCTGGCTGGAGAAGTCTGGGAGCTGAAGTCCTTCAGACTTAAAGTTGCAAAGGTTGGAGACCCCTGGCCCAGGCCCTGACACTGACAGCGTTGCTGGCTGGAGAAGTCTGGGAGCTGAAGTCCTTCAGACTTAAAGTTGCAAAGGTTGGAGACCCCTGCTTTAGATGACCAGCATGGACAGGACAAGTGTGGGATGAGACTTCTTGTTTTAAGAAGTCACACTTTCCAAAAACACAAAAATGGTATTGTATATCTTGCATTTCCCCCCCCACCGCTAGGAATATATAAATCCTGAGTTTTAAACCATAGCTGCCAAGCACTTCGGGGGCTTCCGAGATCAGCCTCACCGCCCAACGTGCTAATTTTCTACAGGGAATTACATTTTTAGAATAAATTCTAATCAGGAATATCGGCTCAGAGGCGCGAAGTGGGGGCGTCCAGCTGTACATATAAGCTAGTTAGGAGGCTTAAAGCCTGAGAATCTGGAAGCAGGCCATTTTTAAACCTTTTGGGGGGGGGGGGAAAGAGCGTTATTAATTTTATTTAAAGAATTAACAGCATGTATTTCGCCCCACCACCCTCTCCGGAAGCCGTCGTAAGCTCCCAAAATGTTAAGTACAGTACGTAAGAGGGATTTTATGCCTTTGACGCTGCTGGAACTCAAGCCAACCCACCACCCCTACTGATAATACCAGGGAAAAAGCTTGGGATGGTAGCGCGACTGCGAGGGGGGGGGGGAAGTGGCTTAAGGGAGGTGCGATTGTTTTAAGTAGAAGAGATGGCTGGCTTTCTTTTGTGGTGTCTTTGGGCACAGCTGGGCAAGGAGAAATCGCTCCAAAGGAAGGTAAGGTGGACGCACCAAGAAAGCAGCTGGGGGAAAAAATAACACCTTTTATTAAGGATTCACTGTTCTGTAGCCCTCCTCTCTCCCTCTTAGGACATCTTGTCTAAGATGCAGCCGGCCGCAACTATTGACCTTAGGGGTACTCGTAACAAAACTGCACGTTTGTGGGTGGATAATTCCCAGAAGGAAACAATTATCGTTTTGATGATTTAACTATGCATTTTAGCATGTTTTAAATAAAACCAGATACTGAATAAAACATGGTTTCTGTATTGCTGCTGAGCGTGCCACGCAAATCCAAACGTTGAATAACGTCCTTTAAAGGTAAAGGTTCTCTCGCACATATGTGCTGGTCATTCCCGACTCTAGGGGGGCGGTGCTCATCTCCGTTTCAAAGCTGAAGAGCCAGCGCTGTCCGAAGATGTCTCCATGGTCACGTGGCCGGCATGACTAAATGCCAAAGGCCCACAGAACGCTCTTCCCTTCCCACCAAAGGTGGTCCGTATTTTTTCTACAGTACTTGCATTTTTAGGTGCTTTCGAACTGCTAGGTTGGCAGAACTGCTAGGTTGGCTAGGTTGGTCTTTCGGGTGCGCTTCAAGGTTTTGACGACCATCTTTAAAGCGCTCCATGGCTCGGGACCTAGTTATATGCGTGACCGTCTCCTGCCCCATACATCCCTACGGCCGATCCGCTCCCACAGAGAGGGCCTTCTCAGGGTGCCGTCGGCCGGGCAATGCTGTCTGGCGACACCCAGGGGAAGAGCCTTCTCTGTGGCGGGCCCTGCCCTTTGGAACGACCTTCCCCCTGAACTTCGCACCATCTCCGACCTCCGCCTCTTCCGCAAGTGTCTAAAGACACATCTTTTTCAGCAAGCCGGCCTAGCATAACCTCCCGCTGGGGCTATTTTAGATAGTTTTAAATTGGGGTTTTTAATCTGGTTTTTAGCATAGGATTGTTTCTAGTAATTTAATATGCTTTTAAATTTTGTATATTCTGTCTTATATGCTTTTAAATTCCTGTGTGCCACCCTGGGTCCCTCGTGGAGAAGGGCGGGATATAAATCGAATTAAAATAAATAAATAAAAAATAAAATAAGAAGCCGGGACAAGTCACAGGAGCTCACTCCGTTACATGGCACTAGGAATTCGAACTGTCCACCTTTCTGACCAACCAGCTCAGCGCCTTATACCTTATACCTATAAATACCTATAAATAACAAATGATCAACAGTACTGGTTGGTTGAGACGGCCCATCCATGCCCAGAGTTCAGGAGTCAGCCTGGCAGGTAAGAAGCCACACATCCATTCAACAATCCATCCAATCCTCCATCCAAATATCCAATCAGGCAGGCAGGCAGGCAGGCAAAGAGGCAGTAAGGAAGGCAGCCACCCACTCTATCATCCATCCTATCACCCAGGCAGGCAGACAGATAGTTAGCCATCCACCCACTCACCCACCAATCCACCCATCCAATCATCCAAACTTGAGGAGGCTGGAAGGAAGGCTGGCTGGCAGGGAGGCAGGAACCCATCCATTCAAACATCCATCCAAACATCCACCCAATTCTCCAATCATCCAAGCATGCAGGCAGCTAAGCAGGGAGGTAGTAGAAGGGAGGCAGGCTGGCTTCCTTACTGCCTCCCTCCCTGCCTGGATGATTGGATAATTGGATGGATGATTTGATGGATGGTTGAGTGGATGTGTAGCTTCCTACCTGCCAGGCTGTCTCCCTACCAGCTAGCCTTCCTTCCTTCCAGCCTCCTCAAGTATGGATGATTGGATGGATGATTGGATTGGTGGGGGAGTGGGTGGGTGGATGGCTGCCTATCTGTTTGTCTGCCTGCCTGGATGATAGGATGAGTGGCTGGCTGGCTGGCTGGCTGGCTGGCTGGCTGGCTGGCTGGCTGGCTGGCTGGCTGGCTGGCTGGCTGGCTGGCTGGCTATCTGGCTGGCTGGC
Organism: Rhabdophis nuchalis; assembly: GCA_039707465.1. Classification (NCBI taxonomy): domain Eukaryota; kingdom Metazoa; phylum Chordata; class Lepidosauria; order Squamata; family Natricidae; genus Rhabdophis; species Rhabdophis nuchalis. The sequence continues at coordinate 23,341,047 of CM077656.1, read as the reverse complement.
TGCCTTCCTGCCTGGATGCTTGATGCCTGCATAATTGGATCATTGGAGAATTGGATGGATGGTAGGATGGCTGGCTGGCTGGCTTGCTTACTGCCTGCCTGTCTGCCTACCTGCCTGGATGATTGGAGAATTGGAGAATTGCTTCCTTACTACCTGCCTGGCTGCTTGGATGATTGGAGAATTGGATGGATGAGTGGATGGATGTTTGAATGGATGTGTTGCTGCCTCCCTACCAGCCAGCCTTCCTTCCAGCCTCCTCAAGTTTGGATGATTGGATGGATGATTGGATGGGTGGATTGGTGGGTGAGTGGGTGGATGGCTGCCTATCTGTTTGTGTGCCTGCCTGGATGATAGGATGGGTGGCTGGCTATCTGGCTGGCTGCCTTCCTGCCTGGATGCTTGTTGCCTGCATAATTGGATGATTGGAGAATTGGATGGATGGTAGGATGGCTGGCTGGCTGGCTGGCTTGCTTACTGCCTGCCTGCCTGGATGATTGGAGAATTGGTGCTTCCTTACTACCTGCCTGGCTGCCTGCATGCTTGGATGATTGGAGAATTGGATGGATGAGTGCATGCATGTTTGAATGGATGCGTTGGTGCCTCCCTACCAACCAGCCTTCCTTCCAGCCTCCTCAAGTTTGGATGATTGGATGGATGATTGGATGGGTGGATTAGTGGGTGAGTGGGTAAGTCCAGGGATATGTTTGGGGTGCGTGTGAGAACATCCTTTAGAAGGCCAGGTGTCAATCAGGCCAACCTCGGTCATGTTCTCCCCTCCATTTGCAAACAGCGCCACCTGCTTCTCATTTCATTCGATCCCCTTTGCCCAATTCTCATTTCTGGAACAGGGTTGTGGTTTGCTCTGATCATAATTGAGGCTCCTGGCTGTTGTTGAGCGTTCAGTTCGCTAGAAAGGCAGGGTGGGAAATCAAACAAACGCCTTCAATTGAATTGACCCAATTGGCTGTGATCTTCTGCGCGAGGAAGATCGATCGGCGGCGTTTCAACAGCGGAGCCGACCATGGTTTTCCTTCCTCGCCTCTTAGACGTCTTTGGTGGGGACGATGGAGGGAAATGAGATTGTGTGTGTGTGTGTTAGCATCGCTGGGCTACCTCTAGCAGGAGAAGAAGAGTGGTTTGCAGTGAGGGTGGGGGGTGGGGTGGGGGGGGGAGAACATTGGAGAAGATGTGCCCGGAGCAAAGGCAAGATGAGAATCCACTGAAGCAGGACTCGTTTGGGAGAGGAGGGGGCTGGAAGGGGAAACAAAACAGCCCCCCTTGGAGCCTTTCAAAGGGGATGACCTAAAAAGTCACGCATTACTTTCGGATCAAAACTTAGAAGACGGTTGAAATCACCGAGGGGAGGATGGATGGCCTGGAGGACCAAATGCAGAAGCAGATGAGGAAAGAGCAGTTGGGGTAGAGAGTTTGTCCCCATGGCAGCCTGTCCTACCCCACCATCTTCTGCCCCCTCCCTCCCTTCACCTCTGTGATGGTTCACACAACAGGACACGCTCTCCCTCCTCCTCTTCCTCTTCGGGTAGGGAGCTTAACCCTATTGTAGTCTGTCCTTCTCCAGCATCCTGCCCACCTGACCCCAGCCCCACGATTGTTCCCAACCAGGACACACACTCTCCTCCTCCTCTTTCTCTTCCTCCTCCCTTTCCTCCTCCTTCTTTCTCTTCTTTCTCTTCCTCCACTTCCTCTTATCGTTCTCTTCTTTCCCTTCTTCCTCTTCCTCTTCCTCCTCCTCTTTCTCTTCGTCCCCCTCCTTCTCTTCTTCCTCTTTTTCCTTCTCCTCTTTCTCTTCCTCCTCTTTTCTCCTCCTCCTCCTCTTTTCTCCTCTTTCTCTTCCTCCCCTTCCTCGTCTCCTTCTCTTATATCCCTTCTTCCTCTTCCTCTTGTTCCTCCTCTTTCTCTTCCTCCTCCTCCTTTCTCCTCTTTCTCCACTTCCTCTTCTCTTTCTCTTTATCCTTTTCCTCCTCCTTCTCTTCTTCTCTTCTTTCTCTCTTTCTTTTCCTCCTTTTCCTTCTCCTCTTCCTCCTTCTTTCTCTTCTTCTCTTTCTTCTCTTCCTCTTCCTCTTCCTCCTCCTTCCTCCTCTTTTTCCCCCTCCTCCTCATGCCCCCCCAACTATTAGCAGATGCACTGGACAGTGTTGGAAGCACACTCACACACTCACACACACCTATTGCATTGAGAGAGAGGCAGGGAGGTGCTATCCATAGTTACTTGGAGGAACAGGGGACTTGCAAAATAGGGCAGCCACAATTCGTTCCAGGCAAAATGAGGCTCCGTTGCATTTTTTTCCTACTTTTCCTGAGCCCTCGGAGGAAAGAAAAGAGAGACCCAAAGGCTGAGGCTGCATTGCACACCGTTGACCTGCTCCAAATGTCTCCCACGGAGGAAGAGACCCAACCATCGCTGGAGAACTAAACGATGATTAGAGAGATAGATGAGAGAGAGGGGGGGGGGGAGGAACAACCAGAAGTAAGAAACATAGAAAATAATTCCCTTCTGAAGTATTATGGTCTCTTCTTCAGTACCGAGGCCCTTAAATCTGGAGAACCTCAACTAAACGGAGGAACTCTTGAGGGAAACTCTTGCGTGCAAAAGAGCTTTTGAGGGTTCGGGAGAAGAGGAAGGGCCCTTGTAGAATTGGAAAGACAACTTGTGGATCTCAGAAGAGCAATGCTTTCAAGGAGCACCCATAAACACACACACACACACACACACACACACACACACACACACACAAATGGACTAGAGCAGTTGGCGATTTTATACTGGGAGGAACTGAATGTATGTGAAAACTGACTCATGAACTCAGCCTTCTCTCAGGATCAGTGGTGGGTTGCCAATTGGTTTTACTACCGGTTCGGGGGCGCTGGCACATGTGCAGAAGCATCCAGGTAGATGGCCAGAGCCTTCCAGTGCCGCTACTACCAGTTCACCTGATCCGGGCCGAACCGGGGAGCAACCCACCTCTAGTCAGGATGATGGGTCAGGAATGTGGTGGGAAGAAAAACCTATCACGATTTAAAGATGTAAAAGATTCCCCTGTCTAGTCGTATCTGACCTAGGGAGACATGGCCATCTCTGTTTCTTAGCTGAGGGAGCCAGCCTTGTCCAAAGACACTTCCATAGTCATGTAGCCACCATGACTATATGCCGAGAGGCACGGAATGCTGTTACCTTCCCACCAAAGTGGTACCTGTTTATCTACTCGCGTTTGCAGGCTTTCGAACTGCTTACATGGGCAGGAGCTGGAGCCAGGAACGGGAGCCAGGAACGGGAGCTCGCCCCATCACACCGCGCTCGGGTCTCGAACCCCCGGGCGGTCAGCCTTCCAGTTGACCATCTCAACAACCTTGAACTGCTGAGCGATCGCACCCTCTCTGACGATTATGCTTTAAGCAACACGGAGACAAATACAATACTACGTAGAGCAGCGACAACCACCCCATCCCCAAGAGCGCTGGGAGGAAGCACAAGATACTCGGGGGCTCAGATGGCATTGCAGGAGATCTGCGTGGGACAAGAGTTTCCAAATGAGAAAAGAAAGGCATAATTGCTGAAAAGCAACGGGCCCAAAGGAAGGCAAGGTCAAAAGGAAAAGTCACCAACATTAAAACCCAAGGGGTTGTAAGAGGCGAGTGGGTAGCATCAACAGTTGGAAGGGCTTCCATTCTGATATTACTTTCTGGATTTATGACCAACAAAGACACAAGGAACCTCAGCCAGGTTCAAGCCAGCTGAATAAACCCTGATGGTCTTCAAGGCCATTGTCCAAAGCAAGTAGAAAAATAGGGACCACCTTTGGTGAGAAGGTAACAGTGTTCCGTGTTCCTTTGGTGTTGAGTCATGCCGGCCACATGACCATGGAGACGTCTTCGGACAGCGCTGGCTCTTCGGCTTTGAAACAGAAATGAGCGCTGCCCCCTAGAGTCAGGAACAACTAGCACATATGTGCGAGGGGAACTTTTATCTTTACCTTTAAAGCTACATTACAGGCATGATGGCTCAGGGTGAAAGAGGCTGAGTGTGTCAGTTGGAGAGATGGCAGCCCATGTTCGAGACCCGACCACCATGTGGGGGGTGAGCTCCCATCCTCGCCTCAGCTCCTGCCCACCTAGCAGTTCAAAAGCATGCAAATGTGAGTAGATAAATAGGAACCACCTTTGGTGGGAAGGTAACTGCGTCCCACGCGCCTTTGGCGTATAGTCATGCCGGCCACGTGACCATGGAAATGTCTTTGGACAATGGTGGCTCCTTTAGCTAAGAAAGAAAGATGAGCATTACCCCTCCCCTCCCGCTCAGGAATGACTAGATAAGACAAACGTTTACCTTTATCTTTAAAGCTACAGGAACAGGATCATGCAAATGTGAAAACCCCAACTCCCTCCTCCTACTTTTGACTACTTATTCCACCCATTAGGGCAACTCCACCTTAACTTTCTTCTTCTGACGGTTAAGACACTGGGGGCGCCCTGTCCCCCTTCTCTGATGTCTTCCTAGACAGCCTCTCTGCCCCCCACCCACTTCCCCCCAAAACCATTCACACCAGGGGTGAAATTCAGCACGTTCTGACCGGTTCTGGAGAACCAGTAGCGGAAACCTTGAATAGTACATAGAACCGGCAAATACCACCTCTGGCTGGCCCCGCCCCCATCTAGTCGCTGCCTCCCGAATCCCAGCTGATTGGGAGGAAGTAGGGTTTTGGCAGTATCCTATCCCCCAGGAGTGGGGGGTGGGGAAATGGAGATTTTGCAGTATCCTATTCCCCAGGAGTAGGGAGGGAATGAAGATTTTGCAGTATCCTTCTGTCTCACTTATTTCTACCTCTATTCTTTGTTCTGTTCTTTTCGAGAGTGGGGGGGACACTTTCTGGCCTTTGGCTTCCATCCAGGGGAGGGAGCCTATCCTGGATGAAGGATACCTTTCCCTTCACTGTGTTGGGGGGGGGATCTTCTTTGCCCTAGGCAGAGGGTCCTTCAGAGGCTCATTCTATTAACTCTGGCTTGGAGAGCTGCCAGGCCGATATCTGCAAAACTTGGCAAGGGGTCTCTGAGTGCCACGAACCAATTAAGCGAACTAATTGTCTCCTGCAAACTCCCCTCCCCTTTGGCTCCTCTTTTATTTCCTCTGGGAGGGGCCATTCATCGCCTACCTGTGGCCTTACTCCCAAGTTGACCCCTGTTCTTTAGCTGTTTCCTTCATTTGGCAACTCTGCGCATGCGCACACTGGGAATAGGCTCCAGCTGTTCCTCTGCCTCACTGATGTCTGACTCCGAAGGCAGCTGATAACTGTCAGACGGCCCTGGCCCCCCTCTCTGTCTCTGACACGGAGCCCTCCTCAGAGTTTTCCCCAGACTCCAGGACTGGCCCAGGTTCCTCCCCAACCGCCTCACTGTCCGAAACAACCCTTTGTCTGAAATGGCTTAGGGTCTCCTGCTTGAACAGGGGGTTGGACTAGAAGTCCTCCAAGGTCCCTTCCAACTCTGCTATTTTGCCCTGCAGGTCCGCAGGCATGACAGCGATGGTCCCAGGCGACAAGGCCATCCGGCTAAGGCAGGAGGGGGGGGGCTCTTTCCAGGCTTGGGGAGGGGGGGGAAACCTTCCCATTCGGGCCGGGAACACCCCTCCGGGCTCCAATCCCAGAGACCCCCCAGCTGCTTGAGGGACCGGATCAGGGAATGGGCCTCGGGGTTTGGAGGGAGAGGGTCTCCGATAGGGACAGTCTCGCCGGGGGGGACGGGACAGGCGGGCCAGGAGTCGGGGAGGGAGGCTCCGATTAGGAGCGCGGCTGCAGTCCGCGGCAGGGAGGCGGGAGCCGCCGCCGGGCTGACCTAGAAAGCTTCCCACCTTCGCCGTGCCTTTCGCGGGACAGCAGTCCGGCGGAGCCGAAGGAGCTAGCGAGCCCCTTCCTCGGAGGAGGAGGAGGAGGAGGAGGAGGGAGGACTCCCAGACTCGGCTCAGCTCAGCTCGGCTCGGCTGGACTCCCCTCTGCAGGGGGACAACTCCTCCCGAACGCCAGCGAGGCGGCGAGCGAACGAGCGACCGACCTTGCGGGGGGAAACAGCGGCGGGAGAGGCGGGCGGTCGCTCGGGCGCCGGCGGAGGAGGAGGAGGAGGAGGAGGAAGCAAGAGGGAGAGAGAAGGAGGAGGAAGAGGAGGAGGAGGAGGAAGGAAGAGGGAGAGAGAAGGAGGAGGAAGAGGAGGAGGAGGAGGAAGGAAGAGGGAGAGAGAAGGAGGAGGAGGAGGAGGAGGAGGAGGAAGAAGAGGAGGAGGAGAAGAAGGACGAGGAGGAAGAAGAGAAGGACGAGGAGAAGAAGGAAGAGGAAGAGGAGGAGGAGAGGGGGAGGAAAAAAGGAGGAAGAGAAGGAAAGGAGAAGGAAGAGGAGGACGAGGAGGAGGAGAGGAGGAGGAAGAGGAGAAAAGGAGGAGGAGGAGGAGGAGGAGGAGGAAAAGAGGAGGAGAAAGAGGAGGAGGCGGAGGCTCCCGGCGCTGGGTCGGCTGGCTCAGAGCGGAGCCGCTCGCTGGGCGCCGTCTGCGGGCACGGGAAGGGCCGCTCTTATGGGCATGAAACACTCGTCCCGCTGCCTGCTCCTCCGGAGGAAAATGGCGGAGAACGCCACCGACAACGCCGAGGTAGGTAGCCAGCGGCGCCGCTTGGCCGTGTCTCCGCTCCCGGCCAAGGAGAAGCCAGGCTCGGACTTCCGCGCCTCCTGCTGCAAGCGGCCAATCCAAGCCACCTCCGTCCCGGGCCGGCCGGGCTCCCTCGCTCGCTCCCCGGCGGCTAAGCAGACAGCGGGCGGCGTCTGGCGGCGGAGCTGTCCAGGGTGCTGACGCCCGGGGAGGACGCCGCTTGCTGTCCAGGGTGCTGAAACCCGGGAAGGACGCGCGTGTTGGTGTGTAAATGCGGGCGCGCGTGTCTTTCTACACCGCCGGCGTTTTCCGTTTCGTAGCCCTTCCCAAAACTTAGGGGTTCGGGGAGTTTCTCCTGCCCTGCGTGGAGCGTGGGGTGCCTTGCTTTGGCTCCCCCCCCGCGCGATTGCCTTGCGGTCCCCCTCCCCCTCCCCGAGACTTAAATGCAGGCAAGCTTTTCTGAAAACTCCCGTGAACTGAGGACATGGGAGCAGAAGGGATGCGGAGAAGCTAATTGAAGCAATCCATCAAATAAAAATTAAAAAAAGAGAGAGGTGCTAATGGCTGCGAGTCAGCGGCGGTAGTAGAGGGAAGTTAAAAATAGCACCGGCGAGGCAGGTGGTGGCACATCTGTAATCCAGAGAGAGAGAGAGAGAGAGAGAGAGACAGAGACACAGAGAGAGAGACAGAGAGAGACAGACAGAGAGAGAGCAGCGGTGGAGGGGATGTCATTGAGGTCTCGCGACTCTGCAGGAGCTGCAGGACAGCCCTGGGCTTAGGGGTTTATTTGGGGTGGGGTGGGGTGGGGAGACCCGTTTTCCCTAGCAGAAAACGTATCGGTGGTTTTTAATAAGATTGTCGGTTGGATGTTCTCCTACCCTGATTCTTGGGGTTTGCTACCCTTTGATTGGGAGGAATCGTCTTCGCCAGCATCTTAGTGCAAGGGATGCAAACGGAAATCATCTGCAACATCTGGATTAGTGTAGCCAATGTTTCTAGACATTGTGGCTTGTGGCTGTTAAGGTAAAGGAAAAGGTAAAGGTTCCCCTCACACATATGTGCTAGTCGTTCTCGACTCTAGGGGGCGGTGCTCATCTCTGTTTCAAAGCTGAAGAGCCAACGTTGTCCGAAGACGTCTCTGTGGTCATGTGGCTGGCATGACTAAACGCCAAAGGAGCATGGAACGCTGTTACCTTCCCACCAAAGGTGGCTCATATTTTCACATTTTACGTGCTTTCGAACTGCATGTGCCTTTTGTGGCTGTTAGAAACACTTCCGCAATCCAAAGGAAAACACAATTATAATCCTTATAAAGGTGACTCAGGGTGAATGCTCAACTCAGGTTTTTTTTTCTTAGCACCTCTCTGATTCTTCTACTGCTCCTTAACCCACACAAAGCTTCAAAACGGAGATGCCCTCCAGAAAGAGGGTGCCCTAACTGAAGCGTAAGGGCAGTGCCATCCAATCTTTCCCAGATTTCAACGTTGCTACCAACTTGTAGCTGGAAAATTAGGGTTAAGGCAATTCAGGAGAAAGAGCAAATTGAATACTACACTGTATGGGATCTATGTTACCAATGGTTGAATAATAAAGGACATTGTGGCTCAATGGCTGAGACGCTGAACTTGTCGATCAGAAGATCAGCAGTTCAGCGGTTTGAAAAAATAAAGAGAATTTGCGATTAAGGTGATTTTAGGGCGCAAGGACTACCAATGATTTTTTTTTTACGTCTGCTTTTAAAAAACCCATTTCCTTTACTTGAATGATGATTAGATGTCAGTTCAACGGCCAGTGCCAATGCAGATTGTGATGGTAACGAAAAGAATCCCATCATCCTGGGAACAATAATTGCCCCATCTCCAAATTTAGAGTCTGCAGCCTTTCTGATTGTAGGCCTGATTCCCTTTAATTTTTTCCAAACCAGAAATTGATACCAGCTCTTTAGCAGCCACGAATTGAGAGGAAGGATTGTGTTTGGTTCTGAACTCATCGTAAATCCTTTTCGATTGAATTCTGCTATCTCGAGAAGAGAAAGAACATTCTTATTCTAGTTATGATTTCTGAACCGTTGCTTTCTGAAGGCAGCACGATTGTAAACAGGAAGCCAAGAATGACATATTTTTTGACTTGAAAATGAGCTTAAGGGGCACAAGCTGGACTTTGGTGTTGTATTTTTTTTTTACATCCGCTCCTTCAGGTGACAGAAATAAATAGCTTTGTATTTCGAAAGAGTTCCTTCTACTTTCTATGATTAAGTAAGATTCTTCCCTAGCCTTGTACTTTTTGCAAGAGGAAATTGAATAAGGAAATGGGAAGGGACATTAACCAAACTCATACACCAGGGCCCAGCAACCTGTGGCTCTGGAGCCGCATGTGGCTCTTTCCTCCCTCTGCTGCAGATCCCTGTCGCTCGTCAGCTCCACAATTGATAGGGCTCTTGGTTAGGACAGGTAGAGGAAAAAGGACACCATGCTAGGAGGAGTCTCTATGATGGGGGAAACGGACTTCCAGTCGACTCCAGAATTGAACAGGGGGCGTTGTGGCTCTTTGTAGTGTTTAAGGTTGCAGACCCCTTGTATGTCACTCAAGGACTGTTTTCATGCATTTCCCCCCTTTATTTCTCTTCCCACTTGTTCCCTTAAAAGATCCTTCACATATTACATTTGGAAAGCGAGTGTTGGCAGGTGTTTTTGTTGGGGCTCATCTCTGGTCATCTATAAGCCCTAATTCACTGTTCAAATTCCAGGTGTGTGGTAGATAGAACCACTGGAGAGAGAGAGAGAGACAGACCTGCATCTATTAGATCGCCCTGCCCATAGATTACTCATCTCTATCCATCAGAGTCGATCGGAATAAGAATGTGGCTTCGAAGGGGTGGCGTCATTCTTTGTACCCCTCCTGGGTGCTTTTGAAAATAGGTTTCAGGCTATTTATAAACTACAGAAAGCTGGAACAAGGAGGTCATTTCATTTAGGGGTGAACCTGCTAGTTTTCTTTCGATTTGCAAGTTGTATCGCTTCAACTTGGTTGCTATGGTGCTATTTCCCCCCCCCCCCAACCTTTCAAAAGAGCTTGAAATGCCCACTCTTACTATTTTTGACACATGATACCGATTTTCTTCAGCATCCACATTTATAACCATAACATTTAGGAAACAAATCACATTTGCTGACATTCAAGAATGTGAAAAGCGGGGAAGCCAAGCCACCGAGAGATCCAGAATAGATTTCAGCGTTCTGTCTTCAGTCACGTAGAGACATCCTTCACCCTAACCCAAGGGGCTGCAACCTGTGGCTCTGGAGCTGCATGCGGCTCTTTCATCCCTCTGCTGCAGCTCCCTGTCACAATTTCATCCCTCTGCTGCAGCTCCCTGTCACAATTGATAGGGCTTTTGGTTAGGACAGGTAGAGGAAAAAGGACACCGTGCTAGGAGGAGACTCTAAGACGTCTTGTAGGACTCTCCAATCTGGGTTGCAGAAACCCAGGGATGCATAATCAAACTCTGTGTGTGGCCATCTGCACTCGGTCACCCAATCTTGTGCAAAGATACACTGAGTCCAGAGAAGAGCAACAAAGATGATATGGGGAGTGGAGGATAAAACATTGGAAGAACAATTACAGGAATTAGGCATGTCTAGTTTAATGAAAAGAAGGACGAGGGGGGACATGATAATGGCGGTTCCAATATTTGAAGGGCTGCTATAAAGGACGTGGTGGCTCAGTGGCTAAGATGCAGAGCTTGTTGATCAGGAGGTCGGTAGTTCAGCGGTTCGAATCCCTGGCACCACATAATGGAATGAGCTCCCGTTACTTGTCCCAGCTTCTGCCAACTGAGCAGTTTGAAAGCACATAAAAATATAAGTAGAAAAATAGGAACCACCTTTGGTGGGAAGGTAACAGTGTTCTGGTTGCCTTCGGCATTTAGTCATGCCGGCCACATGACTCCAGAGACATCTTCGGACAGCGCTGGCTCTTTGGCTTTGAAATGGATGAGCACCGCCCCCTAGAGTCAGGAACGGCTAGCACACATGTGCAGGGGAATCTTTACCTTATGAAGAAGAGGGAGTCAAGCTATTCTCCAAAACACCTGAAGGCAAGACAAGAAACAATGGATGAAAACGAATCAAGGAGAGAAACAACTTAGAAATAAGGAGAAATGTCCTGACAGTGAGAACTATTAACCAGTGGAACAACTCGCCTCCAGAAATGGTGAATGCTCCAACCCTGGAAGTTTTTTTTTAAAGAAAAGATTGGAGAGTTATTTGTCTGGAATGATATCGGGTCTCTCGCTTAAAGAGGGGGTTGGACTAGAAGACCTCCAAGGTCCCTTCCGAGCCTGTTATTTTATTCTGTTATTTCCCCAAAGAGAAATTGGGGAAAATGGGACCAGCAGAGAAAGTTAGCTGCGAGGTTCGAGAAATGCAAGAACGAAGAGGATGAAAAGTTGAACTCTGCCCGATCGATCGAGGAAGATGAATCTCAATAGATTCATTTTTGCTGGCTGCAGCCCTTGTTCTTTTCCAGATTGGCGCTTCTCTGCCATCTCTTGTGCTTCTTACGGCTCCTCTGATATTTGAGCACCGAGGGCTGCAAAATCAGCTTACTTATGATTTGGCTTCGGCTTCTCCCGCCTTCATCAAAGCAAAAACCCTGACCTTCATTACTGCTCGCCTCTTGGTGAAAGAAAATGAGACATCTGTACTTTGGGGCAGGGCAAATAGCCAACCCACACCAGCTGTTTATTGAATCACGAACAGGATAGCAAATCCCGGTAACCTTTCTCCAGCTATCGTTATCCCGAGACTTTTTCACACGGAGGAATTACTTATTATTATTATTACTGGAGGCAGAAAACAATAGAACTTTGAATTCTTCATTGGCCAAGTGTGATTGGACACACAAGGAATTTGTCTCTGGTGCAGAAGCTCTCAGTGTACATACAATAGTGTCATAGTCAGTGTAAAATACATTCATCATAAAACATTAGATACAACACTTAGTAATCATCATGGAAAGAAAGGAAAGGAAGGAAGGAAGGAAGGAAGGGAGGGAGGGAGGGAGGGAGGGAGGGAGGGAGGGGGAGGGATGGAGAGAGGAAATGTGGAACGAATTGAATGGAGTGGAGTGGAGTGGAGTGGAATGGAATGGAATGGAATGGAATGGAATAGAATAGAATAGAATAGAATAGAATAGAATAGAATAGAATAGAATAGAATAGAATTCTTTATTGGCCAAGTGTGATTGGACACACAAGGAATTTGTCTCTGGGTGCAAAGACTCTCAGTGTACATCAAGAAAAACAAAATATATTCATCAAGAATCCTAGTATACAACACTCAGTGATCGTCATAGGATACTAATAAGCAATCAAATCATACTAGGAAACAATAAAAACAATATAAGTTGTAAAAGATACAAGCAACATGGTTACAGTCAGAAGTGGAAAGAGACAGGTACTAGGAAGGATGAGAAGAAGAATAGCAATACAGTCTTAGTAAATAGTTTGACACTGTTGTGGGAATTAGTTGTTTAGCAGAGTGATGGCATTCGGGGAAAAACTGTCCTTCTGTCCAGTTGTTGTGGTGTGCAGTGAGAGTAGGAGTTGAAACAAATTATGTCCAGGATACGAAGGGTCTTGTAAATATTTTCCCAGCCCTCTTTTTGATTTGTGCAGAGTACAGATACTCAATGTGCAATCCATTGCCAAAAGGATTCGCTCACCTGCCCTTACACAGATATGAACGTACAGTAAGTGACATCCCATTCCTAATCCATGGGGTTCAATATGGCGTCGATCCACTGTGCACTGTGCTTGAGGTAATCTGAAGTCCACATGAAGTTTGGAGGTCTGTAGTGATGGACTCTGCAGAACATTGGCGACCTCTTCGCACTAGGCGCCTCAGCATCCGCTGACCCCGCTCTGTCCGTTGACGTGGCCGACCCCTTCGTGGCTGAGTTGCTGTTGTTCCCAAACACTTCCTGCGTGACCGCCTCCTACCACATACCTCCATTCGACCTGTCCCCTCCCACAGGGAGGGCCTCCTCAGGGTGCCGTCCGCCGGTCAATGCCGGCTGGCGACCCCCAGGGGGAGAGCCTTCTCTGTGGGGGGTCCGGCCCTCAAGAATGACCTGCCCCCCCTGATCTCCGCACCACCACAGACCTACGCCTCTTCCGCCGGGGGCTTAAAACGCATCTTTTTCATCTGGCCGGCCTGGCATAGATTTAATTTATTTAATTTTAATGTGACCTTTTTAAACCGTTTTAATGATTTTTAGCACAGATCCATCAAATTTAATCCTATTTTATCTTGTTGTTTGTATATTATTGTGTTTTTACTTCTTCTGTGCACCGCCCTGAGTCCCACCAGGGAGATAGGGCGGTATAGAAATGTAATAAAATAAATAAATAAACAAACTTATAATGCAGCTGAAAGTTGACGGTGGAATATTTAGGAGCGAGGACTGGATTTGTGGCACAGGTGGCCTCCTATCCCAGTTCCACGCTGAGCTCATGAGAGCCACCCATTCTTTCACGAATGTTTGCAACAACAGTCTGCATGCCTAGGTCCTTGATTTTATACACCCGTGGCCATGGAAGTGATTGGAACACCCGACTTGATCGTTTGGATGGGTGTGCAAATACTTTGGGCAATATAGTGTCTCTTCAAGATTAGATTAGAAATCCCAGATTAGATTGAAAAGAATCTTAAATCTCCTGTAAGGGGATTCTTTAATAGGTTCGCATTCTTGGAAAAATTCCAGCAGAGGATAATGTCTATGTTGTATTTGAACAGAAAGGTCTAATTACTGTGTTGTGACTCGCGAGGGGATGGAAGAATATTACCTAGCAACCAGAGGAGGCAGCTTGGTTTAAACCCGTTGGTTACCTTTCTGCACTTTGGAGAGAGATTGGTGGGTAAATATGGCAACAAGGCTACCCTTTCAACCTTTCCTGCGTTTCTAGCCAAAACTCGGCCAAAAAACTCCATTTCGATATTCGTTTTCCGAAAACGAGATTCAAAAGTTGTGTTAACAGGTTGTCACCTCCTCGAAATGAATGTTTTTTGCTGTTGTCAATTGGCAGTGTGTGGCCAAAAACAGCAGAATGACATGAAGTCAAATGTAATTTTACTGCCAAATAGAGGGATTTAAAATAGAGTAACAGAGTTGGAAGGAACCTTGGAGGTCTTCTAGTCCAACCCTCTGCTCTGGCAGGAAAACCTACACCATTTCAGACAAAGTTATCCAATCTTTTCTTAAAAACTTCCAGTATTGGAGTATTCACAATTTCTGGAGGCAAGTTGTTCCACTGGTTAATTGCTCTAACAGTCAGGAAATTTCTCCTAGGTTGCTTCTCTCCTTGGTTAGAATAGAATAGAATAGAATAGAATAACAGAGTTGGAAGCAGCCTTGAAGATCTTCTAGACCAACCCCCTGCTTAGGCAGGAAGTCCTATACTGTTTCAGACAAATGGCTATCCAGCATCTTCTTAAAGACTTGCAGTGTTGGGGCATTCACAACTTCTGGAGGCAACTTCTGTTCCACTGATGAATTGTTCTAACTGTCAGGAAATTTCTCCTTAGTTCTAAGTTGCTTCTCTCCTTAATTACTTTCCACTCATTGCTTCTTGTTCTGCCCCCAGGTGCCTTGGAGAATAGTTTGACTCCCTCTTCTTTGTGGCACCCTCTGAGATATCGGAACACTGCTATCATGTCTCCCCTGGTCCTTCTCTTCATCAAACTAGACATCCCCAGTTCCTGCTACCGTTCCTCATATGTTTTAGTTTCCAGTCCCTTAATCCTCTTTGTTGCTCTTCTCTGCATCCTTTCTAGAGTCTCCACATCTTTTCTACATCGTGGTGACCAAAACTGAATGCCGTATTCCAAAGTGTGGCCTTACCAAGGCCTTATAAAGTGGTATTAACAGTTCTTGTGACCTTGATTCTATCCCTCTGTTTATGCAACCTAGAACTGTGTTGGCTTTTTTGGCAGCTGCTGCAGACTGCTAGAACAGATTTCTCTAGCCGGTCAGCACAGAGAGACCTTGGAGAGATACTAGGAGCAAAATTAATGAATGGCCATCGCTAAGACGCGATTAACTCTGTGTTTGGCAAGAAGGGGGCGAGGGTAGGGCTCTCCCGCAGGGGAAGGAGTTTGTGTTGGATCGATTGACAAAAAGAGAGTGGCAGGCGATCAACTCAGGTTTATGGAGATTTTATTTGTTTAAGCTCTCATTTCCTAAATGGGGAATTCAAGTGCTAACTGAGGACAAGGACTAATTTAATCTGTGCCAATATTTCGGATTTTGTGCTTATGCGTGTGTGTGTTTTTTTCCCCTCTAATACGTTCCCCCCCCTCCCCCTTGTTAACAAACCCAATAATTACAACCGATCCTCTTCGGGGCCTGTTAAAACTAGAAACACAGATCGTCGCAAAGGTATTTCTCGACCTGCAACTGCTCATTTAGTGACGGTTACAAAGTTACAAAGCCCTGGAAAAAAAAGTGACTTGCGGCTGTTTTTCACCGTTGCAACTTTTGCAACAACCTCCCCAGGGTCACGTGATCAAAATTCAGGGGCTGGGCACCTGACTCCTATTTATCCCCGTTGCAATGACTCCTTTTGCAACCTTCGGACAAGTCAAGTCAAGGGGGGGGGAAGCCAAATTCACTTAACAACCATGTTACCAGAACTAGTATCCAGCCGGTTCGGGCTGGTTCGCCTGAACCAGTAGTGGAAATTGCGGGTGGAAATCTCCCACCTTGGCTATATGCCTGTGATGGCGAACCTATGGTACCTGTGCCACAGGTGGCACACGGAACCATTTGTCCAAGCACATGAGGCGTTGCCCTGTCAGCTGGCCAGCTGACTTCAGCCTTCTTTTGAGGCCATTTTTCGACCTCCGGAGGCTTTGGGAACGTCTCTGAAGCCTCCGGAGCGCCAAAAACGGTGCCTACGGGCAAACCGGAAGTTCGGAAATGCACTTCTGGTTTGCTTGTAGAGGCGGTTGTGGCCCTCCGGAGCCTTCAGGAGGCTTCCCTAAAGGCTCCGGAGGGCAAAAAGTGACCCTACGAGCAAAACGGAAGTCACTTGTATTTATGAGAGAGAAAGAAAATAAAACTTTCTTCCAAAAAGAAAAGAAGAGAGAAGAGAATATATTCCTGAGCTATTGCAGACTTACAACACAATACAATAGCAGAGTTGGAAGGGACCTTGGAGGTCATCTAGTCCAACTCCCTGTCTAGGCAGGAAACCCTATACCATTTCAGACAAATCCAACATCTTCTTGAAGACTTGCAGTGTTGGGGCATTCACAACTTCTGGAGGCAACTTCTGTTCCACTGATTCATTGTTCTCACTGTCAGGAAATTTCTCCTCAGTTCTAAGTTGCTTCTCTCGATTAGTTTCCACCCATTGCTTCTTGTACTGCCCTCAGGTGCTTTGGAAAATAGTTTGACTCCCTCTTCTCTGTGGCAACCCCTGAGATATTGGAAGGCTGCTATCATGTCTCCCCTAGTCCTTCTTTCCATTAAACTAGACCTACCCAATTCCTGCAACCGTTCTTCATATGTTTTAGTCTCCAGTCCCTTAATCATCCTTGTTGCTCTTCTCTGCACTCTTTCTAGAGTCTCCACATCTTTTCTACATTGTGGTGACCAAAACTGAATGGGTTTCTGCCAAAAATCTAGAAAAGGAATCCCGTCTCCCTCTTCTGTTAAAATGGTGAGGTCCCACGAAATCTAGTTTAGGAAAACTGGAAACGCCACAAAAATCTCAGCGTTCTGGGACCAACAGCCAGGAGTTAGATTCTAACTCCTTCTGTCTCTTCTTTTTTTAGAGAAGAGAGGGCAACTCCAGGTGAGGAGAATAGATCTGCCAATTGTGGTCCATAAATTATTTCAGGGCCTTCATTAAGCTGCAGAGAGAGAGAGACACACAGAGAGAGCAAACATCTGGCCAGCTGGCATCCTGCCCACCTGCCTTCATTTCTGTGGAAGAGATTTATAGGGCTGGATGTCATTTGGCTCCTACATATCCAACATTTCTTGAGCATCCCCATAGTTGAGGTCCAGGGACCTAAGTCGAAAGCAGACCTGTAGTAATTGGTAAGCAAGACCGCGCCTGGAATATTGCATCCAGTTTTTGCTAATCAGATTGTAAAAAAAAAAAGAAAGACGTTGAGACTCTGGGAAGAGGGCAGAGAAGAGCAACGAAGATGATTAAGAGCTTAGAGGAAGGAATTAGGGGAAAGAAGGACTAGGGGTGATAATCTTCCAATATTTGAGGGCTGCCACAAGTAGAGAGCCTTGTGTAGGAATTGGGTATGTCTAGTTTAATGAGGGAGGGGGTGGCTCAGTGGCTAAGACACTGAGCTTGTCGATCGGAAAAGTCAGCAGTTCGAATCCCTAGCGCTGCACAACAGAGTGAGCTCCCGTGACTTGTCCCAGCTTCTGCCAACCTGGCAGTTCGAAAGCATGTCAAAAATGCAAGTAGAAAAATAGAGACCACCTTTGGTGGGAAGGAAACAGCATTCCGTGCACCTTTGGTGTTTAATCGTGCCAGCCATATGACCACAGAGATGTCTTCGGACAGTGCTGGCTCTTCAGCTTTGAAACGGAGGTGAGCACTGCCCCCTAGAGTCAGGAATGACTAGCACATATGTGCAAGGGGAACCTTTACCTTAGTCTAGTGAAAACAAGGGCTGGAGGTGACATGATAGCAGCGTTCCAATATTTGAGGGGATGCCACAATGAGATAACTTTGAGCTGGAATTGGGTGTGTCTAGAACAGGGGTCAGCAAACTGCGGCTCTGGAGCCGCATGTGGCTCTTTCGTCCCTCTTGTTGCAGCTCCCTGTCACCGGTCAGCTCCACAATTGATAGGGCTTTCGGTTAGGACAGGTAGAGGAAAAAGGACGCTGCGCTAGGAGGAGACTCTATGGTGGGGGAACCGGACTTCCAGTTAGTGGAGGAAAAAGGACACCATGCTAGGAGGAGGCTCTATGGTGGCGGAATCAGACTTCCGGTTGGCTCCAGAATTGAACGGGAGGCTTCTGGTTAGGAGCTTTGTGGCTCTTTGACTGTTTAAGATTACTGAGCCCTGGTCTAGAAGGAGTAGGGATGATTTGATAGTGGGGTTCCAATATTTGAGGTACTGCCATAAAGACAAGGGGGTCAACCCAGAGGTGGTTTCCTACCGGTTCGGTCCAGGGAGAGAAATTTCCTAACAGAGAGGACAATCAACCAGTGGGACAGCTTGTCTTCAGAAGTTGTGGGGGCTCCATCACTGGAGGTTTTTAAGAAGCGACTGGTCAGCCAGACTGAAATGTTATATAAGGTTTCCTGCTTGATCAGCGGGTTGGACTAGAAGACCTCCAAGGTCCCTTCCAACTCTGTTCATTCTGTCCTTCTGCTAGTTCTTCATTCGTTGAATTTCTCTACCCACCCCGCTCCTTTTGCACTTAATATTTTCACGGCTATTTTAGCTCCCACTCTTGCAGCCCAAACCAGGTTCGTCGCTTTTCTGTTTTAGATATTGACAAAGAACTATTTACTGTTTGCTTGGATGGTGCCCAAGAAAACTTTGCTGGCGAAAGGAGGATGGTTTGAGCAGCTCCCGAGAAAGATGTCATCCTCAAGGTCCCGGAAATGCCTGAGAGATATAAAAGCTATTAAAGATGCTGTTAACAACCATAATGGACCATTTTCTTGGTCGGTGATTTAAAGGGTTCTCCATTTGAGCGAGGTTGTATCAGCCCTACGGCAGGAGAGTGGACAGATTTTCTGGCAGGCTTTAGCAAGAGAGGCAGTGGAAGTGCCAGGATATCTGGGAGATTACCAATAGTCCTTTGTTAGGAGTAGACTCCCAGTGTTGGGTAGTCGATATATAATATATAATCCCATGATGACAAATGGTACCTTTTCCACCAAGCCGGTCTAGCCTAGAGCTAAGAGCTCAGATGTGATTTAATTTTAGCAAATTTGTAAAGGGATTCTAGAATTTAATAATGGGAATTTTTAGCACAGGTTATTTAATTTAATTCATTTTAAATATTGTCACTGTATCTATTATTTTTGCTGGTGATTTTTAATTTCCTGTGCACCGCCCTGAGTCCATCTCGATGGAGATAGGAGCGGTATATAAATCAAATAAATAAATAAATTATGGCTTTAAGACTGTTGGAATGCAATTAGAGACTGTAATTGGAGACTGTAATTATCTCCACTATAAGAGGAAGTCAGCAGGATGCAATCTCTCTCTGCTAATTGCTCTCTCTGCTGGATCGTATCTCTTTGCTGATATCTCTACTGTTTGCTATCTGCTCGTATGCCGTGATTGACTGTTTGAAGAAGGAAGACCCGTTAATTGCCACTGTAAGCAATTGTTTTTGTTTGTTAAGGACTTTGTTTTGACTAACTACCAACCATCACCGCTTGTGAAGCAGTAGTTTCGTTTTACAACACCAGCAAAGCTATTTTGTTTTACTAACAGTGTCTAGATTTACTATTTGTGTGTTTACTAGCAACGTTTCTGTAGCTGCACATTCCGTTGCACAACTTTTCTGTCTCCCAACGGAGATATTCCCCAACATTCTTGACTTACAACGGTTCATTTAGTCGACGCCACTTCAGACAAATGGCTATCCAACATCTTCATAAAGACTTCCAGAGTTGGAGCCTTCACAACTTCTGGAGGCAAACTCTGTTCCACTGTTTAATTGTTCTCATGATCAGGAAATCTCTCCTTAGTTCTAGGTTGCTTCTCTCCTTGATTAGTTTCCATCCCTCGCTTCTTGTCCTAATGTAAAGAGACCAAGGCAGGAAGACGAGGCGTTTGAGCCGGTAAAAAGTACGATTTCCCCAAACGCCGAAAAACATGAATAGAAAGAAAAGTAAATCTTGAAAGTGCAGAAGCAAAGGGTCGTGTGGGCGTTAAAATGCGATGAGTATTTACTTTTCTCCCGATGTCTTTCAGGTGTACAGCGGCACCCCCAAACCCCTCCAGCCTGTCGCCATGCCGAATCCTGTCCCGCCTGCCATTCAGACTCCATTGGCACCAAGTTGTCCTGGTCGAGGCAAGCTGGCGAAACTCCTGAATCCAGAAGAAATGACGTCGAGGGATTATTACTTTGATTCGTATGCTCACTTTGGAATCCATGAGGTAATCGGTCCATAGAGGCCGAGTGTTTTTGTATTGTTGGTGTCCTACAGGAGTTTGTGGGTGGACTTCCTGCCTAAGCAGGGGGATGGACTAGAAGACCTCCAAGGGTTCTTTCCAACTCTGCTACTGTATTGTATTGTATTAAGCTGAAACAACTTCCCTTGGTAAGGCCAGACTTCGAATCCTGCATCCAGTTTTGGTGGCCACGATGTAGAAAAGACGTGGAGACTCTGGAAAGAGTGCACAGAAGAACAACAAAGAGGATGAGGGGACTGGAGGCTAAAACATATGAAGAACGGTTGCAGGAACTGGGTATGTCTAGTTTAATGAAAAGAAGGATTAGGGGAGACAGGATAGCAGCCTTCCAATATCTCAGGGGTTGCCCCAAAGAAGAGGGAGTCAAACTATTCTCCAAAGCACCTGAGGGCAGAACAAGAAGCAATGGGTGGAAACTAATCAAGGAGAGAAGCAACTTAGAACTGAAGAGAAAGCTGGCTGGAGAAGTCTGGGAGCTGAAGTCCTTCAGACTTAAAGTTGCAAAGGTTGGAGACCCCTGCCCTAAACTTCTCTGTAGTGGGAAATCTGCTTTCCAGAAGTGATTCCCACCTCCCCCCCACCCTAATTGTGTATAATTTGGTCCCACCGGAGACTCTTTCTGGCAAACAGTTGCGCTACATTTCCATAGCCGAATCCAACTATGAAGCCTGCAGCTTTGGTATTGAAACTGTTGATACGTTCTTGAGTCAATGTTTAGCCACTGAGTTAGCCAACTGCGTTATAACAAGTCTTAGCAATATAATTATCACGACTTGTGTCCTAGAGCAGTGGCCAAAATTGTGGAAACCATTTGGGAAACGTGTATTTTTGATTTTTTTGATGGCTACCGTATTTTTCAGAGTATAAGACGCTCCAAAGTGTAAGACGCACCTAGATTTTGGGGAGGAAAACAAGAGAAAAATATCTGCCTCCCAGCCATTTGCCTCCTTGCAACAAACAGTACAGACAATATACACTGTTTGTAGTGTTACATTTCAGACTCTACTTGTACAGATGCTGTTAAAATGTGCTTTCGGGAAGTGTAGTTATTCTCTGCTATTTAAAAGAATAGCACTTTTTAAAACAATAGCACGGAGCCTCTTCAGATCAAGCATTTATTTTAAAAAGCTTCTTCATTTTGTTAAGTTGTCTAGAATAATAATAAATAAGTCTTTAAAAAATAAGTCTAATAATTTGAACATTCTATGGGCACTTATAGTTGTTGACTTGCCTCCTTGCAGCAAACAGCCTGATTAGCACAAGAAAAAAAATTGCTGCCTCCCAACAATTTGCCAGGTGGAGCAAACAGCAAGTTTCACTTTCAATTTCTCCCGATCATCAGCTGTTACGAACTGACATAGGGATTGCTATAGCTTGCTGAAGCCTCCACAAGCCCCTGTTTGCTGCAAAGAGGTAAATTGCTGGGAGGCAGAGGCCTAAGGGTTGGGGTCTACATTCGGGTGGGGCTACATTCGGTGTATAAGACGCACCCAAATTTTCACCCTCTTTTAGGAGGAAAAGGTGCATCTTATATTACAAAAATATGGTAATAATGCCTTTTTTTTTTTGGGAGTTTCAAGATAATCATATTCCACTAATGGAATGGCCTGGGA
The DNA here is from genome assembly GCA_039707465.1 of Rhabdophis nuchalis. Taxonomy (NCBI): domain Eukaryota; kingdom Metazoa; phylum Chordata; class Lepidosauria; order Squamata; family Natricidae; genus Rhabdophis; species Rhabdophis nuchalis. The sequence goes on along the minus strand of CM077656.1, from coordinate 23,319,595 downwards.
ATAGCCCAGACCTTAACCCAACTGAAAATCTATGGAGCCAATTAAAGAAACTTGTCAGTCAGAAGCGACCCAGCAATAAAACCCAGTTAATACAAACAATCATTCAATCTTGGCTTCAACATTGTAACAAGCTAAAGCTAAAAGACTTGGTTCACTCCATGGAAGGACGTTGTAAGGCCGTAATTCATGCTAAAAGTTACCCAACGAAGTATTAATGGACCTGGTGATAATTTTTGTAGATCTTGTGTTCCATTTTTCTTCTTTACAACTGCTATTCTAATTGCAAATCCTTCATAAACGTTTTTGCGTGACATTCTTCATTAAATCACCTTTCCATTGAGATATAATTTTATGGTACTGCTCCTTCCCAAAAAATAATAATGGTGTTATCAACTAGTTTTAGAAAATAACACTTTTCCCCAAAGGTTCCCACAATATTAGCCACTCTTGTAGCTAACATTTCTTTCTTTCTTTCTTTCTTTCTTTCTTTCTTTCTTTCTTTCTTTCTTTCTTTCTTTCTTTCTTTCTTTCTTTCTTTCTTTCTTTCCTTCCTTCCTTCCTTCCTTCCTTCCTTCCTTCCTTCCTTCCTTCCTTCCTTCCTTTCCTTTTCATAAGCCAACGCAGGACTCCAGACAAACTGTAAATGCTTTGCTTTTATTCTCTTGTCCCGGTCCCAAAAAATAACAGAGGTCTCAGTTGAATCCCTACTACAGGTCTCCCGTGCGAGCAGGGGGTTGGACTAGATGACCTCCAAGGTCCCTTCCCACTACGTTACTGTTACTGACTCGATTCCTACCCTCTGTGATGCGTTGAGACGGCTTCAAAGCCTTCTGGTTTGGCAGCCAACGGCGTTGTACGAATGTGATTTCCCCCCCCTCTCTCGTCCTCTTCTCCCGTGAAAATAAATCCAGAGCCTTCTTGGCCAAAGCTGTCCTCGGGCTCGTTGTTGCGGAGATGAGATTCCCACCCCGGGGAGACCCACAAAGAAGATTTTGGAGGCCCGTATTGAACAAAGCGTTCGAACGAAAACCATGGCACGGGACCTAGCTATCTGCGAGACCGCATCCTACCCCATACATCCCTTCGGCCGATCCGCTCCCAGAGAGGGACTTCTCCGGGTGCCGTCCACTAGGCTATGCCAGTGGGTGACGCCCAGGGGAAGGGCCTTCTCTGTGGCGGGCCCGACCCTCTGGAACGACCTTCCCCCCGAAATTAGAACAACGACGGACCTCCGTTCCTTCCGTCAAAAACTAAAAACTCATTTCTTCTGCCTGGCCAGCTTGGGGTAACTGAATTGCTCTATTAGGGTTTTTTAGGAGTCTAATTTTAGTTGGTCTGGGATTTTAGCGCAGGGTTAAGTTTAATTCATTTTAAATTGTATTTAGGCTTGTGTTTTTATATATGTATTTTTAAATCCCCTGTGCACCGCCTCGAGTCCCTTCGGGGAGACAGAGCGGTCTATAAATTAAAATTATTATTATTATTATTATTTAACCTACTGCAGGCGCGGCCCCCTTTTGCAGGATCGATATAGGTCAGCCCCCGCGCAAGCCGCCCCGAGATACGGAATAATGGGAAGAGGTTCAGAAATTCACAATAGCTGCCTGGAGTGAGATGCTGTCAAACAGCCAGCCAATTTCACACCTGCGTTTAATCGGGCTCTAGTTTTTTTCTGAACACATTTTCCAAAGGTGCTTCTCCCCACAAAAGCCACTGAACTTTCTTGATTGATTTTTTATACCCCCATCTTTGAAAATCGTTTGCTTCTCTTCCAAGAAGCTTCTTCAGTTCTAACCAGTGGTGGGTTTCAAATTTTTTTAGACCCTACTCTGTAGGTGTGGCCTATTTTGTGGGCGTGGCTTGGCAGTCATGTGACAGGGTGGGAGTGGCCACCTTTTAAAACGTGGTGAAACTCATTTAACAACGCTCTTGCTTAGCAACCAAAATTTTGGACTCAATTGTGATGATAAATTAATTAATTAATTAATTAATTAATTAATTAATTCTTTCTTTCTTTCTTTCTCTTTCTCTTTCTCTTTCTCTTTCTCTCTCTCTCTCTCTCTCTCTCTCTCTCTCTCTCCCTCCCTCCCTCCCTCCCTCCCTCCCTCCCTCCCTCCCTCTCTCTCTCTCTCTCTCTCTCTCTCTCTCTCTCCCTTTCCTTTCCTTTCCTTCCCGTTGGGTCACTGGCAGCGGCGGGCCAGATTTACTTCCAGGTCCGCCAGTGGAACCCCCTCTCACCGGTTCTCTAAATTTCACCAACCGGCTCTCGCGAGTAGGTGCGAGCCTGCAGAAACCCACCACTGGTTCTAACCGACTCTGGAGAATGGAAGGATTTTTACTTTATTTGGTAAAAATCACCAAAGGGTTTTAGGTTTAGGTTTTATTCAAATTTGTATACCGCCCTATCTCCCTTACGGGACTCAGGGCGGTGAACAGGCAGTAATAAAAACAACAATAAAACTTCCAATACAATACATGTATTAAAAATCGATTAAACATAAAGCCTGCTCTAAAATACCCTATAAAACCCCTAATAAAAAGCAAATTAAAACTACGCCAAGTTTTGTTTTTTTCCTTCAAAAGGCAACTAGACTTTCTTGGTTTTTGCTTGAAGGCATTTCCCTTCTCCTACCAGAAGGTTCTTCGGTTCTAAAGAAGCTTCGGTTTCAGAATTGAAGAAGCTTCTTGGAGGAGAAGCGAAGGGTTCGCATTGTCTCACCTTGGAAGAATTATCGGAGGAGAATCTTTGGATTCGGCATCACAAAAGCAACCTTTAGGGTTGGGTTTTTGTGGCCTTCAGTAGAGCGAACTAGAATAGAAAATGGAACGGAATGACATAGAAATTGAAAATATGGAATGGAAAATGAAATAGAACAGAAGAGAACAGTTGGAAGGGACCTTGGAGGTCTTCTAGTCTAGCCCCCTGCTTAGGCAAGAGACCCTATACCATTGCAGACCAGTGGTTATCCAACATCTTCTTGAAGACTTCCAGTGTTGGAGCATTCAGAACTTCTGGAGGCAAGTTGTTCCACTGATTAATTGTTCCAACTATCAGGAAATTTCTCCTTAGTTCCAGGTTGCTTCTCTCCTTGATTATCCGTTGCTTCTTGTTCTGCCCTCAGATGCTTTGGAGAATAGTTTGACTCCCTCTTCTTTGGGGCAACCCTTGAGATATTGGAAGACAGCTATCATGTCTCCCCTGGTCCTTCTTTTCTTTAAACTAGACATACCCAGTTCCTGCAATCATTCCTCATATGTTTCAGCCTCCAGTCCCCTAAATCTCTTTGTTGCTCTTCTCTGCACTCTTTCCAGAGTCTCCATGCCTTTTTTACATTGTGGTGACCAAAAATGGATGCCGGATTCCAAGTGTGGCCTTCCCAAGGCATGATAAAGTGGTATTAACACTTTAGTGATCTTGATTCTGTCCCTCTATTTATGCAGCCTAGAACTGTGTTGGCTTTTTGGGCAGCTGCTGCACACGGCTGGATCCTATTTAAATGGTTGTCCACTAGGACAGGGGTCTCCAACCTTTACAACTTTAAGTCTGAAGGACTTCGGCTCCCAGACTTCTCCAGCCAGCAAAGCTGGCTGGAGAAGTCTGTGAGCTGAAGTCCTTCAGACTTAAAGTTGCAAAGGTTGGAGACCCCTGCACTAGGACTCCAAGTTCCCTCTCACAGTTGCTACTATTGAGCAAAGTACCACCTCTACTGTACCTGTGCATTTGGTTTTTCTTGCCTAAATTCAGAACCTGACTTTTTTCACCGTTGAATTTCATATTGTTAAGTAAGTCAGATAACTAGTTTGATGCAGCTGCTGGACCAGGATGAAATTGCCACCGAAGTGCATGGCATTGAAAGACAGGTGCTATTTAGCCTCTTGCGAATGAGACGCAAATTGTGGGAAGTGGAAGCCCCACAGGATCAAAGTCCAAGTAGCAGACCATTGCCTGAAGGCCGTTGCAGGAAGATTCAGCTGTAAATAAATCCACTGTTTAGTGAGTAAATTCCCTGTGGCTGCTAAGAATTCAGTGTGCCTTCCTGGAACACTGCAGAGGCAACAAGGTCTGCAAATCCAGGGAACGAAGAAGTTCATTTTAAAATACTTTGGGGACATTGCACAGTTCTCTCTAATTGCTCATTACTAGTCAGAACTTGAACCAAAGAGAGAGAGAGAGAGAGAGAGAGATGACATTTCAATTAGAGTTGCAACGTGCGACCCTGAAGGGGTAAGGGAGACATTTGCTGTTAAGTAGCAAGAAAAAGGAAAACTAAGAACTGTGGGCTCCTTGTGAATGAACCAGAATCAATCCAGCTAAATGCAACCTTCGCCACAAGAGGTGACCCTGGGTTTTGGAACTGTGCCTCTTTCATCCATAGGCCCAGGGAGCCCTTCTTGCCTTGACCACCTCCACTGAAGGACTTAAAGTGGAGCCAAACTCACGTAACCAATGTTTTCACTTAGCAGTTTTGGGCTTCGTTGTGGTTGTAAATCAAGGGCTACCTGCAGGGGTTACAGCTGAGTAAGATGTTACTCTATAGGTGAGGAGCAATGAAGAAACGTACTTAGAAGGGCAACTCTGTGTGTCTTTTATGGCTTTGTTGTGGCCTTCAACAGCCAAATCAGACGAGGAGGAAGAGGAGCGGGAGTCAGGGTCAGCATCAGGGCATCCGGAGAGCTCCGAGGGAGGGGAAGAGGGAATGGAGCTGTCAGAGAGAGAGAGAGAGAGAGGGAGGGAGGGAGGGAGGGAGGGAGGGAGGGAGAGAGGGAGGAAGAGAGAGAGGGAGAGAAGTGGAGCCTGGGCCCTCCGTCAGCCCTCAGACGGAGACTCAACAGCCCCCAGGTCTGGAGGTGGTTGATGAGAAAGAGGAGGAACAACTGGGCCCAGTGCCTGATGCACAGCATAGAAGGCAGAGGAGAGGAGAGCAGTGGAAATCTATGGGCCGGTCCTTGGGACAGAAGAGCCACCGCTGCTAGCGAAGCCCCTGTCCCTAGCTCTGGGGATCAAAGGCAGGGGGTGGAGATGAATAGATGTGGCAGAGGAGAGGAGAGCAGTGGAAATCTGTGGGCCGGTCCTTGGGACGGAAGAGCCACTGCTGCTAGCAAAGCCCCACCCTAGCTCTGGGGATCAAAGGCAGGGGGTGGAGATGAATAGATGTGGCAGACAATGATTCATCTCCCCGTCGGACAGACTTGTTAGCCTGCGTTGATAGAAAAACTTTTCGCCAGGGTTACCGACATTCCTAATCAAGGCATCTTTGAGTTCACTTCCTGTGGGGAGCTGGATCATACCAGGTTCTTTATTTATGAAAGCACAATTAGCTCAATTCACAGGCTCAGCATTCATCCCGATGAGATTAGAATGGCGATATTAAACAGCGCTTCAAACTAATTGCAGCCAAGGCTCTAGATCTTTTTCGGGGCACTTTCGAGATCTCGTCCTCGGTGACAATTCCGTCGTTCGGGAACGCGGCTGGAACAGCTGCGGGTTGGATGAAAGAGGATGCGCTTTGAAGGTTGATCTCCACGGATGAACGTATTCGCGTTGCCATGGCATAGAAACCCTGGGTGTCTTCTCTGCGAAGTTGGCCACGGCCTTTTTTTGCTGGTTCAGAGAAAGAGATTTAAGCCGAAGGCAGGAACAGCGTACATTCCCCTATTTTATACGCCGTTTTTTTCCCTCCCCCTCCTAACTCAGGAAATGCTGAAGGACGAGGTGCGCACGCTGACCTACCGCAATTCCATGTATCACAACAAGCACGTCTTTAAGGAGAAGGTGGTGCTGGATGTGGGCAGCGGCACAGGCATCCTTTCCATGTTTGCTGCCAAGGCGGGAGCCAAGAAAGTCTACGGGGTAAGGAGAACGGATGCTGGCCGGCGTTTCGCTTTGGCAGCTGCATTCCCAAACATCTGGCACAGAGGAGGCCGTCTGGGAAGGGTCCTAACTTGATGGCCAGGTCTTTTTTGTGCCTTGTCTTCCTTCATCCAAGGACTCCTCGTTGTCATTGTCGTCCTCTCCTCCTCCTCCTCCTCCTCCTCCTCCTCCTCCTCCTCCTCCTCCTCCTCCTCCTCCTCCCATCATTCCACAAACCCTACTCTCTTCTAGCACTGATGATGTTATCTAGTTTGGGTAATGAAACGTCTTTAAGAAAACAAGCCAGCTCAGAGAGCACCAAGGACCCCATAGTCATCATTGTCCTCCTCCTCCTCCTCCTCCTCTCTTCTGTCCTCCTCCTCCCATCATTCCACAAGCCCTACTCCCGTCTAGCGCTGATGATGTTATCTAGTTTGGGTAATGAAACGTCTTGAAATGAAATGAAACGTCAACCCTGAGCTACAAATATTCTCCTTTCCCAATTGGCTTCTGTAGTACAAACGCTGCAGCGAAACACTTGACCAAGGAGCCCACGAGATAATGATGAGCAAGCTAGCTAAGTGTAGATTATTAGAGGGGATGATAATTGAATGGACACCTACCTGGCTAGACAATCATTTCCAACGAGCGCTCATCAAGGACTCCTCTTCAGCCTGGAGTGGAATATTAATTGGAGCGCTCCACGATTTGATCTCTCGTTGTGTTTATGAATGATCTGCGGGCGGGAGAAACGAGCTGGCTTTAGGAAATAAGTAGAGGCTGCATTTGGCCCAAGGAGGTGCTGGAAAATGTGACTTCAGACTATTTTTTCCCTGCTTACGACCCCTTGAAACATCCTTGTGGTCAGGTAGCAGAAATTTTGAGTAGTTCGGAGAACTGGTAGCAGAAATTTTGAGTAGTTCGGAGAACCAGTAGCAGAAATTTTGAGTAGTTCGGAGAATCGGTAGCAGAAATTTTGAGTAGTTCGGAGAATCGGTAGCAGAAATTTTGAGTAGTTCGGAGAACCGGTAGCAGAAATTTTGAGTAGTTTGGAGAACCGGTAGCAGAAATTTTGAGTAGTTCGGAGAACCAGTAGCAGAAATTTTGAGTAGTTCGGAGAACCGGCAGACACCACCTCTGGCTGGCCCCTAAATGGGGTGGGAATGGGCATTTTTCAGTATCCTTCCCCTGCCATGCCCACCAAGCCATGCCACTCCCACAAAACCAGTAGTAAAAAAGTTTGCATTTCACCACTGACGTACGACCGCCGTGGAGCCCCAAATGTCTGTTGCACATGTCTTGGGGGAGGCCTACCCAAGACAACCACAACACAAGGTGTGAAGGCCTTCTAGCCCCGTTGTGTTGGCAGGATAGACTCTCTGAAATAAGCTTATGATTTCTGCCTTTTCATCTGACACGCTCAGCGTTGGGCTTCCTTCCGTTCTCTTTCCTGTCTTTGCAGATTGAATGCTCCAGCATATCTGACTACTCCGAAAAGATCATCAAATCCAACCACTTGGATCACAGTAAGAAGATGGGTTCAAATCCGCTGTTTTCGTTTTCCTGATTTGCAAGCCCTTAACTGATGCAGTTGTAGATGAGTTTTACGGTGTTTATGATGTAAAGACATTCTACTTTTACGTCAACATTAAATTGTGTAGATGCTGGGTTTTAAAAAAAAAAAAAATTATTAAGGGCATTATTTCAGCAAATAATGCGGGATCGCATCCCGCCCCATACATCCCTGCGACCGATTCGCTCCCACAGAGAGGGACTTCTCCGGGTGCCGTCCACTAGGCTATGCCAGCGGGCGATGCCCAGGGGAAGGGCCTTCTCTGTGGCGGGCCCTACCCTCTGGAACGACCTTCCCCCCGAAATCAGAACAACTACGGACCTCCGCTCCTTCCGTCAAAAATTAAAAACACACTTTTTCTGCTTGGCCGGCCTAGGTTAGTCATCTGTTTATTGTTTTAATTGGTTTTTAAGGGGTTTAGTTTTTAGTATTTTGGGTTTTTAGCGCAGGGATAATTTGTTTCATTTGATTTTTACATATTTATGATGTATTTATGTTTGTATGTTTTTTAATTCCCCTGTGCACCGCTCCGAGTCCCTTTGGGGAGAGGGAGCGGTCTACAAATTAAATTTATTATTATTATTATTATTATTATTATTATTATTATTATTATTATTATTATTATTATTATTATTATTATTATTATTATTATTATTATTATTATTATTATAAGGAATTTAATTATTAAAATGATCTGCCTTTCATTCGATTAAAGTGGTCTACAGGCAGGTAACTTTAATAAATAAATTACTTAACTTTTCCTATGATTACTTAGCTTTTCCTATGTTTATTTAACTTTTCCTAGGGATAAAAAAATAGGAGAGTCCTCCATGGGTGTAACCGATATGCGTGGAAGTAGCTCCTTCAATGGGATGTGGTGGCTCAGTGGCTAAGATGCTGAGCTTGTCGATCAGAAAGGTTGGCAGTTCGGCAGTTCGAATCCCTAGCACCGTGTAACAGAGTGAGCTCCCATTACTTGTCCCGGCTTCTGCCAACCTAGCAGTTCGAAAGCACCTAAAAATGCAAGTAGAAAAATAGGGACCATCTTTGGTGGGAAGGGAAGAGCGTTCCGTGCGCCTTTGGCATATGGTCATGCCGGCCACATGACCACAGAGACGTCTTCGGACAGCGCTGGCTCTTCGGCTTTGAAACAAAGATGAGCACCGCCCCCTAGAGTCGGAAACGACTAGCGCATATGTGCGAGGGGAACCTTTCCCTTTAACTTACGGGATAAAAGACTGCTGAACTTTTGGGGCTTCCAATATTTAAAGAATCCCTCTGGATTTGTAGCTGTCATCACTCTGACCTTGTCTTGCTTCTTAATTTCACTAGCAGCCGTTAGTGAACTTGGAATGAAGTCAATAACTCTCCCTCCAATTATTTCCCCCATGATCAAAGTCTCTGAAAAGGAACATTTGATTCCATTTTTAATAGCCATGGTAAACTTCACCTCCTCCAAAAGCCTTTGCAGCTAGCTGCCCTTCTTACCATGGGTATCAATCAGTGGTGGGTTTCTGCAGGCTCGCACCTACTCGCGAGAACCGGTTGGTGAAATTTAGAGAACCGGTGAGAGGGGGTTCCACCGGCGTACCTGGAAGTAAATCTAGCCCGCCGCTGCCAGTGACCCAACGGGAAGGAAAGGAAAGGAAGGAAGGAAGGAAAGAAAGAAAGAAAGAAAGAAAGAAAGAAAGAAAGAAAGAAAGAAAGAAAGAAAAAGAATTTATCATCACAATTGAGTCCAAAATTTTGGTCGCTAAGCAAGAGCGTTGTTAAATGAGTTTCACCACATTTTAAAAGGTGGCCACTCCCACCCTGTCACATGACGGCCAAGCCCCGCCCACAAAATAGGCCACACCTACAGAGTAGGTTCTAAAAAATTGAAACCCACCACTGGTATCAATGAATTGCCTACATTAATTCTGCAGATCCAGATATTCCATTTCATTATCTTTTTTTTTTTAACCAGCGCAGCTTGGACAAAAATAGGAAGGCCGATCAGGCGTCTTCCATTTATCTTAAGTTTGCTTTGAACCTTTTAACAACATTTTCAACACGTTGACTGTGTGTACGAAGTGTTATAGAAACCTCTCGAGGTGTGCATTGGAAGTGTGTCTCTGTGAAAGCTTTGTTGTGTTTTCTTTGGTTCATTTCTGTAGCTTACCAAACCTCATTTCAATTATGTTACTTTCTCCTAGAACAGGGATGGCGAACCTTTTTTGGCTTGAGTGCCAAAAGCGGGGCGAGCGCAGGGGGGGGGGGGTCCTCGGCGGGTGTGCCACACCCATAATGCTATGTGCACGACCCCAGCACGCATGCATGCACGACCAGTGCTCTCCCCTGTTTTTAGCCCTTCGCACAGTCACTCAGGCATTGGTGACATCCCGGCTGGACTACTGCAACACTCTCTACATGGGGCTCCCCTTGAAGTGCACTCGAAGGTTGCAGTTGGTCCAGAATGCGGCCGTGCGGGTAAGTATGGGTGCCGCAAGGCAGTCCCATATAACACCTCTCCTGCGCGAGCCGCACTGGCTACCTGTGGCCTTTTGGATGCGCTTCAAGGTGCTGACGACCATCTTCAAAGCGCTCCGTGGCTCGGGGCCTAGCTATATTCGCGACCGCCTCCTGCCCCATACATCCCTTCGACCGATCCGCTCCCACAGAGAGGGCCTTCTCAGGGTACCGTCGGCCGGGCAATGCCAGTTTGCGGTGCCCAGGTGGAGAGCCTTCTCTGTGGCGGGCCCTGCCCTCTGGAACGACCTTCCCCCCGATCTACGCACCATCGTGGACCTCCGCCTTTTCCGCCAACGTCTTAAAACCTACCTATTCCAACAAGCCGGCCTAGCATAACCCCCGTTTCTGACTTTTATAGGGACAATTTTTAAATTTTTAGAGTATTATTAATTTTAGCACAGGGAATATTTAATTAGCTTTTAACTATTTTGGACTTTTATATTTTTGTATTTGTGTATGATTTTAAGGATGCCTGTGCGCCGCCCTGGGTCCTTTTTTAGGAGAAGGGCGGGGTATAAATTTAATAAAATAAAATAAAAATAAAAAATTAGCATGCTTTTTCACCCTCCCCAGGCTCCAGAGGCTTTACAAATTCAGGAACGGACTTCCAGTTTGCTCAAAGGGCCGGTTTTTCGTGCTCCAGAGGTTTCAGGGAAGCTCCTGAAGGCTCCGGAGGGCAAAAAATGGCCTCAAAAGAAGGTTGAAGTCAGGTGGCCAGCGCACACATGCGTAGTGGACAGCTGACAGGGCAACGCTTCGTGTGCCCTGACAAATGGCTCCGCGTGCCACCTGTGGCACGCGTGCCATAGTTTCGCCATCACGGTCCTAGAATATTCGCTGTCCCACTCTATGGTGTCATTGGCAATTTCGATAAGCATTATTCCCTCCATCTCTCCATCTACCGTATTTTTCGGAGTATAAGACGCACCTTTTTCCCCTCAAAAAGGAGGCTGAAAATCTGGATGCGCCTTATGCCCTGAAGACAGCATTTTTTTGCCTCCCGAAAGCCTGGCCCCTTCACCAAAATGGCCATGCAGAGCCTGTAGGAGGCTTGCAAAGTGCTCCTGGGGGCTGGGGAAGGCAGAAATGATTAAAAAACGGGCCGTTTTGTTTTGTTTCTTCGCTCAATTTTGCCGCCAGCCTCCAGGAATACTCTATAAACCTCCTAAAAGTTATGCTTGCCGTTTGTTTTTTTTTGACAAAGAGCTGCATCCAGCTGCATCATCTTCTTCTTCTTTTAATGACCCCCATAATCCCTTGCAGGGTACAGTCTGGGCAACCGAATGGAGTTGAATGGAGTTTACTGGCCCGATGCCCTTCCTGTCGCCAATGCAGAGTTCCCCCCCTTCCCCCCCCCAGCATAGACATATATTCTTCAGAGAGAGAAATACCTACCTCTACCTAGGATAGAACTCATAGCCTCTGGATCGTGGGGCGACAGCACCACCTCTAGGCTGCTGCATCACTTGAGGATTTTTGCCAAGATAACACCTAGGAATTCGTCCCAACTATCATGTGATTCTGTGGCGCTTTAAACTTAATCAGACTCAAGAGGTATCCCCCGCGTTGTGTTTCCGTCAATCTTAAGGCTCAAATCCTACCTCTCCATCCTGCTGTGAAGTGTTAACACCACTTTATCAGGCCTTGGCAAGGCCACACTTGGAATCCTGCATTCAGTTTTGGTCGCCACGATGTAGAAAAGATGTGGAGACTCTAGAAAGAGTGTAGAGAAGAGCAACAAAGAGGATGAGGGGACTGGAGACTAAAACATATGAAGAACGGTTGCCGGAACTGGGTATGTCTAGTTTAATGAAAAGAAGGACTACTGGAGACATGATAGCAGTCTTCCAATATCTCAAGGGTTGCCCCAAAAAAGAGGGAGTCAAGCTATTCTCCAAGGCACCTGAGGGTAGAATAAGAAGCAGTGGGTGGAAACTAATCAAGGAGAGAAGCAACTTAGAACTGAGGAGAAATTTCCTGACAGTGAGAACAATTAACCAGTGGAACAAAAGTTGCCTCCAGAAGTTGTGAATGCCCCAACCCTGGAAGTCTTCAAGAAGATGTTGGATAGCCATTTGTCTCAAGTGGTATAGGGTTTTCTGCCTAGGCAGGGGGTTGGACTAGATGACCTCCCAGGTGTCTTCCAACTCTGCTATTGTATTGTATTGCATTGTATTGTTTGGTTTTCTAGTGGAACACATAGATTTTGTTGGAGAAGAGTGAACCCAAGAGAAGTTGAGTAGCTCTTCCTTGGTTAACTTAGCATTCTTCCTTCTTCCCCAAGCAGTCTCTTTGCTTTTCTCTTTATTTTGAACATATCCAAATACATTAAAAAAAATAAAAAATAAATAAATACTCAGCATCCTTTGCTAACCTCTACGTTTCTCTTCCCTGGCACCATTTCTACAGTTCTGGGCTACATCTCTGCACATTTTCTTTTCCAACTTGGTCTAGTTTCTATTTCATACCTATGTCCTTTAAAAAAAAAAAAACTAGCCGATAACCTGGTGTTTTTCCGAGTATTTACTTATGAGGGGGAAATGTCCAGACCAAGCATAATTTCGAATGTTGGATTTTTCCCCTTACCAGAGGGAGCCCCCTTGTGGTGTACTGTGAAACCGTTAACATGGCAATTCCACAACAGAAGCCATTTTGGGGCAGTACAGTAGAAGCCATTTGAAGGCACAACAGGATGCATTGTAACAGAACACACACCTCAAAGGGTGTTAGGGGTGTCTTACCTCCATGGTATTTGTTTCCCGAGAGTAAGTCACCTGTGTACCAAGTGTGGTTGAAGTTGCTCAAGGCGTTCCAGAGTTATGCTGGAACATACACACAGCTGTATATATGTATGTATGTATGTATGTATGTATGTATGTATGTGTATATAAATATGTATGTATGTATGTATGTATGTATGTATGTATGTGTATATGTATATTTATATGTATATGTATATAAATATGTATGTATGTATGTATGTATGTGTATATGTATATGTATATAAATATTATGTATGTATGTATGTATAATGTATATTTTTCTACTGGTTCAGGCATACACCAGTCTGAACCGCAGATGCATCTGGGCGGGTGGGCGGAGCCTCCTGCCGCCACCCCTACTACCGGTTCATCCTATCTAGAAATACAAAGATAGAGAGATAGACAGACAGACAGACAGACAGGCAGATGATAGAGATAGAGAGATAGATAGATGATAGATAGATAGATAGATAGATAGATAGATAGATAGATAGATAGATAGATAGAGACAGACAGACAGACAAACAGACATAGACAGAAGATAGAAATAGAAAGATAGAGAGAGAGACAGACAGACAGACAGATGATAGAGATAGAGAGATAGATAGATGATAGATAGATAGATAGATAGATAGATAGAGACAGACAGACAGACAGACAGACAGAGACAGAAGATAGAAATAGATAGAAAGATAGATAGATATATATATATATATATATATATAGAGAGAGAGAGAGAGAGACCGACCGACAGACAGACAGACAGACAGATGATAGGGCCGCCCTGGGTCTTTTTTTAGGAAAAGGGCGGGGTATAAATTTAATAAAATAAAAATAAATAAATAAATAAATAGAGAGAAAGAGAGAGATAGAGACAGACAGACAGAGACAGAAGATAGAAATAGATAGAAAGATAGAGAGACAGACAGACAGACAGACAGACGATAGAGATAGATAGATAGATAGATAGATAGATAGATAGATAGATAGATAGATAGATAGATAGATGGATAGATAGATAGAGATAAATAGATTCAGATTATCCCTAAACTTTTTTTATAGCCGCATTTGCCATTTTTGCTGCCTTTCAACTCTTTTTTTTCCTCTTGTATTTTTTTCCCCTTATTCCCACTGTGCTTCTCAAAGGTCTTTAAAAAAAAAAAGATATCTCCCCCATCTCAGCTCCCGCCCCCCCTCCTCCTATTCTCTTCTTTCCTTGATCTTCCCCATCGGGTGTCCGAGCTTATTAAAATCCACTTAGATGCTATTTCCATCGGTGCCATTTCCTGAAACGGCTGTGTCATTTTTATTTTTTTTAAATAGCCTATTATCTCCTCGACAATTTAAAATTGGTTACGGTTGAGGCCTGTCAGAAGTTCACCATCAAGGAGTAAATGGCTGCCAGCATGACTTAATCCACTAAAACCTCCTGTTCCACCTTGAAAAGATAACAACTCCTTACCATTAAGATCGCCTACTGCTGCTTAAAAATTCTCCCTCTAATAAAAAAAGAGAAATGAATCCCATGGAAACAGTGAGACGAACAATCGCCTTTCCCCAAAAATAAGACAGGGTCTTATTTTCTTTGGAAACCCCCGAAATAAGAGCTTGGCCTTATTGCAAAATTATATTATAATGTAATAATACAATATGTTACTATGATAACATAGTAACATATTGATCTGATCCTCCTTCTGAAGGTTATGATGGAAATGGAAAAGGTGCAGAGGAGGGCAACCAGAAGGATTAGGGGGCTGGAACACCTTCCTTACCATCTGAGGCTGCAACGGCTGGGCCTCTTCACTCTAGAACGACGGCGCCTGAGAGGTGACCTGATTGAAGTCTATAAAATCATGCACGGTGTGGACAAAGTCGAAAAGGAAAAACTGTTTTCCCTCTCGCACAACCCTAGAACTAGGGGCCCCTCCATGAAACTTTTGGAAGCTAGACCTCAAACAAATAAGAGGAAGGACTTTTTCAACCAGAGGATCCCTGGTCTATGGAACTCCCTGCCAGAAGAAGTGGAGACAGCTGTCAGCCTCGACACCTTTAAGAAAGGATGAGAGGAGTTCATGGAGAACAAGGGTATCCATGGCTATCATGAGGGATGCCTAAGGACGCCCTCCAGGTTGGAGAGATAGGCAGGATGTCTCTCAATGCCATTTGCAGGGAATCATAAGCAGGTGAAGACATCTGCTTGGGAAGACCCTGAAGCAAATGGGGAGCCACTGTGGGAGACAGAAGGCTGGACTGGATGGGCTGGGGCCTCTTCCAGCAAGGCTATTCTTATGTTCTTATGTTCTTATAATACGGTATTAATATTATATAATATTATATTATTATGCAATAATACAGTGATATTACTATAATATTAATACTATATAGCAGGGGTAGTCAACCTTTTTATCCCTACCGCCCACTTTGGTATCTCTGTTAGTAGTAAAATTTTCTAACCCCCCACTGGTTCCACAGTAATGGGGATTTATAAAGTAGGGAAGTCAAATAAATTTTAAAAAAGGAAAGTGCTTCAGTATCGGACAAAACCCCTACCGCCCACCATGAAAGCTGGAACGCCCACTAGGGGGCGGTAGGGACCAGGTTGACTGCCACTGTTATATAGTATAATATTATATTATGTACAGTTATATTACTATATATTACTATATAGTAATCTATGTACAGTTATATTACTATATATTACTATAATATTAATATTATATAGTACTAGCCGTTCCCGGCCACGCGTTGCTGTGGCCCAGTCTGGTTAAATGGCCAACCAATCTGTGTGTAGATCTACAACTGCACACACAAACACATACACACAACCACCGTATAACCCCCAACCTACCTACCTACTGTATTTCTCCCTCTCTCTATCCACCTACCTACCTACCTACCTACCTACCTGCCTGCCTGCCTGCCTGCCTGCCTGCCTGCCTGCCTACCTACCTACCTACCTACTTTATTTCTCTCTCTCTCTATCCTTCTACCTACCTACCTACCTACCTACCTACTTTATTTCTCTCTCTATTCTTCTACCTACCTACCTACCTACCTACCTACCTACCTACTATTTCTCTCTCTCTCTATCCTTCTACCTACCTACCTACCTACCTACCTACCTACCTACCTACTTTATTTCTCTCTCTATCCTTCTACCTACCTACTTACCTACCTACCTACCTACCTACTTTATTTCTCTCTCTCTCTATCCTTCTACCTACCTACCTACCTACCTACCTACCTATCTACCTACCTACCTACCGCGTTTCTCCCTCCCTCTCTCTATCCCTATAGCTGCCTACCTACCTACCTACTGTATTTCTCCTTGAATCTTATGGACAGAGTATTTTATGTCATAAAGGATGACATCACAGCTGTGGCCCATTGCTCTCTCTGTATCCATCTACCCACCTTTTTTACAATGTTTTACATTTCCCTTGCGTGTACCTGGCACAGGTGTGACATCTACACAATCTATATATATATAATTGGTGCCATATTCGAAAGGAACATTGTGTGAAAATTTGGAAGCGATCGGTGCAGGACTTTCGGAGATTAGCACTTTTGAACAAACTCTTGTTACATTTTTATTTATATAGATTATTACTATATATAAGATTATATTGCTGTGTAATGATACAATGATATTGCTATAATATTAATCTTATGCAACATTATAAGAGTGTTTTATTATGCAATAATACATATTATTATAGCCTTAATCTCATATGATATGATAAGATTATATTGTTATATGACAATACTGGCGGTCTTCTCTATCTGAAGAAGATGCAGATTCAAATTCAGCTGCCCTCTGGCCCCTTTTGAGTCTCTGCTTCCCTCCAGCTAACTTTCTGTTGTTTTGATTCTGTTTCCAGTCATCACAATATTTAAGGGCAAAGTGGAAGAAATTGAACTGCCTGTGGACAAAGTGGACATCATCATCAGTGAATGGATGGGCTACTCCCTTTTCTATGAGTCCATGCTTAACACGGTCATCTTTGCTCGGGACAAGTGGCTGGTAGGCCTTTGGTATCTTCTCCCGTATTAGCTTCTTAGAAGGTCTTTTAAAGGTTGGTTCCAGAGTGACAGGTGTCACCTGATTTCAGTGGCAATTAAAATGTGAATGCCAAGGATATTTACTGCTTTGTTGTGTCTGTTAAAATCGATGTGTGTGTGTGTGTATGTGTGTGTGTGTGTGTGTGTATACACAGATACCTAGATCACGTGAAGTGTTAATGCCACTATATAGTGCCTTGGTAAGGCCACACTTGGAATACTGCATACAGTTTTGGTCGCCACGATGTAGAAAAGACGTGGAGACTCTGGAAAGAGTGCAGAGAAGAGCAACCAAGATGATTAGGGGACTGGAGACTAAAACATATGAAGAACGGTTGCAGGAGCTGGGTATGTCTAGTTTGATGAAGAGAAGGACCAGGGGAGACATGATAGCAGTGTTCCGATATCTCAGAGGGTGCCACAAAGAAGAGGGAGTCAAACTATTCTCCAAGGCACCTGGGGGCAGGACAAGAAGCAATGGGTGGAAACTAATCAAGGAGAGAAGCAACTTAGAACTGAGGAGAAATTTCCTGACAGTTAGAACAATTAACCTCGGGAACAGCTTGCCTCCAGAAGTTGTGAATGTCCCAACCCTGGAAGTCTTTAAAAAGATGTTAGATAGCCATTTGTCTGAAATGGTATAAGGTTCCTGCCCACGCAGGGGGTTGGACTAGAAGACCTACAAGGTCCCTTCCAACTCTGCTATTGTATTGTATTATATTATATTATTATATATACTTCTGGTAAAGTTGCTTCTCCCATCATGTTAAAGCTTCTAGATCGGGGGGTTGCCCCTCTTGCCCACTGGAAGATGGGTTGACTACAACTCCCAGGCTGGCTGGGGAATTCTGGGAACTGAGGTCGGATGATGTCAACCGTTCCAAAACCCTTTGGTGTGTGCGAAGTGACCCGAAAGTTGGAAGGGATGTTTGTCTGGTTGTGGTCTGTCGTCGTTTTGTTATCCGCCTTCAAAAAAAAAATGTGATGTTTTTGTCAGGTGACTAGATTTAAGACATCCATTTCCACACAATTCGTCAACAGAAACCCGGAGGGCTCATATTTCCAGACCGAGCGGCTTTGTACATGGTAGCTATCGAAGACCGACAGTACAAGGATTTCAAAATCCATTGTGAGTCCGACGACAACTTACGTGGCTTCGCCATTCGCCCACTTGGCCTGGTGTTTGCTAGCCAACTTGCCACAGGCAGTTCTTGACTTACGATGGACGGGGGTGGGGGGATTAGCGGCTGTCCGGAGTTAGGACAGGCGCCGCAAAAAAAATGCATTTACAACCCAGTTTCTAAGTGTTGTCGGTTGTGCAACCTTATTTCACACACGTGGCAAACCACTTCAACCATTTGCAAGGGTTCCACCCTGCGTGACCACGATGGATGGTGGTTTGGCCAAAAAAACGGCATTTGTTTCCGGGTTCCGTCAAAAACGCCCCTATCAAAGGACGGGCTCATATAACAACTAGGTTTGTTGAAGGATACTTTAATGGTCATTTAATGACCAACATTTTCACTTAATGGATCGTCTTGCCATTCATAAAATCTGGTCAGTCACTATGACTGCTGTGACGTAAGGCCCGAATGGCTTGGATCAATTATGGTCGTAACTTGAGGACTGCCTATGTTGGGTGACGGGGTGTGACTGTCGTCTGGATGCCAGATACTACAGGTAGTCCTCGCCTTACAAGAGTTCATTTAGTGACCATGCAAAGTTACGCCGGCCCTGGGGAAAAAAGTGACTTGGGAACGTTTTTCAAACTTATGACCGTTGCACATAATAATAATAATAATTTATTAAATTTCTAAACCGCCCCCTCTCCCCGAAGGGACTCGGGGCGGTGTACAGGAAAATTAAAAACATCTAAAACCATAACAATACATACAAAATTAAAAACGAATTAAATAATAACCCTGTACTAAAATTTATAAAAACATTAAAAACTGTATCCCATTAAAACCAGATTAAATAAGTTCAGGTGCTTGGCAACTGGCTTGCATTTATGACGGTTGCAGTGTCCTCTTTTGCGACCTTCTGAAAAGGAAAGTCCACGAGGAAGCCCGATTCGGTTAACGACCGTGTTGCTAGTTTAAGAACTGAGAGCAATCCACCCAGGGAAGAGAAGTTGCCTTCCGAAGTTGTGGGAGCTTCATCACTGGAAGCTTCCAAGAAGAGACTGGATAAACGTTGGGGCATAATTGTAGTCGTAAGATGGGGACTACCTCTACTTTTTCTTTGGTTTTCTGACCTCGCACTAAAACTTAAAATGTTAATTTAATTAAAGTTAAGGCTGAGAAATGCGGCTGCGGGCGCTTACTTCCGCGAATGAAAATGACGCGGCCTTCAATTTCCCACTTTGCCTTGACAGGGTGGGAGAACGTCTACGGCTTCGACATGACCTGCATCCGAGATGTGGCCATGAAGGAGCCCTTGGTGGACATCGTTGACCCAAAGCAAGTGGTGACCAATGCTTGTTTAATAAAGGTTTGGTGCTTTTCCAAATATAAATCCTTAAAACAAGGTCCTTCTATCAAGGCTTATCTATCTATCTATCTATCTATCTATCTATCTATCTATCTATCTATCTATCTATCTATCTATCTATCTATCTATCTATCTATCTATCTATCTATCTCTCTATCTCTATGTATCTATGTATCTATGTATCTATATATCTATATCTATATCTACTGTATATATCTATATCTATGTATCTATGTATCTATATATCTATATCTATTTATCTATATATCTATATCTATATATCTATATATCTATGTTAGTTTTATGAGCTGATCAATAAATAAATCAGGGAGACTAGTATAGATCTATTTCGAGCTTTTTAGCTCTCATCAGCTAGCCATACCCTTACTGGGATTCGAACCGGGGCTGTATTGCATATCAGGCAAGAGCCTTTAGCCATTCAGCCAAGTCAGACTCTCCCATTGCATCAGCTGAGACAGGAGGATTAGTATCTATAATTGTTCCACAACACCCTGTTAGGGCCCCAATTAAGGGAGGAGACATACTTATTGATCAGCTCATAAAACTAACACACATATTTTAAAAAATCACACAACGGAACTCATGGCTTTCTGTCTAGATGGTCTCTGGTGATGAGCCGAAAGGCAGAAAAGGAAACAGTATGTCTCCTCCCTTAATTGGGGCCCTAACAGGGTGTTGTGGAACAATTATAGATACTATATATCTATATATTTAACTCCCTCTTTTGTCTTTGCATCATCACCATCATTTAACCATCCCCCCATAATCCCTTGCCGGGTGGAGTCTGGGCAACGGAACGGAGCTAGCACAGAGCGTTTCATGCCCGGATGCCCTTCCTGTCGCCAGTGCGGAGTTTTGCTCAGCAGATATATTCTCCTTGCGCCCAGAGAGAGAGAAATATCTGCCTCTACCTAGGATTGAACTCAAACCCAAAAGGAGATTTCTTCCAACCCCTGGTTCTCCGCACTGCTTTAGAAAGTTAGCAACCGGTTCTCCTGAAGAGGTGCGAACCGGCTGAATCCCACCACTGCCTTAGATCCGTTCTGGATTATGAAAGCTGGCTTTGGTACGTCTGCTGTTTAGAGGCTGCTGTGTCCCACTTCCAAGAAATCCAGGCCAAGTTAACGAAATTGTTTAAGAAGCAGAAATTGGCGAGCAGAAAGGAGGGGAAAAAAATAAAAGAGGAGGTGAGAACTGCAGCTGAGTCTTGGCAGCACGAAGGAAACACGAGATGCTGGGTTGCAAAAAATAAAAGAAAATAAATCCCTACCGTGAACGAAAGGAAAGGAATTCCAATACATCGGTTTTGAATGAAGGAGGCTTTCGCGTCAGATGATTTCGGTGATTTCCCAGAGTAAAAAGCTCAAGTAGGATTGCAATCAAGGGTAGAATGTTCTGTTTTATATCAGAAACACAGGCAAATCTGTTGAGAAGCGGAACGGTTGTGATTTAAATGCCACGCTTGGAAAGCCTAAAGATTACAACTTTTTAATGTCACTTTCCATGTTTTTCTTTGTGTGGGGCATTTGACTGTAGGAATGCAGCTAATTCTCTATCTCTTTCCCCATCTCAATCTCTCTCTCTCAATCTCTGTGTCTCTGTCTCTGTCTCTCAATCTCTGTCTGTCTGTCTGTCTCTCTCAATCTCTCTCTCAATCTCTCTGTCTCATTCTCTATCTCTCTGTCTCTCTCTTTCTCTGTGTCTCTCTCTCAACTGCTCTATCTCTATCTGTCTATATGTCTGTCAGTCTGTCTGTCTGTCTGTCTCTCTTTCTCAATCTATCTATCCCTGTCTCTGTCTCTCTCAATCTCTGTCTCTGTCTG
This sequence comes from Rhabdophis nuchalis, assembly GCA_039707465.1. NCBI lineage: Eukaryota > Metazoa > Chordata > Lepidosauria > Squamata > Natricidae > Rhabdophis > Rhabdophis nuchalis. Next base: position 23,298,499 of record CM077656.1, on the reverse strand, counting down.
TCTGTCTCTCAATCTCTGTCTCTGTCTGTCTCTGTCTCTCAATCTCTGTCTCTGTCTCTGTCTGTCTGTCTGTCTGTCTCTGTGTCTCTCTCTTAACCTCTCTGTCTGTCTATATGTCTGTCTGTCTGTCTCTCTCTCTCAATCTCTGTCTCTCTATCTCTGTCTCTGTCTGTCTCTCTCTCAATCTCTGTCTCTCTCTCAATCTATCACTCTCTCTCTCTGTCTCTCTCTCAATCTCTCTGTCTCATTTTCTATCTCTCTGTCTCTGTCTTTCTCTGTGTCTCTCTCTCAACTGCTCTATCTCTGTCTATATGTCTGTCAGTCGGTCTGTCTGTCTGTCTCTCTTTCTCAATCTATCTATCTCTGTCTCTGTCTCTCTCAGCCTCTGTCTCTCTCAGTCTCTGTCTCTCAATCTCTGTCTCTGTCTGTCTCTGTCTCTCAATCTCTGTCTCTGTCTGTCTGTCTCTCTCTCTCAACCTCTCTGTCTGTCTATATGTCTCTGTCTCTCTCTCTCTCTCAATCTCTGTCTCTCTCTCTCTGTCTCTGTCTGTCTGTCTGTCTCTCTCTCAATCTCTGTCTCTCTCTCAATCTATCACTCTCTCTCTGTCTCTCTCTCAATCTCTGTCTTTCTCACACTCTCTCTCTCCCTGTGGGTGTGTCAATCTCTCTCTTTCTGTCTCTCTCTCCCCCTCCCTCCCCCCCTCTATTGCAGAGAGAGAGAGAGAGAGAGAGAGAGAGAGAGAAAACAAAGACAAAATAGCAAAGCTTGAGTTTACCACTTGCTACTGGCTTGCTACTTTTCCGTCAACAATTCAGCAAGTTGTGCTACAAAATTTGAGCAGGAAGGACTTTGAGGGTCTCAGAAACCTCTCCAAGCAAGCAGGAGGTGGGAAGGGTTGAGCTTAAGAGATATTATTTCTCATTCTATTACAGGTAGTCCTCAACGTACGACCACCATTGACCCCTAATTTATATTCTATTCTATTCTATTCTGTTCTGTTCTGTTCTGTTCTGTTCTGTTCTGTTCTGTTCCGTTCCGTTCCGTTCCATTCCATTCCACACCGCTTCACTCCACCTCATCCCATCCCACTTCATTCCTTATGGGAGAAAATGGTTTGGTACTCATCTTTTTTGGCATTCCTTGTGCCTCCCGGGACCAGTGAAGGTCGCAGGGCATTCAGTAGCTCCCGTTCTTAGCCATGTTTTGAGAGTGAGGCGTCTTCTGCCTGGGGTGGGTTCTTCTCCCAAGGCCTGTTTTCAATATTGCAGACCCAGAAATCTGTAATCCTTCATGAAGCTCTTTTTCCTCCCCCCCATCAACGCAGGACGTTGACCTTTACATGGTAAAGGCAGAAGACCTGGCCTTCACCTCTGCGTTTTGCCTCCAGATTCAACGCAATGATTACATCCATGCCTTGGTCACCTATTTTAACATAGAATTTACAAAGTGCCATAAGAAAATTGGGTTTTCTACAGGTAAGTTATCTCTTTCTTTCTTTCTTTCTTTCTTTCTTTCTTTCTTTCTTTCTTTCTTTCTTTCTTTCTTTCTTTCTTTCTTTCTTTCTCTTCCTTCCTTCCTTCCTTCCTTCCTCCCTCCCCCTTTCTTTCCTTCCTCTTTCCTCTTTCTTCTTCCTTCCCCCTCCCTCCTCCCTCCCTCCCTCCCTCCCTCCCTCCCTTTCTTTCTTTCTTTCTTTCTTTCTTTCTTTCCCTTTCCTTCTGTTTCTTCCTCTCTTCCTCTCTTCCTCCCTCCCTCTTTCCTCCCTTCCTCTTTCCTCTTTGTTCCTCCCTTCCCCCTCCCTCCTCTTTCTTTCTTTCTTTCTTTCTTTCTTTCTCTCTCACTCTTCCTCCTTCCCTCCCTTTCTTCTTCTTTCCTCTTTCCTCTTTCTTCCACCCTCCCTTCCTCTTTTCCTTCTTTCCTTCCTCTTTTCCTTCCTTTTTTCCTTCCTTCCTTCTTTCCTTCCTCTTCCTTCCTTCCTTCCTTCCTCTTTTCCTTCCTTCCTTCTTTCCTTCCTCTTCCTTCCTTCCTTCCTTCCTTCCTTCCTTCCTTCCTTCCTCTTTTCCTTCCTTCCTTCCTTCCTTCCTTCCTTCCTCTTCCTTCCTTCCTTCCTCTTTTCCTTCCTCTTTTCCTTCCTTCCTCTTCCTTCCTTCCTTCCTTCCTTCCTTCCTTCCTTCCTTCCTTCCTTCCTTCCTTCCTTCCTTCCTTCCTTCCTTCCTTGTAGGCGTGATGATTCCCCCCACCATACTTTAATTCATTCCTTGTAACCTAAATGTTCAGTTCTCCGACTCTTACATGTGCTCTGATGTCCCTTAGCTTCAGCCTTGCCCTGCAGTTGGCATTGAATTATTGCAGATTTCATGGGGAGCTATAAACTGCCATTGTGGGTTGCTTTGGGAACAACGCGGAGCTGCTGGCTCTGATCTGGCCTCTCACAACGCTGGGATAAAACGATGCTTTACGATTGAAACCTAAAAGCGATGGCTCAATTCATGTGGAAAATGTGCTGCACGTGGGATTATTATTTTAAACTACCACATTTTTCACTCTTCCTGCCCCGGGGGCTTTCTATGGAAAGGAAGGTCCCCACGAAAGTAATTCTAACGATTCAGCACCAAATGCAAATGCGTAATTGCACGCTCAGGCAACGGTGCAGGAAGCTTTCTTTTTTATTTTATCTTTTCCTTCTTCTCCACTTCTGCTGCCCTGGACCTTCCTTGGACCTGCAGCTCGGGGCAGGGTAGCTCTCAAGGTTTTGTGTACAGTTCTGGTCACCAGACCTTCAGACCAGTGGTGGGTTTCAAATTTTTTAGAACCTACTCTGTAGGTGTGGCCTATTTTGTGGGCGTGGTTTGGCAGTCATGTGACAGGGTGGGAGTGGCCACCTTTTAAAATGTGGTGAAACTCATTTAAGAACGCTCTTGCTTAGCAACCAAAATTTTGGACTCAATTGTGATGATAAATTCTTTCTTTCTTTCTTTCTTTCTTTCTTTCTTTCTTTCTTTCTTTCTTTCTTTCTTTCTTTCTTTCTTTCTTTCTTTCTTTCTTTCTTTTCTTCCTTCCTTTCCTTTTCTTCCCGTTGGGTCACTGCCAGCGGCGGGCCAAATTTACTTCCAGGTACACAGGTGGAACCCCCTCTCACCGGTTCTCTAAATTTCACCAACCGGTTCTCGCGAGTAGGTGCGAGCCTGCAGAAACCCACCACTGCTTCAGAAGGATATGATGGAAATGGAAAAGGTGCAGAGGAGGGCAACCAGAAGGATTAGGGGGCTGGAACACCTTCCTTACCATCTGAGGCTGCAACGGCTGGGCCTCTTCATTCTATTCTATTCTATTCTATTCTATTCTATTCTATTCTATTCTATTCTATTCTATTCTATTCTATTCTATTCTATTCCAATCTAATCCAATCCAATCCAATCTTATTCTATTCCACTCCACTCCACTCTACTCCACTCCGCTCCGCTCCGCTTCCTTACCATCTGAGGCTGCAACGGCTGGGCCTCTTCATTCTATCCTATCCTATCCTATCCTATCCTATCCTATCCTATCCTATCCTATCCTATCCTATCCTATCCTATCCTTAGATGTCACCTGACAGCAGAATAGTCTTCTCCATCCTCCTGCACATCCATTCTGGGCAGGGTTGAAAGGCGGTCAGTCCCTTAGCTTAGATAGTTAAGCTCCCAGCTTTTGAACAAGATCAATAACTGCAGCAACAGAATTGTGCACAGTAAGCAGTTGGCAATCAAGGGCAGATCTTTTTGGGATCTGCCAGTCTGGGATCCCTGTACAGCATCTGTCAGCAGCCTGGTGGCCCTAGTTTGCCCTAATTGCAGTTTCTGGATTCCTCCAGGGGTGGCCCTGTGGATGGCATGTTGCTGTAGCGAAGGTAAGATAACAGAGTAACAGAAAAACAGAGCTGGAAGGGACCATGGAGGTCTTCTAGTCCAACCCCCTGCCTAGGCAGGAAACCCGATACTGTTTTTGTCTTCGTGCATTTTCTGGGGAAGTAAAATCACTGAACTTTATCCTATCTCTGAGCGCCGCTTCGCAGAGCTCTCTGCTCAGGTAATCTGCAGGTAAGCAAAGACAGTTCCAAATATATCTATTTTTTCTTTTCTTTTGGTAGCTCCCGACGCGCCTTACACTCACTGGAAGCAAACTGTCTTTTACCTGGAGGATTATCTAACTGTGCGAAGGGGGGAAGAAATCTATGGAACCATTTCCATGAAACCAAATGAAAAAAACGTGGTAAGTTAGGTTGGTACCGTGTTTCCCCCAAAATAAGACAGGGACTTATTTTCTTTTGACCCCCTGAAATAAGAGCAAGGTCTTATTTTCGGGGAGGTCTTATTATTTTTGAGGTGCAGGAGGCGTGGAGAGCATGGTCACCTCACGGCTGCTGCAGGGAGGGCTTATTAGCTGGGGAGGTCTTATTTTCAGGGAAACAGGGTAGGTGTGTGTGTACAAACACACACACACAAACACACACACACCCTGAAAATAAGACCTAACCGGAAAATAAAGCCTAGTACGATTTTTCAAGATGCTCGTAATATTAGGAGTATTGTTAGGGTTTTAAGGGGTTTAATAGTGATTTTAGCACAGGGGTTAATTTAATTCGGTTTTAACATTTTGTATTTGTATATTGTTGTATTTTTGGATTTTTAATTTCCTGTGCACCGCCCCGAGTCCCCATGGGGGAGAGGGGGCGGTCTATAAATTAATAAATTATTATTATTATTATAAGCCCTACCCCCTCCCAAAAAATAAGCCCCAGTTATTGTCAGCCTTACTTTGGGGAGCTTCTTATGGCCCGAAAAATACGGTAAGTTACTTTCTTTCAGTGCCATCGTAACTGGCAACCGAACAGTCACTAAGCAAAGTGTCGTAAGTCGAGGATCTACCCCATGTGCAGTGTTAACCGCAGGCTTTCTCTCGTTCGTAGCCTCTGACGGTCTCTTATGTTCTTTGCAGCGGGACCTGGACTTCACGGTAGAGTTGGATTTTAAAGGGCAGCTTTGCGAAGCTTCCGTATCTAATGACTATAGGATGCGTTAACGGGCAGCCGTCTTCGAAACCCCAAAAGAGGAAGAAGAAGATTCTGGATTTGACACAAAAGAAGAAGGGCGGTTCCGGATTTGACAGCATCCGGAGGGGTGAGCTTTAGCGCTAGCAAAACTCTCGCCGCCCGGACGTTCTCTGGAATTTGCACCTCTCTCTCTCTCTCTCGCTCCGCCAAGACCGCCCCAAAGAGTAGCTGCAACCTCCCGTTATAAAGGATTGTATACATATCACTTTTACAGGCACCTGGTATTGTGACGACTTGTATCCCGACACGTTTAAGGGGAGAGGGAGCAGCCCAATTGAGAAAACCAGTATCATCTTGTTAGTTTCGCCATTTCTGTTTTTGCGTTTCGTTTCTTTTTTTAAAAAAAACAGGCCCGCGTACAAAGAATATTCATGCCTTTGTATTATGTTTTCTGCAAGCTTTGGTGGCTCTGTTTTTTTTGTATATGCAGCCCAGTAGTTGGGTTGCTCCTGGCATTACTGCTGGTTCGGGGCGCGTGTGCACATTTGCACAAAAATAGGTCTGCACATGCGCAAAACCGTTAAACAAAGGGGGAAAATTAAATTGGGGCAGTGAAAATTGTTCTGCGCATGCGCAGGACTGAAAATCAAGATGGCGGCCCTGTAGGAGAACCGATTCGCGGATGTGGCAGGCCTGGGTCACTGCCGGTTCCAGCGAACCAGGCTGCCAAATCGCTACCGGTTTGGCCGAACTAGTCCGAACCGGTCGGAGCCCACCTCTGATACTGCCCTTGGGATACTCCCAATTCCTAAATTTGTCTTAGGAAACATCCTCCTCTTTTGCCTCCTACAGGTAGTCCTCGACTTAAGTCCACAATTGAGCCCAGGATTTCCGTTGCTAAGCGAGACGTTTGTTCGCTGCCCATTTGACGACCTTCCTTGCTGCCGTCGTTAAGCGAATCTCTGCTCTGTGTTCTATTAATAACACAGTCGTTAAGTGAATCTGGCTTCCCCCACGGACACTGCTTGCCAGAAGGTCGCCAGAGGGGATATTGCAACCGTCATAAATACGAGGCAGTTGCCAAGTGTCTGAATTTTGATTGGATGACCGTGAGGGGGTGGGGGGTCATAAGTGTGAAAACCGGTCATGCGTCGCTTCTTGTCCGTGGCGTCGTAAGTCGAGGACTATCTGTATTCCGTGGTGACACTCGGTGGAGCTGCCAAAGCGGAAGGGTGGAGGTTCATTATTTTGAGGTCGGTCGTAAAAGAGGGTGACGTACCCTCCCCAACTCAGCTGAACATGCTTTAAAACAAAAACCTGACACCCCCTCCTCAAAACAAAAGAGAAAAAGAAGACCCCCACCATCACCCCCAGCCACACACACAGAGCAGATCCATTCGGTGTGACCTGAAGTTGTTGGTCTCGGGCACCACAACGGCACCTCCTCTTCCCTCTGGCCATCGTGGCATCTCCGGTTTGTTCCAGAACAAAGACGAAAGGGATGTAAAATAAAATTTGGTGCTCTCTATGCTTGGTCATCCATTTTCAGATGTCTGGTTTACCTGACCAGGTAACGTTTTCAGTGCTAAAGAATAAAGTTTCTTCTTGCAAATAGTCGTCTCGTTTTAATTTAGAAAACTTTTGGGAATTTGGAGGCTTTCTCTCATTTAGGTGAAGGGAAAGGTTTCCCTGGCACATATGTGCCAGTCGTTCCCGACTCTACGGGGCGGTGCTGATCTCCGTTTCAAAGCCGAAGAGCCAGCGCTGTCCGAAGACGTCTCTGTGGTCATGTGGCCGGCATGACTCAATGCCGAAGGCGCATGGAACGCTGTTCCCTTCCCACCAAAGGTGGGTCCTATTTTTCTACTTGCATTTTTATGTGCTTTCGAACTGCTAGGTTGGCAGAAGCTGGGAGAAGTCACAAGAGCTCACTCCGTTACGTGGCGCTAGGGATTCGAACCGCCGAACTGCCGACCTTTCCGATCGACAAGCTCAGCGTCTTAGCCACTGAGCGTCCACGTCCCTTTTCTCTCATTTACATCTGTTTGAAACAGAGCAGAACGCAAGCCTAAAATACCTTTTGCTTCAGCAGCCTTCAGGAACGTTTGTGTGTGGGGGTTTGTGTGTCTGTGTATGATTTTTGCTGCCCTACTACATTTAGAATAACGGAGTTGGAAGGGACCTTGGAGGTCTTCTAGTCTAACCCCCTGCAGGAAAGCCTACACCACTTAGGACAGGGGTGGGCAAACTTTGCAACTTTAAGTCTGAAGGACTTCAGCTCCCAGACTTCTCCAGCCAGCAAAGCTGGCTGGAGAAGTCTGGGAGCTGAAGTCCTTCAGACTTAAAGTTGCAAAGTTTGCCCACCCCTGACTTAGGACAAATGGTTGTCCAAACTCTTCTTAAAAACTTCCAGTGATGGAGCATTCACAACTTCTGGACGCAAGTTGGCCAGTCTCCAAGCCTGATAAAGATCGGTAATTGTGAACTATCTTGAAAGACCGTGGGCCGGGACTCCGCTGGAGAGGAATTCACTGTAAATTAAATAAAAGGTTACTTCAGTTACACTGTGCTTCATACTTTGTATGTACTTTTTATATGTACTTTATAGTTGCACTCTATAGTATATTGAAGATGGCATTTAATCTCGTTGTACCATGTGCAATGAGAATAAAGGAAACTAAAGTGAGCTAAACGAAAGTAAAAATTTATAGGGTCTCATGCTTGAGCAGGCGGTTGGACTAGAAGACCTCTAAGGCCCCTCTCAGCTCTGTTTTATTCTACTTGGATCATTGTGTGGCTACACAATATTGTGCAACGCCAATCAAGTCAATTAAACGGAACTGAAGTAAAGTAAAATTTTATAGGGTCTCCTGCCTGAGCAAGGGTTGGACTAGAAGAGCTCCAAGGTCCCTCCCAGCTCTGTTTTATTCTACTTGGATCATTGTGTGGCTACACAATATTGTGCAATGCCAATAAAGTCAACTAAAGTGAGCTGAACTAAAGTAAAAATTTATAGGGTCTCCTGCTTGAGCAGGGGGTTGGACTAGACGCAGGGGTCTGCAAAGTTGGCTCTTTTAAGACTGGTGGACTTCAACTCCCAGAATTCCCCAGCCAGCATTCGCTGGCTGGGGAATTCTGGGAGTTGAAGTCCACCAGTCTTAAAAGAGCCAACTTTGCAGACCCCTGGACTAGAGGACCTCGAAGGTCCCTGCCAGCTCTGTTTTATTCTACCCGGATCGTTGTGTGGCTACACAATATTGTGCCACGCCAATCAAGTCAACTAAAGTATAAGCAACGAGGAACCGCAGCTGCAACAGCCGAGAAAAAGGTCCAGCAGCCTGGCCCCGCCCCTTTCTCCCTGGCGGCCCCCCCCCCCCTCTCTCTCTCTGCCTGGCCGCCCCGCCCCTCTCTCTGCCTGGCCGCCCCGCCATTGGCCGCCCCGCCCACGTGACCGCAGCGCGCTTGCCGGCGCGAAATTCAAACCGACCCGTGGAGCCGCATCGCTCGCTCGCTCGCTCGCTCGCCCGGCCGCTCCGGCCTCGCCGCGCAGCCCGTTGGAGGGGGCGGCCGGTAAAGCGGGGAGGGAAGGCAGGCAGGCAGGCAAGGCTTGGCCGGCAGGAGCCGCTTGCATTGGGAGCGGGTCGCCTTAAGCAAGCCCGGGAACGATGCTCTTCTCCCGGGGAAGCTCAGGGTGATTCCCTCCCTCCCCTCCAGGCCCAGATCTCGTGGGATCGCCCAGGAAAGCCAGTGGGTTCCCTTCCCCCAAAAGTCGGGATCCACTTTCCTTGTCTGTCCCCCCCCCCCCCCAAATCGTGGGATCTGAAAAGAAGGATCGGTGGCTTCTTTCCTAGGATCCCTTCTGCCTCCCGATGAGGATCCCTTGGGCTCAGCAGCATGAAGAGCCGCCCTCACCAGCCGCTGATCCTGAAGAAAAGGAAGCCCTCTCGGCCGGGCAGCCCCGCCGAGGACGACGAAGAAGCCAGGAGCCCAGCGGGCCGGCTCAAGCAGGAGCAGCAAGGGATCGCCCGCGATCGCCAAGGCATCCCGGGATCTCCCAGCCAGACGGCCGCAGGAGGTGACCGCTTGGCCCTGGTCAGCAGCAGAAGCCCTGGCCCAGCCGAAGCCCAAAGCCTCCTGGACTTGCTAGGCGCTGAACAGTCTCCTAGGAAGGACCCAGACTTGGGGAGTCTGTGCGGTGGCTCTCTGGGCCGGGAGACCAAGCCGTTTGAGGACAGATCCGGGTCTGGAGAGGGGGCCCTCGCTGCAAAGCAAGGGCCCCCCGAGGAAGAACAACTGGCTGGGATGTTGAGCTGGACCACGGAAGAGTTGGATTTTTTGGCCTCGCAATCTTTGGGTAGCCAAGAAGAGGAAAAAAACAGTATGTAGACCAGGGGTCTCAAACTCAATTTACCTGGGGGCCGCTGGAGGCTGAGGCTGGGCCGCATAAGGGATTCCACAGAGGTCCACTCCCCCTGCGGGCTGCACTAATATACTTTCATATCACGGTGGGGGCCACAAGATACCGCCCTGCGGGCCGCAATTGGCCCGCGGGCCGCAAGAATGAGACCTAATGTAGACCTTTTCGTTGGGAGGTTTTTGTATGATGGGCCATGAGGAGCCCCAAAGTGGTGTTTTGGGGGAAGAGAGAGAACTGAAGCTCAATAGAATAGAATAGAATAGAAAACATGGCATAGAATAGAGTAAAATAGAGTTAGAATATATGGAATAGAATAAGAACGGAATATATAGAGTAGAATAGAATTACGTAGAATATATAGAATAGAATAGCATATATGGTGGAGAATAGAATTAGAATACATGGAATAGAATTAGAATAGAATAGAATATATGGTGGAGAATAGAATTAGAATAGAATATATGGTGGAGAATAGAATTAGAATAGAATATAGTGGAGAATAGAATTAGAATACATGGAATAGAAATAGAATAGAATATATGGTGGAGAATAGAATTAGAATACATGGAATAGAATTAGACTAGAATAGAATATATGGTGGAGAATAGAATTAGAATAGAATATAGTGGAGAATAGAATTAGAATACATGGAATAGAATAAGAATAGAATATATGGTGGAGAATAGAATTAGAATACATGGAATAGAATAAGAATAGAATATATGGTGGAGAATAGAATTAGAATAGAATATAGTGGAGAATAGAATTAGAATACATGGAATAGAAATAGAATAGAATATATGGTGGAGAATAGAATTAGAATACATGGAATAGAATAAGAATAGAATATATGGTGGAGAATAGAATTAGAATACATGGAATAGAATAAGAATAGAATAGAATTCTTTATTGGCCAAGTGTGATTGGACACATAGGGATTTTGTCTTTGGTGCAGATGCTCTCAGTATACATAAAAGATACATTTGTCACGAATCATAAGGTACATTTAATGCTAGTCATAGGGTTGAAATAAACAATCTAATCATACTAGGAAACAATCAATATAAATCATAAGGATGCAAGCAACAAAGTTGCAGTCATACAGTCATAAGTAGGGGGGAGATGGGTGATAGGAACAATGAAGATTAGTAGTAAGCCGTAGTAAATAGTTTGACAGTGTTGTGATGGCATGTGGGGAAAACTTAAGCAGCTGCATAACATTTGTAATTCTTCAGAGGTTTTGATGACTTTCCTGTGTGTTTGACATTGGTGTGTTTATGTGGGATGGGGTTTTTTTTTAGTTATGGAAAAGATTTTTATCTAATAATGCATTACTACGTATTATTTTTTTTCAGTAGGAAATCAAACTATATATCACCATCATTTTAGTAGTAGGAGAGATGTTAAGCAACTGATGAGGTTAAAGGTAGTCCTTGACGTATGACTGAGTCCAGAATGTATGTTGCCAAGTGAAAAATTTGTGAAGTGAGTTTTGCCCCATTTTACGACTCCCCTTGCCATCTTCCTTAAAGTGAATCACGGCAGTTGTTAAATTAGTAAGACAGTTGTTGGTGCGGATCTGGCTTCCCCATGGACTTTGCTTGTCAGAAGGTCACAAAAGTGCGACCGTCATAAATGTGAATCTGTTGCCAAGCAGCTGAATGTAAATCATATGCCCATGGGGATGCTGCAATGGTCATAAGTATGAAAAATGGTCGTAAGTGCCTTTTTTCAGTGATGTTGGAACTTCAGACGGCCACTAACTTCGAGGACTGCCCATAGACAGCAGTCAGGTATTATCGTAAAACCTTCTAAGAAGGTTAAGAAATAATCATGTCATTATCTCACAGAAGTCCAGCGTCGAAGAGTTAATGCGATCAGATATCACGGTAAAACCCTCTCCTTTTGCGATTATAGAACTGAACGCAGCGGGAATTTCATTGTGCATAATACGAACTCAGTCAGCAAAAGTGTGGCTGTTGTTTTTTTTTTCAACTGTGCAAGAAATTACAGCCTCTTCCCTATTCATTATAACCTGCTTTTATGCAAAGTCTGTTTAAATAGACTTAAATAGGAATCCCCTGGGAAAGACCGTTTCCTTGATTAAAAAATATCAGCTGGCTGAACAATTCATCAGTGGAACGGCTTGCCTCCAGAAGTTGTGGGTACTCCAACACGGGAGGTTTTTAAAACGGGATTGGACAACTGTTTTTCCAGAGTGGTGTAGGATCTCCTGCTTGAGCAGGGGGGTCGGACTAGAAGACCTCTAAGGTCCCTTGCAACACTGGTATTCTGTATTCTGTCTCTATGTTTTTTATTTTTCTATATCCTGTGTTTCCCCGAAAATAAAACCAGGTATTATTTTCTTTTGACACCCCCCTGAAATAAGCGCTTGGCCTTATTTTCGGGGAGGTCTTTAATATTTTTGAGGTGCAGGAGGTGGCGAACATGGTCATCTCATTGCTGCTGTGTTGCAGTATTTTTGGCTTATTATTATTGGGCTTATTATTTGGGAAGGTCTTATTTTCAGGGAAATAGGGTACTGGTAAGAGATCTAAAGGTTTATGCTATTCTTGCTTAGAATAGAATAGAATAGAATAACAGAGTTGGGGGGGACTTTGGAGGTCTTCTAGTCCATCCCCCCTGTTCAGGCAGGAAAACCTGTATCATTTCAGACAAATTGTTATCCAATTTTTTCCTTAAAAACATCCAGTGCTGGAGCATTCACAACTTCTGGAGGCAACTTCTGTTCCACTGATTCATTGTTCTCACTGTCAGAAAATTTCTCCTCGGTTCTAAGTTTATTTATTTATTTATTTATTTTTCATATTTATAACCCGCTCCCATCTCACCACAAAGGGACTCGGGGCGGCGAACATAGAATTAAATCAATATATACAAAATACAGAGATATTAGGTACCTGTGTTATAACCATTTTAAATCCCCATTTACAACTGGCAGTATTGGGGTTACGCAAGGCCGGCTAGTTGGAAGAGGTGAGTCTTAAGACATTTGCGAAAGTTGCTTTTCTTGTTGATTAGTTTCCATCCATTGCTTCTTGTTCTGCCCTCAGGTGCTTTGGAGAATAGCTTGACTCCCTCTTCTTTGTGGAAGCCCCTGAGATATTGGGACACTGCTATCGTGTCAAGCCTGGTCCTTCTTTTCATCAAACAAGACATACTCAATTCCAGCAACCTTTATATGTTTTAGCCTCCAGTCCCTTAATCCTCTTTGTTGCTCTTCTCTGCACCCTGTCCAGAGTCTCCACGTCTTTTCTATATCGTGGCGAGCAAAACTGGATGCTCTATTCCAAGTGTGGCCTTCCCAAGGCCTTATAAAGTGGTGTTAACCCTTCACGGGATCTTGATTCTATCCCTCTGTTGATGCAGCCTAGAACTTGTGTTGGCTTTTTTGGCAGCTGCTGCCCACGGCTGGCTCCTATTTAAGGGATCGTCCACTAGGATCCCAAGATTCCTCTTAGGGTTATCCCTGAACCTCTTTTGCCCGAAAGGCTAAAATTCAAGCTTCCTCTTGCAGGATCTCCACGTAAAATCTAAAAACTCTGGGTTTGTATCCACGTAGGCAGTGAGGAGTCAGCCAACTCTGGCCTGAACAGCAGCCTGACCAACATTCAGTGGTTGGGGAAGATGACTTCCACCCCTCTCAGCTCCTGCAGCATGAAAAAAGACACCGAGAAGGAAAACCAGACCCCCAAACCCAAGGCAATTAAGGTAAGCCAAAAAGGCCAAACAGCCTTACGTCCAGTTTTGATTTAAATGGGATTTTTAATTTTTTTTTGTTTTCATCAAATCTATTTGAATAAAATGCTTTTGGAGTAAAAAAAAAAGAAAATCTAGCTAAAGATAGATTTTTTTTCTATTTTAAGAGACATTAATAATTTAGGTTTCTTCAGCATGAAAGTGGAGCTTCGTGATGGAGCAGGAAGCTGTGTAGATTTCTGCAGTGTTTACATTTTTGGCTGAGCTCGTTCAAGGGATCCAAGCTCTGCGGGCGGAGATAACGTGCCCTGCCCTTGATGCATTCGCCCAAATGTCACAGGAACCCTGGGATAAATCATAAAAACAAAGTTCAGGAATATTGCTTTATCCCGTTGTTTTGCGAATCGCTGTACGCTACGAAATTGTGTGATTGTTTGAAGAGAATTGCATCTGTAGCACCAGATTCTCTGAGTAGGAGGAGAAAGGGCAAGGTGCAAAAATGAAAGCGAAACCTTCTCCTACTACTACCCTTTCTTCTCCTCCTCTTTTTCCTCCTCCTCTTTCCCGTTCTCCTTCTCCTTTTCCCCTTTCTCTTCCTCCTTCCCTTTCCCCTTCTTTTCCTCCTCCTCCTTCCCATTCTCCTCCTTTTCCCCTTTCTCCTCCTTCTTCTTCCCTTTCTCCTCCTCCTTCCTTTCTCCTTCTTTTGCTCCTTCTCCTTTTCTCCTCCTTTCTTCTCCTTTCTCCTCCTTCTTCTCCTCCCCGTTCTCCTTCTCCCCTTTCGCCTCCTTTCCTTTCCCCTTCTTCTCTTTCTCCTCCTCCTTCCCTTTCTCCTTTTCCTCCTCCTTCTTTTCCCCTTTCTCCTTCTTCTTCCCTTTCTCCTCCTCCTTCCCGTTCTCCTCCCTTTTCTCCTCCTTCTTCCCTTTCTCCTTCTTCTCTTTCTATAATAATAATAAATAATAAATCTTGAATTTATTGACCGCTCCATCTCCCTGGGGGGACTCGGAGCGGTGCACAGGGCAAATAAAACCATAAAAAACAACATACATACAATAAAAACGAATTAAATACATCCCTGCGCTAAAATCCCAGTTAAAACTACTAAAATTCCTAACTAAAATTAACAGTCCTATAGACGGGAGACTACCCTAGGCCGGCCAAGCAGAACAGATGTGTTTTTAGTTTAAGACGGAAGGAGCGGAGGAGTGGAGGTCCGTGGTTGTTCTAATGTCGGGGGGAAGGTCGTTCCAGAGGGCTGGGCCCGCCACAGAGAGAGCCCTTCCCCTGGGCGTCTAGTGGACGGCACCCGGAGAAGCCCCTCTCTGTGGGAGCGAATCGGCCGTGAGGATGTATGAGGCAGGATCCGGTCCTGCAAATAGCTAGGTCCCGAGCCATGGAGCGCTTTAAAGATGGTAATTAAAACCTTGAAGCGCACTCGGAAGACGACAGGCAGCCAGTGCAGCTCGCGCAAGAGCGGTGTTACATGGGTAAACCTCGAGGTTCCCATAATTGCTCGCGCGGCTGCATTCTGGACTAGCTGAAGTCTCCGAGTGCTCCTCAAGGGGAGCCCCATGTAGAGAGAGTTACAATAGTCCAGTCGGGACGTCACGAGAGCATGAGTGACTGTGCGCAGGGCGTCCCGATCCAATAGGGGGCGCAACTGGCGAACCAGGCGAACCTGGTAAAACGCCCTCCTGGCCACGGCTGTCACTTGATCTTCCATGGACAGCCGGGCATCCAGGAGGACACCCAAGTTGCGCACCCCATCCACTGGGGCAAGATGTTCGCCCCCAATGGCCAGCGATGCAGTCAGCTGGTTGAATCGGGCAGCCGGAAACCACAGCCACTCGGTCTTGGTCGGGTTGAGCCTGAGTCCGTTTCTTCCCATCCAGATCCGTACGGCTTCCAGGCACTGGCACATCACCGCTACGGCATCGTTGGGGTGGTTTGGGGTAGATATATACAGCTGAGTGTCGTCAGCGTATAGATGGTACTCTACCCCAAAACCACGGATGATCTCACCCAGCGGCTTCATATATGTGTTAAACAGGAGAGGCGAGAGGACCGACCCCTGAGGCACCCCACATGTGAGGGGTCTCGAGGTCGACCTCTGCTCTCCTGCCAACACAAATTGCGATCGGCCAGAGAGGTAGGAGGAGAACCACCGTAAAACGGTGCCTCCCACCCCCAACCCCCCCAGCCGACGCAATAGGATACCATGGTCGATGGTATCAAAAGCCACCGAGAGGTCTAATAGGACCAGGATGGAGGAACAACCCCCATCTCTGGCCCTCCAGAGATCATCGACCAACGCGACCAATGCCGTCTCGGTGCTATTCCCGGGCCGAAAGCCGGACTGGCGCGGATCTAGATAATCCACTTCCTCCAGGTGACGGGGAAACTGTTGTGCCACCACACTCTCGACAACCTTCGCCAGAAAGGGAAGGTTGGAGACTGGACGATAGTTGTTTAAAAGAGCTGGATCCAAAGAGGGCTTCTTAAGGAGGGGCCTCACCATAGCCTCTTTTAGGGACCTTGGACCTTCTCCTCCCCTTTCTCCTTTTTCTCCTCCCCCTTTCTCCTCCTCCTCTTCCTTCTTCTTCCCTTTCTCCTTCTTCTCTTTCTACTCCTCCTTCCCCTTCTCCCACCCCCACACTTTCTCCTTTTCCCTTTCCTTAGTTTCCCATTGTTTTCATTTTCCTTCCTATTTTAAGTACTGATAAACATATATATATGAGAGATAATTAGTATAATTATTATAATTATATGAGAGGCCAGCTGAAGAAGGCTAATAAGCCTGAAATGGATCCATCCTGGTCTCTTTATTTTCAGCCCTTAAAATTCTAACATATATATATATATATATATATATATATATATATATATATATATATATATATATATATATATATATATATATATATTTGTTTTCGTAGATTTTCACAGGTGTAGGTATGCTGGCATAGCTGGCTTCGGGGATTTTCCCGTGTATAAGGCATAGAAATGTTATTGCAACGTTTCGACAAGATCTCACTTGTCATCATCAGGCAGGCTTCTGTCTGTCTGCCTGATGATGACAAGTGAGATCTTGTCGAAACGTTGCAATAACATTTCTATGCCTTATACACGGGAAAATCCGAGACCAGGATAGATCTATTTCAGGCTTTTTAGCCTTCTTCAGCTGGCCATACTTCATCTACTGGGATTTGAACCGGCACTTTCCAGCATTTCAGGCAAGCCTTCCTATGCCTTGAGCTAACTGGCTTTCCCTGATTACATCAGCCTTTTACAGGACTCTTATTGATGAGAGAATATTTTTACAGCTCCTGTTTTTAGGCCCGTTTAAGGGAGGAGACAAACTGTCATCCTTCTCTGCCCTTCGACTCAACCTAGAGATCATCCAGACAGAGACCCATTAAGATTGCTGCTGTTTTTTGGATTTTATATATATTTGGATACCCAGCTGATTAATGGACTTCTGAAAAGCAGAGGACCCCAAAATCATCCTCATGGCTCTTTTTAAAAAAAAAAACCAAAACGTGTTTAAGAGGAGTTCCATTTGTCCGAAAGGATAAAGGGTTTCCTACCTGGAGCAGGGCGGGGTTGGACTAGATGACCTCCAAGGACCCCCTTCCCACTCGTGTGAATCCGCTCTCTTCCCACGAATTCATAAGCCGCCGTGAAGGAACCTCAGTGAGTCAGGCGTTTCGAACGCACGGGTATTGTCATAATGTGGCAGGATGACTCAAAATTTCCCAATCACCTTGAGCTTGTCTTCACAAAAGAGCACATCAACCACGTAGGCCGATAAGCTTTCGAGAAAGTTAAAAGGGGAGAGATGCAAGACTGTGAATTATGCCTGGAAGAAGGGCTCTAGGTGGGAAGGAGTTGAGCTTTTTCTTGATCAGGGAAAGGGGGGGGGGGGGAATACCGTATTTTTCAGACTATAAGACGCACCGGAGTATAAGACGCACCAAGATTTTGAAGCGGTAAATTTACAAAAAAAATGTTTTTGTACTCTGCAGGCCTCCCAAACTTTCTGCACGCTTCGGGATTTCTTTTGCGAAAAATGGGGCATGCAGAGAGATTGAGAGGACTGCAAATTGCTCCTGGGGGCTGGCAAAAACGAGCAAAAAACCGGTCCATTTGTTGCTCGTTTTTGCTCTCCCCAGCCCCCAGGAGCACTTTGCATGCCTCCCAAACCCTCTGCATGCCCATTTTTGGGGAGGGGGCGGGATTTGGGAGGCAAAAAATATATATGCTGTATTTGGTGTATAAGACGCACCCAGATTTTCACCCTCTTTTGCGGGAAAAAGGTGAGTCTTATACTCTGAAAAAATACGGTAATACACATCTGCTTAAGGGGGGAAAAATTCAGGACCAGGACCAGGGTTGTATTTGGCCTCGGAGGGCCGGGGGCGGGAAAGGTGGATGCGTCCAGCTCAACGTCACTCGTGTCCGTGGCACCTGTGGTGGCCACTTGCTAAGGCAGGATTGCCTTGAGACCCTCCCTTACTCACATAATCTCCATCCCTCCCTCCCTCCCTTCCTTCCTTCCTTCCTTCCTTCCTTCCTTCCTTCCTTCCTTCCTTCCTTCACATCTTTCCTTCTCTTCATTTCCTTTCCTCTTTGTTAGCAACTCTGGGTTCAGAACCAGTATTACAAGTCTGGTCCCTTAACCAGTGTTAGGAAAATAAATGCGGAATAGTGTAATACACCGGACAGTA
This sequence comes from Rhabdophis nuchalis, assembly GCA_039707465.1. Classification (NCBI taxonomy): domain Eukaryota; kingdom Metazoa; phylum Chordata; class Lepidosauria; order Squamata; family Natricidae; genus Rhabdophis; species Rhabdophis nuchalis. Next base: position 23,280,608 of record CM077656.1, on the reverse strand, counting down.
AAGAGATACGTTGCTTTAACCACAAACAAACTCTAAAACAGTGATAGTAAGAAAATAAATAGTCTTTATTTTGTAGCAACTAAAATACTTCTTCCGACCAGTGATTCTAACTTCCAAAACAATCCTTCACCAAACACAGAGTTATCTCAAACACAGAGTTATCTTACAGGGATGCAAAACAAATACTTCTTCAGTCTTCACAGCTTCAGCTCCTCAGCAGAGAAATCAAAGGGAATTGAAAAAGGGAACGGACTGTGTTCCTGAACTTCCTTTATGGTAGAGCTGAGAAGCACAGCCAATCAGAATTCAAACACAGTTCTTAAAGCTGCATAACTCCTTAAGAACATAGGCTCATATATATTGTCAACCCAATATAAGGCTGCATATCCTAACACTCTTCATTCTCCTTTCTTCTCCCTTCCCTTCTTCCCTTATTTTTCCTTCCTTGCTCTCTTCCCATCTTCCCTTCTTTTTCCTTGTTATTTCCCCTTTCTCCTTTCCTGTCCCTTCTTACATGCTCAAATGCAAAAACATTTCTGCTTTGGTTCGGTTTGGAGTTCGTTTTGCTAGGCCTGTGCCAGCGAAAACGGAGCCCGTGCGCATCCCCCACCCATCATGGCAAAAAATGGGGTGGGGTTGGGGCAGCCACCCCCACCCCATTTCCGTTGGCAGAGGCACCGCGGGCCGTTCTTTGCTGTTTCCAGACCAGCCCCGTGGTTCCAGATCTAAGAACCCCGCTGGGCGGATCCAGCTGGCGAGCTTTTGCGTCCGACACCCCTGCGACGTTGAAGAGGATTTTTGCACGATGCCCTTCTGTCTTAATGTTGACTTTTGCTCCTGTCCTGCAGTCGGAGGGAAGTCCCACAGCCGCCGCCGTCTCTTCTGCTCTGTGGAAGGACTCTTTCTCGGAACGGCCTCCCTACTCTTACATGGCCATGATCCAGTTCGCCATCAACAGCACGGAGAAGAAGCGCATGATGCTGAAAGACATCTATGCTTGGATCGAGGAGCATTTCCCCTATTTCAAGCATGTTGCCAAGCCAGGATGGAAGGTAAAACATCTTTTGAACTGTAAAAAAAAAAAAAAAAAAGTATCGGTAAAGAGGCTGATAATCCGGGCGTTTTCTGGATATTTATTTATAGGGGGAAAATGTCCGGACACTGGGAACAGGCTCCAGCTGTTCCTCTGCCTCACTGATGTCTGACTCCGAAGGCAGCTGATAACTAGCATACGGCTCTGGCCCCCTCTCTGCCTCCGACACAGAGCCCTCCTCCGAGCCTCCCCCAGACTCCAGGGCTGGCCCAGGTTCCTCCTCAACCCTCCTCACTGTCCGAATCTGCTGCCAGCTCCACTGGCGGGCCACAACAGCTACGAGGACCGTGACTGTGAGTTCTGCTCATTCACCTCCAGCAAAGTCTTTCTAGGGAGGATTTTCAGTCACAGACCTTATCTGGCTTGGAGAGCTGCCAGGCCGATCTCTGCAAAACTTGGCAAGGAGTCTCGGAGAGTCACGAACTAATGAAGTGAACTAATTGTCTCCTGCAAACTCCACTCCCCTGTCGCTCCTCTTTTATTTCCTCTGGGAGGGGCCATTCGCCGTCCACCTTTGGCCTTATTCCCAAGTCGACCCCTGTTCTTTCTGTCTGGCAGCTCTGCGCATGCGCACACTGGGAACAGGCTCCAGCTGTTCCTCTGCCTCACTGATGTCTGACTCCAAAGGCAGCTGATAACTGTCGGACGGCCCTGGCCCCCTCTCTGCCTCCGACACAGAGCCCTCCTCCGAGCCTTCCCAGACTCCAGGACTGGCCCATCTTCCTCCCCAACCTCCTCACTGTTCGAATCTGCTGCCAGCTCCACTGGCGGGCCACAACCGGACCAGCCAGTCTCCATTCAACGGGGAAATGGATAAAAGCCTGAGAGCATAAATGTTTATCCCCGGGCGCTTCAATTCCCAACAGGCTCTGATCTCCAGATGGTTGTTAAGGAAGAAAAATAGCTCCCGAAGGACCGATCGTTTTTGCAAAAACTGCTGAACAGGAAATTCGTTTAGAAGATCCAGGCTCCTCCGTGATGCATTCAACCCGACGATTAATTCGAGGAAAAGAAGTGTCAGGGGTTCCAAAGAGCACCCAAAATTAAATCAGAGTCCCAGGCAAAGAATACCTCAAAGTTCCAATTGATGAAGAGAGCCATGTTGGCACCTCTGGGGAAACCCGAATCTGAAGGCTTCCCGGTTTTCCCCACCCAGTTCAAGATCTCGCCCCCCACACCCACCAGTCCATCCCATGGTCGAATCTCCCACTGCCACACTGGCAGCTTCCACCCATCTAGTTCCAGTCAGTTGCAGAGGTACACAGACAAAGGATGACCTTGGCTTTCTAGAAAGGAATTTTGTTTTGGCTACATAGCCTCTAACTCTATCCAATCCCCCCTCCCATTTCCCCACCATAGAAATGGCATAGTAGAATAATAGAAAGTGTGGCAGGCCAAAGATCCAAAAGAAAAGATGGCTGCAGGCCAGACAAGAAGATCCCTCGTGGCTCCTTTGATGCCGGCTCGCTTACAGCTCAGTCCTCGACTTACGTGGCTAAGGCAGTTGTTGGCTGGGGTTGGCCCCCGTTTTGAGACCTTCCTCGCCAGAGTTGTTAAGCGAATCATTGCAATTGTTGAGCCAGTAAGGTGGCCGTTAAGTGAATCTGGCAGATCCGTGGCTTCGGCTTGTCCGAAGGTCGCTAAAGGGGATCCGTGAAAGCAAGAAGAGAGTATTTGTAGACCAAATATTTGTATATTTGTAGCGTTCTCTGAGCTTAGTTGTTTGTCTTGGAAATCTTTCATTGCCAAAATAATGCCATCGGTACACTGATGATTTTAACTAGTTTGGTAATGAGAGGTCTGCAAGAAAACCACCAAGCTCAGAGAGCACCCAGGACCCCACAGCCCTCCACCTCCACTACCATTCCTCAAGCCCTATTCCCTTTTAGCACTGATGATATTACCTACTGTATTTCTTGGAGTATAAGACGCACCTTTTCCCCCCGAAAAAGAGGCTGAAAATCTGGGTGCGTCTTATACACTGAATACAGCATTTTTGGCCTACCAAAACGCCGCCCCTTCACCAAAATGGCCCTGCATAGCCTTTAGAAGGCTTCCAGAGTTCTCCTGGGGGCTGGGGAGGCAGAAAAACAGGCTGTTTTTTGCTTAATTTCCCCCCCCTTCCCCAACCCCCAAGAGCACTCTATAAGCCTCCTAAAGGCTATCCATGCACTTTTTTTTTGACAAAAACCGGGCCGTTTTTTTGCATTCTACAATCCTCCTAAAGGCTATTCATGCCCCTTTTTTTTGCTTGAAAAATGGGCCATTTTCTGGAGGTTTGCAGAGTGCAAAAACTTTTTTTAAAAAAATTTGCCTCTCAAAGCCTTGGTGCATGCGTCTTATACTCCGGAAAATACGGTAGTTTGGTAACGAGATGTCTGCAAGGAAGAAACCCTGCTCAGAGACCACCAGGGACCCCGCAGAGTGGGAATAACAAGACTTCGACTTTACGTACTTCTTTCCCTCCTAACGTGGCTACCTTTTTTTTTTTTTTTTTTTTTTTTGGTAACTGAAACCGCTGAACGTTTTATCTTTGCAACGCAGAACTCCGTCCGTCACAACCTTTCCCTTCACGACATGTTTGTCCGGGAGACCTCTGCCAATGGGAAAATTGCATTCTGGACCATTCACCCGGAAGCGAACCGCTACCTAACGCTGGACCAGGTGTTCAAGGTAAGTTACCAGGTAGGGAAGGAACCTTCCCAATGCTTGTTTTCCCTACAATGTTATCTAAGTCAGGGGTCGGCAACCTTAAGCACTCAAAGAGTCGCAAAGGTCCTAACCGAAAGCCCCCCGTTCAATTCTGGAGCTGACCGGAAGTCCGGTTCCCCTACCATAGAGTCTCTTCCTAGTGTGGTGTCCTTTTTTCTTTGCTGATGGGAAGTCCGGTTCCCCCACCATAGAGTCTCCTCCTAGTGTGTTGTCCTTTTTCCTCTGCTGATGGGAAGTCCGGTTCCCCAACCATAGAGTCTCCTCCTAGTTTGGTGTCCTTTTTCCTCTGCTGACGGGAAGTCTGATTCTCCCCACCATAGAGTCTCCTAGCACGGCATCCTTTTTCCTCCACCTGTCCTAACCAAAAGTCCTATCAATTGTGGAGCCGACCAGCGACAGGGAGCCGCAGCAGAGGGATGAAAGAGCCACATGCGGCTCCGGAGCCACAGGTTGCCGACCCCTGTCTTAGGGATATCCTGCATCCTATTTACAGATAGTTCTCAATTTAAGACCACCATTTTTGTTGCTAATTGAGACCCTCTCCGATGGAGAGTCAACAGCCCCAGGTCTTGCAGTGGCTGATGAGGAAGAGGAGGAACAGCTTTGTCCAGTGCCTGACGCATGGATGCACAGAAGGCAGAGGAGAAGAGAGCAATGGAGATCTATGGGCCGGTCCTTGGGACGAAAGAGCCACCGCTCCCAGCGAAGTCCCACCCTAGCTCTGGGGATAAGAGGCAGGGGGCGGAGATGAATAGATGTGGCAGACAACTGATCTTCCAGTCAGACAACTTGCTAGCTTGCGGTGAGAGGAATTTTTTCCCGGGGTTGCCGGCACTCCTAATTAAAGGAACCTTTGAATTAACTTCAGAGAGTTTGCCGTGTTTGGGGAGCTTTTTCAGAAGAGGTTCGCTCACTCTCGCGTCTCTGCTCCCTGGGGAGGCCGATCAATAATTGAACCGCTTGCAAGGTTGTTTCATCAGTATGATGACATTCGCCCCTCAGCTAATCCTGTAGTAACAGCGCCGTCCCTGGAGAAATGCCCGAGTAAAGGTGACTGATGTTATGAGAAGTTGAAAGCTCATGTAGGGAGAGGAAGCCCAGCATCGCTCTGAAGAAATTGTTGGTGCTGCTCCATCTGAGATGGAGACTTTTCTGTGTGTGTGTGTGTGTGTGTGTGTGTTACGTTTTTGAGCTGATCAATAAATAAATCAGGGAGACTAGTATAGATCTATTTCGAGCTTTTTAGCTCTCATCAGCTAGCCATGCCCTTACTGGGATTCGAACCGGGGCTATATTGCATGCTAGGCAGGAGCCTTAGCCACTTAAGCCACCAGGTTCTCTTCCTGATCAGCTGAGACAGGAGGATAAGTATATACTTGTGTCACAACACCCTGTTAAGCACCAATTAAGGGAGGAAGCATACTGCTTTCCTTTTCTGCCTTTCGGCTCATCACCAGAGACCATCTAGACAGAAAGCTATGAGTTCCGTTGTGTAATTTTTTTATATGTGTGTTACGTTTTTGAGCTGATTTATTTATTGATCAGCTCAAAAATGTTACATACATACATACATATATGAAAACGTATGTATGTATGTATGTATGTATGTTAGTTTTATGAGCTGATCAATAAATTTAAATTTGAGAGACCAAAATAGATCTATTTCGAGCTTATTAGCTCTCATCAGTTGGCCACACCCCACTGGGATTCGAACCAGGGCTGCAATGCATCCAAGGCAGAAGCCTAGCACTACAGCCTAGCCAGGCTCTACCCATTGCATCAGCTAAGACAGGAGTATTTAGAATAGATAATTGTTTTCACAACTTCCTGTTAGGGCCCCATTAAGGGAAGAGGGTCTCCTCCCTTAATAGAGAGCTAATAAGCTCGAAATAGATCTATCCTGGTCTCTCTCTAATTTAATTTATTGATCAGCTCATAAAAACTAACACACATATCTAAAAAAAATATTATACAATGTAATTCTTGGCTTGCTGTCTAGATGGTCTCTGGTGATGAGCCGAAAGGCAGGAAAGGAAACAGTATGTCTCCTCCCTTAATTGGGGCCTAATAATAACAGGTTGTTGTGAAACAATTACATATATATATATTGATCAGCTCATAAAACTAACATATATATATATGTGTGTGTGTGTGTGTGTGTGTTAGTTTTTATGAGCTGATCAATAAATTTAAATTTGAGAGACCAAGATAGATCTATTTCGAGCTTATTAGCTCTCATCAGTTGGCCATACCCTCCATTGGGAAAATATTTTTTTTAAAAGATACTGAAAACATAAAATAATTTTATGGTTGGGGATCACCACAACATGAGAAACTGTATTAAAGGGTCGTGCCATTAGGAAGGTTGAAACCCACTGCCTTAAATCCTATTTCAGTGGTGTAGGGTTTCCTGCCTAGGTAGGGGGTTGGACGAGAAGACCTCCAAGGTCCCTTCCAACTCTCTTATTCTATTCTAGAGATGTATTTTGAAGCCATCAAGCCTTTTCCAGAGTGGTCTTTTTATTGTATTGAGGTCCCTTCTAAGAACCCTCTTGGGAGCATGACTGGGCAGAATTTCAAATGTTTTGGAGAGGGGAAATATATATATATATATATATATTTATAGTCTAGTCCTTTAGGAAACTAAAAAGTGCTGTGTCTGTTCGCAATCGTCCAAGTGGCATGAAGGATCTCGCCCTTCCAAAATGAGGCTTCAGCATTTATTTGAGACCCGTCCAAATTTAGTCTCCATGACGAGGTGAATTTGGTGATTAGAGAAACGGCATCGGATGACGGACTGACTCAGACAAAACTCCTGTGCAGGAGACTGAGAGGAGACGAGGTTTTTCTCTTGACCATTGAGAGGGACAATCCATCCCTTCCTCTCTCCATTGGACGAGAATCAACAGCCTCCATCCTTCTTCCCCTGCAGGGCGGAAATTCATAGACCTGGAGCCTATGGAGAGTCTCAGTCTTCCAGACATAGTTTAGTTTAGTTTTATTTGATTTGTATACCGTCCTTCTCCCTTTCGGGAGTGTACTATGTACAGCCACAGTAAAATCGGTGATACAAAATCTAAAACCAACCCACTGGAATGACCTACCCCCCGAGCTTAGATCTACTACGGACCTCCGCTCCTTCCGTCAACAATTAAAGACCCATCTTTTCCAGCAGGCCGGCCTGGCCTAACCTAATCTACCGTACCAGCCTAGTTGTGGTAAATATTACCTAATCGGGTTTTTACGTTATAAATTTAAACGAGATATTTTAACACAGGGTAAAACATTTAATTTAGTTTTATTATTTATAATTGTTATATATGTATATGCTCTTAAATTCTTGTACACCGCCCCGAGTCTCTTCAGAGAGAGGGGGCGGTCAATAAATCCAAATAAATAAATAAATAAATAAAAGAATATATTTTAAAAAATATTAAATAAATTTGGCCTACATATTTAAAATCCCATGCTAAAATTACTTTAAAATCTCTTTAAAACTACGACAGGCCGGCAGCACAGAATAAATGTGTCTTCAGGGCCCGACGGAAGAGATGTAGGTCCGAGATCGTCCGTAGTCCGGGGGGGGAGGTCATTCCAGAGGGTGGGAGCTGCCACCCATAAAGCAAGGGGGCCCCAGCCTTGACATCTTTAAGACCGGTGGACTTCAACTCCCAGAATTCCCCAGCCAGCATGTTCCTTACCGCTTTTTGAGGCAAACGGGCCAATTGCGCGCACAGACATAGCGTGCGGCGCCTGCGTGACTTCCGCTGAGGAGCTGAGTGTCGCTGGGCAGTGGCGTGCGTAGTGTGCGTGCCCAGTGAGGACGCCCGGCCCCGTCGCAGTGTACCAGTTGTGACGGGATCTGGAACCCGCTACTGATGTGCTGCTTTGTCTTCCATCAGTTCTACCCCATACATCCCTTCGGCCAATTCGCTCCCACAGAGAGGGATTTCTCCGGGTGCCATCCGCCAGGCAATGCCAGCGGGCGACGCCCAGGGGAAGGGCCTTCTCTGTGGTGGGCCCAACCCTCTGGAACGACCTACCCCTCCCGACCTTAGAACAACCACGGACCTCCGCGCCTTCCGCCAGAAATTAAAGACTCTCTTGTTCCATCAGGCCGGTTTGGCCTAAGTTATTTACCTAGCCTACAGTCTGTACCTTAAATTGTTTTAATTGGGTTTTAGATGGGGTTAATGTTTTAATACTTTTAAACTTTTAGCGCAGGGATAATTTATTTAATTCGGTCTTAATTATTTATATTTGTGATATTTATGTGGTTTTTAATTTCCTGTGCACCGCCCCGGGTCCCTTTGGGGAGAGGGAGCGGTTATATAAGTCTAACTAATAAATAATAAATAAATAAATAAGTCCTGCGCTGTTGGGCCCTAATTTTCCTTTTGTTTGTGTCTCAATCTTAATGCAGCAACAGAAGCGTCCAACTCTGGATCTGCAGAAGAACTTAAAAGCCACCAAAGTGGAGCCCCAGACTTCCCGTAAGTATCTAATTGTGTCTTTGCAAAAATCCCTTTTCTGCGCCAGTCATTGGAGGAAGTACAGTGGTACCTCGGTTCACGAACTTAATTCGTGAACTGACTCTGGTCGCGAACCGAATTGTTCGTGAACCGAGGCACAGTTTTCCATATGCTAAAAGCATAGCAAAAATAAAAAAAAGTCACTGAAAGTACTCACAGTGTGCGTGCTGGGGCTTTTTTCTGTGTCTTCTTCTCTCTACGATCTTCCTACAGGAAGTCACAACCATGTGACATATGGTAGATTCAGGCAGTAGAGTGTTTAGTCCAGCAAGATTCTGTCTACAGGTGTGGATACAACAGAGAGCTTGGAAGAGTTGCGACGTGTCGTTCTTGACTTTGGGTCTGACAATGAAGTTTTCCCTTTCTTAGGACCAAGGATTAAGCCCTTGCTGCCACGGGTCAGTTCCTACTTGGTTCCGGTCCACTTTCCAGTGAGCGAGCCAATTCATCTTCAGTTGCCTTCAAGGCTACCTCTGCCTGCAGGCCAGACGGCTTTGGGGATCACGCAGATCAACCCAGGGGAGCGCCCTGCTTCAAAGGTCAGTCTCCCACGTCTCCTTGTTTTTCTCGGGTGCCTGTTTGTCTGGATGTGGGGTGTCAAACTCAAGGCCTGCGGCCCACAGGGTGCTTAGATCTGGGACCTGGGGCCACCCTGGAAACAGTGAAGGACCGTCTCACAGTGCCTCTGCCAATGAAAACTGGTTTTCACTCGATTTTGCCCACCCTTCAGCACCCAGGAGCACTCTACAAGCCTCCTAAAGTTTATGCATGCCCTTTTTGTGACAGAAAATGGGCCCGTTTTCACAAAAAACGGGCCGTTTTTGAGAGGTCTGCAGAGTGCAAAAACCTTTTTTAAAAAAAATTGCCTCTTCAAAATCTTGATGCGTCTTATACTCCGGTGCGTCTTATACTCTGTAAAATACGGTATCTAAAAAAAATCAAAGGCGTTGTTCAGCTTCTCCTTTCCCAACGTTCGTTTTGCAGATCCTGCGCTCCAGCGAAGACCCGGTCCTGTCGCCACCTCCGAGTTCCATAAAGGAGGAACCCTACGGCAGGGAAGAGTCTTCTCCATTAACCCTCCATCGCCCTCTTGAGGAAGGCAGCTGTACCGACGGCGGAAATCCATTGGCGGGAATTCTGAGGGACGGTTTTCACTCCCGGGAGTGGGTCTCCACTTTCGTCCCAGTGTGGCCTGTAAAGGAGGAACCAGCGGGAGCTGGTGAGGGGCAGGACCTCTGTGTCCAAGCATCCCCCGTAAAACAAAAGAGAGGTCTCCTTACAGGTCTCCGGTCATCCCCCCAGGGCAAGCTGGTTATAAAGAGGCAAGAATTGGGCAGATCCAGAAGGAAACAGCACTTAGCCCTTTCTTCCTCCGAAGAACCGGTTCTCCTTCTGCCCCTCTGCGGTGGCTCAACTTCCTTCCCGATGGGGCACTGTCCTTCCACTCAGAAGGAACCTCTCGGAACCCTTCTTGGTGGTCCAGTAGACGGCCCTCCAGTGACTTGCGGGTTGCCGATTGCTTCCACCCCAAATAAAACACCTGCAACCACCTCTACACCCCTGCCAACTACCGACCAGTGGAGGTTGGTCCCTCTGGTCAACGAAAGGAGCAAGGTTGATTTCAGTTCTCCGAGATCTTCTCCCTTGCCATTCATGTCCTTCCCGGATAATTTAGATCTGGAGTTTAACGACGCTCCGCTGAGGCAATCCCTGGGCGATTCTCCCCTGCGCCCGCTTCTGAACGCTTCTGGCGTGGGGGAGATGGTCCCTGGGCTCTTGGACACTTCTTCCCCATCCAGCAAGGTGGCCTGCGAGTTTGCAGGGGACAGTTCCTTCCTGGAGGACCTCGTCTTGGACATCATGCCCGAGAATTGGAGCAAGCTCTCGCTAGACATGAGTTTTCCGGACGCCGAGGGTGACGACCTGGAGAGCGATCTGAGCTGGTCCCAGCTCCTTCCTCAGCTGAAATGACCCGATTTGGGGGTTCGCTGAAAAATAACTTCCATCGGCAGCGCCCGTTCCGAGGGCCCAGCACTTCAGGCAAATATGGCTCTTATGGCTCTCACTTCAGGCAAATATGACTCGGAGGGCCCCCCCCCCCCTATGTGAGTGATCAAGGAAACCTTAACCATGAAGTTCGAAAGAAAACTCCTGTTTCCTGCGGCGTTTTTCTTCGTTCGATGAAGGTTTGGGCAAATTCACAACGCCTTGTAAAGGGGTTCAGGTCGAAAGCTCCCGGTCCGTCCATCGTTTTGGGGACAATTTCTTTCTTTCAGAGGAAAGTTTCATCTGTGGGAAAGTGCCTGGGCTACCCAAAGGCCATCTTTCCTAGCCTCGAACCCCCTCTTGATGCTCTTTTAGGGGTGGTAGTGATTGCTTGTCTTCTTAACTTATTCTACTAACAGGAGCCCGATCTATGCCAATCTCGTATCTCTTGTCTGCCAGGCAGACAGCCACAGGTTCCAGGCTGCCAGACAGTCAGAAAACAATAAGCAAAAAAAATAAGTGCCACTTCACAGGGTTCCTGCCACATAAAGCAGAGTTCGGCAATGTTTCTGGCTTCGTGGAGGGTGGGGGAGAGAGAGGGAATGGGTCACGCAAGCGGCTGGCACACACAGCTCCATTTCCACAAATGGCGTCCATGCACGCCCACCCCTCACACAAAGGAAGCCCCGGTGCTGTGCTCGCCCGATTGGTCATGTAAGTGAGGGGGTGCGCACTTGCTCGCCGACCGTTTCCGCCGCCCGGTTGCAAACCCACACAGGTTGGGGATCTCCGGCCTAGTGTATCAAGAGAAATCTTTTCAGGAGCCGCGTTTAGCTAATGTGGGATTTGCTTAGCCAGAAAAGGCTGCGTTTTGAGGCCTAGCTGGGAAGTCTCTTGCCTCTGCACAGTTCGCCAGCACTTAAAAGCCATTTTGAGGCGTGCCAAAGTTCTCGAGTCCTGCTGCCAGGTAGAGGAAGCTGAAAAGAAAAACTCAGAGGCCACTGCTCTGGTCTCAAGGATTGTGGAAAAGCTGGGCTTCTCGGTTTTGCAGGCGATTTTCAACACAATTTTTTGAATTCCTTCATTGAATAGTTCCGGTGGCCTTGATAATCTCCAGCAATTGAAGCCTTGAAGCCAGGGGTCCCTATATAGGGTAAAAGGACGCTCTAAGCCCATGATGGGGAAAACAGCCCCCTGCCCACCGCCCGCCCCCCTGGAGGCCCTCTGGAGGCTTCAGGAGCTTCCCTGAAGCCTCCAGAGGACTAAAAACGGCCCTACGAGCAAGGCCATTTTTAGTCCTCCAGAGGCTTCAGAGAAGCTCCTGAAGCCTCCGGAGGGCCTCCAGGTGGGCGGGGGGAGGCTGTTTTCACCCTCCCCAGGCTCCTATAAAGCCTGGGGAGGGCTAAAAATGGCTTTAAAAATGGCTGAATCAGCTGGCCAGCGCCCGCATGCTGCTGGCCACCTGACAGGGCAACGTCTCGCGTGCCCTGCCAAATGGCTCCGCCTGCCACCTGTGGTCCCGATATAGGGTGAAAGGACGCCCTTAAGCCCATGATGGCGAGCCTATGGCGCATGTGACAGAGGTGGCATGTAGACCCCTCTCTGGGCACGCGTGCCATTGCCAGCGGCTCCTGGTTTCCGCCGTACACACGCGTGCCAACCAGCTGAACTTTGTGCGTGGCGGAGCGCCGCAAACCCAAAGTCCAGGCATCCGATCCCCCTCAGGACCAGCTGGCTGGAATGATGGGAAGGCAGATTGGGTGGGGGGCACAAAATGCTTGTTTTCTTGCTTCCCCCTCCCTCCCCTGGCCAGTTTCTTCAGCGTCAAAAAAAAAAATAGCACCAATTCCCCGAATCCATATCAGGCACCTGTGTTCCTTTAAATATTTCGGAGCTCCTGCCCGTAACACAGGAGGTTGCTGTTTTCTCGTGAATTCTCAACTTGCGGTGGGAGACTCTTAAACTCGGAATTCAGGTAACCGTGCAATAGCTCTCTTCTGATGTCTCTCTTCGCCCTGGCTTGCTGCAAACTGACGCAAATGTAAATCTAGTGATGGTAAATAAAAGTCCCCCCTTGAATCTCCCGGATCCTGTTTGACTTCGGTGTGGTTTTCATTTGGGTGGCCACAATGTCAAAAAAGATGTTAGGGATTTCTTCACTTTTGCAATTTTGTGCAAAGACAATTCTAGCCGCAAATATTAGGCGAATGATCAAGTATACATTTTCTTGACTATATTTCCCTGATAAGATATTTTTTAAGTCAACATATTCCTGCATCATCTTCAACCACGTTCAAATTCTGGCCCAGTATTTTTTCGCTTTTGTGCATCTCCACCACATGTGATAGTACAACCCTGGCGTTTGATGGCATTTCTCACAGCATATCCCGATTTGTTTTGCCCACACTATTGCTGTTTCTTTTCCCTGTTCTTCTAGCTTTAGTTAAGCAATTCCATGACAAATGGTACTTTTTATCAACCCCGATCAGGCCAACGCTAATGGGTATGCACAACATAATCACAGATTGAGTTGTGGGATAAGGATGGACCCCTAGCAAAGTCTGAACTGAAGGGGGGGCCTCTTTGGGAGGATGGTTTTCTGAATTTAACGGGATTTTCCCAGGTAAGTACGCCTGGGATTACAGAGAAGTTAATACTGGCTTATATTAATTCCCGTATTCAACTTCTAAGTCACAAAGTCTTCTCTTTAACCGAATAGCACGAAAGAACAGGCCTTCTGTGACCAGAAATTAAAAACCATAAGTGGAAACCAAATTGGAAGCCCAAGAATGTTTTTAATGGCCCCACTCCCCAATCTCCGTGTAGGAAAAAGACGTCACAATTTTCTTCCTTCAGATCTTGATTGAAGTCACAGTTCCTAGGATGTGACATCACAAGTAGTTGCTGTGGCAATTCTTCGGCTGTGAAAGTGGGGAAAACCCAACTTTGTAGAAGGCAGAAGAAAGAGGAGGAGCGAAACCCACAGGAAAAGGCAGGTATTTCTCTCTGCTTTATACCTGGGGAAATACAGTTTTTTCAATCGCATGGTTCAGTTTCGTCAAAATATTCTCCATGGCCTCCTCCCATTGTTTGACACTTGATATTCTTCCAAGCTCTTCGAGGTATATAGACCAGATTACAATCGAGCTATTTATAAGTACTGGGTGGCTCGGTGGTTAAGGCGCTGAGCTTGTCGATCAGAAAGGTCGCCAGTTTGGCGGTTCGAATCCCTAGCGCCGCGTGACGGAGTGAGCTCCCGTTCCTCGTCCCGGCTTCTGCCAACCTGGCAGTTCGAAAGCACGTAAAAATGGACGTAGTAAAATAGGGACCACCTTTGGTGGGAAGGGAACGCCGTTCTGCGCGCCTTCGGTGTTGAGTCATGCCGGCCACATGACCACGGAGACGTCTCCGGACAGCGCTGGCTCTTCGGCTTTGGAACGGAGATGAGCACCGCCCCCTAGAGTCGGGAACGACTAGTGTAGATGTGCGAGGGGAACCTTTACCTTAAGTAGTCCTTGATGCACATTCATTCCTTTGCTGCCCGTTCGAAGTTATAACAGCACCAAGAAAGGGGCTTAACGGCCATTTTTCACGCTCACCTCCCATTTCAGCATCCCCATAGTCATGTGATCAAAATTTGAATGCTTGGCAACTGGCCAGGTATTTACGACAGTTGCAGTATCCTTGTGTCCCCCGACCCCCTTTTGCGACCTTCTTACAAGCAAAGTCCAAGGGGAAGCCAGATTCACATAACCGTTTTAATAACTAAACCACTGCAGTGATTCACTTGACCGGCGTGCCAAGAAAGGTCCTAAAATGGGGCAAAACCTCCTTAACTGTCTCTGTCTTAGCAACAGAAAGGTGGGCCTCAGTTGTGGTTGTAAGTCTCATACTTTTGGAACAAGAGAAATGTTACACATTCCTTTCACAAGGCCTTCAATTATCTTTGAATATCTCTTGCTCGTAACAAACGATATTTGGTATGAAAGTATTGACTCAAAGATGGCAGTATTTGAGTTTTAGAAAATGGCATTTTGATTGATTTCTTTTTTCCCCATGCAAAGCGGATGGATAAGGGAGCCATTTTGGGGCAGTGGATAAAGCACCAGTCTGAATGGTGCCGTGGCCTAGAGGGGGAGCTCTCGGCTCACAATCAAGAGTCTGTGAGTTCAATCCTAGGTAGAGGCAGGTATTTCTCACTCTGGGCACAATGAGAATATGTCTGCTGAATAGAACTCTGCATTGGCGACAGGAAGGACATCTGGCCAGTAAACACTCAGATCCATTCAGTTGCCCAGACTCCACTCTGCAAAGGATTATGGGGCCATTGAGAGACGACGATGATGAATAAGCACTGGGCTAGAAACCAGGAGGCTGCAAGTTATACAATACAATACAGTACAATACAATAATTACAATACAATAATTACAATACAATACAATAATTACAATACAATACTATACAATACAAGAATTACAATACAATACAATACAAGAATTACAATACCACACAAGAATTACAATACAATACAATAATTACGATACAATACAATAGCAGAGTTGGAAGGGAGCTTGGAGGTCTTCTAGTCCAACCCCCTGCCTAGGTAGGAAGCCCTATACCATTTCAGACAAATGGCTATCCAATATCTTCTTAAAGACTTCCAGTGTTGGGGCATTCACAACTTCTGGAGGCAAGCAGTTCCACTGACGAATTGTTCTAGTCCAGTCTTTGGCCTGAAGCACTTGGGTGCCCGTTCATCCTTCTCATCCCTAGGAGAGAGAAGGCAAGGACCAACCGCTTCCAGAATCAAGCCAAGAAAACCGAAGGGATTTGTCACCAGGAAAGCTATAAAAAGAACAAAAGGAAACCGATGAATCAGTTTGAATAAGCTGCAAACTTTTTAACGGTTGACTAGAACAAAGAATTAGCCAATTCCTCTGATAACTAGGCAATGGGAAGAGGCGTCAACATCAATACCAGGCCTTCAAAAGTTCTTGGATAATATTTTCTTCCGTAAAATATTATAGATTTATTGGACTCCATTAACTTTACATCAAAAGGGCTTGAATAAATTATTGTTATTGGCTATGCGATGCTTTTTTTTTATTTAAAGAAGCTTGCGCAGAGTCTTATAATTGTTCCATTTGGGGAGAGTATTATTACATATATTAACTCAACAGTGAGACATTTAATTTTCTTTTTTTTTTTTTTTTTTAAATCACCCAGTGCTGTACAAAACAAAAGGAAGAGTTGGTTTCAAGTATCTTCTATTATCTTTAAGATCTCCAAAATCCACGTTCTCTCGGTACAGGCGTCGAGACATCCAAAGTTCCAAGTGCATAGTCCACAAATGGCTTCCAAGTCTTCCAAAAAATATCTTTTTTATAAACCCCCTCTCTGAATTTAATATCGCACGTCATTTTATCATTTAAGGCTAATTTCCACATTTCACAGTACCATTCTTCTATTTTAATATTTACCTCTATTTTCCAATATCTTGCTATTACAATTCTACCCATTATAATCATAATTCTAATCAATTCTTTCTCATGTTTTGTTAACTCTGGTTCATTAATTATCAATAACAATATAGCTTCTGATCTCAATATTATTATTCTTTTCGTCATTTCACCCATCGTTCTTTCTAATTGCTGCCAAAACTTTTTAATTTTCACACATTTAATTTTCTCAGATGTTCTCTTTTTTTTTTTTTGAAATTATGTTTGTATTGCATTGAAATTGACAAAGGAAGAGGCAGCCAAAACAGCTGAAGACCAGCGAAGAAACAATGGATGCCAACTGACTAAAGAGAGAAGCAACCTAGAACTATTTCCTGACCGTGAGAACAATTAACCAACAGAACTGCCTCCCTCCAGAAATTGTGGGTGCTCCTAATCCTGGAGGTTTTAAAGAAGAGACTGAAGAGCTACTTATTTTGAACGTTGCAGGGTTGCCTGCCTGAGCAGGGGGTTGGACTAGAAGACCTCCAAGGTCCCTTCCAACTCTGCTATTCTGTTAAAGTAGATTCTCCATGCCCTATTTATATCTAAAATATATTTAATTCTTCAGCATTAGAAGGTTAAATATAGAACTTAATATCTGCAAAAGTGGTTAGCAACTTATGACTCATTCACATTGATATGTAGATTATCGAGGGGTGATTATAATGGAATATGGCTGCCGTGCGCTGAAGTGTTTAGAACTTATATATAAGTATCTCTGAATATAGGTTTATGGTTTTTGTCTCACTTGTTCTTCCTTCTTTGTCATTTTATTTCTGATTTCTTTTTCTTCCTGTTGATTTAATTTTTAAATTCAATTAATGATAGTATAATAATAATAAAAAAAAGGCAACACGCCAGTCACATCTAGAACAGCATGGACCAACATTGTTCACAAATGGTGCATTTTGTTCTAAGGCTGGAAGTTCTGGACTAAAACTGAAGCTTTGCTTCAGAAAAGAGCTCCAGTTGCTGTCACACCATGTGTACTGCTAAGGGTACTACATTTGTCGCTAGGTGTGACATGATAACAGTGTTCCAATAGAATAGAGTAGAGTAGAGTAGAGTAGAATAGAATAGAACATAAGATAATAGAGTAGAGTAGAGTACAGTAGAGTGGAATGGAATAGAATAGAATAGAAGATAGTAGAATAGAATAGAACAGAAGATAGAGTAGAATAGAGTAGAATAGAACAAAAGAGAATAGAATAGAACAGAATAGAATAGAACAGAAGATAGAGTAGAACAGAACAAAAGAGAATGGAATGAAATGGAATAGAATAGAATAGAACAGAAGATAGAGTAGAATAGAACAAAAGAGAATGCAATGGAATAGAATGGAATAAAATAGAATAGAACAGAATAGAATAGAATAGAAGATAGAATAGAATAGAACAAAAGAGAATGGAATGAAATGGAATAGAATAGAATAGAAGATAGAGTAGAATAGAATAGAATAGAAGATAGAGTAGAATAGAATAGAACAGAAGATAGAGTAGAATAGAACAAAAGAGAATGGAATGGAATAGAATAGAAGATAGTAGAGTAGAATAGAACAGAAGATAGAGTAGAATAGAACAAAATAGAATGGAATGGAATAGAATAGAGTAGAATAGAACAAAATAGAATAGAATAGAATAGAATAGAAGACAGTAGAGTAGAATAGAACAATTAATCAATGGAACAACTTGCCTCCAGAAGTTGTAAATGCTCCAACCCTGGAAGTTTTAAAGAAGATGTTGGATAACCATTTGTCTGAGGTGGTGTAAGGTTTCCTGCCTAAGCAGGGGGTTAGACTAGAAGACCTCCAAGGTCCCTTCCAACTCTGTTATTTGGTTATTCGGGCATTCCCTTTAAATTAGAGGAGGAAGAGGATATTACAATTGTCTTCTCAAGGATGCTTAAATAACATATCTGAGAAACCGTCTCACCCGATAGGATTAGCCTAAATCACCTGTGCTGGCAGAAGGGGCATGTTGTGGATTATGTCAGCCTGGGAATTTCGGCTGGAGGGATCCAGGAGAATCGCCTTACAACGCAAGTTCCAAAAAGGAAAAAAAATACATACAAAAACAAAACAATGCTAAACCAGACTACAGCCCCCCAAAAACTGGATAAACAAAGCAAAACAGAACACATATATACATAAATTCTCTTTCTCCCGCCCCCACCCAGTTGAATACTGAGCAATCCATTTCAAAGATAATAATTCCTCCCCGCTTACGAAGCAGGCACACAATTTATAAATTTCTACGATATTGTTTACCCAAACCCACTTAGCCTGACATCTACTCTAGATGGACATCCTGCCTGGTTTTATTTTAATTGCATTTTGAAATGTAAGATCTTCCTTTATTGTTTTCATGTTTTATCCAGCATTTTAACCGAATAACAGTTGGAAGAGACCTTGGAGGCCTTCTAGTCCAACCTCCTGCTCAAGCAGGAGACCCTGTACTATTTCAGACAAACGGCTGTCCAATCTCCTCTATAAAAAATGCCAGGGATGGAGCACCAAACAACTTCTGGAAGCAAGCAGTTCCACTGGTTCATTGTTCTAAACCAGGGGTTCCCAAACTTGGCAACTTTAAGACTTGTGGACTTCAATTCCCAGAATTACTCCTCCAGTCATGTTGGCTCAGGAACTCTGGCATTTGAAGCACCCAAGTCTTAAAGCTGTCACGTTACAAGACCCTTGCACCCCTAACCCTTTAGGGAAAAAAGAACCCAGGGATGTTCAAACTTGACAGCTTGAAGACTTGTGGACTTCAACTCCCAGAATTCCTCCTCCAGTCATGTTGGCTCAGGAACTCTGGCATTTGAAACACCCAAGTCTTAAAGCTGTCACATTACAAGACCCTTGCACCCCTAACCCTTTAGGAAAAAAAGAACCCAGGGATGTTCAAACTTTGACAGCTTTAAGACTTGTGGACTTCAACTCTATATACAAATATAGAGATATACAATATACAAATATACGATATACAAATATCGGAACACTGCCTTCATGTTCCACCTGCTCCTTCTTGGCACTGGACTAGACCTTATTGGAGCTGATGAGGGCTGTGAACTGCTTTCTTGTTTCCCCCCAAACTAGGACTCCTCCGATGGCCTTTTCAAGATGGCTACCTGGAAAGACCGGCACTACCTCTGTGCCGAGAAATACATCCCGTGGCCTGGATTTTCACCCCGGCCCTACCACAGACTAGCGACTCAGAAGCCTCCGTGCACAGATTCCAAGATCAAAGTTCTCCAGAAGATGCGTTGCCCGCTCGAGGAAGTTGTCCTTTGGCACATCTGGGGCTACCACACCTGGTTGGACGTAGGGAGGCTGCCCCCCGTCTACCGGCCCAGAATGGACCAGCCTTTCGACAGCAACACCTGGCGATGGATCACTGCTCCCAGGAAGCCCACCTTGGCTGAGCCACCGGTCCCACCTCCTTCCCTCCTGGGTGGGAACACCTACACCAAGTTCATTGAAGGAGAAGGCCTGTTCGTGGATCGCAGGCACAAGAAACGGGTCCTGACCCTAACAAAGAAAGAAGTGAACAAGTGCGAGCACCTGAAGTGCAGAAGCGAGTGTCGGGCTCCTCCTTTGGATGCGAACGGAAACATTATGCCTCCCGAAATGGTCAGGCGGTAAGATGCGTGGGTTTCCTCCATATTTTCCCCCTCCGACAGATACCGCAAGTCCTCGGCGCACTCGTTGTGGGAGTTTCAAACTGTTTGACGACTTGCCCTGCCCCCCATCCGTTAACAGAATCCCTGTTGTTGTTAAAGGAGTCACACGGTTGTTAAGTGAATCTGGCTTCCCCCATTGAGTTCGCTCGTTGGGAGGTCACCAAAGGGGGATCGCGTGGCTCCGGGACGCGGCAATCGCCGTAAATGCGAATCAGTGCTCAAGCATTTGAATGTAAATCATGTGACCATGGGGATGCTGAAACGGTCGTAAGTGTAAAAAAGGGTCATAAGAGCCGAGGTGGCACAGTGGTTAGAGTGGAGTACTGCAGGCTACTTCAGCTGCCTGAGAGCTACAATTCAGCAGTTGAAATCTCACCTGCAGGAAAGGACATTAAAATGGAGCAAAGTTCACTTAACTTTGGGAGGGAGTCAAACTATTCTCCAAGGCACCTGGGGGCAGGACAAGAAGCAATGGGTGGAAACTAATCAAGGAGAGAAGCAACTTAGAACTAAGGAGAAATTTCCTGACAGTTAGAACAATTAACCTCTGGAACAGCTTGCCTACAGAAGTTGTGAATGCCCCAACCCTGGAAGTCTTTAAGAAGATGTTAGATAGCCATTTGTCTGAAATGGTAGAAAGTTCCTGCCCATGCAGGGGGTTGGGCTAGAAGACCTACAAGGTCCCTTCCAACTCTGCTATTGTATTATTGTAATTGCCTTGCGTAACAGCAGAAATGTTGGGCTGAATTGTGGTCATACGTTGGGGACTATCCATATATATCAATATGATAACAAAAAGATGGACAGGTGGAGAGCAGAGAGTGAAAGGAGAGGTGGAGGCTGCCATCAATCCAGCAGCCACCCCCAGGATGGGGCTCCCCCCCCCATAGAGTCCCCGCCTATAGACAGAATTGTTCCGGACCTATAGACAGAATCTTCCCAAAGTAAAGCAAACTACTTGCATCATTAAAACGTACTCAGAGAACCTGCAGGAAGGAGCTGGGTTGATTCTATTCCTCCCAACTAAACTATCTAAATTTTGTCTATGGAGGGCATGGTTGTCCCAAAAGTGCTTCCCCCCCCCCAAAATGGTGTGTGTGTGTGTGTGTGTGTGTGTGTGTGTGTGAAGCAGGGATGAAATGATACTGATTCAGATCGGTTTGCTGGAACCGGTAGTAAAGAGTCTTACCGATTTGCCCGACGATCAGCTGGGCGACGATCAGCTGTGACGTGCGAGTTATATTAGCTAAAACCGTTGGATTTCCTGCTTTCCAACTAATCTAAATTGCATGGCCCAGCAGATTTCCCTCTCCTCCTCGCTGTCCTACTTACCTTTCCAGACTCGGAAGGCTTCAAAAATGTTCCTTTTTTTACCGCTGCGCGGACGCGCCTCAAGTGTCTAAAGCATGCACTCGGTGGCAGACTCCCCGAACCGGGAGCAGACGTCAGAGGATTTCACCGTTGGCGTGAAGACGTTTCGCTTCTCACCCAAGAAGCTTCTTCCGTTCTGACTGAAGAACTGAAGTCAGAACGGAAGAAGCTTCTTGGAGGCGAAACGAAACGTCTTCGAGGAAAAAAGAAAAGTCCAGTTTCCTTTGGAAGAGATATCTAGATTTTGCTCTCTCTGTGGTCACCCGGAATGTAGCTTTTCCCTTCTGGGAATCCAGTCTACACTCCACTACATTATTTATTTTATTTTTATTTTATTAAATTTATACCCCGCCCTTCTCCTTGTTAGGACATTAGCAGTTTCCCAAGCTTCCTTCGTTGCTGGAGATTCTGCATTATCTGAGGAGACCACCAGGTAGTTGGGTTACGGAGGGACACTGCCAACCTCCAGAGCTCGAGTCCATTTCCTTCCTGCCTTTGTTCCTCCTCCATTTTCTCTTCTTCTGAACTTTTCTCCTTCTGTCTCCGTTCGTCTGCCTATTAAAAGAGAGTTCTTGTGCTATTGTGGTCAACAATGGTGTACCTTCTGTTGAAGCAGTTGCGATGCTCATGAGAGTTTCTCAGTTTCCTGGTGTCCTAGTGGAACTCTGAAAATAGTGTCCGCTTGGTGTGAAGCTTCAATGGGGCCAATCTCTTCCTTTGGTAGAGAATTTAGGCTGGTTTCTTCAGCCCCATTCTCATCGCAAGGAGAGCATCTTCTTGGATGGTTGATTCACCCTGAAGCAGCCCAGCCATTAACGCTGGCTTCCCCATGGCTTGGAATGAAAGATCTGGCGAATCGAGGTCTTATCTCAGCTTAGTCTAGTAGACCTCAACCTACAATAGCGTCCCAAATTTCTTCTGCTGGGTGAGACGTTTCTTACGTGAGTTTTGCCTCCTTTTACGACCTTTCTGGCTCCCAGTCGTTGAGCGAATCCCTGCAGGAGCTCAGTTACTAGCACAGTTGTTAAGTGAATTTTCGATTCCCCATTGGCTTCGCTGGTTAGAAGGTCACTAAAAGGGATCACATGACCCCGGGACACTGAAATGGTTATAAATATAAAATATAAAACATCTGAATTTTGGTTGCATGACTGTAGTAATGCTGCAATGGTTGTGCGAAAAATGGTCACTTGTTTCAGTGGTGTTGTAACTTCGACCCAACACTAAACGAATGGTTGTAAGCTGAGGATTATATGGACCTTGTAAGCAGTCTGTAGAATATGGTGCATGATAGCAATAGCAATAGCACTTATATACTGCTTCACGGTGCTTTTACAGCCCTTTCTAAGCGGTTTAAAGAGTCAGCCTCTTGCCCCCAACAATCTGGGTCCTCATTTTACTGACCTCGTAAGGATGGAAGGCTGAGCCAACCTTGAGCTGGTGAGAATTGAACTGCTGGCAGTGGGTAGAATTAGCCTGCAGTACTCCAATCTGACCACTGTGACATAAGGAAGGAGAATGAAAAAGGGAACGAGGAAGGAAGAGAAGGAAGAAGGAAGGGAGGGAGAAAAGGAGGGAAGGAAGGAATAGCAATAGCATTTATACCACTTTACAGTGTGTTACACTCTTCTTTAAGCAGTTTACAGAGTCAGCCTATCGCCTTCAACAATCTGAGTCCTCATTTTACCCACCTCGGGAGGATGGAAGGCTGAGTCAAGCTTGAGCTGGTGAGACTCGAACTGCTGGCAGTCGGCAGAATTAGCCTGCAATACTGCATTCTAACCACCGCATCACCATTGCAGAGATAGCAGTAGGACAGACCGTGTCATGGTGCTTTAAAGCCCTCTCTAAGCAGTTAGAGAGTTAGCCTCTTGCCCCCAACAATCTGGGTCCTCATTTTACCCACCTCGGAAGGAGGGAAGGCTGAGTCAAGTTTGAGCTGGTGAGACTCGCACCGCCGAGCTGCCGGCAGTCGGCCGAAATCAGCCTGCAGTACTGCATTTCAACCACTGTGCCACCTTACGGCTCTTATGATGCTGCCTTCCTTAATGCAATATCTGTAGACAGCGGTAACCGTTGTTCTTGTTCTCCTTATTTTTCGGACAGATACAGACATTTGCTTCCGGGAAAACCCCCGGCGTCCGTCAGTCTGGAGCTACAGCCTGTCGTACCATCTTCTCCAGCATATTGGAATTATCCCTGTCCAAGCTTTCAACCCCATTACCAAGACTCCGCCGTGAAGTTTGCGCTGAAGAACAGCGGCCCCGTTTACCAGGAAGTGGTGGATAAATACCAGGAACTGGTCCTTTCCGGCAGCCAGATACGGGCTACCACTCCTTCCAGCCAAATAAACAGACAGGCCTAAATTCGACCCTCTAAAAAAAGATCCAGATTTGAGAGGTCCCAATACTTGGGCAAGCACTCCAGAATAGCTACCGGCTTTGAAGTAAGGCTTGAAGGTGATTGGCTCCTCCCATCGGACATAAAGGAGGAGCAAAGGCACTTGAGCCTTTGTTGGATTAGATGACCTCCAAGGTCCCCTTCCAACCCTTCTGCTCTGTTCTGTTCTGGTTACTCTTACTCTACTCTACTCTACTCTACTCTATACTCCACTCCTCTCCTCTCCTCTCCTCTCCTCTCCACTCCACTCCACTCCACTCCACTCCACTCCACTCCACTCCTCTCCACTCCACTCCACTATATTACCCTCTTTTATCCCATTTCAACCCACGCTGTCATTCTGAGTTGTGTCTATTAATTTTACAGCCATTCCTTCCCCCAAGACGATCCTACGGGGAAGGTGAACATACATCACTCTGGTTCTCATTTATGATGGACACAAGTCAAAGGTTTGTGGGAATGGAAAGAAAGCAACAATCGTACCCTACTGATGGTAAGAGGTGCTTGTTAACGGCTGCCCGTTGACCAAATATTGGCCTCATTTTAGCAAAAACATGCTGCTTAGGAAGCTACCTACCAAGCTTCAATGCTGGATACCACCTCCATGGCTTGGGACATATCCTGGATATGTTGTAAGGGGACTACTCAAAATTCAGAGATCCAGTAACCGTGGGGAGTTAGTTGTAGCCCTTTTCTTCCACCGAATGTGGAATGAGAAGGATGCGTTTCAGCCTTTGAGCAATCTTCTTCAATAATGCTGCTTCTCCCTCATCCTTCCATCTTCTGTCCATCTAACCCCACAACGTAGCAGCAGAAATGTAATAAGTCCCTTTCTGCTCTACGGTGCAAGCTAGGCCAGAAAATAGTTGCATCTTTAAAGCCTGTTTTGTTTCAAAGTTAAAACGCTCAACGCTTAAAAGGCGCTAAGGAGATTGGATCGCAACGTCTTGCTGCTAAATATGTTTTTTTTTAAATAAATTCACTTAAATGGTCATCTGCGTTGGTTTCGGGCAAAGTTTCTGCCGGATATATGGCATGGAGATTCCTTTGGTTATCGGAATTGTTAGGGGTAAAAAACATCCCTGTTGGAAAAAATAAACAGGCGGAATAGTGCTATACACCGGACAGCAATAGTTACGTTGCTTTAACCACACACAA
Source organism: Rhabdophis nuchalis (assembly GCA_039707465.1). NCBI lineage: Eukaryota > Metazoa > Chordata > Lepidosauria > Squamata > Natricidae > Rhabdophis > Rhabdophis nuchalis. Next base: position 23,256,176 of record CM077656.1, on the reverse strand, counting down.
ACTCTAAAACACTGCTAGTAGAAAAAAATAAATAGCCTTTACTTTTGTAGTAACTCAAATACTTCTTCCAAACAGTGATACTAACTCCCCTAACAATAAACAGTCCTTCACCAAAACCACAGTTATCTTACAGTAATTCAAACAATGATACTTCTTCCGTCTTCCTGTTCAGCTTCTCCTCAGTGGCAATCAGGAAGCAAAGGAAAGCAAAAAGGGAATGAACTGTGTTTCCAGCTGCCTTTTATGATTGAGCTGGGAAGCACAGCCAATCAGATTCCACATAGTCCTTAAAGTTACACATACTCTTTAAGAATCCTGGCTTATCTATATTGTCAACCCAACATCAGGATAATTATCCTAACAGGAATCCTCAATTACAGTTCTCAATTTGCAACCGTTTGCTTAGTGGCCGTTCAAAGTCACCAAGGCGCTAAAACAGGCGGCCGATGGGTGTTTTTCACATTTGAGACCGTTGCAGTATCCTCATGCTTACGTGATCAAAATTCGAACTTTTGGGAACTGACTCATATTTATGGAGGTTGCAGTCCTGGGGCTATGTGATAGCAATAACAATAAATGTCAGATGTGCCTCCTTCAAAATCCAAGAATGGAAACAACCCCCCCCTCCCAACTCCGTTGTTTTAGAGAAAAGTTACTTTTACTGGATATGACGTGCAAGCAGTGGAAGTAAGGCAGGATCTGAGGCTAAAAGGCCACGTTTTCTCAGCCATTTGCATGAGCAAAGCGCAAGCCATGCACACTCACATTTTTGGTGCGCGACGAATCGGTAGTAAAATGATGTGCAGCCCACCTCTGCCTGTACTGCTTTTCCTAGGCAGATCCAGGTTTGCTATGATGATAGTCTTTAAAAAAAAAATGGTTATAGTCTTTGAATAACAATTTACTTCCGATTTACACTCGGGTCATCTGCTCCGTTGCTCCAAGCAGGAGGTGGGTGGAAAGCCAGAATAATGAGAGATGATTTAATTAGCTCATGGTCTGTTTGCTAAGGCTGGAAAAATCAGAGGTGTGGGTCTCATTTCCACTTAAGTGTGAAAGACAAGGAGGATTTTCGAGGACTGGGAAGCCTACAGAGAAATTCTTTGCAGGAGGGTTTTCTTGATTCAATCTGCAGGAAGCTGATCCCATGGAATCGGCTGGAATCCAGCAGGAATGGGATGGCCTCAGAAACTGGATCCTGTGCCCGTTGCCTAACTAAAGCCTGAGGGTCATTTACAGGCGCGAGCAGATCAGCGTTGGGTTCCTGCCAGTTCTAAGCTCTTCTCTAGAAGAGGTTCCACAAATCTACAGGGCTGTTTAGAATCGGTTCCAGCTCCCTCTCCCCACCCATCTGCCCATCATCAAGATGAAGAGCGAGAGGAGGAATTCTGGATTCCTCCTGGATTCGCGGCTGTCCATGGAGGACCATGTGACGGCCGTGGCCAGGGGGGCGTTCTATCAGGTACGCCTGATACGCCAGTTGCGCCCCTTACTGGACCGGGGAGCCCTTCGCACAGTCACTCAAGCGCTTGTGACATCCCGGCTGGATTACTGTAACGCTCTCTACATGGGGCTCCCCTTGAGGTGCACTCGAAAGCTACAGTTAGTACAGAATGCGGCCGCGCGGGTGATTATGGGTGCCTCAAGGCAAACCCACGTAACACCTCTCCTGCGCGAGCTGCACTGGCTGCCTGTGGCCTTTCGAGTGCGCTTCAAGGTGCTGACGACCATCTTTAAATCGCTCCATGGCTCGGGGCCTAGCTATATACGAGACCGTCTCCTGCCCCATACATCCCTTCGTCCGATCCGCTCCCACAGAGAGGGTCTTCTCCGGGTGCCGTTGGCTGGGCAATGCCGGCTGGCGACACCCAGGGGAAGGGTCTTCTTTGTGGCGGGCCCGGCCCTCTGGAACGACCTACCCCCCGACCTTCGCACTATCTCGGACCTCCGCCTCTTCCGCCAACGTCTTAAGACGTATCTATTTCAACAAGCCGGCCTAGGATAGCCCCTACTTCTGACTTTTAAATTTAAAATTAATTTGGTATGGTTTTAAAATGGGTTTTTAGCACGGGTCTAATAATTTAATATATTTTAATCGATTTTGTATTTTGTATTTTGTGGTTTTAATAATGCCTGTGCGCCGCCCTGGGTCCTAACAAGGAGAAGGGCGGGGTATAAATTTAATAAAATAAATAAAAAATAAATAAAATAAATTCTGGGAGTTGAAGTCCACAAGTCTTTAAGCTGTCAAGGTTGAACACCCCTGGGAGTTTTTTTCCCTAAAGGGTTAGGGGTGCGAGGGTCTTGGAACGTGACAGCTTTAAGACTTGCATGCTTCAAATGCCAGAGTTCCTGAGCCAACAATTTGGTTGCTAAGCAAGAGCGTTGTTAAGTGAGCTTCACCACATTTTACAAGTTGGCCACGCTCACCCAGTCACATGACTGCCAAGCCACTCCCACCCAGTCACATGGCTGGCAAGCCACTCCCACAAAGCAGGCCACGCCTACAGAAGAGGTTCTAAAAAATTTTGAAACCCACCACTGGAGCTGTTGCTGTTGTTGTCCGCTGGCATCCGGTGAAGCTGGCAGCAGATTCAGACAGTGAGGAGGTTGGGGAGGAAGCTGGGCCAGTCCTAGAGTCTGGGGAAGGCTCTGCGTCGGAGGCAGAGATGGGTTCAAGGCCATCTAACGTTTATCAGCTGCCTTCGGGGCCGAACCTCAGTGGGACAGAAGAACAGCTGGAGCCTGTTCCCAGTGCACGCATGCCAGAAGGCCCAGAACAGTTAAGACAAAAGGGACGACTCGGGAGTAAGGCTTGAAGGTGATTGGCTCCTCCCATAGGACATAAAGGAGGAGCAAAGGCACGCGAGCCTTTGTTGGATTAGATGACCTCCAAGGTCCCTTCCAACCCTTCTGTTCTGTTCTGGTTACTCTTACTCTTACTCTTACTCTTACTCTTACTCTCCTCTCCTCTACTCCACTCCACTCCACTCCACTCTATTACACTCTTCTATCCCATTCCATCCCATATTTTCTCTCCTCTCCTCTCCTCTCCTCTCCTTTCCTCCCACTCCACTCCATTCTATATTCTCTTCTCTTCTCTATCTCTTCTCCTCTCCTCTCTCCCCATCTCCTCTCCTCTCCTATTCTTCTATTCCATTCCATCCCATATTTTCTCTTCTCTTCTCTTCTTCTCTATCTCCTCTCCTCTCCTTTCTCTCCATCTCCTCTCCTCTCCTACTCTTCTATCCCATTCCATCCCATATTTTCTCTTCTCTTCTCTTCTTCTCTATCTCCTCTCCTCTCCTCTCTCTCCATCTCCTCTCCTCTCCTACTCTTCTATCCCATTCCATCCCATATTTTCTCTTCTCTTCTCTTCTTCTCTCTCTCCTCTCCTCTCTCTCCATCTCTTCTCCTCTCCTACTCTTCTATCCCATTCCATCCCATATTTTCTCTCCTCTCCTCTCCTCTCCTCTCCTCTCCTCTCCTCTCCTCTCCTCTCCTCTCCTCTTCTTTCTGTCTTCTCTCCTCTCTTACCCTACCCTACCCTACTCTATACTGTGTTCTGTTCTGTCCTCTCCTGTCCCTATGAGAAGTAGGTGGCATCCACAATCCTGAACTCTCTAGCATTTTGAAAACCATCCCATGTGTGTCTTTTTTAAAGTAATCATATAGCCTCCCCCCCCCCTCTCAAAGCTTGTCATTCCAACCTCCAATTTTTTTTTAACTTGGCAGTTTATTAAGTTGTCTAAAAGGCCAGAGGCTTAAACGGCTGACTTCAACAAAACAAGAAGAGCAGGCCAGGTCCAACCCTAGATTCCCCTCCTGCTTCACCGAAGGAAGCTGAAATAGAAGGAAGTCCACTCTGATGTTATCGTGTGAGCCAAAAACCAAGCAAAGAATCCAGAGGACCGGCCTGCCAGTTTAGGCTACTCTGTAAAAAAAAAACTTGCTGGGCCAGACCAGAGTTGCTGGCAGGCCAGGGGCAGGCCAGAAAGTTGTTTAAGTGAGTTGCGCCCCCTTTTATGACGTCGTTGGCCAGAGTGAAGCAAAAAAACAAACAAACGGCGGGGCTTAAGGGAACCATCCCGTTGTTAAATGAACTTGGTTTCCCCCTCCCTGTTGGCTTTGCTTTGTCTGAACCCAGCTGGGAAGGTCCCAGAAGGGGAAGGTGGGATTCCCCAGGACAGTGCAACTGTCGTAAGTCCATGCCAGTGGCCAAAGCATCTGAATTTTTGATCACGTGACCGTGGGGATGCGGCAAAGAGTCACCACATGTGTGAACAGTGGGCAAAAGCTACTTTGCTTTTCCAGTAGCATGGTAACTTTGGCGCCTGAACGAATATTTATTTTTGATGAATCATGCGTATTTTAGTAAGTAAGGATTAGAGTTGGTGTGGACTGATTGACAGGTAGTAAGAGTTTTCCGGCTTCCTCCCCCTTCTCCTCCTCCTCCTCTCCTTCTCCTCCCACTTTCTTTCATTCTTCTTCTCCTCCTCTTCATCTCTTCTCCCTCTCCCCCTTCTTCCCCTCCCACCCTCCCCTCCTCCCCTCTTCTCCTCTTCATCTCCTTCTCCTTCTCCTCTCATCCTCTTCATCTCCTCCCCTTCTTCTCCTTCTTCTCTTCATCTCTCCTTCTTCATCTCCTCCCCTCTCACCCTCCTCTTCCTCCTCCCCTTCTTCTTCTCCTCTCATCCTCTTCATCTCCTCCCCTTCTTCTCCTTCTTCTCTTCATCTCTCCTTCTTCATCTCCTCCCCTCTCACCCTCCTCCTCCTCCTCTTCCTCCACCCCTTCTCCTCCTTCTCCTCTCCTTCTCCTCCCACTTTCTCCCCTCCTTCTTTTTCTCCATCTCTCATTCTTCACTTCCTCCCCTCCCACCTTCCCACTCTCCTCCCCTTCTCCTCCTCCTCTTCCTCCTCCCCTTCTTCTCCTCCTCCTCTCCTCCTCTTCATCTCCTCCCTTCTCCCCGCTCCTCCCATTCTTTTCCTCCTCTCCTTCTCTCTTCCTCCTTCTTCCTTCCCCTTCTTCTCCTCTCCTCCTCCTCCTCCTCCTTTTCCTCTCCTCTTCCTCCCCCTCCTCCCCTTCTTCTCCTCCCCCTCTCCTCCTTCTCCTCTTCTCCCCCCCATTCCTCCTCCTCTCCTCCCCCCATTCCTCCTCCTCCTCCTCCTCAGCACACACTCTCCAGATGTTGAGGAGCAAAGTTCTACCTCTTGTTCCCTCTGGCAGCTTCAACCATTGTTAATCAATGTTGCAGCGTGCCCTCGAGGTTGCTTCTCCATCTTCTTCCAGGCCCGCCTCATGTCCTCTGACCTGCTTCTCTTTTTTGGGGGGGGGGGGGATGGGCTTTTATACAGTATGAAATCCTCTGCGGACAAACAAACCCCAGTCCTGTTGGTTCCTTTCAAGCCTCAAGAGATTTTTGCAGTCTTGCGGATAGGATTTTCTGGATCTGCAGGACTGGTTGGTGGTGGTGGGGGAACTCCATCCTTTTTTTTTTTTAGGAGTTGTAGAGTGCAGGGAAGCCCACATTTGACTACAGCAAAAACCCCTGGGAACATCAGGTTGAGAAGGTTTTAGAGAAGGAGAAAGTCAAGATCTTGTGGGACTTCAGAATTCAGACTGACAGGCACTTGGCCTACAACACACCTGACATAACAAGAGTTGAAAAGAAAAAAAGTCTGGATCATTGACATTGCAATACCTGGTGATGCACGAATTGAAGATAAGCAGCAAGAAAAAAAACCACAAAGTACTGGGACTTGCAAATTGAAGTTGAGCGACTGTGGAAAAAAAAATCGCATGTTGTCCCGATTGTAATGGGAGCCCTTGGAGCAAGACCTAAAGGGCTACCTCGCTATTTGGAAATTCTAAATCTACCTGACTTGAACATTCTGACTCTACAAAAAAACCACCCTACTTGGAACAGCTTCTATCCTCCGACGTTCCCTTGATGGTTCCTAGGTCCTTGATTAGGACTCGAGCTGTTGAGCTACCAACCAGCCTCAAAGGCTGTGAATCTCACCAAAGATTAACCACAGAGTAATAATAACAACAATAATAATAATAATTCTAAATTTACCAGACTTGAACATTCTGACTCTACAAAAAAACCACCCTACTTGGAACAGCTTCTATCCTCCGACGTTACCTTAACCCAGTGCTTCTCAAATAGTGGGGCGGGCCCCCCAGGGGGGGCGCAAGGCTCCGTAAAGGGGGGCGCGTTTGACCTCGGCAAAGGATTTAATTTTTTTAAAATTTCTAATGCACTTTAAATCTTTTCTGCTACAGTTAATAAAGCTATTCTTTGTTGTAAATTGATCCACATTTCTTTCTTTTTTTATTCTCTTATACGTTAATAAGGATACAGTGTTATGCAGAGGTGTACTTATAACAATTTTATAGACAAATGATACTATTTACAGTTGCGCGGGGGTTGCGAAATGTTTTCTTCTTCCTAGGGGGGCATGACAGAAAATAATTGAGAAGCACTGCCTTAACCGTTCCTAGGTCCTCAACTCAAGCTGTTGAGCTACCAACCAGCCCCAAAGGCTGTGACTCTCGCCAAAGATTACCCACAGATAATAATAATAGTAACAATAATAATAATGAAGCCCCATCGTGGCTCTTCAAAACTCAAACCCTGCCTGGAAGAGGGGTTGGAGGAGAGGAACGCTGTGGCGAGTTGTAAGCCGTTTGTACAGTCATGCTGCAGTGAGGACGATCAATTATGAATGAAATTCATTCTTGAAGAGAAAAGCTTTTGAGAGCTGGACAGGCCGCAGGGAATGAAATAGGCCTTAGGAAACCAGATTACAAAAATGCATTTTAAATGAGCGATTTCCGACGTCGCAGGGGGAACGGGTGGGCAAACCCCACGGCTTTACTTTACATAATGGCATTGGGCAATTACTGTCCAGCTATCGCTCAACTTTTCTTTCCCTTCCTTTTTTTTTTTTTTTCCTTTTTACAAACCTCAAAGCATTTTTTTTTGTTTTGGGTGTTTTTTTGTTTTTTTTGTTTTGGCGAGTGGCGCGACTGGTCCAAATGCGATTCCCTGTGATCAATATTAGGATCGTAAGTCAGATTTTAGGGATAAGCATCAGGGGATCACCTCAAGCCTGCAGGCTTGGGACCGAGCTGCCTCAGATTGGAAGTCCATGGAGATTCTCCGCCATCCTGGTTGTGGTTGTCTCAAGGGTGCTTTTTTTTCTTTCCCTTGGTTTTTTTTTTCTTTGAAGACTTTTCGCTTCTCATCCAAGAAGCTTCCTTCAGCTCCGACTGGGTGGTGGGGAATGGAAGGAATTTAGACTCCTTGCAGACAGCTGGTCCTTTGCATCCTTTTAGAGGGTCGTTGAGGCCACTTGGAGGTTTATCTGTGTCCTCAGGGGATCACCTGAGTGGTGCACATGGTTCCTGTAGTAGTATGCAGTTTTTTCCCTCTGGAAATCCATTCTTACTCTCACAACCATTCAAAGAGTATCCATCCGAAATTGTGTGCAGGGGTGGCGGTGTGCCCCCTTTGTGGCCCAGTTTTGATCCCAGGAGGCTTCAGGGAGGCCTGCTAGGCCCAAAATGAGGCACGAGGTGGGTGCAGTGCCCCCCCCCCCCAAGGCCCATTTTTGGTCCCAGGAGGCTTCAGGAAGGCCTGCTAGGCCCAAATGAGCCACGAGGTGGGTGCAGTGCCCCCCCAAGGCCCATTTTTGGTCCCAGGAAGCTTCAGGGAGGCCTGCTAGGCCCAAAACAGGGCATGGGGTGGGTGCAGTCCCCCAAGGCCCATTTTTGGTCCCAGGAGGCTTCAGGGAGGCCTGCTAGGCCCAAATGAGGCACGAGATGGGTGCAGTGCCTCCCCTAAGGGCCATTTTTGGTCCCAGGAGGCTTCAGGGAGGCCTGCTAGGCCCAAAATTGGGCCCGGGTGGCAGGGGGATTTACATGCCTGCGTGGAGGAGGGAGCACCGGAGGGTATTGTGTGCATGCACAGTAGGGGCGGGGCGCATTGCATTGTGGGTGTGGGCACATGTACGCAATTTCGGCACGCGAGTTCAAAAAGGTTAGCCCGCACTGTCCTGGGCTCTGTTATGGCTGTAAGTTGAGGACTTCTAGAATGTGTGTTTTAGAAATCGAACACAACGGGTCTTTCCCAAGTGTCAAAAGTGTAGAAAACCACACCAACTCCAAACTTGCTTTAACACATCCTATGAGCAGCCAGAGAAGCACTGGGGGCTGGATCCTGCCTGTTTTGCATTAAATTACATCAGTTAACAATCTATTATTATCAAAACTGTGACAGCCAGCTCTGCATAAATCCAGGCGGAGCTGAAATGCACAATAGCTTAGGGAGAACAAACTGTCATTTTCAGACCAGCTTAAGCTGTTAAAATCTTAGCAACGATATTTATCAGGCAAACAATATAATTGGAGCCTGGAATAGGATCCTTGCACAGCTTGGCATAATCTGTGATGTAAGCTTCATTAAAAGTAGGTATTGGGAATTAAAAGGCAGCCATCAGCTACAGGCGGGTGGCTATTTCAATAGTTATGTAATGTTAGAAGAGAGAAATAACTAAAACATGTTGCAAAACCAATGTGAACGTCTTTCAAATTAATGGAATGGGAATGCAGAGAAATGGAATTGGAATTGGGAATGGAATGGGATGGAATGGAATGGAGGAGAGAAGAGAAGAAGAGAAGAGAAGATAGAGTGGAGTGGAGTGGAAGAGAAGAGTACAGAAGATGGAGTGGAGTGGAGTGGAAGAGAAGAGAAGAGAAAGAGTGGAGTGGAAGAGAAAAAAAGAGAGTGGAGTGGAGTGGAAGAGAAGAGAACAGAAGATAGAGTGGAGTGGAGTGGAGTGGAGTGGAGTGGAAGAGGAGAGGAGAGGAGAGGAGAGGAGAAGAGAAGAGAAGAGAAGAGAAGAGAAGAGAAGAGAAGAGAAGAGAAGAGAAGAGAAGAGAAGAGAAGAGAAGAGAAGAGAAGAGAGAATAGAGTGGGGTGGAGTAGAATGGAACAAAACAGAATAGGACAGAATAGAATACAGAATAGAATGGAGTGGAGTGGAACAGAATGGAACAGAACAGGAATATTCTTTATTGGCAAAGTCTGATTGGACACACAAAGTATTTGTCTCCAATGCAGAAGCTCTCAGTATACATTCAACAACAAAGAGATATAATCACAAGAAACTAATCAAGGAGAGAAGCAACTTAGAACTTCCTGAGTTCTAAGGAAGAATTTCCTGACTATGAAAACAATTAACCAGTGGAACAGAAGTTGCCTTTGGAAGCTGTGGGAGCTTCATCACTGGAGGCTTTTAAGAAGAGACTGGACTGCCATTTGTCCCAGAATATTATAGGATTCCCTGCTTGTGCAGGGGGTTGGATTAGAAGACCTCCAAGGTCCCTTCCAACTCTCTTATTCTGCTCTGTGCTGACCACCAAGTGAAGAGCCAGGGCCACTGAAGTCTCACCTCCACTGCAGGAGACCATCTGTCACCAGAATCTTCCCTTAAGAGCGTCTGTAGTAAGAATTCTCAGGGGGCGAAGTGAACCTGAAAGGATGATTTATCATCCTGGGATATTTTCTCATGATTAGTCATTTGCTCACTTAAGAGGGAGAACGAGGATAAATTGCTTGAGAGGCAATTTAAAAAAAAAAAAAATTTAAACAAGGAACAAAATTGTTGGGTTGCTCATCGTAGAGGCCTTTTGGTCCCAAGAGTGGACAAACGAGAGTTCGTGCCTCTAAAAATATTCAGCTGGGAAACAAGCAGAGAACCAAACTAAGGTTTGTTTTGAATGCTTCAAGGTGAGCAGACGTTTCCTGCCCTAAACGTAACTGACAGTGATGCACAAACAGTTACAGAGGCAGTGGAAAGTGGAACTGTAGACCAAGGGGTGTTTAGATACAAGAGCAACAGCAGCTCCGACTTATCTACTGCTTTGCCGTGGTCTAAGCGGTTTACAGAGTCAGCCTCCAACTATCAGGGTCTTCATTTGATCGAGCTCGGAAGGATGGCTGAGTCAACCTCGAGCCGGTCAGGATCCAACTCCTGGCAGTGAGCAGAGCCAGCCTGTAATACTGCATTCTGACCACTGGGCCACCAGGAAGCAGATGGAGAAAGGGAATAAGAGAAGGAAGGAAGGAAAGAAGGAAGGAAGGAAGGAAGCAATAGCAATAGCACTTTGACTTATATACCGCTTCACAGTACTTTTACAGCCCTCTCTAAGCAGTTTACAGAGTCAGCCTTTTGCCTCCCCCAACAATCTGGGTCCTTGTTTGACCCACCTCAGAAGGACGGAAGGCTGAGTCAATCTTGAGTAAGTTAGAATCAAACTGCTGGCAGTGGGCAGAATTAGCCTGCAGTACTGCATTCTGACCACTGCGCCACAAGGAAAGAGAATGAGAAAGGGAATGATGGAGGGAGGGGGGGAGGGGGAGGGAGGGAGGAAGGAAGGTGTAGCAATAGTTCTTAGACTTATATACCGCTTTACAGTGCTTTTACAGCCCTCTCTAAGCGCTTTACAGAGTCAGCCTTTTGCTTCCCCCAACATTCTGGGTCCTCATTTTTCCCACCTCGGAAGGAGAGAAGGCTGAGTCAACCTTGAGCCGGTCAGGATTGAACTCCTGGCAGTGAGCAGAGTCAGCTTGCAATACTGCATTCTGACCACTGTGCCACCAGGAAGCAGAATGAGAAAGGGAATAAGAGAAGGAAAGGAGGAAGGGAGGGAGGGAGGGAGGAAGGGAGGGAGGGAGGAAGGGAGGAAGGAAGGAAGGAAGGAAGAGAGGGAGGAAGGAATACCAATAACAATAGCAAAAGCAATACTGCTTAGACTTATATACCACTTCACAGTGGTCTAAGCCAGGGGTGTCCAAACTTGGGAACTTTAAGACTTGTGGACTTCAACTCCTAGAATTCCCCAGCCAGCATAGCTGGCTGGGGAATTCTGGGAGTTGAAGTCCACAAGTCTTAAAGTTCCCAAGTTTGGACACCCCTGGTCTAAGCAGTTTACAAAGTCAGCCCGGTTGTCTCCAACATTGTACTTAGATGACATACTGATTGATGAATGATGAAATGTTTGTTTAAAAAAAAACTTTTACCCAAAAAATTCTTCTTAATGTTTGTAATTTAAATTATTTCACCTCCCTCCCCCCATAGATTTCTTTATTCAGTTCGAAGATTGCATGCAAATGTTTCCATTGATCCTGGCCATTTTGGATCAATATGGAAGGTATTTATTTATGGACGCATCTCATCAATTAGCATTTTAATAATACCGAGCAATTTGCATGTAAAATCATTTCTAAATATATCCAGCTCCTTCAAAAAATCCAAAGTGTCCAGTAATGTATGCATGACTCTGCTAAAGAAAAAAGAGATATGAAACTCACCCACTTTTAAGTTCGAGAAATATGCTAATCCTTCCCTCCAAAGAGGGAAATTATTAGAACAAAATTGTTCTATTTGATGGAAGAATCGTTGCATATCATTTGAATATCATTTCTTCCTGCGTGGGATTGCTATGCAAAGACCACATACTGTACAAGTCGTCCTTGAATTATGACCACAATTGAGGCCAAAATGTATGTTGCTAAGCGAGAAATTTATTGAGTGGTGTCCCGTTTTGCGACCTTTCTTGCCACATAAGTGAACCACTCATCATCTTCTTTTAAGGACACCTTAACCCCTTGCGGGGAGAGTCTGGGCAACTGAATGGAGCTAGCAGAGTGTTTACTGGCCAGATGCCATTCCTGTTGCCAATGCGGAGTTTTGTTCAGTAGACATTTTCTCAATGTGCCCAGAGAGAGAAGCATCTGCCACTACCTAGGATCGAACTCACAGCTTCCTGATTGTGAGGCGAGAACTCCACCTCTTGGCCACGGCACTGCTCCTGCTAAGTGAACCACCGCTGTTATTAAATTAGCAACATGGTTGTTAAGTGAATCTGGCTTCCCCATTGACTTCGCCTGACAGACGGTCGCAAAAGGGGATCACGTGACTTCAGAACATTGCAACCGTCATAAATAGGAGTCAGTTTGCCAAGCGTCTGAATTTTGATCACATGGCCATGGGGGATGCTGCCACAGTCGTAAGTCTGAAAAATGGCCGTAAGTCACTTTTTTTCAGTGCCGTTGTCACTTCAAATGGTCATAAGCCAAGGCCACTACCTATTATATTTACACACAATTTAGTTTACTGGCATATGTTGTCAAAATACGGTGACTGACCACAGGGATATCCAGTAAGTGTGGAAAATGGTAATAAGTCACCTTTTTTCAGTGCTGTTGCAACTGTTTACAAGCTGTTGTAAATTCGAGGACTACCTGTACAGCGGCCTTGACGTTGAATTCCTACTGGTGAACATCAGGGCTATGCGCCACTATTGATCATAATCAAGTCATGGACCAACATCTATGGCATATATTAGCCAGATCTAGTTGATAGTAAATAGCAATGCAGCCCTCTTGAAGTGTTGTAGCCTGTCAGCGGCCAGCAGAGTGGACAGTGAGGAGGGTTGGGGAGGAAGATGGGCCAGTCCTGGAGTCTGGGGAAGGCTTGGAGGAGGGCTCTGTGTCGGAGGCAGAGAGGGGGCCAGGGCAGTTATCAGCTGCCTTCAGAGTCAGACATCAGTGAGGCAGATGAACAGCTGGAGCCTGTTCCCAGTGTGCTCATGCGCAAAGTGGCCAGACGAAGGGAACAGCTAAAGAACAGGGGTCGACTTGGGAGTAAGGCCACAGGTGGACGATGAATGGCCCCTCCCAGAGGGAATAAAAGAGGAGCGAAAGGGGAGGGGAGTTTGCAGGAGACCATTCGTTCGCTTCATTGGCTCGTGACCATCCAAGATGCCTTGTCAGGAAGTAACTTTGTTCGTGCTGGTCAGTTTAAACTCTGAAGCTCCGTTTTGACTCTGTGCTCCATGTGGCCTTGCAAAGCTAATTGACAATAAGGTCTTTGGCAGCGTTTCAAGGGAGATAAAGGTGGGTGCTTATCAGCCTTATCCCGAAAGACTTTGGCAGACCTCTGTCGGACTCTTTGCAAACTATTTGTGACTGATTACAGGCTGTGAATGAACACAATTCAGAGCGGTTGGAATAAAATTATCTAGGAATTCAAAGTAGCTACCACTTCCCCCTCTGATCCAACTTCGATTAAGATCATCTAACATCAGGGAGACCAGCTTTCCATCATGCCCAGGATGTGTATGTGTGTGTATGCGTAAGATAGTCCTCGACTTACAACAATTCACTTAGCGACCGTTCCATGTAACAACGGCACTAAAAAAAGTGACTTAGGACCCTTTTTTTTCACACGACCATGGCAGCTTCCCCCCCCCCCCCGATCGTACGGTCAAAATTCACACTTGGCACCTGTCTCCTATTTATGACAGGTTGCAGCATCCCAGGGCTCACCTGGTGGTCCCTGTTTCGGTTTTATTTTGGGGCAACCTGCAGGCAAGCAAAAAAAAAAGTCGATGGGGAAGCCAGATGGATTCACAACCGTGTCGGTAACTTAACGACTTGCAGTGATTCACTTAACAACGGTGGCAGAATAAGTTGGGGGGAAAAAAGGGGGGGGGCAAAGCTCACTTCATCACCGTCTCATCACAACTTCTTCTTCCTCAAGAAGAGATTCAACTACCATTTATCAGAAATGATGTAGGGTCTCCTGCTTGAGTGGGGTGGTGGTTTGACTAGATGGCCTCTAATCGTGATGGAGAACCTATGGCATGCGTGCCAGAGGTGGCACATGGTGCCCTCTCTATGGGCACGTGAGCCGTCGCCCCCAGTTCAGTTCTGCCGCACGTATGCGCGCACCTCCCACCAGCCAGTCTCTGCTGCGCATGTGCAGGGCATGTGCAGGGGGCGCACTTTCATGTGAGGGGTGCGGGGCATGTATCCGGGGTCACAGGGGCAGGGACAGCACATGCATTGCATTTTGGGGCTTTGGGCATGTGCATGCATTCGTGCGAGCAAGCGCATACTTTAGGCAACCCGGTCCGGAAAAGGTTAGCCATCCCTGGTGTCGGGTCCCCTGCTTGAATGAGGGATTGGACAAGATGACCTACAAGGTCCCTTCCAACTCTGTCAAATCTGTTAAAAATGGTCTTCCCTCAGCAGCAGAAACGTTGGGCTCCCTTCTGGCCGTAAGTCAAGGACTGCCTGAGTTTGACCAGCCTTTGCCTTCTCTGGAACCCAGCTCCTTGGCCCTGCCTAACAACTCTTAGGTTGCTCTTAGGTGGTTTGTCCCATCCCCCCCTAGCACTGGGGGTGGGTGGGTGGATGGGTAGCCTCCGTTGCTGAATTCTCTCCCCCCCACACACACCCCTGCCCCCCCCAAACCCTGCAGAGCTTTTAGGCTTTCTCCTTCGATCCCCCTAATGCCTTTTTTCAGGCTGGCCATGCCCCTTGCAAACGTCCACAGCCTGTGGCCGAATTCAGGGAAGGGGAGGGGGGAGAAAGGCTCAATTGGGGAAGGGGGGGTGTCTCTCCCGCTGCGGGCAAGGAACCAGGGCTGCCCCGGTGCAGCTGCTCTGCAGGGAAACCCGGCTGCCAAAATTGTTTTTTTTTTTTTTTTTTGCTGCAACCCCGCTCTGCGGCCGCTTCAGGCCCTCCGCGCGGCGGAGAGCGAGGAGCGCACGGGCCGCGTTCTCTTCACCTGGGGGCGGGGGGGGGGACCGGCTTGGCCTAAGATCCACGCCACCGAGGATGGCTGGTGGGTGGGAAAAGCAAGCCCGGGGAGGGAAGGGGGAAGGGACCCCCGGGAGAGGGAGGGAGGGAGGGAGGGAGGGAGAGACCACAGGTACCCAAGGGAGGCGGCCCATCCGTCGCAGAGCGCGCAGGGGCCCCGCCGGGGCCGCCCCTATCCACCACCCACCTCGCCAGCCGCAGGCATGGCTGCATTGCGCCGGCTCCGGCTCCGACCGGTGCGCAAACGTGACCTCGTCTCTTATGCTCGGGAAGGGCACTGGGGAGGCCGGCGGGGCGCTTTCCCGGCCCTTGTTGACGGGGGCGCGCCCGGCCGGGCCAGTGGAAGCGCAGCGCAGCGCAGCAGAGCGCAGGACGGGGAACCTCCCCCCTTCCTCCTCTCCCTGCCCCCGCCCTCTCCCCCTCCCCCTCCCCTCCCTCCCTCCCCCTCCCCGCGCAACGGCGGGGCTGCAGCTGCGCCGAAGCGTTGGCAATTTCTGCTGAGGCTGCAGCGCGGTCGGGGATGGCCGGCCCGGCTCGGCTGAGCTCCGCTTCTGCCGCAAGCGCCCGCCGGCTCCCGCTCTTCGGTGCCCCCCCGAGACGAGGCAGCCCCGGCCGCGGCCACGCCAAGAGGAAGAGGAGGAGGAGGAGGAGGAGGAGAAGAAGAACCGCCGTGCCGCTCCATCCATCCTTTAGGCAGACCCGCAACGCGCTTGCCCGCCTCGCCTTGCCTTGCCGGAGCTGGGCGGCGCGGGGGAGGGGGGGACGCCCGCAGGGTCCCCCAGACCCAACTTCGATCCTCCTGACCAGCTTCCCCTGTAGCCCGAGGCGCGTCCAGCTCGGGAGGCGCAGTCCGACTGGCGGCGGTGTTGCGGGGGTCTGAGAGTGCTGCGGGCGACGCGCCTTGACGCATCCTGAGCGGGCTCGGAGCGCGGGCGCTGCAGCAGGACCGCTCGCTCTTCCCCCCCTCCACCCCCCCTAACCTCCCGCCGCAAGGTAAGGAGAGCCGGAGCAACTTTGCGCTGCTTTGCGGGAAAGCTGGGATGCCGCGCGTGGGGAGGGGAGGGAAGGGAAGGAAGATGGAGTGGAGGGGCGACTAAACCCCCGTTTCTTCGCCCCCCCGCACCACTGTCTTAAGTGCCCCCCCCCCAATCTGGAGCTGCGGAAGAATGACAACCCCTCCCCTCCAAAACTTTTAAGACATCTTCCTGCCTCCACGGATTTTTTTTTAAAATAATTTTTTTGGGGGGGATTTCTCGCTTCCCACTCGGGTGAACCGCCTCTCCGCTGCAGTGCATGACCCGACCGGAGCCTGCCCGGGGCGCGTTCGGCCCGGGGGCGATCCGTTGAACTTAGCGGGCGAGGCGGGAATCGGTGGCAGTCCAGGTGGGCAAGTCTGAAAGCCTCCAAGCTGGGTCCCCCCCCCCCTGGAAGCATGCGGCACTTCTTCTAGCTTTGCCCTTTTGGGGGGGGGGTGCGCTGGGCTGGGTAGGGAGGGAGGGAGGGAGAGAGGGAGGGGAGGGAGGGGAAAAGGGAGAAACCTTTTTTTAATGAATACCTTCTTATCCTTTGCAGTCTATGCCCGTAAGCCGTCTCTCCCCCCCCTCCCTCCCCACTTCTCCATCTCAGGGGAGCCCTCCCTGCTAAGCCAGGGCCAGCCCAGAGCCAGGGGGAAGTCTCCGGATCTTGCTGAGTCGGCATTTGGGCTACCTCACCTCAGCCGCCGGCGCCGCAGAAGCAGCGTTTGTTTGTTTATTTATTTATTTATCGGTGCGAAGGAGGCAAAGGGTGGCAGGAGCCGCAGTGCAACAGCAGCCGCCGCCGCCGCCGCGTGGCCCCATCCTGCAAGAAAAGTCCAAGTGGCCAAAGACTGGCGGAGCTCCATCTCGTAGCTACTGTCTTTCCTTTCTCCCCCACCCCCCACTCCTCTACTCTCCCACCCACACGTGCCTGGAGGCCCGGACTCTCCTCCTGCCTTCGTGCAGCCAGTCCGTCTTACTCCTCTGCCTGGTTTCCCCCCTCCCGCCCCCCCTCCAATGACTGGCCCCCTCCCCCATTTCCTTTCCTTTCCTCCAGCCAGGACTCCCTCCGGCCCAGCCCGTTCCCCGTTTTCTCTTCTTGACTTCCCCTTCTTCATCCTTGCCGTCCCCTGGCCCGGGAGCTGTCCACTTCAGCACCCGCCGCACCGATGCGCTAACTCTATCCCAGGAGCTGTCCACTTCAGCACCCGCCGCACCGATGCGCTAACTCTATCCCAGGAGCTATCCACTTCAGCACCCGCTGCACCGATGCGTTGATTCTGCCCTCCCGGATCCCTTGTTATCTCTTCGAAGTCCTCCTCCCTCCTTCCATCGCTCGCTGGCGGGCTCTGGGAGGGGACTCCTCCTTCCTCGGGCCCCAACTCTCCATCTCCCACCATGACGGTCATGGCTGGGGACAACCTGGATGAAACCTTGGCTTTGCCAGGCCACCCTCAGGACAGCTACCGGCCAGGGTCTCATGAGGACCACGAGTGCTGTGAGCGGGTGGTGATTAACATTGCTGGCCTGAGGTTCGAGACGCAGCTGAAAACCCTGGCTCAGTTCCCCAACACTTTGCTGGGGAACCCCAAGAAACGCATGCGGTACTTTGACCCCCTGAGGAATGAGTATTTCTTTGACCGGAATCGCCCCAGCTTTGATGCCATCCTCTATTACTACCAGTCTGGGGGACGGCTTCGCCGGCCAGTGAATGTTCCTTTGGACATGTTCTCAGAGGAGATCAAGTTCTATGAACTGGGGGAGGAGGCCATGGAGAAATTTCGAGAGGATGAAGGCTTCATTAAGGAGGAAGAGAGGCCCTTACCTGAGAAGGAATATCAAAGACAAATTTGGCTGCTCTTTGAATACCCTGAGAGCTCCGGGCCGGCTCGGGTGATTGCCATCGTCTCCGTCATGGTGATCTTAATCTCCATCGTCATCTTTTGCCTGGAAACTTTGCCAGTCTTAAAGGATCAGGAGAAAGACTATAGATTCTACAACCGCTCGGACAACTCTACCACCTACCGCAAGCCCAACATCTTCACCGACCCCTTCTTCGTGATAGAGACTCTGTGCATCATCTGGTTTTCCTTCGAGCTGGTGGTGCGCTTCATCGCCTGCCCGAGCAAAGCTGAGTTCTTCAAGAACATCATGAATTTCATAGACATAGTGGCCATCATCCCTTACTTCATCACCCTGGGCACAGAGATGGCTGAGCAGAAAGGGCCTCCCAAAGGAGAACAGGCCACCTCGCTGGCCATTCTGAGGGTCATCCGACTGGTAAGAGTCTTTCGCATCTTCAAACTCTCCCGGCACTCTAAGGGACTCCAGATTCTGGGACAAACCCTCAAGGCGAGCATGAGGGAGTTAGGCTTACTGATCTTTTTCCTTTTCATTGGGGTGATCTTGTTCTCCAGTGCAGTGTACTTTGCTGAAGCTGAGGAATCTGACACTTATTTCGACAGCATCCCCGATGCTTTCTGGTGGGCAGTGGTATCCATGACCACTGTAGGATATGGTGACATGTACCCTGTGACAATTGGAGGCAAAATCGTGGGCTCCTTGTGTGCCATTGCTGGTGTGCTGACAATTGCCCTGCCCGTACCTGTCATTGTGTCTAACTTCAACTACTTCTACCACCGAGAAACAGAAGGGGAAGAACAGGCTCAGTTACTTAAAGTTAGCTCTCCTAACTTAGCCTCTGACTCTGACCTGAGTCGCCGTAGCTCCTCCACCATCAGCAAATCTGAGTATATGGAGATTGAAGAGGATGTGAATAATAGCATAGACAATTTTAGGGAAGCCACCCTCAGAACTGGCAACTACACCTTAGCCAACCAAAACTGTGTCAATAAAACCAAGCTGCTGACAGATGTGTAGGCCGTGTAGGCAAGGGGAAAAAAACACACAACAACCTGAAATGAAACATGAAACATAACAAAACAAAAAAACCATGTTGGTAGCTTGGAGACGTCAAGGGGGGGGTTCAGTGGTGGCCCTCCCCCTGCGTAGATGCTTGACGGATATGTCGTTGAATGCTGTACCTCGAATTAATGTGGTTGCATTGCAAATTTTGCTCAGCGCCTCCAGAAGCTTTCAGGATCCATGAACGAGATTCACAACTTTTTTTGGGGGGTATTATTATTATTATTTTTATTTTTATTATTTTTATTATTATTTGGTGGGTGGGTGGGGAGGGGAGGAATTTTGTTTCCAAAAAAGTTATTTTCCGGTGGGTATGAATAGTTAACGATCATCCATGGGACTAGTCTAGTTATAAATAAGGATCATATGCTTCTAGCCCTAGAATTCTTTCTTTCTTTCTTTCTTTCTTTCTTTCTTTCTTTCTTTCTTTCTTTCTTTCTTTCTTTCTTTCTTTCTTTCTTTCTTTCTTTCGGTTGGGTTCGTTCACTTCCTTTTTAACGATCCGCCCGAGAGGACTTTTACACATATGCATGGAATACAGGAAAAGTTTCTATTAAAACAAAAAACAAAAAAACTTAAAACCTGCACAATGCATCCAAAACTATATTCAGCAGTAATAAAAGTGCAGTAGATATTCTTCTCCCCACTGCTTCGGAGGCCCGACTTAATTTAGTCCCTTGGCAAAAGGGTTGGCAGGGGCCTGGTCTAACGGATCTACCCACAGCACTTTATGCAAACTATGCCAGGTCATTGTGGGTTTGCGGTACACCCTTCTGAGACATTCTCATCCCAGGGGTGGGGTGGGGGTGGGGGAGACAACATGTCTGCAGTGCTGCTAAGGGGTCTTTAAGATCCCGAGATCCCCCCCCCTGGAACTGGATGCAAATATTTTTAGCTCCTCACTTGCAAGACAGCACAATAGAATTTAATAGAAGCATGTGGACTTTGATACTTCTCTTTTTATAACTGCATGCCTGGCCCATTACCTCAGAAAATAGGGAAATAAGCTTTGGTTTGGACCCACCTCCCTTTAAAATAGGCCTGGTTTTATTTATTCTTTGGAATTTTAATCTTGGTTTTTTGGTTGGTTTCAATTTGCATTCACCAAAAGTGCACTCCTTCTTAATTTTACGAAGTATCGAATTAGTAACCGAAAAGTACTGTATTTAAGTGCATATGTTAGTCAAATGGCGACAACAACTTTTTTGGGAGATCAAAGCATGTTCTACTATTCAGCATTATGGCCTATTTGACGAAAGAAAAAACAAAAAAAAGGCGCAGCGCCCATTAATTAATGCATGAGTTTGGTTAAAAAAGATTTTAAAAAAAACGAAAAAAGAAAAAAAAAACGATAATGATAATAATCACGATTCTTTCTGTTTGTTTGTTTGATTAATTAATTAATTAATTAATTAATGGCTTATTGGGACCGAAGGGCCAGGAAGCTCTCATTACATAGTTTCAATGATTTTTCCTGTGTTTACTCAGGGAAATTAATTGGCTTCTGATTAAGGCCTTCATGGGAAGGAAACCCCTTTAAAGGAGGGGAGGAAAAACTCGTATGGGAATTTAAAGGTCAGTTTATATATATATATCTATATATATATATATCAATGCCTAAAAGAGTCTGTAAATCAGGAAACACAAAACGACAACAGCAACAAGAACAAAAAATAAATAAAAAAGCGGGCAGGAGCATGCCTTTTGGTGCATTCTTAGAATGTAAAATAAAAACGTATTTATTATATGCATTCAACTTGCAGACCAGTTCTTTCCACGGCTGTTGTTGGAATGGTGGTGGTGGGAAGGGAAGAGAATGTTGGAGTCCCCGAGGACGCGGCCAATTGGTTTTGAGATTGTTGCTTAGTGCCTTTTTTAATCCTCGCACCCGCTGAACTGCTCGAAGTGCCTCACGGATGAACTCTGACCTCAGGAGGCGTGGCTGGGCCAGCTCGAAGCTCGAAGCCGCCGATTGCTCCTTGCCCAACGTGGGCGCCACAGCAACCCCCAGAGAGAGAGAGAGTTAATATAGGGGGAAGGCGCGGAGGAAGTGAGAGAGACCAGGATTACCATCCATCAGGCACCTTCGCCGCCCTTCTGGGTCCTTCCTTCAGAGGCAGGATGACTTTGCAACTTGCCAAATAAGTCGTAATCATTTTTTGGGGGGGTACACAACTCAGCTTTCCTCCAGCTTGCTTCGAGAGAGTTTGCTGTTTTTCCGTCATCTTGCCTTTCTTTCTTGGTTCTTTTTTTTTTTTGTGGGGTGTGCGTTTGTGCACGTGCCTTGAGAGTTGTCATCCTTCCTTGGCAGGAGCTCCCTTGGTGTCCTGTCACCGAATCAACGCCGGGCCTTCCTACCCTTCCTTGGGGGAAGCCAAGGGGAGTTGACCGCCTTCCAAAACCGGGCTACAAATTCCCAGCCAATGGCCCCCATTTCTGGCTCGTTTCAAACTCCCCCCAATCCCTTGGGATTTTGAAAATGTAAACATTCCAGGAAAAAAACACAACACCCTAAAGCTTATGCTTGGTCCAAATGAATGGGTGACTGGTATAATGGAAATGATGTCATGGACCTAACTCAACTCTGATTTCCTTTAAAAAAAAAGATTCATTCCGATCGTCCCGTCTTCCGATTTTACAGTTCCTTGCTTGAGGGAAACTTTTCAAGCGAAGCTTTTGAAAAGGTGCAAGGAAATAATATACATTTTAAACTGAAGTGGGGGTGTCAACATTTTTTAACGACTCCTTTTTAAAAGGTGATACAAGATGCTGAGCTGGTCGATCAGAAAGGTCGGTGGTTCGGCGGTTTGAATCCCTAGCGCCGCGTAACGGAGTGAGCTCCCGTGACTTGCCCCAGCTTCTGCCAACCTAGCAGTTTGAAAGCATGTAAGAAAATGCAAGTAGAAAAATAGGGACCACCTTTGGTGGGAAAGGAACAGCGGTCCGTGCTCCTTCGGTGTTTAGTCATGCCGGCCACATGACCACGGAGACGTCTTCGGACAGCGCTGGCTCTTTGGCTTTGAAATGAAGATGAGCACCGCCCCCTAGAGTCGGGAACGACTCGCACATATGTGCGAGGGGAACCTTTGCCTTTTAAAAGTCAGAGTTGGGGTTTCTTTTACATGTGGATCCTATGGTCCTGGGCCCTTCCTTCCATTGTAGAGAGGAGAGATTTTTCCTCAATGTCATTTTCCCAGAAAACTACAAAAGACGCACGAGGGATTTAAACTGAAAGGGGGGAGGAAAAAAAAAAAGGCAAAATAATGTAACACAATATTGCTCAGAATAGGAATACGAGGGAAGGAAGCTGCACCAAGTTGGCTTTTGTGATGCGGATCAATGGGGAATATTTGTCCAAGCAATCACATTTCCCTTCCAGTGATCAATGAAAAGGATTTAAAGAACGAAGCCTGCTCCCCATTTCATATCAGAAGTTCCCTTTTGGTCAACCTCAACCTAAACTGGCTTCCTTGGCATAAACTGACTTGACCGTTGTGTTATCTCTGCAATAAAACAGCTTAGCGCCATAGAGGGTCATCGCTCAGGACGTTGAGGCCTGGGTCAGCTTAGTGGAGCTCTCACCTCCCAATCAAGAGATTGTGAGTTCAATCCTAGGTAGAGGCAGATGTAGGGTCTCCTGCTTGGGCAGAGGGTTGGACTAGATGTCCCTTCCAACTCTGTTAATCTGCTAAACTCCTTTGCACCTCAGTTTGGTTGTCTACCCCTGCGTTTATCTACTACTGCTCTCAATCCTTACTCTGCATGTTGACCAGAGAGAGCATTGCATGCAGTGGTTTTTGGGTTATGGCTTCCTTCGTTTGCTTTTGGCGAGGATGAGACAATCTTTAGGGCTTGCTGTAGCTTGGAGATACAAGCCCTGCTTCCTCATGTATAATTCATGGCAAAGGAATTAGGTGAATATGGAATAAGGCCATATCCTCATATCGCATCGGCACTTGGCATGTATGACGTCTCGCGAAGTTCTCCCTTTCTGTTCAACTCTTTGGGCTCCGCGCTACACTGTACCGAAATGTCTTTGCGAGACCTGAAGGTGCATCGAACTGTTGACGGAGTCTTCCTCATATTCTTTTCTGCCATCTATTAAGGAACCGGTGGTGTGTAAAAGGAATAGACATTGAGGATGGGCTCCAGATGGAGAGGACCAGTCAGAGTAGAGCTAGAAGTCACCTCCCGATGAGGTCCAAGGGTTGGAGGAATCCTTATGTGGAGCTAAAGTTTCCCACGGTGGAAAACCATGAAGCATGGATGCTACGATTCATTTTTTTTTAAAATAAAGTTTTATTGCTTTAAAAAAAAATACAAATAACATATTCGTGAACAAAGTCTTGTCCCTTTTACATAATGCATTTTATATCATCATTCTGTTTCCAGTTCCAACTCTTTTATTCTCGTATTTTCCATCTCAAACCTATTTTCTTCTTGTTGTATAAACAATGTCATTAATTGTCCTTTCAAAGTTATACCGAATTATCCTTTCATGATTCCTCTTTTCATCTGTTTTGCGCTAATGAAACCATCTAGTTATTTTTTTTTAATTTTTAGTTCCTTTTTCTTCTCTTTAGTTCATTTTTCTTCTCTCCATATTTGGAGGTGGGAAGACCAGCATGGATGTTCTGCTCTTAATTTGGACCATCCAAGGACAGAAAGGAAAACGAGAGACTTAGGAAACATTTCTCCTCCTCCTCCTCCTCCTCCTCCTCCTCCTCCTCCTCCTCCTCCTCCTCCTCCTCCTCCTCCTCCTCCTCCTCCTCCTCCTCCTCCTCCTCCTTTTCCTCCTCCTTCTTCTTTCTTGTTTTTCCTTCTTTTTTCCTTCTTCTTCCTCTCCTCCTCCTCCTCCTTTTCCTCCTCCTCCTCCTCCTTTCTTCTTATTCTTTTTCCTTCTTTTTCTTCATCTTTTTCTTCCCCTCCTCCTCCTCCTCCTCCTCCTCCTCCTCCTCCTCCTCCTCCTCCTCCTTTTCCTCCTTCTCTTTCTCCTTTCTTGTTTTTTCTTCTTTTTTCCTTCTTCTTCCTCTCCTCCTCCTCCTTTTCCTCCTCCTCCTTCTTCTTTCTTCTTATTCTTTTTCCTTCTTTTTCTTCATCTTTTTCTTCCCCTCCTCCTCCTCCTCCTCCTCCTCCTCCTCCTCCTCCTCCTCCTCCTCCTCCTCCTTTTCCTCCTTCTCCTTCTCCTTTCTTGTTTTTTCTTCTTTTTTCCTTCTTCTTCCTCTCCTCCTCCTCCTCCTTTTCCTCCTCCTCCTCCTTTCTTCTTATTCTTTTTCCTTCTTTTTCTTCATCTTTTTCTTCCCCTTCTTCTTTTTCTCCTCCTCCTCCTCCTCCTCTTGCCTCCTCCTCTTCTTCTCCTCTTCCTCCTCCTTTCCCTTTCCCTTTCCCTTTCCCCCTTCTCCTTCTTCTTCTCATTAATGCATTTAAACATAACATAAGATCACAACGAAAATCAAGAAAGCTGGTGTAATTTTTGTGTGTGGCTAAACCGTATTATTTGAGATACCAAACTGGGACCTTCCCCCAAATGCATGTTATATTTAAGACGACCATCTTTAAAGCGCTCCATGGCTCGGGGCCTAGTTATATGCGAGACCGTCTCCTGCCCCATACATCCCTTAGACCGATCCGCTCCCACAGAGAGGGCCTACTCAGGGTGCCGTCGGCCGGACAATGGTTTTTAGCACAGGATTGGGGATTATTTAATATATATTTTAAATTATTTGTCTATCTTCTATTGTGTATGTTTTTTAAATTTCCTGTGCGCCGCCCTGGGTCCTCTGTGGAGAAGGGCGGGATATAAATGTAATAAAATGAAAAATGAAATGAAAAGACAGTTGTTCCTATATTCACACATAATGCCAAGAAAGTTTTTCATTGATTTATTTTGAAACGGCACAAACTCACTTTTAGGAAATGTAACTTTGATTCTGCATTTTCCGTGGGTGTTTTTTTCCTTAAACTCAAATCAGAAGCTTGCTTGAAATGAAATGGTTCCTTAACCTTGAGTTTTAGTTATGTGGTCCATTGAAATGGACAGCAATGTCATGGTTATTTGATTATTATTATTATTACTATTATTAATTTTCCATTTTCAGAGTGGATGATAGAGGTCTGAAGGAGTAAAGACATTAATCAGAATTAATCGCCACCAATTTATGACATTTATATTTTTTTTAAAAAACCTTGTTTCTCTTTCTTTGCAATGCTGAATGGTACATTAATACATCCAAAAACATGTATGATCAGAAAAGAGTATGTAATCAGAGTATGTGGTCTTTCGGGTGCGCTTCAAGGTTTTAACGACCATCTTTAAAGCGCTCCATGGCTTGGGGCCTAGTTATATGCGAGACCGCCTTCTGCCCCATACATCCCTCAGACCGATACGCTCCCACAGAGAGGGCCTCCTCAGGGTGCCGTCGGCTGGACAATGCCGACTGGCGACACCCAGGGGAAGAGCCTTCTCTGTGGCGGGCCCAGCCCTCTGGAACGACTTACCCCCTGAACTCCGCACCATCTCCGACCTCCGCCTCTTCCGCAAGTGTGTGAAGACACATCTATTCCATCTAGCCGGCCTAGCGTAACCCCCATTACTGACCATTAGACAGTTTTAAACTTGGGATTTTTAATTCGGTTTTTAGCGCAGGGTTTTATTTATTAGAATAAGTTTTTTAAATTTTATATATTTTATATATTTTGTATGCATTTTAACATCCCTGTGCGCCGCCCTGGGTCCATTTGGAGAAGGGCGGGGTATAAATTTAATAAAATAAAAAATAAAAAATTTTTTTTTTTAATGTATCAGGGGGAAAATGATGTCTCGATGCCTGTCGAATTGCCTTTCTTGATTTCTCCAGCCACGATCTCTATATTTTACCATTTTTGAACATTTCCTGCTATTAGTTTGGGGGTCGGGGGAGGATATTTCACTTTGGTTAATTGTCTCCATGACATTTCTACAATATCAAATGTATCTTTTGCTTCGATACGAAAGTTCAAAAGAAGATTGTTTTTAGGACTGAATTTGGACACCTCAAAAAAGAAAATATTTGAATTTGTCTTTCCTTTTTAAGGTTACAGTCACATGGTTTCCCTCTCCTCTCCTCGTATGTTAGGTGTGAATGAGGTACACAATGGCTGTGTGTAGTTTGTGGTTACTTCTCAGAATTTCTCAGTTTAATGAATCAGTACTGTGTTTCCCCAAAAATAAGACAGGTTCTTATTTTCTTTTGACCACTGAAATAAACGCTTGGTCTTATTTTTGGGGAAGTCTGATTATTTTTGTGGTGCAGGAGGTGGAGAGCGTGGTCACCTCATGGCTGCTGCTGTGTTGCAATATATTCGGGGAGGGCTTATTTTAGCGCATGTGCTCAAAAGCCCGATTGTGCTTATTTTCGGGAAAACAGGGTACTAATTTGAAAGGTTTCTTAAAAACAGCAATTATCTGGCGAATGTACCACCAGGACAACCAAAGCACATGGCTGGGTTTTTTTAATCTACATGATATGCAAATTGTTTCTACATTGGGTCAAGAATTTACCTCAGGATCACATTATTGTTGATTTGATTTAACTATGCCTCAACTGGTTTGGTTTGTCAATTTTGGGGTGGAGGAGCAACAAATGTTACGAGTTTATACATACATACATACGTACGTACGTACATACATACATATATATATATATGATATGTTTTTATGCTGATAAATAAATAAACAAGGGAGACTAGTATAGATCCATTTCAAGCTATTTAGCTCTCATCAGCTAACCATACCCTTACTGGGATTCGAACCGGGGCTGTATTACATGTTAGGCAGATGTTTTAGCCACTAAGCCACCAGGTTCTCCTCCTGATCAGCCTAACATGTAATACAGCCCCGGTTCAAATCCCAGTAAAGGTATGGCTAGCTGATGAGAGCTAAATAGCTTGAAATAGCTTGAAATAGATCTCCCTTATTTATCTATCAGCACAAAAATGTATCACAAATATAACAAAGGCAACGAAAAAATAGCTTTCTGCCTGGATGGTCTCCTGTGGTGAGCCGAAAGACAGAAAAGGGAAGCAGTTCTGCTCTCTCCCTTAATTGGGGCTAACCAGGGTGTTGTGACACACACACACACACACATATATTTATTTATCAGCTCAAAACCTAACACACACACACACACACACACGTGTGTGTGTGTGTGTGTGTGTGTGTATCATAGTTTTCAGCTGTGCTGGTTTATCTGCTTCTGTTACTTTTTACCATCTGTTCATACTCAGCATCGATTAAAGATAATTTTTAAGCTTATTCTTACACTCCAGAAAGTTGTGGTTTGTTTATTGCGTGGAACCTGGTTTCTCTCTTCTCTTTTCCGATGCGTGCAATTGGGAAGATTTGGGAGCTGATGGCTTTCAAGGAAGAGGGGTTAAAAGAACCGGATTAATTTTGGACCGTTTAAAACCATTAGGCCATTAAAAAAAAAAAAAACCACCTTGGCAAGGTCTGGATGGGATCTTGGGAGGAAAAGGTGGAAAATAGCTGTGGAAAATTGATTTGATTAGTCATTCTTCTTGCAACGGAGCCTGGCGGGTTTGAGTTGCATGGCTAGAACTGCATTGGGGCAGCCGGCTGTTATATGCAGTAGACGATTGACGACTTAATGCATTGCGTTAAGGTGAAGTAAAACGTGCATGGCTTGTGCCTTGTAGCAGAACAGCAGGCAGAAGTGGCAGGGGTGATGGAGTGAAGCGAGTCATCAGCTTAGAGGCATTACGTTGCCACAAATGGTCTGAATCGAATCCAGGGGTGAAATTCAGCAGGTTTCTGACAGGTTCTGGAGAGAACCGGTAGTGGAAGTGTCTTATTTTCCAGTTGGGTCTTATTTTGGGGGAAATACGGGGATGGTCATCCCTAAATTGGCCCTAAATAAGTAAGGACAGAATTGGAGAGGGGTTGTGGAGACGGTTGTGGGAATGCAATGACTCTAAGCTCATTCCTCTCTTGATTCCTACCACCCCCAGATCTTGCCTCTCCTTCTGCTACAATCTGGTGGCTGCATCAAAACAAAATTAGATACCTCTTCCTCTTGGAACTGGTTGCCCATCCCTTCTGGAGAGTAAAACAGATGGCATCCCTCTTCCTCCATCCTCCCCTCTTCCTCCGAATGGCCTCTGTACTTGTTACCCTGCTGTGCTTTAAACCCGTGGATATGGCCTGAAGTTACCTTGAGTGTTGAGATTTGTTTTTTTGGTTCCAGGGTAGGATAAACCCTGTCTGGTTTTTTTGGGCTCGTGCAAACAGGAGTAAGGGAATTTCTCCGTTCTGTATATTTATCTTTGCTTCCCCCAACCATTCGTTCTCTTCCTTAATGGCAAAAACTGCAGAGAGCAGCAGTCGATCAGACAACCTGGGCCAGACCTACCCCTGCCCTTGAAAAGTTGGGATGCTCATTTTCAGTTGTCTATTATAAAAAAACAACAACAGCCACCACCATCTTCTGACGTTTCAGCATCTTTCAGAAGTTGTGGTCAATCGATGAGGGCTTGAGCTTGTTGTTGCTTTGGCTGCTTTACAGTTAAACTGTGAGATGCAAACCATCTCAGACGTTAGTACGGATGTACCGTATTTTTCGGAGTATAAGATGCACCTTCCCCCCTTAAAAGAGCACGGAAATATTGGTGCATCTTATACACTGAATACAGTCAATTTTGGCCTCCTGGAGCCCTGCCCTTGCATCCCATTTTTGCAAAAAAAGGGGTGAAAAACTGGCAGTTTTTTTCAAAAATGGAGGCGTTTTTGCCTTTCCCCAGCCCCCACTCTGCAGGCTACAGCAGGGCTGCGGGAAGACAAAAATGCCCTGTTTCCTACCTGTTTTTTTGAAAAAGCGGGGTTGTTTTTGCCTTCCCCACTTTTTTATAGTGTGGTGACCAAAACTGGATTTAATATTTAATTTGATATTTACATTTCTATAACGCCCTTCTCCCTTCCGGGACTCAGGGCGGTGTACAGGCAGCAGTAAAATCACGAATAAAAACATAGAAAGCAGTTAAAAACCTATTAAAAATACATTAAATAATGAATAGCCTGTCTAAAACCTGTTAAAATCCCTACTAAAACCGTATAAAACGAAAGCGTTTAAAATAATAATAATAATAATAATAATAATAATAATAATAATAATAATAATAATAATAATAATAATAATAATAATAATAATAATAATATTTTTATTTATAACCCGCTCTCTCTCCCCGAAGGGACTCGAGGCGTGGGCACAGGGAATTTAAAATACATATAAAATCACAAACATAGTACAATATAAAATAAAATTAAACTAACCCTGCGCTAAAATCCCATATTAAAACTAAAAATTAATTGTTAAAAACCCTAAACATTTGATTATCCTAGGCCGGCCAAGCAGAAAAAGTGTGTTTTTAATTTTTGACGGAAGGAGCGGAGGTCCGTAGTTGTTCTAATTTCGGGGGGAAGGTCATTCCAGAGGGTCGGGCCCGCCACAGAGAAGGCCCTTCCCCTGGGCATCGCCCACTGGCACAGCCTAGTGGACGGCACCCGGAGAAGTCCCCCTCTGTGGGAGCGAATCGGCCGCAGGGATGTATAGGGCAGGATGCCAGTTTAGAAACTATGCCAGGCCGGCCACTTGAAATAAGTGGGTCTTCAAAGCCCGACGGAAAAGGCGCAGGTCTGTGATTGTCCGTAGGTCAGGGGCCAAGTCATTCCAGAGGGCGGGAGTTGCCACAGAGAAGGCTCTCCCCCTGGGGGTCGCCAGCCGACATTGCCTGGCCGACGGCACCCTGAGGAGGCCCTCTCTGTGGGAGCGGACTGGTTGGTGGGAGGTGTTTGGTAGCAGGAGGCGGTCTTGCAGATAGCCAGGTCCCCTGCAGTATTCTAGGTGTGGTCTTACTAAGGCTTTAGAGAGTGGTCTTAGTACCTCACTGGACCTTGATTGTATCCCTCTGTTAATGCAATTTTTGAGCTGCTCTTGCACACTGTTGGCTCATATTTAACTAGTTGTCCACTGAGACGCCAAGATCCCTCTCACAGCTACTGCTATTAAGCCTGGTTCCGTCCAGTCTATAGGTGTACTTTTGGTTTTTCTTGCTTACGTGTTCTTTTCTCTACATTGCTGGAATACTATATGAGATTTTTTATTTTTATTATTTACTGTGACCAACGGTGTGAAATTTGTTGATTTCCTCATCTCCAACCCTGCTTCCTTACATCCCACTGAATGATTCCCATGAAATCTTTCTGACTTAAACATTGGCACAATTATTATCTAATATCAGAAAAGCTATCTATAGTTTAGGTAGTCCTTATATATAGTGATAGGGACGCGGCGGCTGACTGGCTAAGATGCTGAGCTTGTCGATCAGAAAGGTCGGCAGTTCAGCAGTTCAGCAGTTCGAATTTCTAGTGCTGCGTAACGGAGGGAGCTCCCGTTCCTTGTCCCAGCTTCTGCCAACCTAGCAGTTTGAAACATGTAAAAAATGCAAGTAGAAAAATAGGAGCCACCTTTGGTGGGAAGGGAACAGCGTTCCGTGCGCCTTTGGCGTTGAGTCATGCTGGCCACATGACCACGGAGACGTCTTCGGACAGCGCTGGCTCTTCGGCTTTGAAATGGAGATGAGCACCGCCCCCTGGAGTCGGGAACGCTTAGCACATATGCGTGAGGGGAATCATTGTGGGTTTCTCTGTTACGCAGGAGCATCCCTGCCAGCCTCCTCCTTGCCCCCTCCTCTCATCTGGCCCTGCTAGAAAATGACAGACTGTTGGGGTGGCGTGACAGAATATTGTGGGATATGCTGTGACTTTTGTGGATAACTAGATCAGATTCTCCCACATATGGCAGAAGGGTAGATCAACAGGGAGAAGGAAGTCCCAGAATGGAAACTCTACTGAGATGTGCTTGTGGTTAATGACACGCAGTTGTCCTTGAGGGCTGAACAAGTTAAGGAATCCTTTCTTTAAAAGGAAAAGGGGAAGAGGAAGGGGAGGGAGAGGAAGAGGAGAAGGTGGAAGAAGAGGAGGAAGGACAGGAAGAGGAAGGGGAGGGAGAAGGTGGAAGAGGGGGAGGAAGAGAAGGAAGGGGAAAAAGAGGAAGAGGAGTGAGACCAAGGGGAGAAGGTGGAAGAGGGGGAGGAAGAGGAGGAAGAGCAGAAGATGGAAGAGAGGGGGGAAGAGGAGGAAGGGGAAAAAGAGGATGAGGAGAGAGGTGGGTTTCAATTTTTTTTAGAACCTCTTCTGTGGGAGTGGCTTGCTGGCCATGTGACCGGGTGGGAGTGGCTTGGCAGTCATGTGACTGGGTGGGCATGGCCAGCTTGTAAAATGTGGTGAAACTTACTTAACAACATTAACAATGTTGGCTCAGGAACTCTGGCATTTGAAGCACCCAAGTCTTAAAGCTGTCAAGCTAAAAGACCTTTGCACCCCTAACCCTTTAGAAAAAAAACCCCAAGGGTGTTCAAACTTGACAGCTTTAAGACTTATGGACTTCAACTCCCAGAATTCCTCCTCTTGCTCTTCATCCTGATGTTGTGCGGACGGGCGAGGGGAGGGATCCGGAAAGGGGAGGGATCTGGAACCGGTTCTAAACAGCCCTGTAGATTTGTGGAACCTCTTCTATAGAGGAGGTTACAACTGGCAGGAATCCATCCCTGGTCCAATTACACTTGGCCAATAAAGAATTCTATTCTGTTCTATTTTATTAATCCGGTAGGGGAGAAATAAACCACAACTCTAAGCATTCTGAATGGGGAAAAAGGAAAGGATGAATTACGTGATGCGATTGTGAAAAGCAAGGAACAGGCGTCTGAATGTAGGGTAGACGTTTCGCCCAGGACGATCAGCCAACGCCAACCCTCAACGCTCGCAAGTCAGAACTGGGTGAAAAGACATCTGGGAGCATCTGTGAAAACCTCACAGATTTAAATGGAGCCCATTTAGAGAGGGCGAACCGAATCAGCCTGGTCCTTCGCGAGGTCTGTCCTGGCACGCTTTCGGCGAAGCTTTTAAAATCGTTCTGACAGATGCCGTTCCTTTCCTGCCCCCCACTCTCCCCCCGGTGTAAAAATAGCTGTACTTTAGGGATAAAATTTAAACAGGCAGAAGGGCTGTTTCTACGGCGGTCTTCCGTACCTCTTCCATACCTACGTTCAGCACAGGGGATGGGTTCCTGCCAGTTGTAACCTCCTCTATAGAAGAGGTTCCACAAATCTCCAGGGCCATTTAGAACCGGTTCCAGCTCCCTCCCCCCACCCGTCCGCCCATCATCCAGAGGAAGAGCGAGAGGAGGGATTCTGGGAGTTGAAGTCCACAAGTCTTCAAGCTGTCAAGTTAGAACATCCCTGGGTTCTTTTTTTCCTAAAGGGTGAGGGGTGCGAGGGTCTTGCAACTTGACAGCTTTAAGACTTGGGTGCTTCAAGTGCCAGAGTTCCCGAGCCAAGATGACTGGAGGAGGATTTCTGGGAGTTGAAGTCCACAAGTCTTAAAGCTGTCAAGTTTGAACACCCCTGGGAGTTTTTTCCCCTAAAGGGTTAGCGGTGCAAGGGTCTTGTAACGTGACAGCTTTAAGACTTGGGTGCTTCAAATGGCAGAGTTCCTGAGCCAACAGGACTGGAGGAGGAATTCTGGGAGTTGAAGTCCACAAGTCTTCAAGCTGTCAAGTTTGAACACCCCTGGGTTGTTATTTTTTTACTAGCGGCCTTGACCTAACCCATCGTAGGTTGATGTTCGGCGATATCAATTCTCCTCCAGTGCAGGCTTAGGAACTGGGCGAAGAAGAATCGCCTTGGCAGTCCGTCCTGCAAAAGGTGATCCACTTTTGGACTATGGGCCAAAGCTGGATGAGGCAGCAGATAAAACGGCCAGCAGAATCTCAACTGCATCAAAGAGAAATGGCTGACCTTGGATCGTAAAAAGGCTGGTTAGACTGCCCAGTGCCCAGTTCGAGTTAAAGGTTTTTTTTAGAAAAGGACATATAGAGCAGGAGGGTCAAACTTGATTTCCTTGAGGGACGCATCAGGGTTGGATTTGACCTTGGGAGCGTGGGGGGCATGGCCAGGGGGGGGCATAGCCAGCTCAATGTCACTCGTGTTGAGGGCGCCTGTGGTAGCCAAGTGCTAATGCAGGACTTCCCTCAGACCCTCCCTTGCTCTCATTATAATCTCCTTCCTTCCTTCCTTCCTTCCTTTCTTCCTTCCTTCCTTCCTTCCTTCCTTCCTTCCTTCCTTCCTTCCTTCCTTCCTTCCTTCTTCCATCCCGCCTTCCTTCCTTCCCTCCCTCCCTCCCTCACTTCTCTATCACTGGAGGTTTTTAAGAAGATACTGGACAGCTATTTGTTTGAAATGGTACAGGGTCTCCTGCCTGAGCAAGGGGTTGGACTAGAAGACCTCCAAGGTCCCTTCCAACTCTGTTATTCTGTTGTTTTCCTTCCTTCCTTCCTTCCTTCCTTCCTTCCTTCCTTCCTTCCTTCCTTCATTCCTCCCTCCCTCCCTCCCTCCCTTCCTCCCTCCTTCTTTTTCTTTCTCCCTTCCTTGCTTCTCCATCACTGGTGGTTTTTAAGAAGAAACCTGTCTGAAATGATATCAGGTGTCTTGTTTGAGAAGAGGGTTGGACTAGAAGACCTCCAAGGTCCCTTCCACCCCTGTTATTCTGTCTTCCTTCTTTCCTTCCTTCCTCCCTCCCTCCCTCCCTCCTTTTTTTCCTTTCTCCCTTCCTTCCTTGCTTCCGTCTTCCTTTCCTTCCTTCTTTCTCCATCACTGGTGGATTTTAAGAAGAAATTTGTCTGAAATGGTATCCGGTGTCCTGCTTGAGAAGAGAGTTGGACTAGAAGACCTCCAAGGTCCCTTCCAATTCTGTTATTCTGTTATGTTGTTTTCCTTCCTTCCTTCCTTTCTTCCTTCCTTCCTGGACTTATGACCATTTTTCACACTTGCAACCTTTGTAACATCCCCGGGATCATGGGATCAAAATTCAGACGCTCAGCAACTGCTTCACACTTTATGACCATGAGTAATTTAACTAATGGCAGTGATTCCCTTAACGACGGTGGCAAGAAAGGTCATAAAATGAGGTAAAGATCACTTCACAAATGGGTCACAACCACATAAATGTTGGGGCTCGGTTGCGGTCATAAGACAAGGACTACCTGTGTAACAAGAAAGGTCATAAAATGAACCCAAGTTTACTCAACCACTTATCTTGCTTAGCAACAAAACGTTTGGCTTCATTTGTCATCATAAGATGACCTATCTTCTGCAGTTGGTGAATGCCTTCCTTAGCACCTTTTCCAGGACCTGCAAGAAAGCTGGCCACTCGAGGACAATGCCCTTGAATCGCTGCCTCCGAGAAGTCTGACAATTGCTTGGAATTGGCCCATTCTCCAAATTTGTCAAGGTCAACTTCAAAGGCGATTCTGGGTTTGTTTTTTTGAAGTTAGAGCCAATCTTGCTGTCGTCTTCAAATAGAATTGTCAAAGTTTGTTGCAGAAATCCAATCCAGAAAGCACGCAGAGATAACTGATTCAGCAGGATTCATTAACTTCGTTATATACATAATAACACATAAATAAATATACAATACCAACAGCAGATTCTTCCAACGTGGTAGAGAGGAGAGGCTGGTTTCCAGTTTCAATTCAGAGAGCAGAGCAGACTAGATTAGTTCTCTTGCACAGACTCAGAGCTACATAGGTAAGCCACGCCCAGGCTCCAAGCCGTCTGGCATGGCTTTCAGTCACCAAATAGTTCCCATTGCCTGACCCAGTTGCCATGCCTATGCATTGGCAGACCTTGTTACCATGTCCTATTCCAGTTCATGAATATTCTGACAGTAATATGCATCCTGCATCCTTTCCTGTTCCAATTCTTGGATGTATATAAAGACTTTGAATAGTTCAGCGCTGAAGGTGAGGCTCTTCAGAAATATCCTCCAGATGGATCACAAATCTGGAAGGCCATTTCTTTCCGCTTGGGATAATATAGATCAATTTACCCTCATCCTTTGACTGTGGTTGTTCAATCAGATGAAGATCCACCAGAATTTAATCAATCAATCAGAGTAGAGCTGGAAGGGACCGTGGAGGCCTTCTAGTCAACTCCCTTGCTCAAGCAAGAAACCTTAGACCAGTGTTCAGCAACATACGGCTCTGGAGCTGCATGTGGCTCTTTTATCCCTCTGCAGTGGCTCCCTGTTGCCGGTCAGCTCCACAATTGATAGGGCTTTCAGTTAGGACAGGTAGAGGAAAAAGAACGCCGCACTAGGAGGAGACTCTATGGTGGGGGAACCAGACTTCTGGTCGGCTCCAGAATTAAATGGGGGGACTTCCGGTTAGGACATTTGTGGCTCTTTGTTTAAGGTTGCTGACCCCTGCCCTAGACCATTTCAGATAGGGGGTTGTCCAGTCTTTTCTTAAGAACCCTCCACTGATAAAGCACCCACAACTTCTGAAGGCAAGTTTGTCCACTGGTTAATTGTTCTCACTGTCAGGAAGTTTCTCCTGAATTCCAAGTTGCTTCTCTTCTTGATTCGTTTCCATCCATTGCTTCTTGTCCTGCTTTCTGGTTGACCCCCTCTTCTTTATGGCAGCCCCCTCAAATGCATTTATTCATGTCCACAATGCTATATTGTATACACCTAAGAATAGTTGTGGTGGCGCAGTGATTAGAATGCAGTATCGCAGGCTAATTCTGCCGACTGTCAGCAGTTTGATCTTCACCGGTTCAAGGTTGACTGGGCCTTCCGTCCTTCCAAAGTCAATAAAATGAAGACCCAGATTGCTGGGGGCAAGAGGCTGACTCTGTAAACCACTTAGAGAGGGCTGTAAAGCACTGTGAAGCAGTGTATAAGTCTATGTGCTATAAGTCTATGTGCTATGTGCTATTGCTACTTTACTGAACTCATATTTCATCCACAGAATTCCCTTTGTCACTCAAAGTAGTGTGTATGCCCATAATAAGTACTGTATGCACACTTTTCTTTTCTAACGCGTTGAAGACCTTTGTCTGAAATGATATGTTTCAGCAGGAGGTTGGACTAGAAGACCTCCAAGGTCTCTTCTAACGCTGTTATTCTGTTTTGTCCTAATTTAGCTTACTGGATGCATTAAACCAACTTGCTTGCAGTTTCCTGAGTCCTCCTTCTTTCTCATTTTTCATGTTAGGACTTTGCTCTTTTCCAATTTTCTGGCACCTCATTATTCTCCCCCAGGTTTCAAAGATTACAATCGATAGTTCTGAGATAACCTCTGTTAGTTCCTTCAGTACCTTGGAGACCTAGGTGCATCAGCAAATCGAGTTCTTGATACAGGATTCATAATAGAGTGGAATGGAATGGAGAATAGAATGGAGTGGAGTGGAGTAAAATAGACCAGACAAGACTAGCATAGAATAGAATAGAAAACATGGAAAGGAATAGAGAATAGAGTAGAGTAGAGTAGAGTAGAATAGAACAGAATAAAATATAAAAGAAAAAAGAAAAGAAAATATGAAATGGAGAATAGATTAAGCTAGGCTAGATTAGAATAGAATAGAGTAGAATAGAAAATATGGAATGGAATAGAGAATAGAGTTGAGTAAAATAGAATAGAATAGGATAGAATGGAATGGAATAGAATAGAATATAAAAGAAAAAAGAAAATATGGAATGGAATGGAGAATAGATTAGACTAGACTAGACTAGATAACTAGACTAGAATAGACTAGACTAGACTAGACTAGAATAGAATAGAAAATATGGAATGGAATATAGAGTAGAGTAGAGTAGAGTAGAGTAGAGTAGAGTAGAGTAGAGTAGAGTAGCAAATATGGAATGTAATGTAATGTAGAGTAGAATAGAGTAGAGTAGAGTAGAGTAAAGTGGAACAGAACCGAACAGAACAGAATAGTTTATTGGCCAAGTGTGATTGGATACACAAGGAATTTGACTCCAGTGCATAAGCTCCCAGTCTATATACATACAGCAAGGTAATAGAATCATTCAGTATTTCTTTTTTTTTTTTGGTTTCCAATTGCATTTTCCACCTTCTTTTCTTACTTCTTGTAAGAAGAGCTCTCTTTCTCCCACTTCTCAAAGAAGACTAGCACAAAGAAGTTGTTAAGTAGCTGAACCTTCTCTTGTTCCCCATTATTATTTCCACACCATCCACATAAACAGTCTCCTTGATTTTTCTAGTATACATAAGCCAAATCTTCCAAGGAACTTTTTCTTTCTTCTATAAAGGTAAAGATAAAGGTTTCCCCTCTCCAGTCATGTCTGACTCTGCGGGGCTGCGTTCATCTCCATTTCTTAGCTGAGGGAGCCTTGTTGTCTGAAGACACTTCTCTGGTCATGAGCCCAGCATGAGTCTATGCCAGAGGTCAGCAACCCGTGGCTCTGGAGCTGCATGTGGCTCTTTCATCCCTCTGCTGCGGCTCCCTGTCGTTGATTGGCTCTACAATTGATACGGCTTTCGTTTAGGATAGGTAGAGGAAAAAGGATGCCGCACTCGGAGGAGACTCTATGGTGGGGGAACCGGACCTCCGGTCAGCTCCAGAATTGAACGGGGTGCTTCCGGTTAGGACCTTTGCGGCTCTTTGAGTGTTTAAGGTTGCCGACCCCTGGTCTACGCTGAGGCACACAGAACGCCGTTACCTTCCCACCGAAGTGGTACCTATTTATCTACTCGCATCTGCATGCTTTCGAACGGCTAGGTGGGCAGGAGGTGAGGCGAGGACGGGAGCTCACCCTGTCATGCAGCGCTCGGGTCTCGAACGGGGAACTGTCAGCGTTCCTGCTGACAAGCTCGGCGTCTTTCACCGCTGAGCCCTCGCGCTTCCCTGGCCTCCATAATCTCACTTCATTCTTACAATTACCCTTTTCTACTTCTGTTTCTACCATCTCCAACAACCAGCTGATATCCCTTAACGGTCAACCTCTGCTTTCATTTCATGTTCGTTTTCCTTTCACTCTTCAAATTATCACTGGATTTGCTATTCGTCTCTAGAGGCTTCCTAAAGCTTTATCTATTTCTCCTTCTTGGGGGGGGGGCTAAATTGCTCCTGGAGATACCGTGTCCAGTATCGCCGGTTTGAGAAATTCATATCCCTCTCGGACTTAGGAATTAGATCGTGGGTACCTTGTCCATCTTTTGCCGGCATCAAATTATTAAAATCTTCCTTTGGGAAGTCCGAGCTTCTCCCTGTTTTTCCCGCCGAGCTGTCTTGATCTCTGTTATGACATGGTTGCTTGTCTCCTAAGGCATCTGACAACTTCAGTTCATCAACTCAATTCCTCTCTGTTGGTCAGAGTCAGCTCCGGGATAATTGACATTGAATTTCTCCTATCCTCCCTATTTGTTAGAACAATGAATCTGCCAGCTAGAGAGAATGAGAGAGAGAGAGATTTTAAGACTTCTCATTCCTAGACAAGCTGTGCTTTTTGAACGGGATGGGGACCATTTCGGGAGGGCAGACATCTGCCAGAATCCTATTGTCACTCTTCATTTTTTCCTACCATTTCACTTTTTTCTTGTTTTCAATTTTTAAAAAAAACCAAAAACTGTAACTGCCAGAGTTGTCAGAAATTGGCTGGCACATATACTTAATTCCTATTCCTGCCATTAATCTCATAATGACTTCACTGTCCCTATTCCACTAAGACACTCCCACATAACACCTCTCCTGCGCGAGCTGCACTGGCTGCCTCTGGCCTTCCGGGTGCGCTTCAAGGTCTTGGTGACCATCTTTAAAGCGCTCCATGGCATGGGTCCTGGTTATTTGCAGGACCGCCTCCTGCCACATACCTCCATCCGACCTGTCCGTTCCCACAGGGAGGGCCTCCTCAGGGTGCCGTCCGCTGGACAATGCCGGCTGGCGACTCCCAGGGGAAGGGCCTTCTCTGTGGCGGGTCCAGCCCTCTGGAACGACCTGCCCCCCCGACCTTCGTACTATCACGGACCTTCGCCTCTTCCATCGAGCATTAAAGACCTACTTTTTTCATGCGGCCGGCCTGGCATAGTTTGTTTTTACTATCGTTTGTTTTTAACCATCGTTTTAATAGGGTTTCTTAATATTTTAGCACGGGTTAAATTTGTTTAATTTAGTTTTAAATTTATTGATTGATTGTATTATATGTATTTTATCTTTTATTATCTCTGTGCACCGACCTGAGTCCCAACAGGAGAGAGGGCGGTATACAAATTAAATTAATTAATAAATAATAAATAAATTCTTTCTCTCTCTCTCTCTCTTTTGGAATATATATATACAATAATACAATAGCAGAGTTGGAAGGGACCTTGTAGGTCTTCTAGTCCAACCCCCTGCGTGGGCAGGAACCTTATACCATTTCAGACAAATGGCTATCTAACATCTTCTAAAGGCTTCCAGGGTTGGGGCATTCACAACTTCTGGAGGCAAGCTGTTCCAGAGGTTGATTGTTCTAACTGTCAGGAAATTTCTCCTTAGTTCTAAGTTGCTTCTCTCCTTGATTAGTTTCCACCCATTGCTTCTTGTCCTGCCCTCAGGTGCTTTGGAGAATAGTTTGACCCCCTCTTCTTTGGGGCAGCCCTGAGATATTGGAAGAGTGCTATCCTGTCTCCCCTAGTCCTTCTCTTCATCAAACTAGACATACCCAGTTCCTGCAACCGTTCCTCATATGTTTTAGTCTCCAGTCCCCTAATCCTCTTGGTTGCTCTTCTCTGCACTCTTTCCAGAGTCTCCTTTTATTTATAATATTTATTAGACTTTTCAATACAGTAAACATATACAAAAACAAGCAAGATAGTGTGTAAGAAAAGAGAAAAAGGAAGGCACGAATACAAAAGGAAACACACAATTATGCTTCCCGTTTCCTTTCTGTTGAGAAATGATCGTCTTCCTCTTTCCCCTTTCTTCTTCACTCCATTTTAAACCCCAATTCATTCCCACCCCCCTCCTCTGAACAAAAAAGTCGGCACAAAGTTTCTAGACCTTCAGAAAAACCTTAGTCCTTTTTCTTTCTCTCTGTCTCAACCGGTTCAATTAAGTTGAGTTAATGTCACAATCCCATATTTTGTTTTTCCGCTGTGGGTATTTCTTTTCCAACACTTTATTTTACAATTTTATAAAATTTGATAACTTTGCTGCACGTACGATATGATTTTCCTGTATTTCTTTCTTTATTTTATTTATTTATTTATTTATTTTTAATCACATTTATATCCCGCCCTTCTCCACGAAGGACCCAGGGCGGCGCACAGGAATTTAAAAACATACAAAACGATAAGTACAAAATTTAAAAACATATTAAATTGCAATCCTATGCTAAAACAAAATTAAAATCCTCAGTTTAAAAACTATCTAAAATAGCCCCGACGGGAGGTTAGGCTAGGCTGGCTTGCTGGAAAAGATGTGTCTTTAGACACTGGCGGAAGAGGCGGAGGTCCGAGATGGTACGCAATTCACGGGGTAGGTCGTTCCAAAGGGCAGGGCCCGCCACAGAGAAGGCTCTTCCCCTGGGTGTCGCCAGTCGGCATTGCCCGGCCGATGGCACCCTGAGAAGGCCCTCTCTGTGGGAGCGTATTGGTCTGAGGGATGTATGGGGCAGGAGGCGGTCTCGCATATAACTAGGCCCCGAGCCATGGAGCGCTTTAAAGATGGTCGTCAGAACCTTGAAGCGCACCCAAAAGGCCACAGGAAGCCAGTGCAGCTCGCGCAGGATTGGTGTTATATGGGAGTGTCTGGGCGCTCCCATGATCACCCGCGCGGCTGCATTCTGGACTAACTGCAGCTTTCGAGTGCACCTCAAGGGAAGCCCCATGTAGAGAGCATTACAGTAGTCGAGTCGAGACGTCACGAGTGCTTGAGTGACTGTGCGCAGGGCATCCCGGTCCAGTAAGGGGCGCAATTGGCGCATCAGGCGTACCTGATGGAACGCCCCCCTGGCCACGGCCGCCACATGGTCCTCCATGGACAGCCAGGAATCCAGGAGGACACCCAAATTGCGCGCCCTCTCCACGGGGGCTGGTGTTTCGCCCCCAATGGCCAGAGTTGGAGTAATCTGGCTGAACCGGGGTGCCGGAAGCCACAGCCACTCAGTCTTGGACAGGTTGAGCCTGAGTTTGTTACTACCCATCCAGATCCGTACGGCCTCCAAACACCGGGACATCACCTCGGCGGCATCGTTGGGGTGGTCTGGGGTGGATATGTACAGCTGAGTATCATCAGCGTACAGATGATATTCCACCCCAAAACCACGGATGATCTCGCCCAGTGGCTTCATATATGTGTTGAATAGTAGGGGCGAGAGGACCGACCCCTGAGGAACCCCACATACGAGGGGTCTCGAGGCCGACCTCTGCCCCCCTGCCAACACATATTGCAACCGACCAGAGAGGTAGGACGAGAACCACCGCAAAACGGTGTCTCCCAGCCCCAACCCCCCCAGTCGGCGCAGTAGGATACCATGGTCACAATCCCATATTTTGTTTTTCGCTGTGGGTTTTTTTTCCCAACACTTTATTTTATAATTTTATAAAATTTGATAACTTTGCTGCACTTAACATGTACGATATGATTTTCTTTCCTGATCCTTTGCCCACAACTCAGTAAAAGCTATTCTGATTTCAGCACAAGGCTCGTCGCCCATCATTGTGGGGGTTTTGTATGGATTTGCAAACCCCACCCTCTCTCTCTCTCTCTCTCTTTCTTTTTTTTTGCTTTTTCACAAGTTCACCATGTACGATAATAAATTCCCTCTTCTCCTTTCACACTTCCGACACTGGCTTGAAGTTCCTGTCTATATTTTAGACAATTTAGCCAGTGTCGTATGCCATCAGCATGTCATATAAAGATTCTCTTTGACTTAGGGCATGCTGCAAGCTTAACCCCAGTTCCTCACATGTTCCCCCATGTGTTACATTGATATTATAAGCCAACATTTGTGGCCTGTTTTGACCCGCTCCCTCACCTCTTTCCATCAGAACCAGATGGCTTCGTTAGGACTTCAATATTCAGAGACGTTATGTTTTTTTCCCTACTGGCAGTTTGGTTTCTTTACATGCCCAGTGGACTGAACTTCCCTTTGGGTTGGGTCTGTTGATTTTAAGCTGAGTAGGCGTGTCAAACTCAACAGGGCTGGATCCGGCCCACGGGGTGCTTAGATCTGGCCCGTGGGGTTGTCCTAGAAACAGCTAAGGACCATCCCCTGGTGCTTCTGGCAGTGAAAACAGAGCTTAGCAGGGCTGTGTGTAGCCCTACGTAGCTCCATTTTCGCTGGCTGAGGGTTGCAGGAGGCTATCGCAGCTGAAAACAGAGCTCGTGTGAGTGGCTTTCCTGAGCTCCTTTGTTGCTGACAGAGGGTTGCGGGATGCTACCACAGCTCCAGAATTGAACAGGGGGCTTCCGGTTAGGACCTTTGCGGCTCTTTGAGTGTTTAAGGTTGCCGACCCCTGGTCTACGCTGAGGCGCACAGAACGCCGTTACCTTCCCACAGAAGTGGTACCTATTTATCTACTCGCATCTGCATGCTTTTGCGGGATGCTACCACAACTCAAAATGGAGCTCGCGAGGGCTGCAGGTGGCCCTCCCAAGCTCCATTTTGGCTGGCAGAGGATCGCAGGAGGCCGTCGCAGCTGAAAATGGTGCTTGGGAGCCCGTCTTCTCTGGCAGAACACTCGAGCCACCTCAGGTGCCCCTGACATGAGTGACTGCCCCCCCCAAAAAGGTCAAACACAAGCCTGATGCGGCCCTCAGTGAAATTGATTTTGACACCCCTGATGTAGATGATGGGAGTGGTAGAACCTGAGGTGGAGTCAAAAGAGGGATCAGCTCAGAATCCCTACGTGGCCGCAATCAAACTAAGTCCAACCTCCCTTGAACTCCTGTGACCCTTACCTAACACCAAGTAGGTACTGTCTGTTAGTTGAGAAGATTCTAGTGCACAGGTGGCTTAACAATACATCAGTTTTACTGGACCTCCATGTGAACACCTGGTCTTTTATGTTTGACGTCTGCTTTGTGTCCATGATGCCTAACACATCCTGTTTGCATTCCCATGTTAGCATTTCTAGATTCTCCTATTTGAGAACTCCTAAAGATTCTGAGACCAGGAATATCAGGGCTTGCTATCAGAGGCGGGTTGCTAGCGGTTCGTACCGGTTCGGGTGAACCTGTAGGGAAGGCAGGCTGGCCATGCCCCTGAACCGGTTCCCTGGTCGCCCATACCATTGCCTGCATGGTTTTTACTCCATTTTTTAATGTT
This sequence comes from Rhabdophis nuchalis, assembly GCA_039707465.1. Lineage (NCBI taxonomy): Eukaryota > Metazoa > Chordata > Lepidosauria > Squamata > Natricidae > Rhabdophis > Rhabdophis nuchalis. The sequence continues at coordinate 23,213,331 of CM077656.1, read as the reverse complement.
CTGCACATGTGCAGAACCATTTTTCGGGAACTGCACATGCGCGCATAGTGCAAAATGGCATGCACAGCGAACCGGCAGTAACCCCAGCTGCAACCCACCCCTGCTTGCCCATGCTTCTAAGAACCCATTCCTACCCTGGACGTTCTCTGTTCCCTCTCTCTTTGTAAACTATCCAAAAGCTTCTACACTTTCTAAAAATCCTAATGCAACCCCCGTTTTGCTGTTTATTCTAGAAAAAGAGATGAAGTCCTTAAACTTAGCATTTAAAAATTTTTTCCCAATAAGGATTGAATGAACATCAGCCCGTGCTGTCAAAATTGTCAATCCAAAGGTTCCTAATAGCTGAAAGGCAATTAACCAGCAATTTTGTGTTCCAAGCGATTAGAAAAGGATGTGTAGGAGAGAGGCCAAGGGAGGGGTCAAACGTGTCATCGGTCTCAAGTCTCTTCGTGCCGACAAGAGATTGATGTACAACCGAGCTTCAGTTCCTTTGACTCTTAACCTCCTGCCAACTTGCTTGGCCTGTTAGTAGCTCAGATTCTTGTAGGGTGCTTAATCTAGCAATACATCTTCATACCCATTAGAACTGCCTGGATCTTCTGATTCAGAGGTGGTATTCAGCCAGTTCTGACAGGTTCTGGCGAACCGGTAGCGGAAAGTTTGAGTAGTTCAGAGAACCGGCAAATACCGCCTCTGGCTGGTTCCACCCTCATCTATTTGCTGCTTCCCGAGTCCCAGCTGATCAGCTTCCCAGCTGCATGGCGCTGAAAAAATGTCACTTATGACCATAGCAGAAATCAAAACTCAGACCCTTGGCAACTGACTCATATCTTTAGTGGTGGTAGTGTCCTGCAGTCGTGTGATCATCTTTGGTGGCCTTTGGACAAGGGAAGCCAGATTCACTTAACAACCATGTTGCTAACTTAACAATTGCAGTGATTTACTTAACAATGGAGGCAAGAAAGGTCATAAAATGGGCAACTCACTTAACAACAAACTTGCACAGCAAAGAAATTTTGGGCTCAATTGTGGTCATACTTCGAGGACTACTTGTATTATTTTCTTGTTGTTAGTTGTGAAGTTGTGTCTGACCCATCACAACCCCATGGGCAATGTTCCTCCAGGCCTTCCTGTCCTCTACCATCCTCTGGAGTCCATTGAAGCTCACGCCGGCTGCTTCGGGGACTCCATCCAGCCACCTCATTCTCTGCCGTCCCTTTCTTCTTCTCTTGCCCTCCATCCTTCCCAGCACGAGGCTCTTCTCCAGGGAGTCCTTCTTCCTTCTCCTTAGGTGGCCAAAGTCTTTGAGTTTCCTCTTCAGGATCTGGCCTTTTAAAGAGCAGTCAGGGTTGATCTCCTCTAGGACTGACCGGTTGGATGGCCTTGCAGTCCAAGGGACTCAATGCAGGAGTCTTCTCCAGCACCAGAGTTCAAAGGCCTCCATTCTTGGCCCTCAGCCTTCCTTATGGTCCAACCTTCACAGCCATCCATTGCAACTGGGTAAAACCCACAGCCTTGACTATAGGCACTATTGTTGGCAGGGTGACGTGTCTGTAACCTCTGTAAAATGGTTAAAATAAGTAACCTGCATTACTAGTTTAACCATTCAAAACGAAAATGCTCGCAGTGGAAGGAAATCACCTTAATTTGCTTCCTATGTTTTCAATACCATACAATAGCAGAGTTGGAAGGGACCTTGGAGGTCATCTAGTCCAACTCCCTGCCTAGGCAGGAAGCCCCATACCATTTCAGACAAATGGCTATCCAACATCATCTTGAAGACTTGCAGTGTTGGATAGCCCTTTGTCTGAAATGGTGTATGGTTTCCTGCCTAGGCAGGGAGTTGGACTAGATGACCTCCAAGGTCCCTTCCAACTCTGCTGTTCCCCATGTCCTCCCTGGTTTACTCTGCTTCTGCTTCTCACGACTTTCACGCCAAAGGAAAAGGCATCGGGGGAATCTTTCTGAGCTCCAATCTGTTCTTTGTTAGAACAGGGCCCTTTCCATTATTTCCATAACTAATTGCAGCCAAATTGGAAATGAAACATTTAATCAACCATGATTTGCCTCTGACGGTCCTGGGCATATTGAGGACAGGGAATTACCGGGATGACATAAATATGGAGCGGTGTTTAATACGAAGGGAGACTTCGCTCTCTTTCCCACCCCCCACCCCCTGTGTTCAAGCAGAGGGTACGATGGGAATTTTCAAGAGCTGGAAAACATATGGAGAGATGGACAATCTCTTCTTCTGCTTGAGCTGCCAATTAAACAGACATCTCTCCCGGCAGGACCTTGGCAACGTCCTGCAGCTCAGGAGGGTATCGGAGCCAAAACATCCATAGGAACCGAAAAATCATAGGATAATTGAAGGATTGATTTACTCCTAGGCTTACAACAGGACAGTCCTTGACTTACGGCCAAAATCGTGGCTTTCCATGGTTCAGTGAGCTTCGCCCCATTTGATGATCTTTCTTGCCGTTGTTATGTGAATCAGTAAGTCAGTTGTTCAATGAATGTGGCGGGAATGGGCGGAAAGCGACAGGCGGCAATAGGCAACGGCAACCTCTGCAGCCTGAAACAAGCTGATCGTCGGGAGGCCAATCCAAGCGACAATCAACTGCTTGGGCTAATCGGGCTGTGCTGCAGCTGAAAGTGAAACAGGCTGTTGGCTGTTTGCTACAAGGAGGCAAATTGCTGGGAGGCAGAGGCCAAAGGTTGGGTGGGGCTACATTCGGTGTATAAGATGCACCCATATTTTCACCCTCTTTTAGGGGGCGGGGAAAGTGTGTCTTTTTTTGTGTTTTAAAACAATTTTATTGGGTTTTACAGTACATTTGGGAAAAGGGGTAATGTAGGGTAATAGATAAACATTTTAATGGCTTCCATGTGGAGAGTGTTGGTCACCTCCGATACTTCATAGAAATTCAATATTAAAAAAAAAAGAAGATAATTGGCAAAAGATACATATATATCATATTTTAACGTACATACATTCAATCATTTGTTTTCCCTGCCATCCCTTTTCACAGGCTACAGTAATATTTTCAATATCTATTCATTTCTGAGATCGGAGTCTCTTTGCTATTGTTTCTTCTTCCTCTTTCCCGCCAGTGGGAAAGTGTGTCTTATTTATTTATTTATTTATTTATTTATTTATTTATTTATTTATTTATTTATTTATTTATTTATTTATTTATTTATTTATTTATTTATTTATTTATTTATTTGGTTGGTTGGTTGGTTGGTTGGTTGGTTGGTTGGTTGGTTGGTTGGTTGGTTGGTTGGTTGGTTGGTTGGTTAGTTAGTTAGTTAGTTAGTTAGTTAGTTAGTTAGTTAGTTAGTTAGTTATTCGATTTATATACCGCCCTATTTCACCTAAAAGGGACTCAGGGCGGTGCACAGAAAGATAAAAAAAAACCACAATATACAAAATATAAAAAACAATTAAATTATTAGATCTGTGCTAAAAATTTGAATAAATAATTAAAACCAATAAATATCGAATTAAAATATTCCCTAATCTATGTCAGGCCGGCTAGATGAAAAAAAATGTGCTTTTACCAGCCGACGGAAGAGGCGTAGGTCCGTGATGGTACGGATATCGGGGGGGAAGGTCGTTCCAGAGTGTCGGACCCGCCACAGAGAAGGCTCTTCCCCTGGGAGTCGCCAGTCGGCATTGACCGGCTGACGGCACCCTGAGAAGGCCAACTCTGTGGGAGCGGACAGGTCGAAGGGAGGAATGTGGTAGGAGGCGGTCTCTCAAGTAACCAGGACCCGAAAAGCACGGCAGATGATTTACCATCGGACGTACGTGTCTCATGTTACTCCTTTATATATTTCATTTATGGGTGGGTTCCCCCCGCCTCAAAAAAAAAAAACTCCTCCAGAATGCGCTTGGACAGTTATCACTTTTCACTTCAGAAGCATCATTTTCAGGTTGGTTTTAATGCCGCAAATTCAGATGAACGCCAGGATGGACCTTCACCCTTGTCTTAACACGAGCAGCTAAGTTTGGCCAACCAGAGATTTGCCTTCATCGTACAGCTGACATATCTGGCTTCACAGTATGTTCTTGTTAGCATTGGAATTCTGCCTCCCTTTGTCATAGTTGCTAGGGAGGGAGGGAGGGAGGGATACGGCAACTGCCTGGCTTCTTTGCTCTCATCTCCGGGTTTGTGCTCAATTGTCTTTATTGGGTAGATCTAGTCAACGAAAGCAGTTGGTTCTTTGGCTGGGATGGCTGAGTAGAGCAGGGGACATAGATTTACCCCAAGTATAGGTAGAGCTTGACTTACAACAGTTCGTTTACTGACTGTTCAAAGTTACAACGCCTTCTACCTTCCTTCCTTCCTCCCTCCCACTTTTTTCTCTTTCCTCCCTTCTTTCCTCCCTCCCTCCTTCCCTCCCTCCCTTCTTCCCCTCCCTCTTTCTTCTTTCCCTTCCCTTCCTACTTTTTCCTCCCTCCCTTCCCTTTTTAATCTTCCTCCCTTCTCTTCTTTCCCTTCCCTTCCTCCCCCTCCCTCCCTCTTCTTTCCCTTCCCTCCTCCCTCCCTCCCTCCCTCCCTTCTTCCCTCCCTCTTCTTTCCCTTCCTATCCTCCCTCCCTCGCTTTCTTCTCCTCTCCCTCCCTCCTCTTTCCCTTCCCTTCCTCTCTTCCTTCTTCCCCTCACAGATGACTTACTCTCTGGAAACAAATACCATGGGGGTAAGACACCCCTAACAACTCTTGGGGTGTGTGTTCTGTTAAGTTACAGCCTGTTGTGCCTTAAAACGGCTTCTACTGTACTGCCGTAAAATGGATTCTACTGTACAGTGTTGGGCAGTTGCCACAGTAACGGCTTCACTGTGGCAAGAAAGGATATAAAATGGGGCAAAACTCACTTGCCAACTGTCTTACTTAACCACAGAAAGTTGAGGGCTCAATTGTGGTCGTAAGTCAAGGACTTCCTGTAACCTCCTACCTACCCGCCACCATTAATGCGTGCTTCAAATGCCACTAATAAAGATGGGATCCAACTTCCGTCTGAGTGCATTCCCTACTTCCTTTCGCCCTGGCCTCTTAGCCTCCCTGCTGAAGCAGCGTTCCACTAAGATGGGACTCCACCTATTAATGCCTGGGCAATGATGATTTATTTAAAGGACTTCATAAAAGAAGTCTGTAATGGCATTTTCTATTTTTAAAAGTCCCCCCCTTCTCTGGCTTTTAATATATTATATTAATATAATATATATTATATTAACAGACAGAGAGAGAGAGAAAGAGGGAGGGAATTTCAAAAATAGAAATTGCCATTATGGCAAAATTTGTCGTGAGCTGGCTGGTCATTAAAAAAATCCTTCCTTCCTTCCTTCCTTCCTTCCTTCCTTCCTTCCTTCCTTCTTCCCTCCCTCCTTCCTTCCTCCTTCCCTCCCTCCCTCCCTCCCTCTTCTTCCCCTTCCCTTCTTTCTCATCTTCAATTCTCCCTCCCACCCTCCCTGTTCTTTCCCTTCTCTTCCTTTACTTTCTGATCTTCCTTCCCTCCCTCTTCTTACCCTTCACTTTCTGATCTTCCCTCCTTCCTCCTCTCTTCTTTCCCTTCCCTTCCTTTCCTTTCTCATCTTCCTTCCTTTCATCCCTCCCTCCCATCTATATCTATATCTATATCTATATCTATATCTATATCTATATCTATATCTATATCTATATCTATATCTATATCTATATCTATATCTACATCTACATCTACATCTACATCTACATCTACATCTACATCTACATCTACATCTACATCTATATCTATATCTGTCTGTCTGTCTGTCTATCTATCTATATCTCTATCTATCTCTCTATCTCTCTATCTCTCTATCTCTATCTCTCTATCTCTCTATCTGTCTGTCTGTCTATTTCTCTATCTATCTATCTATCTATCTATCTATCTATCTATCTATCTATCTATCTATCTATCTATCTCTATCTCTCTATCTCTCTATCTCTCTATCTCTTTCTCTCTGTCTGTCTGTCTGTCTGTCTGTCTGTCTGTCTGTCTGTCTATCTATCTATCTATCTATCTATCTATCTATCTATCTATCTATCTATCTATCTATCTATCTATCTATCTATCTATCTATCTATCCATCCATCCATCCCTGTCTCTGTCTCTGTCTCTGTCTATCTATCTACCTTCCTACCTACCTACCCACCCACCCACCTATCTATCTACCTACCTACCGATAGATATACACACACCAGCACCAAAAAGTAGAAACTAATCAAGGAGAGAAGCAACCTGGAATTAAAGGGAAACTTCCTAACAATGAGGACAATTAGCCTGCGGAACTGCCTGCCTCCAGAAGTCGTGAGCACTCCAACACTGGAGGTTTCTAAGAAGAGACTGGGCAGCCACTTGCCTGGAATGATACAGGGTCTCCTTCTTGAGCAGGGGGGCTGGACTAGAAGACCTCTGAGGTCCCTTCCAGCTCAGTTCTGCTCGATTGATTGACCTTCTGACAATGGGGAAGCCAAATTCGCTTAACAACCATGCAACTGATTGAACAAGTGCAGTCATTCCCTTAACAGCCGTGGCTAGGAAGGTTGTATAAACGGGGTGTACGTCGGCCCGAACAGCTCTCCTGGTTAGGAAGGGGAATTTTGGGCTTGCTGGTGGTCGTACCTCGAGGACTGGCGGTCCCCATTCAACCCCGGGCGGTTATTGTCTCGGGTGTGAGGTCGTCAAATCGGGATTTAGCGCCGTTTCCTTGGTACAAAAGAAGGAGGAAGCCATTCTTCCAACCGAACCTGATCCGGGGCCTGATGAGTTGGAAGCAAGAGGCCAAGAGATTAGCTTGCGCGGCGGACGTCAAACAAAAGAATATTGCTTGGCTTTGAGAGGCCGGCCCTCCTCGCTGGAGACAAATTGAATAGGTTGGCCGGGACACCTCTCAACACCTTTGGTGGCAGATGAGATTCTTTGGCTGCTTGGTATTTTCCTTTTTTCTTTTCCATTGCATCTGTTTTACTGTCCTCTGTCTGCCCTTTCTTTGTTGAGCGAACTCGGTGCCTTTCCTTCTCAGGTGACAAGGAAAGGGCTTGAAAAAGAGACACAGAGCCCGGGAAGTGGGTTGAGCCCTCCACCGCTGGCACAGAGGCGGGTTCCTGCCAGTTCTAAGCTCTTCCATAAAAGAGGTTCCACAAATCTATGGTGCCGTTTAGAACCGGTTCCAGCTCCCTCCCTCCACCCGTCCGCCCATCCTCAAGAGGAAGAGCGAGAGGAGGAATTCTGGGAGTTGGAGTCCACAATACAATAATACAATACAATTGTATTATTTAGGAAGTTTTTAAATTGGGTATTTTAAATTTGGTTTTAGTACAGGATGGGAATGTTTAATATTTATTTTAAATTATATATTTATCTTTGTATTTGTGTGTTTTTAAATTTCCTGTACGCTGCCCTGGGTCCTCTGTGGAGAAGGGCAGGATATAAATTTAAATTAAAAAAAAATACAATAGCAGAGTTGGAAGGGACCTTGTAGGTCTTCTAGTCCAACCCCCTGCGTGGGCAGGAACCTTATACCCATTTCAGACAAATGGCTATGTAACATCTTTTTAAAGACTTCCAGGGTTGGGGCATTCACAACTTCTGGAGGCAAGCTGTTCCAGAGGTTAATTGTTCTAACTGTCAGGAAATTTCTCCTTAGTTCTAAGTTGCTTCTCTCCTTGATTAGTTTCCACCCATTGCTTCTTGTCCTGCCCCCAAGTCTTCAAGCTGTCAAGTTAGAACACCCCTGGGTTTTTTTCCCCCCTAAAGGGTTAACAGTGCGAGGGTCTTGTAACTTGACAGCTTTAAGACTCACGTGCTTCAGATGCCAGAGTTCCTGAGCCAACATGACTGGAGGAGGAATTCTGGGAGTTGAAGTCCACAAGTCTTCAAGCTGTCAAGTTTGAACACCCCTGGGTTTTTTTTTTCTAAAGGGTGAGGGGTGCGAGGGTCTTGGAACTTGACAGCTTTAAGACTTGTGTGCTTCAAATGCCAGAGTTCCTGAGCCAACATTTTGGTTGCTAAGCAAGAGCAAGTGTTAAGTGAGTTTCACCACCTTTTACAAGTTGGCCATGCCCACCCAGTCACATGACTGCCAAGCCACTCCCACCCGGTCACATGGTCAATGGATAGTTAGAACAATTCATCAGTGGAACAGAAGTTGCCACCAGAAGTTGTGAATGCCCCAACACTGGAAGTCTTTATGTTGGATAGCCATTTGTCTGAAGTGGTGTAAGGTTTCCTGCCTAGGCAGGGGGTTGGACTAGAAGACCTCCAAGGTCCCTTCCAACTCTGCTATTGTATTGTATTGCTTCAAACCGTCTGCTCCAAGAACCTCTATGCTGGGCTATTCTCCTCTTCCTTCTGTGCCAAGGAAAACTTTGGTACCAGCTTCTCTTCATGTTCGTTACCCTCTCAGGCACAGTTCCTACACTTGTAACATTGTGGGGGAAGGCTCTGAACATTTCTGAAAATAGCAAAAAGCTGTGGAAATCAGCCAGCATCCTTAATTGCATTGGGGGAACATCTGACTGATCCTGCAAGGGGTTTGTTGATGAACATGCTGAAACGGATGTCTCAGCGAAGAGACTGCAGTCCTTGTCCCTCGCAGAAGAAGGTGAGCTGTAGGTAAAGGTAGGGAGGGAGCCTGGGAATTAATGTCCTTCCAAGGTGGGTCAAATGAGGAGCCAGATTGTCAGGGGGGGAGGAGGGAGAGAGCAATAGGCTGACTGTGAAGATCCCAGAAGAAGACCTAATTCATTTACGAACCTCGAGACAAAGTTCAAAAGAAATCCAATCATTTATTAGGATCAACGTTCAAGCGTTACTTCTGTGGAGCCAAAACTGAAAATCATTTAACGGTGTCGGAACTTTACCCCTGTGTCCCTCTCCCCTTTGCCTAAGTCATAAATCACACTAGCCAACAAAAGGCTGTAGTGGGGTCTCGACATGCGCATTCACAGGCCAGCTTTCAGATTCCATTCTGACCACAGGTATGCATGGATTTCTCCTCCACTCTCTATGGCAGCTGTAGTCATGGAGATGTTTTACGAGCTGACACTGACTCCGTAAACCGCTTAGAGAGAGTCATAAAGCCCGGTGAAGCGATATATAAGTAAGTGCTATCGTTCACACTTATTTTCCAAAGGACCGGAAGGCAGGACGAACAACAAGAGGTGGAAAATAATCAAGGAGAGAAAAACAAGCTGGAATTAAGGGGAAACTTCTTAAACAGTGAAGACAATTAACCAGTGGAACTGCCTGCCTTTAGCAGTTGTGGGTACTGGAAGATTTTAAGAAGAGACCTTAGGAAGAAGGTCTGGGGAATTCTGGGAGTTGAAGTCCACCAGTCTTAAAAGAGCCAACTTTGCAGACCCCTGGTATAGGGTCTCCTTCTTGAGCAGAGGGCTGGACTAGAAGACCTCTAAAGTCCCTTCCAGCTCGATTCTGCTCAATTGATTGACAATAGGGAAGCCAGAACAACCATGCAACCGATTGAACAACGGCAGCCATTCCCTTAAAAGCCGTGGCTAAGAAGCTTATAAAAATGGTACTTATGGCTATTATTCTCAAGATCGGCATTTCTCAACGTTGACGGCTTTAAGACGTGTGGACTTCAACTCCCTAGTATTCCCCAGCCAGCAGGAATCCTGGGAGTTGAAGTCCACACATCTTAAAGTTGCCAAGGTTGAGAAACACGCTCTGTTTGTAGGGTTATTTTTTTTTTAATCCCCCATTTGCTTCTTTAAACAAAGATCTGGAAATGACACGATTTCGTGCCTGATGCTCTTTTGAGAGACGGTCTTTTTGATGTGGCTTTTTTCTTTTTATTTCGCTGCATTTTTCTATGCAAGGTGACAGTGATCAAAACTTGGGAAGCCCAGTGTGTCTTTTTAAATGGCTCCTGGGTAGCAGTTGCTGTCCCAGAAAAACAGGCTGTTTCTAGTCTTCTCTCAGACAAGAAAATCCAAAATATTGAACACGGTAATAGTTTCTATTCCTCAGAGGTCTGACTGCTAGATTTTTCTTCATGGTAGCTACGTGACTCCTGTGGGTAAACATGCTGGAAATGAAAGAAGCTTAAGGAATTTCTTTTTGAAATCCATCTCCTTACCTGTAGGAGAAGGAGTGGAAGAACCTGGGGGGAGGAATCAAAAGAGGAATTAGCCTAGGATCCCCCACGTAGTCACCTTTATTAGGAATAAATGATCAAATTCTCTCCAGGTAGCGAGCTGTCTAATCTTGAAAAATGTGGGGATATCATCCAATGGTGGGATTCAATTTTTTTTTACTACTGTGGGTTCTGTGGGTGTGATGTGGCTTTGTGGGCCTGGCAGGGGAAGGATACTGCAAAATCCCCATTCCCTCATCACTCCAGGGGAAGGATACTGAAAAATCTCCATTCCCTCCCCACTCCAGGGGAAGGATACTGCAAAATCTCCATTTCCTCCCCACTCCAGGGGAAGGATACTGCAAAATCCCCATTCCCTCCCCGCTCCAGGGGAAGGATACTGCAAAATCCCCATTCCCTCCCCGCTCCAGGGGAAGGATACTGCAAAATCCCCATTCCCTCCCCGCTCCAGGGGAAGGATACTGCAAAATCCCCATTCCCTTTCCACCCCACTAACCTGCTTTCCAGCTGTGCAGGGCAAAAGAAGAAGGACCAGCTTATCAGCTAGGACTCGGATCAGCTGGGACTCGGGAGGGAGCTGATAGATGGGGGCGGGGCCAGCCAGAGGTAGTATTTGCCGGTTCCTCGGACTACTCAAAAATTTCGCTACCAGTTCACCAGAACTGGTCAGAACTGGCTGAATCCCAATTCTCAGATGCTGCAATGGTCATAAGTGTGAAAAACAGTCATATACTAAGTCCCTTTTTTCCACTCCTGTTGTAACTTTGAACAGTCGCTAAACGAACTGTTGTAAGTCAGGGACTACCCATGATTGTACATTTTTACAAGACGTTCACAATAACCTGAGAACCTGAAACGCTACCATATCCCACAGTAAATGCAGAAGTCACAATTCAGACGCTTGGCAACTGACTCATATTTATGATGGTCGTGTGTGTGTGCCACATAATCCCCTTTGTGTGACCGTCAGACAATTAAAGTCAACGGGGAATCCAGATTCACTTATCAACTGAATTGTTAACAACTGTTACGATTCACTTCGCAACTATGGCAAGCAAGGTCGTAAAACAGGGCATTACCAATGTTTCACTTAGTGACCATAAAGGCTGGGCTCGTTTGTGGTCATAAGTTGAAGATTCACTCCACAAGTACAGCAAGAAAGGTCGTAAAATGGGGCATCACCAATGTCTCACTTAGTGACAGAAATGCTGGGCTCAATTCTGGCCATAAGTTAAGGACCACCTCTTTTTCCATATATATCCCTTGGGTTACTCAACTGTATGAGTTTCAAGAGACTTTCACTATAAAATTTTGCAATGGGACGATATGAAATTTTTCTCCTTTCTTCATGCTCTAGAAAAATCTACACGTATTTGAAGAATGAAAAGTCTACTTAAGTTCTTAGGACAAGACCAGGAGTGGCTCTGGAGCCGCATGTGGCCCTTTCATCCCTCTGCTGCAGCTCCCTGTCGCTCAAAATATGTCTCACAACTGCCAATGGGTGACACCCACCAGCACACGATTCATTGAGCTTTTTGAACCCCTGGTAGGTTTTGTGGTTCCCGGTGTTTTTGTTTCTGTGGGAAAACGGATCCCAATGGCTCTTTGAGTGTTTCACTTTGCCGACCCCTGGACGACGAGACTACCCAAAAAATGTTTTCTTCCCCTCTTTTTCGAAGAATTAGCAAATGAGATGTACACGTGGATACGATAAAAAAAAAGAAAAGAAATCCAAAGCTGTAGAAAAAATAATAATAAAGCCACATCTCCAGATGCAGTTCGTGAGTCACTCATATAATCCTCATCCACGGAAGAGGGAGAGGGATGGGGGGAAAGGACTGTTTTATTCCAGAACCAGCAGGAAAAAAAGAGAACAATTATGGAAATGAGCGAAGAAGGACTGAGCCGAATTCCCAAACTTGAATGGAAGAATTTAAAGATATATGTATAAATTTAAATAGAAGAGCTGAATTCCTAAACTTGAATGCAAGAATTTAAAGATGTTGTTGTTGTTTAAAAAAAAAAGAAGAGCCGAATTCCCAAACGTGAATGGAAGAATTTAAAGATTTTTTTTAAAAAAGGAAAAAAAAAAAAAAGATGATAATGTTACCTACCTTTTCCAGAAATGGATTTTTGGAGAAAGCTATGTCTCCAATATTGCAACCGAGGGAATTTGGGCCAAAGTTGGCAAAAACAGCAGTCACTTTCAATGGATGGTTAGATGGGCAGAGGCTCCTTTTTGTCTTTTCCAAGCCAATTGGACCCCTGACTGCCTTAGAAGGAAAGGATGGAGCGGAAAAAGAGCAAACGAGAGAGAGAGAGAGAGAGAGAGAGAGAGAGAGAGGGAGAGAGGGAGAGAGGGAGAGACAGAGAGACAGAGGGAGAGAGAGAGAGAGAGACAAAGAGACAGAGAGAGAGACAGAGAGACAGAGAGAGAGACAGAGAGAGGAGAGAGCGAGAGAGAGAGAGAGAGGGGAGAGAGAGAGACAGAAGGAGAGAGGGAGAGAGAGAGACAGAGAGACAGAGACAGAGAGACAGAGAGAGGACAGAGACAGAGAGACAGAGAGAGACAGAGAGAGGGGAGAGAGAGAGAGAGAGAGGGAGGGAGAGGGAGAGACAGAAGGAGAGAGGGAGAGAGAGAGACAGAGAGACAGAGAGGACAGAGACAGAGAGACAGAGAGAGACAGAGAGAGGGGAGAGAGAGAGAGAGAGAGAGATCCCCAAATGGTTTAACTCTTTTCAGGAAAAGAGCTGAGAAGCATCCCCGCATCCTAATGAATTTGAAAGCCGCGTTGCCTGGAACATCACTTCCGGGAGAAAGTAGTTTTCTTGTTAGGAACAATGAATGACCACAGGATGATAATTGGATGTAACAGGCTCCCCCGTTGCTCTGGGGCGTGCGTGTGGGCGGGGGGGGGGGAGGGGGGATTAGACAGCAGGAGAAGGTCAAAGTGGGGAGGGGGAGGGAGACTAAATTTTGAAGCGCTGGGGAACCCCCCCCCCCAGAAAAAGTCCCCTAAAAGGACAGCCTTAATTAGCCTTTTTAATCTTACATCAATAAAGGAACCGGAAAGAAACGCAACGTGTTTATGATGATGATGATGATTGAATCCACTGAATAGAGTGGATTAGGAATAGAGCTGGAAGGGACCTTGGAGGTCTTCTAGTCCAGCCCCCTGCTCAAGCAGGACCCCCCACCACTATGGCATGTCAGACAAAGGGACTGCCTTAGTCTCTTCTTAAAAACCTCCAGGGATGAAACCCCCACCACCTTCATCCTGGCTTAATTTCTGGGAAAAGCGGGAGGGAGGTGAGTTCAAGATCCCTCCGGGGCGCACGGAGGCTCTTTTGCAGGGGGTCTCCTTCCCTCCAGGCTGGAAACCCCCCTCCCCCCAAAGTTTCTCTCCTTCCAGCCCAGCGGTGCGAGACAGCGTCGGGCAGGACTCGGTGCTCGCTTCCCGCTTCCTCGCAGCACGCAGAGCGATCCCGCCGGAGGAGAGACCGTTCCCTTCGGCTGCTTTGCTGGCTGCTGAGAATAGCATAGCATAGAATAAAAAAATATATGGAATGGAATAGGGAATGGGAATGGGAATAGGATGGAATGGAATAGTGATAGGGATAGGATAGAATAGAATAGAATAGAAATAGGAATAGGAATAGGAATGGAATGGAATAGGGATAGGGATAGGGATAGGATAGGATAGAATAGAATAGAATAGAATAGAATAGGGAATAGGAATATTTATTTTATTTTATTTTATTTTAATCACATTTATATCCCGCCCTTCTCCATGAAGGACCCAGGAATAGGAATAGGAATGGAATGGTGATAGTGATAGAATAGAATAGAATAGAATAGAATAGAGAATAGGAATAGGAATAGGAATGGAATGGTGATAGTGATAGAATAGAATAGAATAGAATAGAATAGAATAGAATAGAGAATAGGAATAGGAATAGGAATGGGGATAGGTGTAGGGATAGGGATAGAATAGAATAGAATAGAATAGAATAGAATTCTTTATTGGCCAAGTGTGATTGGACACACAAGGAATTTGTCTTTGGTGCAGATGCTCTCCGGGTACATCAAAAGACAAGGTACATTCACTTCTCAGCCCCCTCCCCAGTTCCAGGCGCACGCGCGGGTGTATCACCAGCTGAGGCGCGCAGGGAAATCCTCCGGGCCTGCCTCTGCCCGGCCATCCCCTTGCGCGCACGCAGAGGGCGTCCAGAAATGCTCCCACGCTCAGCCAGGGCGCATTGCCAAGCGGAGCCGCGCGATCTCTCCAAACCCTGGCTGGTCCTTGGTTCCGCGATGGAGGCTTCTCTCTCCCGGGCGCGTCTCCATCTCCCGGGCGCGGGGAGGCCTGGAGACGCACACCGGGAAAGTGGACCGAAAGCAGCCTCTCCCTCTCCCTCTCTTTTTCTCTTTCTTTCCTTCTCTCTGTCTCCCTCCCTCTCTTTCTCTCCCTCCCTGCCTCTTTCTCTCTCTCCCCCTCCTCCTCTCTTCCTCCCTTCTTCCCCCCCTTTCTCCCCCTTTCTCCCTCTCCCTCTCCCTCCCTCCTTCCTTCTCCCTCCCTCCCTCTCTTTCTCTCTCCCTTCCTTCTTCCCCCTCTCTCCCTCTCCTTCTCTCTCCCTCCCCCCTTCCTTCTCCCTCCCTCCCTTTTTCCCTCTCCCTCCCTCCTTCCCTGTCTCTCCCTCCCTCCCTTTCTCTCTCCCTTCTTCCCCCCTCTCTCTCCCTCTCCCCCTCTCTCTCCTTCTTTCTCCCTCCCTCCCTCTTTCTCTCTCCCTCCCTTCCTCCTTCTCCCTCCCTCCCTCCTTCCTTCTCCCTCCCTCCCTTTTTCCCTCTCCCTCGCTCCTTCCCTGTCGCTCCCTCCCTCCCTCCCTCCCTTTCTCTCTCCCTTCTTCCCTCTCCCTCCCTCCTTCCCTCTCCCTCCCTCCCTCCCTCCCTCCTTCTCTCTCTCTCTCCCTCCCTCCCTCCCCCTCCCCCTCTCTTTCTCTCTCCCTCCTTCCTTCTCCCTCCCTCCCTTTTCCCCTCTCCCTCCCTCCTTCCCTGTCTCCCCCCTCCCTTTCTCTCTCCCTTCTTCCCTCTCTCTCTCTCCCTCTCCCTCTCTCTCTCCTTCTCTCTCTCTCTCTCTCTCCCTCCCTCCCCCTCTCCCTCTCTTTCTCTCTCCCTCCTTCCTTCTCCCTCCCTCCCTTTTCCCCTCTCCTTCCCTCCTTCCCTGTCTCCCCCTCCCTCCCTTTCTCTCTCCCTCCCTCCCTCCCTCCCTCCCTCTCTCTCGCCGCCTGCCTCCGTCCCTCCCCGCTTCGCTCGTCCACCCGGCGGGGCGCTGAAGCGCAGCCTCCTTGACGTCAGGCGCGGGCGGTGCGCGGCATCTTCGGCGCGGGGCTCCCCGGCCGGTGGCTGCGCTCGGGCGCCCCGGGAGGGGTAAAAAAAAAAAAGGAGGCGCGACGGGCTGGCTTAGCTTGACCACCGCCGCCGCCAAGGCTGCCCAAAGGACCAGCGTCTCCCCCGCAGAAGGCTTGAGAGCGGAGGAGCGAAGAGCCAGCCTCGGCCTCCCGCCCTCCCTCCCGCCGCCGTCCCGGCTCGGCCTGGCCATGGCAGCCGCCGAGATGGAGAGCGCGGGGGAAGGGGAGCTGGCCGAGCGCGTCTTGCTCAACGTGTCGGGCCTTCGCTTCGAGACGCGGCTGGGCACCTTGGACCAGTTCCCGGAGACGCTGCTGGGCGACCCGGCCAAGCGGCTGCGCTACTTCGACCCTCTGCGGAACGAGTATTTCTTCGACCGGCACCGGCCCAGCTTTGACGGCATCCTCTACTTCTACCAGTCGGGGGGGAAGCTCCGGCGGCCGGTCAACGTCTCCCTGGAGGTCTTCGCCGACGAGGTGCGCTTCTACCAGCTGGGCGAGGCGGCCATGGAGCGGTTCCGGGAGGAGGAAGGCTTCCTGCGGGAGGAGGAGAAGCCCCTGCCCACCCACGAGTTCCAGCGTCAGGTCTGGCTGATCTTTGAGTACCCCGAGAGCTCCGGCTCCGCCCGGGGCATCGCCATCGTCTCCGTCTTGGTCATCCTCATCTCCATCGTCACCTTCTGCCTGGAGACTTTGCCCGAGTTCCAAGAGGAGCCGGCGGAGATCCGGGATCCCACGGGCCAGGCGCCGCGGCCGGGCATCCTGGCCGACCCTTTCTTCGTCATCGAGACCACTTGCGTCATCTGGTTCACCTTTGAGCTCCTGGTGCGCTTCTTCGCCTGTCCCAGCAAACCCGAGTTCTCCAAGAACATCATGAACATCATCGACGTGGTGGCCATCATCCCATACTTCATCACGCTGGGCACCGAGCTGGCTCACGAGCAGCAGGCGGGAGAACCTCAAGGGAACAGCGGAGGTCAACAGCAAGCCATGTCCTTGGCCATCCTGAGGGTCATCCGCCTGGTCAGAGTCTTCAGGATCTTCAAGCTGTCCAGGCACTCCAAGGGCCTGCAGATCCTGGGGCAGACCTTGAAAGCTAGCATGAGAGAGCTGGGCCTTCTCATCTTCTTCCTCTTCATCGGCGTCATCCTCTTCTCCAGCGCCGTCTATTTTGCCGAGGCCGACGACCCGGAATCCTACTTCTCCAGCATCCCGGATGCCTTCTGGTGGGCGGTGGTCACCATGACCACCGTGGGCTACGGTGACATGAGCCCCATCACCGTGGGAGGGAAGATCGTGGGCTCCTTGTGTGCCATCGCTGGCGTGCTCACCATCGCCCTGCCCGTGCCGGTCATCGTGTCCAACTTCAATTACTTCTACCACCGGGAGACGGACCAAAGCCTTCTCCAAGATCACCCCGGTAGCGTTCACGGCAGCTCGGAGGAGGAGGAGGAGGAGGTGAAGAGTAAAAACTCCTCGTGCAAATCCGTGGTGCACTTGGAGCACCTCGACGAGACTCACAACGGCACGAGGTCTGTGGAGAAAACCAACATCAAAGCCAATAGCACCCTAGATCTTAGGAAGTCCCTCTATGCACTTTGTATGGATTCGACCCGAGAGACCGATTTGTAAAGACGCCTCTTGGGTGATTTAATCAGGGAAGATGCAAATGACTTTTTCGTTTTTATTTCTTCTTCTTCGTTTTTTTAAGTTGGGTAGCTGCTCTAAAAACATCTTTTCAGTTAGTGGGTTCCTTTAAAAAAAAAAAAAAACGACAACAAACACCACCACAATTCATTCCTTTGGGTGACTCAGCATAATTCTGAGCAAAGATTTAAAACCAGCAAAAGAGTTAGTGTTGACATCCCCTCCCTTTTGTGGGGGTGGGGGGAAGGAGCCAATTTATTTTCATAAACCAACTTCCAAAGTTTGTTTATAATTTCTTGTCTAGTTCATTGGTAGCCAGCCCCAGCCTCAAATCCCCTCCCTCTTATAATCCTGTCTTCTAAGGCAGGGGTCTCCAACCTTTGCAACTTTAAGTCTGAAGGACTTCAGCTCCCAGACTTCTCCAGCCAGCTTTGCCATTTTATTTCTCTCTCCCATGGATAGCAAACGGATTTTTGTAGGTACCATTGTTTCAAGCTGAAATATTTCTATTTTTAATATGTCTGATGAAAATAGCCATGTGACTGTGATATATGAAAACCTGACCTCTCCGTAGACTTTTTAGCGAAGGAATAGATCTCCTCTTTTAAAGTTAAAACAACAACAGCAGCCCTTTCCTCGTTGTAGGTGTGAGAAGTTCTATTTTCAGCGTTCTGTTGTCTTACGTTTTGTACCTTTGGTGAGAATTAAATGACATAAATGGCAAATCTTTATTCGGTAAACTGTTATCCGTGCGGGATTGGATCCTAGTTTCTGGTCAGGATTGCTGGAAAGATCTGGGTTTTCTAAATAGTCCTTGATTTATGACCACAAATGCATCCCAAAATGTCAACGGTTAAGCGAGATCGTCTTAAACGTCGTTCCCTGTTGCAACCTTCTTTCTTTGCTGCAGTTGCAAAGGGAATCCCTGCCGTCGCTAAGTTAGTTAGTGGTTAAGTGAATCTGGCTCCCCCCTCGACTTTGCTGGTCAGAAGGTCGCAAAACGGGATCACCTGACCCCCCCTCCCCCCGAGGACAATGCAACCGTCGTGAATCCCAGCCCGTGGCCCAATTTCTGAATGTAATCACGTGACCTGCCATGGGGTCATAAGAAATGTGAGAAACACTCTTAAGTCACTTTTTTTTAGGGCCGTTGTCACTTCGAACGGTCACTAAACGAAGCGTTGTACGTTGAGGACTGCCTGTAACATGTTTCTGGGTTCAGTTTTCATGCAGGAAATCAAAAACTTTTTTTTTTTACCTGAGCGCCAGGAAAAAATGTTTTCGGATTGAGTTTCCTGAAGAAGTTTTCTGATTGGCTCCGAGACGGGATTGAGGTCTTGATGGAGCTGGTCACTGTTTTTAAATGACCGTGTCCAGTAATGGACTCTTGGGAGGTGGGGGTGGGTGGGTGGGTGGGCAGGAAAAACTAATGGAAAAGTTTAGAGGTCATTATTAAATAAAGCTTTTTACAGATTCTACTTTTTGTGCCAAGTGGGCATCAGGTGACCTCAGAGCCTTCGTTTTGTAATAAGATGGATTGGTGGTTTTTTTGCCAATTTTTATTTATTTTTTATTCTCTTACCTACCACCGTGAGCATACATTCACATAGTTGTTATTCTTCTTTACATTTCTCATTCTTATTATGTTATTCTTATATAAGAATACGTGAAATGTAAAGAAGAATTGCTATTCTTTACATTTGCCATATATGAGAATGTTATTCCATTTAATAGGTTATAATATACAGTTTGGGTGGCTTTATATGCCATCCCTTCTGCCTGTTGTAACGCTGTCTTATTTTCCCTTTCTTTTCTCCCTCCCTTCTCTACTTCCTTCCTTCTTCCCTTACCTCTCCCCTACTCCTACTCTTCCTCTTCCCCTTCCTATCCTCTCTCCTTCTCTTTCTCTCCCTTCCACCCTCCTCTCCTTCTCCTTCCTTCTTCCCTTTCTCCTACTCCTACTCTTCCCCTTCCTACCCTCTCTCCTTCTCTCCCCCCCTTCCACCCTCCTCTCCTTCCCCTTCCTTCTTCCCTTTCTCCTACTCCTGCTCTTCCCCTTCCCCTTCCTACCCTCTCTCCTTCTCTTTCTCTCCCTTCCACCCTCCTTACCTCTTTCTTCTCTCCCCCTGTCTTCCTTTCATTCTCTCCTCCTCTCTCCCTTTCTTTTTCTATTATTGTTGGTGTATATTTCAAAATGCAGTTTATGTTTCCTTGGGATGGTATTTCCGCCAACCCAAATATAATTTAGTATCATTTCTTATTCCCTTCCCTTCGCTAATCTATCCTACTTACCCCTCTCTCCTTACCTCTTTCTTCTTTCCCTCCTCTTCCTCTCGTTCTCTCCTCCTCTCTTCCTTTCCTTTTTCTGTTGTTATAAGTGTCTCTTTCAAATCTCAGTTTATGTTTTCTTGGGATGGTATTTCCGCCAGCCCAAATATTCCCTTCCCTTCGCTAATCTATCCTAAATGTTTCTTCCCCCTTTATATCTCACTCTTGAATATATACTTGCATATTTAGTATTTTCTTTTCTGTTCTCCCCCTCTTCCTCATTTAATAGTGCATCGTCTGGGTTCTGTATGAAATAATATGGATTGTTGCTTGGTAGATTATTGGTTGATGGCTGGCATCAACCTTAAGTTCCTTAAATTCAGCTCTCTCCTTGTTGAACTTGGACCACGAGGCCTGCAGAGAAAGAAGATAACCTCAAACACTAGCAGGACCTGCATCTCCTCTGGAGCTACTGAGACAAGAGCCTTCTTGGTTTGAAGGCTTCTTCTCTCTGTCTTCTCTTGTCCATCTTACACACCTAGGAAGGGAACGGTTGAATGTCTATGGAGGTTTTCCCTCATTCAGGCCTTGGTTGTCCCAAAGGTGCTTTTTCCAAAGGCAACTGGACTTTTTAGGGTTTTTTTCCCCCTTCCTTGAAAACAATTCATTTGTCCTCCAAGAAACGTCTTCAGTTTTGAACCTTCTAAACCGAGAGATGAGAAGCAAAATGTTTTCAAGTAGTCTCCCTCCCCCCTCTATCTTATCTTATCTTATCTTATCTTATCTTATCTTATCTTATCTTATCTTATCTTATCTTATCTTATCTTATCTCTCTCTCTCTCATCTCTCTCTCTCTCTCTCTCTCTTATCTTATCTCTATCTATCTATCTATCTATCTATCTATCTATCTATCTATCTATCTATCTATCTATCTATCTATCTATCATCTCTCTCTCTCTCTTATCTATCTATCTATCTATCTATCTATCTATCTATCTATCTATCTATCTATCTATCTATCTATCTATCTATCTATCTATCTATCTATCTATCTATCTATCTATCTATCTATCTATCTATCTATCTACCTACCTACCTACCTACCTACCTACCTACCTACCTACCTACCTACCTACCTACCTACTACCTCCATCTTCCTGTCTGTCTGTCTGTCTGTCTGCCTGCCTGCCTGCCTGCCTGCCTGCCTGCCTGCCTGCCTGCCTGCCTGCCTGCCTGCCTGCCTGCCTGCCTGCCTGCCTGCCTGCCTGCCTGCCTGCCTGCCTGCCTGCCTATCTATCTATCTATCTATCTATCTATCTATCTATCTATCTATCTATCTATCTATCTATCTATCTATCTATCTATCTATCTATCTACCTACCTACCTACCTACCTACCTACCTACCTACCTACCTCCATCTTCCTGCCTGTCTGTCTGTCTGTCTGTCTGTCTGTCTGTCTACCTACCTACCTACCTACCTACCTACCTACCTACCTACCTACCTACCTACCTACCTACCTACCTACCTACCTACTACCTCCATCTTCCTGTCTGTCTGCCTGTCTGCCTGTCTGCCTGCCTGCCTGCCTGCCTGCCTGCCTGCCTGCCTGCCTGCCTGCCTGCCTGCCTGCCTGCCTATCTATCTATCTATCTATCTATCTATCTATCTATCTATCTATCTATCTATCTATCTATCTATCTATCTATCTATCTATCTATCTAGTCCAGTTGTCTTTGGGAAAAGCATTCTGGGAAAAGAAGGGTTAATTCCTGCGTAAGGATACCCACCCACAGTGTCCCTAACTCCCTGTCCATTAATTTGACCTGAGGAGGCAAAACTCAAGCCAAGCAAAACTTAAATCCTTCTTCCCTGCCAATAAATCTTTTCTCTTCCCTTCTTTCTGTCTTCTGCTGAATGGATGGGATTATGGAGGTTTGGGAAGGCAGCCATCACAGTCATGACGAGACTCATTTTATCTTCTTCCTTCCTTTTTGTTTTCCTTTGGCAATGGGCTGCTGCAAGTTGAGTCAGGGCAGCGAGCATTTCTGCCTCTCTCCAGCTCAAGGAGGAGGAGGAGGGTTGGGGGGAAGTAGTAGCCATAACCCAATTTTGCTGAGTTTCTAATTAAGATTCTCTTCCAGGATTTCAGCCTTGCTTTAAGGCAGAGAGGAAATAAATAGACTTGACCTGAGTCTGTAAATTAAATTAAACGATGGCTTTTCTTTTTTTTGGGGTTGAAGTAGGTTTTCAATTATTATTATTAGAAATGTGGGTTTTTTGGGGTGGGGGGGGGGAGGAATGGAAATCGCAAATGCTGCAGCAGAGGTTCTCTTTGGAGGATCAAGCATATTTGATTTTTAAAACCATGCAGAGGGAATTATCTTCATTATTTTCCGACGAGCAGCTGTGGGGAATGGAATCTGAGTACTTTATGGACTTTAAATCCGCCCAGATTACTAGCTTTGAGACATAGATGGTAGCTGAGCATTTCAGCGAAATTCCTGCCTGCCAAGAAGGACGTTTTTTCCCCCGTACATTATCTCGGGTGGCCAAGTCTAGTTTATTAGAGCCGACAAAAACTGCTGGCTCGCCCATAGAGTTGAAGGAAAAACCCCTCAGTTGGAATAGCACAGGGGTCTGCAAAGTCGGCTCTTTTAAGACTGGTGGACTCCAACTCTGGGAGTTGAAGTCCACCAGTCTTAAAAGAGCCGACTTTGCAGACCCCTGGAATAGCACATTTCAGAACATCAAGTCCAGCCTGGGGTCCCAAATTAAAGCCTCTGAAACACATGCCTCTCTAGTCCAGTGGTCGCCAACTGGGGGGGTCTGTGGACCACTGGGGAGGTCCACGAGAAAATGTTGGCGGTCCACAGAAATATTATTTGCGTTTTTTATATTGCACTAAAACGGGGGTCTTCAAACTACGGGCCCTGGGGTGGATATGTGCAATGAATGCTTGTGTTGCTGCAGAGAGTCTCCTCCTTTGGGGTCTTTTTGTATGGGTCAGAGTGGGGCAGAAATTCTGACTTGGGGTCTGCTTCAGCCTCCTGGTGGGGGGCTTTGGGGAGAAGGCTGGAGGGAAGCGCCGCTGGTGGCGAAGAGCCGGAGGGCCTTGTTCCAGTGGGACGGCATCCTGGCCTGGAACTGGCTGACCATCTCAGCCCGCTGAGCCTCCAGAGGCCGGTCCCTGGCCTTGCACTCCCGCAGGTCTTCCCTCTGCTTGGAAAGCCTATGCTGGTAGTCCTCAGTGAGATGCTTCTGCTGAGCCCCCTTCTCGGTCAGATCCAATTTGAACTGAGCTGTTTTGCCAACTCTTCCTCACGGGGGCTGCTTAGCTCCAACAACTGTTTCCTGCCCTGAAACTCCACTCGTGGTCTCCTGCAAACTCCATTCCCCTCTCGCTCCTTTTTTTATTTCCTCTGGGAGGGGCCACTCACCATCCACTGAAGGCGAAACATTCGCAGCTCCTTCAGTTCTCCTTCCAGATATTTCTGTAGTCCAAGCAAAACGATGGGCAGGCACTGAAAACTAGAAGAAGGGGAGAAGTGAATATTTGGAGCTCAGGGTTCAATGGTGGGGACGTCCTTGGTGTTTCTCAGAGCTCGGTTGTTTTCTTGTAGACATTTCGTTGATTGATTAAGTCAGGGGTCTCCAACCTTTGCAACTTTAAGTCTGAAGGACTTCGGCTCCCAGACTTCTCCAGCCAGCTTTGCTGGCTGGAGAACTCTGTGAGCTGAAGTCCTTCAGACTTAAAGTTGCAAAGGTTGGAGACCCCTGGATTAAGTAACGTGTTGATCAGTGATAATCAGAGGTGATATTCAGCCGGTTAGGACTGGTTCAGACGAACCAGTAAAGGAAATTTTGAGTAGTTCGGAGAACCGGCAAATACCCCCTCTGGTGGGCCCCGCCCTCTCACCTCTGTCGTTCCCTGTCCCATATATTCCCTTGTTTTTTAACTCAGCTGATCCGCGCCCCAGCTGAGCGAAGTATTGATTGACTAAGCAACATGTTGATCAGTGATTAAATAGAGGTGGTATTCAGCCATTTCGAACTGGTTCAGACAAACCAGTAAAGGAAATGTTGAGTAGTTCAGAGAACCGGCACCTCTGGTTGGCCCCACCCTCCAGCCCCGGTTGGTCCCTGTCCTATATATTCCCTTGTTTTTTAGCTCAGCTGAGGCGCGGATCAGCAATGCCCAGTTCCTGCAACCGTTCATCATAGGTTTTAGCCTCCAGTCCCCTCATCCTCTTGGTTGCTCTTCCAGTCTGAAATGGTACCCTGAATAATTCTAGAATAATCATAAACAAATACTGTAGCAAGCCCTTTGGAAACTATAACGTGGCCAGATATGAGCTTTTTTAAATTGAGAACAAATGTTGGAAAATACATTGACGCCCTCCTGTTTCTGGTAACCTCTCAAATACTGGAATACTGCTATTACTAGCCGTTATTTCTCAACCTTTCCCCTCACTAACCATGTTTCACCAAAAATAAGACAGGTTTTTTTTTTCTTTTGACCCCCCCAAATAAGTGCAATGAGGTAGAAACAGGAGATACCGAGGTTTGAAGCTGGCTTAGGCCTCGAGTATGGATCAGCAAACATTGGTCAAGTAGCTTTGAAGAAAGATTGCTAATGAAGCTCTTTTGGTAGTTGCTGGGAAATGCAGAAGGGTCGTTGTGACCCAGACAGACGTTTCCTGTAACCGGACTATTCTCATGCTCTGCATATCTGTAGTTCCCTTATATTTACTCCTTATATGATCTATATGCTTTGCTATAGCTATTGGCCTTATTTTTGGGGAGGTCCAGTGGTGAGTTTCAAATTTTTTAGAACCTACTCTGTAGGTGTGGCCTATTTTGTGGGCGTGGCTTGGCAGTCATGTGACAGGGTGGGAGTGGCCACCTTTTAAAATGTGGTGAAACTCATTTAACAACGCTCTTGCTTAGCAACCAAAATTTTGGACTCAATTGTGATGATAAATTCTTTCTTTCTTTCTTTCTTTCTTTCTTTCTTTCTTTCTTTCTTTCTTTCTTTCTTTCTTTCTTTCTTTCTTTCTTTCTTTCTTTCTTTCTTTCTTTCTTTCTTCCTTCCTTCCTTCCTTCCTTTCCTTTCCTTCCCGTTGGGTCACTGGCAGTGGCGGGCCAGATTTACTTCCAGGTACGCCAATGGAACCCCCTCTTACTGGTTCTCTAAATTTCACCAACCAGCTCTCGCGAGTTGGTGCGATCCTGCAGAAACCCACCACTGGGGAGGTCTTATTATTTTTGAGGTGCAGGAAACAGTGAGCATGGTCAACTCATGGCTGCTGCTGTGTTGCAATATTTTTGGGGAGGGCTAATTTTGGGGGAGGGCTTATTTTAGCGCATGCGCTCCAAAGCCCGATTGGGCTTATTATCCGGGGTAGGTCTTATTTTGGGGGAAACCGGGGGGGGTATCAATATCATTTTGAACTGGATCGTTGTGTTCCAGAGTGCTAGCTATCCCACTCGGTTTGATTTCAATCTTCACCTCCTCTCCATCCAAGCCATTAATAATAAAAAAAAATCTTGATTAAAAATGGACAACCCAGGACTGATTCTCAGGTCAACCCGGTCAATAGTTCCTTTCAGTTTGGGGAGGACAAACAGTGCTTTCAATGGGATTATTGATCTCTATTTCTGCTTATTTGTCATTCCATCCAGCCCACAATTAACTAGGTTGGCAACAATGGGCAATTTATCAAATGCTTTGCCTGGAGTCAAGATATATTATGTTGACAGCGTTCCCTGATCAGTTGACATTTCCCATGATATATTAGGGCAATTACCAAAACAAAAACCGAGCTAAGACTCTGGCAAGATTTGAACTCGCCAACCCCACCCCCCAGTCATTGCTGGCCATTACTCCATAGTGCTTGCTACAGTTATTGGTTTATGATTATTCTGGAATTATTCCGGGTACCATTTCAGACTGGAAGAGCAACCAAGAGGATGAGGAGACTGGAGGCTAAAACATACGATGAACACTTGCAGGAACTGGGCATGGCTAGTCTAAGGAAGAGAAGGACCAGGGGAGACAGGATAGCAGTCTTCCAATATTGGAGAGGCTGCCCCAGAGAGGAGAGGGAATCAGGCTATTTTCCAAGGCACCCGAAAGCTAGACAAGGAATAACGGATGGAAACTGAACAAGGAGAGATTCAACCTAGAAATAAGGAGGAACTTTCTGACAGTGAGAGCAACCAACACATGGAAGAGAAGTTGCCTTCAGAAGTTGTGGGAGCTTCATCACTGGAAGCTTTCAAGAGGGGATTGGCTGCCATCTGTCAGAAATGGTGTAGGGTCTCCTGCTTGGGCTGGGGGTTGGAGTAGATGACCTCCAAGGTCCATTCCCACTCTGTTAATCTGTTAAAATCTTCTTCCTTCTCCTTTCAACACTTAAAAGCAGATTTCTCCCAGGCAACCATAAGAGGAGATTCAAATCAGTGAGGACAATAACCTCAATGAATCGGAGAAGTTTTGCCCGTGGGTTTATTTAGGAACTAATCCAAACATCACCACTTAATGATGGTTGGTTGCACAGTCAGCCGGAGACTTAGATGAGATGTCTCACCTCACACTCAGGAGATTGTGAGTTCGATCCTAGGTAGAGGCAGATGTCGGGTCTCCTGCTTGGGCAGGGGGGTTGGGACTAGATGACCTGCAAGGTCCCTTCCAACTCTGTGAATCTGTGATCTGACCTGGAGTAGGCCAAAGTTGATTGGTGGTGTTGGAGGGACCGTGCAAAATATGTGCTGTTCCATGTAAAGCTCCTTTTCCGAATTGACTGATTGGAAAATTTGTTTCCTTCGGCCACCGTCGTTCTAGTTCTATTCGCAGGTTTTTATACAGTGTGATTTTCTCTCGTTCTTTCTCGTGTGTGTTGCTGTCTCCAGGTGCTGCAACGCCTACTTATCCAGATTTGTTTTTCTCTGCACCTTTAACTCTCCCAGGTTGTTTGGCAGGTGCTTGCCGGAGTTATTTCAAGTCCCAGAGAACTTTGAGCTGCTTTGTTTTCTATTACTTTGTCTGTTTTGTGGCCCCGCCCATTCCTGTTGGCAGGCATGTCTTGCCGATCTTCCAATGCAGCATTGTTAATACAATACAAGATCAGAGTTGGAAGGGACCTTGTAGGTCTTCTAGTCCAACCCCCTGCGTGGGCAGGAGCCTTATACCATTTCAGACAAATGGCTATCTAACATCTTTTTAAAGACTTCCAGGGTTGGAGCATTCACAACTTCTGGAGGCAAGCTGTTCCAGAGGTTAATTGTTCTAACTGTCAGGAAATTTCTCCTTAGTTCTAAGTTGCTTCTCTCCTTGATTAGTTTCCACCCATTGCTTCTTGTCCTGCCCTCGGGTGCCTTGGAGAATAGTTTGACTCCCTCTTCTTTGTGGCACTCTCTGAGATATCGGAAGACTGCTATCATGTCTCCCCTGGTCCTTCTCTTCATCAAACTAGACATACCCAGCTCCTGCAACCGTTCTTCATATGTTTTAGCCTCCAGTTCCCTAATCATCTTGGTTGCTCTTCTCTGCACTCTTTCCAGAGTCTCCACGTCTTTTCTACATCGTGGCGACCAAAACTGTATGCAGTATTCCAAGTGTGGCCTTACCAAGGCACTATACAGTGGCCTTAACCCTTCACGTGATCTAGATTCTATCCCTCTGTTTATGCAGCCTAGAACTGTGTTGTAGAACTGTGTTGCTGCTTGGTGTGCCGTTGTTTGCAGGGAGTCTTTGTGGTTTTCTTGCAGCAGCTACCGAGATACCCTGTTTTCTCCGAATATAAAACCTCCCTGGATAATAAGCCCAATTGGGCTTTGCAGCGCATGCGCTAAAATAAGCCCTCCCCGAAAATATTGCAACTCAGCAGCAGCCATGAGGTGACCATGCTTGCCGGCTCCTGCACCTCAAAAATAATAAGACCTCCCCAAAAATAAGGCCAAGTGGTTATTTCAGAGGTCAAAAGAAAATAAGACCCTGCCTTATTTTCGGAGAAACACAGTAGTTCATTGGTCCTTCAGCTTTTTTCCCCTGAGAGAGCATCTGCTGTCTACTGCTGTCTTCTCAATTCTGGATTTGTATGCATCTGGTCTTGTGCATCTGGTCTTGTGCAGCCAGAATTAGCCCTACCATCTTCAACTTTCTGGCTCCTAACCATTGCTAGGTCTTGTGGCTATCTGCATTGTCTGCTAGTGTGTGCATGTATTAGGTAAAGGTTCCCCTCACACGTATGTGCTAGTCGTTCCCGATTCTAGGGGGCGGTGCTCATCTCCATTTCAAAGCCGAAGAGCCAGCGTTGTCCGAAGACGTCTCTGTGGCCATGTGGCCGGCATGACTAAACGCTGAAGGTGCACAGAACGCTGTTCCCTTCCCACCAAAGGTGGCTCCTATTTTTCCTACTTGCATTTTTTACATGCTTTCGAACGGCTAGGTTGGTAGAAGCTGGGACCAGCAACGGGAGCTCACTCCATTACGTGGTGCTAGGGATTCGAACCGCCGAACTGCCGACCTTTCCGATCGAACAATCTCAGTGTCTTAGCCACTGAGCCACCGCATCCCTCTGTGTGTGTATTAGCCATGTAATGTGATTGTCTTGCCATATTACTTTTCCATTTTCCATTTGCTCTTTCTTGCAGGCCAGTTTGGTTCCTCTGGTACTCAGTAAGCCTTCACGATGCTCTAGATTCAATGTGTCTTCCTCACTGGCCTTCAGATATTCTCCAAACGCCTTTATTTTTTTTCCAACCGATTTACTATATTTTTCGGAGTATAAGATGCACCTTTTTCCCTCAAAAAAGAGGCTGAAAATCTGGGTGCATCTTATACACTGAATACAGCATTTTTGGCCTCCCGAAAACCCACCCTCTTCAACAAAACGGCCATGCATAGCCTTTAGGAGGCTTCCAGAAAGCTCCTGGGGGCTGGGGGAGAGAAATGAGCAAATAATGGCCCGTTTTCTGTTCCCCCCAGCCCCCAGAAGCACTCTCTGCTTCCTAAAGGCTATCCATGCCCTTTTTGTGACAAAAAACAGGCCCATTTTTGCAAAAAAATGACCATTTGTTGCTCATTTTTGGCTCTGTCCCCCCCCCCAGGAGCACTCTACAAACCTCCTAAGGGCTATTCATGGTTGTTTTTTTGAAGAAAAACTAGCCCATTTTTGCAAAACATGGGCCGTTTTTAGGAAGTCTGCAGGGTGCAAAAACATCTTTTTAAAATTTTCCTCTCCAGAACTTTGCTGCGTCTTATACTCCGGTGCGTTTTATACTCCGAAAAATACGGTACTTCAATATTCCATGTCTGGCCTGATAGTTAGAGTTTGTCAGTATCACTGCATGGATGAAGGGCATGATTGGTTGTCATTCTTTTTTTAGACTTCCTATCCAGGGCTTTTGAGTTCTGCTTGAGTCCAGGGCGCTGTTCCAGTTGTGTATTCTGGTGTCACCCAGGTGTCAGTTGCCTTCTTGGTATTTCCTCCACTAAGTTTGGACTTAGTGATGGGTCCCATGCTAGCCTTGAACACAAGCGAGCGGTCAGACGAGGAGACCCCTACTCATTGGTAGCCTCACACCGCAAAGAACAAGGTCACACATTCAATTTTGCAGCTACTAAGATTGTCGGACGAGCAGGCACAAGAACAGCCAGGGAAGTGATTGAAGTCAACAGGAGTCCTGATTAATCACCAGCGTATAAAAGTACTTAGAAATCGAGGGCTGGGCAGCGCAAGCAAGTTGCTTCTCTCCTTGGTATTTTCCATCCATTGCTTCTTGTCCAGCCCTTGGGTGCTTTGGAAGCTGACCCCCTTTTCTTTGGGGCAGCTCCCCCAATATTGGAACACTGCTGTCATGTCACCCCTTGTCCTTCTTTTTCATGAGACTAGCCATACCCAATTCCAGCAACCGTTCTTTATATGTTTTTATAGGTGTATCCTATATCTTCCATTGTGCCATTCATCTTTGCACAAAGCTTCTGGGGCTTCTACTGACTCCTGCCCACAACAGCCATTTTTTTAAAGATAGGTTGGGAGTGTGTGTGTATGTGTGTGTGTGTGTGTGTGTGTGTGTGTGTGTGTGAGAGAGAGAGAGAGAGAGAGAGAGAGAGAGAGAGAGAGAGAGAGAGAGAGAGAGAGAGAGATGGAGAGAGGGAGGAAAAGAAAGAGGGTGAGCTAGATTGGTCCAAAGTCGCCCAGCCAATATTCAATATCTTGATCGTTGCATTAAATTATAATATGCTTATTTTCTCCGAACATTCAGACAATGGTTACTTGAGCTCACATTTGCGAACCAGTAGTGAAGGTAAGTTGAGTTCACTCCTCTATAGATTTTTCGGGATGAAAACAAGAAATAAAAATCTGCTTCCTTGCAGGAAAGAGCAAACAACAAACAGCCCATTTCAATTTCATTGTCAGCACAGCCTGATTAGCACAAGCAGCTGATTGTCGGGCCTCCTGATGATCAGCTGTTTCTGGCTGCAGGGATTGCCATCGCCTATTGCCGCCTCCGTGTGCCCCATTTTCCGCCCATTCCAGACGGCAGCGATTGGAGTGGGCGGAAAATGGGGCGGGTGGAGGCCGAAAACGAGGTGCGGGGGCCCCAAAAATGGGACCTCCGCTCCTTCCGTCAACAATTAAAGACCCATCTTTTCCAGCAGGCCGGCCTGGCCTAACCTAATCTACCGTACCAGCCTAGTTGTAGTAAATATTACCTAATCGGGTTTTTACGTTATAAATTTAAACGAGATATTTTAACACAGGGTAAAACATTTAATTTAGTTTTATTATTTATAATTGTTACATACGTATATGCTCTTAAATTCTTGTACACCGCCCCGAGTCTCTTCGGAGAGAGGGGGCGGTCAATAAATCCAAATAAATAAAATAAATAAATAAATTTGGAGATGGAAAATGGGGCGCACGGAGGTTGCAATAGGCGATGGCAATCCCTGCAGCCTGAAACAGCTGATCGTCGGGAGACAATCAGCTGCTTGTGCTAATCAGGCTGTGCTGAAGCTGAAACTGAAGCAAGCTGTTTGCTGTTTGCTGCCAGGAGGCAAATTGCTGGGAGGCAGAGGCCAAAGGGTGAGGGCTGGCGAGTAGGCGGGGCTACATTCGGTGTATAAGATGCACCCAAATTTTCACCCTCTTTTAGGGGCAAAAAAAGTGCATCTTATATGATAATTTGAGTAAAAGCCCCTATTGGCACTGTGGTTAAAATACATTAGACTAGACATACACAATTTTATGGCTGTCAGGAGGCAGCCATGTGCGGTGGGTTTGAGCTGAGGCCACAGCTCGCGTGCCGGCAAAGAGGGCGCCGCCTGCCCCCTGTGTGCCGTAGATTCGCCCTCACAGTTCTAGGCAGAGCCGAAGAAGATCGGTTCGTGAACCCCTCGAAGACAACGTGGCAAGTGGGTGGAACAGGCGCTGGCCTTCGTCCGCGAAGGATGGGACGGCTTTCCCTTTTTCAAATTGCAGAGCTCCGGCCAATTGTCTTTGGCGAGGAACGCCCTGGCGTCGCGAGGGCCAAACTTGCTGGCGGGTTTCCTTTGTCAGCAACCAGTTCTGGCCCGGTAAATTTAACGGTGATCTGATCCAGCATCTTTTCCCCCTCAGCGCTTCGCAGAGGTGCCATTAAAAAGGCAAGGTTTATGTCTTCCAGTTGTTTTTTTGACAGCCAGGGCTGAAAATACGGCTCTGGTGGGAAATGCAGAAGCTGCTCCGAAATGTGCTTGAGGTATCGCTTGCAGCTGCCGGATGCCAGGACGCGATTTCCTCAGAGAAATAACCAATCAGATTCCTTGACAGAAAACTTGGGATGTCCGTTTTGTTCCGCTTGGAGAGATTCTGGTGGGTTTCTTTTTTTTCCTAGCCCTGCCCCCGGTTTCAAGTTTATTTTAGATTTAATCTGGCACAAAGTGGTTTTTCGCCCTTGTCTCCCCTCCACGGATGGACCTGTTATTTGTTTATTTAAGACCTTTCTATGTCTTATGACAAACTCAGGGGGGGGGGCAGTTTAAAAAAGCCATTATAAAAGCCATGTTAAAACTATTAACTATTAAACTATTACAATCCACCCACACACACACACGCACACACGAATGGTGCCAAGTGAACCTTCTGCTGTGCACTTTCTCATCCCATAGCTTGGGGGCAAATGTGGTGCTGTACAAAAAGATGGAATAGAATAGAATAGAATAGAATACATCGAACGGAACAGAACAGAACAGATTAGA
The DNA here is from genome assembly GCA_039707465.1 of Rhabdophis nuchalis. NCBI lineage: Eukaryota > Metazoa > Chordata > Lepidosauria > Squamata > Natricidae > Rhabdophis > Rhabdophis nuchalis. The sequence goes on along the minus strand of CM077656.1, from coordinate 23,181,613 downwards.
ATAGAATAGAATAGAATATATTGAATGGAATAGAATGGAGTGGAGTGGAGTGGAATGGAATAGAATATATCGAATGGAATGGAATGGAATAGAATAGAATATATTGAATAGAATAGAATAGAATAGAATATATCGAATGTAATGGAATAGAATAGAATAGAATACATTAAATGGAATGGAATGGAATGGAATATAATATAATATAATATATTGAATAGAATAGAATATATCGAATGGAATGGAATGGAATAGAATAGAATAGAATATATTGAATGGAATGAAATGGAATGGAATGGAATGGAATGGAATAGGATAGGATAGGATAGGATAGAATAGAATAGAATAGAATAGGAATAGAATGGAATGGAATGGAATAGAATAGAATAGAATAGAATATATTGAATGGAATAGGAATAGAATAGAATATATCGAATGGAATGGAATGAATAGAATAGAATAGAACAGAATATAATAGAATATATTGAATGGAATGGAATGGAATGGAATAGAATAGAATAGAATAGAATATATTGAATGGAATGGGAATAGAATAGAATAGAATATATCGAATGGAATGGAATGAATAGAATAGAATAGAACAGAATATAATAGAATATATCGAATGGAATGGAATGGAATGAATAGAATAGAATAGAATAGAATATATTGAATGGAATAGGAATAGAATAGAATAGAATATATCGAATGGAATGGAATGAATAGAATAGAATAGAACAGAATATAATAGAATATATTGAATGGAATGGAATGGAATGGAATAGAATAGAATAGAATAGAATATATTGAATGGAATAGGAATAGAATAGAATAGAATATATCGAATGGAATGGAATGAATAGAATAGAATAGAACAGAATATAATAGAATATATCGAATGGAATGGGAATAGAATAGAATAGAATAGAATAGAATAGAATATATTGAATGGAATGGGAATAGAATAGAATAGAATAGAATAAAGCACAATAGAGTTTATTGTCATTTTCCTCTATACACAATGGCACACACTGAAATTCAGATGCACTGCTCACAAAAGTAACGCTACCCAACAGACAATGGCACCAGCCCAAGGGTAATAATAACAATAACAATAATGATAATATAATAATAACAGCAACAATCCAAAAATGCCCCCAGGTGAACAGAATCAGCCACAGAGAGATGGGAGAGCCCACTTTGCTATCTCAATTGAAATAGACCTTCTGGGCTTTTGTCCTTTCCAGGGTTTTTTTAAAATACAGGGAGTCCTCGACTTACAACAATTCCCTTAGTGACCATTCAGCGTCCCAACGGCACTGAAAAAAAGGGGACACCATCATTTTGCACACTTAACGACCGTTGCGGCATTCCCTGGGGTCAAGAGAGTTCCATTCAGATGCTTGAGGACTGATTCCCATTTATGACGGTCGCAGAATCCCGGGGTCACGTGATCCTCTTGTGGTGACCTTGTGACGAGCAAAATCCACGGGGGAAGCCAGATTCATTTAACAACCGTGTGACCAACTTCACCCCTGCAGGGAGTCACTTAACCCAAGTGGTGAGAAAGGTCGTCACAAATGTCTCACTTGGCGACATACATTTGGGCCTCCGTTGTCGTCGTAGCTCGAGGACTCCCTGTACAGATCTAACAAAACCTTCCTTTCACAAACAACTCTAGCAGGGTTTCACCAAGGGTAACCACACCAGGGTCTACGAAGAGCAAGTAGAGGGCTTCGCAAGCGTGCAGAATCTCCTGCGGAAGGCGAGACACCCATCAGCTCCCGCAGCCCACGCCAAGAAGGACCACAGAACCACGTGTCACAATCCAGGCTGCGTCACAGCCACGCTGTCAACCAGGTCACTTGTATCACCAGAGTTGTGCAAGAGAGAGCCTCTGTAAAGAAGAGGATGCCATACGGCAGGGGTGTCAAACTCCATTTCATTCCGGGGTGCGCATCAGGGCTGTGATTGATCTCAGGGGGCCGGGCGGGCATGGCCGACTGAGTGGGTGTGGCTGACTTGGTGGGTGTGGCCACCTGGGTGGACGTGGCCAGCTTGACGCCACTCCCCAAAATTGCTGGCGTGTTTCCTCTTCGCATTTAGGTAGACCGGGAGGGCCCGTGGGCCTTGAGTTTGACACTCCTGCAGTAGGGAGTCTTTCATTTAAAAGCCCTTTATGTGGTGTCTTCCACTGTGTGTCATGAGGAGGAGCCTGTGATCCATCACAGGGGGGTTGCCAGTGTCTTCCCTTCAGGGTGGGGCGGGAAAGACAGAATTTATCTGATCAACATAGGCAAACATTCCCTGAATTTCAGTTCTTGCATCGATTGGTAGTCTACCCCTCTCGATAACACATAAGCGATTTCTGTTGTCTTCTTCTCTAATATCTAAGTGCTAATTTCTCAACAGCTTCAGAGTCATAGGCTGGCTGTCAGCAACCCACAGCTCCAGAGCCACATGTGGCTCTTTCATCCCCTTGCTGTGGCTCCTTGTCGGCTGAACCCACCACTGGCTGGCCCCGCCCCTCACCCTCCCCTTCCAGTCACTCTTCACCTGGCCTGAGAGAGGAAAGAGAGAAATGAGAGACAGAGAGAGGAGAGAGAGACAGAGAGAGACAGAGACAGAGAGAGATGCCTGTTTCCCACAGAAAACACTGGGAGCCAGAAAACCTGGGTGGGGGTGTCATGTGGCTGAGTGGGAGTGAGTGATGTTGAGATAATAAAATATCACAATTCGCAAACGGAAGTCGAACGATTGTGCAGGAAGAAGCCAACGGTTGTACCAATAGTAAAAAGGAGCCTCTGGAGCAATACCCCAAAGGTTGCCTAGATACATGGAAATTTTGAATTTATCAGTCCTGACTATTCGGATTTTTCAAAGCAAGTCTCTCCTCGAACTCTCTACATACTTAGACATTATCTTAACTGCTCTTAGCCCTTCAGGGAGGACCTGAACTTATTTTGTTTACCAGTCCCAGGCTGTGAATCACAGCGAAGATTCAAATCATAACAATAAAAGATTAGAAACGAAGGAGAGAGAAAAAAGCCACCCGAGTCTCAAAAGTGAGGTTTGAGTCAGTAAGGAATATTATCTGACAGCATCACATCAGGCTTTCTTGTCAATTTAAATGCCCCCCTCCTCCTTCTTTGCACAGTTTTGTGTAAAAAAAACCAACAACACGTTTGTCTCTTTTAAATATTCTGACTTTTGCCATATCTTTGCAACGGAGTGTAATTCGAACCTCCGGTGAGCCTTACTTGTTCATCAGTGGAATCGGAGCAAATGAATCACTCCAAAATGCTCATCCACTTGAATTAAAAACAAAAAATTATTATTATTTATTGATTGTAAGGTTTGTTCTCGGTGCGGAAGGTAACAAGACACTTTTTGTAACACTATCGGCCTCTCAAATGGCTATGCAGGACTGTTGATATATGGATTACTGCATCCTTCAGTTCAATACTATTTTAAGGTTTCTAAGCTGACCTGCAGTGGGACGCTGGTGGCTCAGTGGCTGAGACGCTGAGCTTGTGGTTCAGAAAGGTCGGCAGTTCGGCGGTTTGAATCCCTAGTGCCGCGTAGCAGGGTGAGCTCCCGTTATTTATCCCAGCTTCTGCCAACTTAGCAGTTCGAAAACATGTAAAAATGCAAGTAGAAAAAATAGGCACCACCTTTGGTGGGAAGGGAACAGGGTTCCGTGCACCTTCAGCGTTGAATCATGCTGGCCACATGACCACGGAGATGTCTTTGGCTTTGAAACGGAGATGAGCACCGCCCCCTAGAGTCTAGCACCTATGTGCAAGGGGAACCTTTACCTTTACCTTTTAACCTGACTTGCTCCCTTGGAGGTTCCAAAGGTGGGAAGATGATAGATAGATAGATAGATAGATAGATAGATAGATAGATAGATAGGTAGGTAGGTAGGTAGGTAGGTAGGTAGGTAGGTAGGTAGGTAGGTAGGTAGATAGGTAGATAAGTAGATAAGTAGATAAGTAGATAGAGATAGAGAGTGTCAAGCCAGCCTCCTCCATTAACCTCCATTGGATAGATAGATAGATAGATAGATAGATAGATAGATAGATAGATAGATAGATAGATAGATAGATAGATAGATAGATACATAGATGTAAGTAGAGATAGATAGAGATAGAAATAGATAGATAGATAGATAGACAGACAGAGCGAGATATATATATATATAGATAGATAGAGATAGATAGATAGATAGATAGATAGATAGATAGATAGATAGATAGATAGATAGATAGACAGACAGACAGACAGGTAGATAGAGAGATAGATAGATAGATAAATAGAGATTGATAGATAGGTAGAGAGAGAGAGAGAGAGGAAGAGAGATAGGTAGATAGAAAGAGATAGATAGATAGATAGATAGATAGATAGATAGATAGATAGATAGATAGAGATAGAGAGAGAGAGAGAGAGACAGAGAGAGAGAGAGAGAGAGAGAGAAATATATATTTAGATAGGTAGATAGAGAGAGAGAGAGATAAATAAAGAGATTGATAGAGGTAGAGAGAGAGAGAGAGGAAGAGAGATAGGTAGATAGAAAGAGATAGATAGATAGATAGATAGATAGATAGATAGATAGATAGATAGATAGATAGATAGATAGATAGATAGATAGATAGATATAGAGAGACAGACAGACAGACAGACAGACAGACACACAAACACACAGAGAATTGGAGAGGAAAATCGAAGGAATTTCCTCCGGAATATTATTATTTGACACAGATCAATGTGCCACCTTGGCTGAAGCATCAACCTCATTTCTTTTCCTCTGAAAAAGACAAAAGCTGAAAATGATATGTCGTTCCCCCCCACCCCCCTCCGTTTCGTACATACAGATGGGCGTCCCTCCAACTGAAATAAAAAAATATTCCCCCCCCCTCCGGGATTCGGTCTGCGTTGACTCATTTCCCAGTCTTGGTTTGCTTCGTTTCTCCAAAAAAAACGACCATCTGCCAGTACCGAACTGAGTCAGCTGTATTGCTCTGCCAGATGTTGGTGGAAATCTCAGCGCACATCTGCCTGTAGGGAGCTGAGTGAAAAGGAAAACTCGAGAGCCGGCATATTTTCCTTTGTAACAGTTGTTATCGAAGTGGGAATCGCCTTTCTCCACATCTTGGCGTCTATTTTTGCACGTGGGTAAGTACTTCTGCCAAAGAAGTAGGAGTTGTTATCCCCTTATGCGGGAATGAGTTTGCTCCCTGCAGAGAATATATACACACATTAGTAACTCAAGAAGCATCACCACATAAGAGGAACTCTTAAGTGTTCACACCAAGCCTTAGCAGAAGCAAGAAACAGATTCCTCGTCACGAAAAAACCCTCTCTTTATTAACCTCTTGTGAATTAATGGCATTCACACGCCGAAAAACCCAGGCAAGAGGCCTTCAAGGAGTTAACTGCAGTAACAGACCTTATCAGCTGTTTGCGATAATTGCCAGGCCCTGAGCAGCTAGCCCCAAAGCAGCAAATTAAGTTCTGGCACGCACTCTCTGTGGCACGAAACACAATAAGCAAAATCTTCAGAAACACGAACTGTTGTCTCCTACGATCACCACTCCCCTTTTCTTCTGTTTACTCCCTAGCCAGGGAGGGGCCATTCAGCACCCACCTTTGCTTTGCTTCCCGAGTCAACTCCTTGTCCTCCGTTGTCCTCCTCTCCTAACAGCTCTGCGCATATGTGCCCCAGATGTTCTTCCTCCTCCTTCATAGCAGCCTCCAAAGGCAGTTGCCTCTCCAGTGGCTGAGAAATGTCAGACGGCCCAGGCTCTATCTCGGTGTCCAATGCTAAGCATCCATCTGAGTCGTCCCCAGGTATCAGAGAGAGGCGGAGCCTGGGCCGTCCGTCAGCCCTCAGAGGGAGAGTCAACAGTCCCCATGTTTGGAGGTGGCTGATGAGAAAGAGGAGGAACAGCTGGGTCCAGTGCCTGACGCACGGAGAAGGTAGAGGAGAGGAGAGAAGTGGAAATCTATGGGCCGGTCCTAGCGTAACCTCCATAATGACTTTTAGACAGTTTTTAAACTCTGGGGATTTTAATTTGGTTTTAGCGCAGGATCTTTATCAAATAAGTTTTTTAAATTTTTCATGTGTTTTTGTATGTATTTTAATATTCCTGTGCGCCGCCCTGGGTCCGTTTGGAGAAGGGCGGGGTATAAATTTAATAAAATAAATAAATAAATAAATAAATAGGGAAGGAAGAGCCACTATTGCTAGTGAGGCCCCACCCTACATAAGAACATAAGAACATAAGACCAGCCTGGCTGGAAGAGGCCACAGCCCATCCAGTCCAGCATTCTGTCTCCCACAGTGGCTCCCCATTTGCTTCAGGGTCTTCCCAAGCAGATGTCTTCACCTGCTTAGGATTCCCTGCAAATGGCATTGAGAGATATCCTGCGTATCTCTCCATCCCGGAGGGCGTCCTTAGGCATCCCTCATGATAGCCATGGATACCCTTGTTCTCCATGAACTCGTCTAATCCTTCCTTAAAGGTGTCGAGGCTGACAGCTGTCACCACTTCTTCTGGCAGGGAGTTCCATAGACCAGTGATCCTCTGGGTGAAAAAGTCCTTCCTCTTATTTGTTTGAGGTCTAGCTATCAAAAGTTTCATGGAGGGCCCCCTAGTTCTAGTGTTGTGCGATAGGGAAAACAGTTTTCCCTCTTCTACTTTGTCCACACCGTGCATGGTTTGATAGACTTCAATCAGGTCACCTCTCAGGCACCATCGTTCTAGAATGAAGAGGCCCAGCTGTTGCAGCCTCAGATGGGAAGGAAGGTGTTCCAGCCCCCTAATCCTTCTGGTTGCCCTCCTCTGCATCTTTTCCATTTCCATAATATCCTTCTGAAGGTATGGGGACCAGAACTGTACACAATACTCCAGATGGGGCCTCACCATAGATTTATAAAGAGGCAAAAATGACACTTGCTGACTTATTTTCTATACCCTTCCTAAGGATCCCTGGCACTGAGTTTGCTTTTTTCACTGCTGCGGCACACTGGGTTGACACCTTCATTGAGCTGTCCACCAGGACACCCAGGTCCCTTTCCTGGTTAGTTGCAAAGAGTTCAGACCCCATCAGTTTATAGATGTAGTTAGATGTACATCTGGGGATAAAAGGCAGGGAGAAGAGATAAATAAATATGGCAGACCACTATTCATCTCTCCGCCAGACGGACTTGTTAGCCCGCATTGAGTGAGAAACTTTTTGCAGGGCCTAATTAAAGAAATCTTAGAGTTCACTTGGTCGTGTTTGGGCAGCTGGGTCAGAACAAGAGGATGAGGTGACGTCGGTAAAGAGGCCACTGGGGTGGAGATAGAGGCTCTGTCTACTGGGGCTTCTGTTACCTGTCAGATGGTTTGGTTCTGACCAAAGCTTCCCCAAAAGGCAGATTCCTGGTCCTGACAAAACTCCTTTTATTAAACAAATGTGAATTCTTCTCATTCACATTCAGCAAATAGTAAGTAAACAGTCTTTCAAAGGTGGATTTATGACCACAGAACTTATCTAGCTTGGAAAGCTGCCAGGTACATATTTTCCAAATGAGGTGCTGTGCAAGGAAAGGCTGGGCACAGAGTCTCTGAGATTCACGGACAGATCTTCACACTCCTGAAATGAACGAACGAACGAACGAATGGTTTCCTGCGAAAGCCCCCTCCTCTTTCGCTCCTCTTTTATTTCCTATGGGAGGGGCCATTCACCGCCCACCTGTGATTTTACTCCCAAGTCAAACCTGATTTCTCAGCTGCTTTTTTCTTCCGGCAGCTCTGCGCATGCACACACTGGGAACAGGCTCCAGCTGTTCTTCTGCCTCACTGATATCCAACTCCAAAGGCAGCTGATAACTGCTAGACAGCCTTGGCCCCCTGACACAGATCCCTTGTCTGAGCCTTCCCGAGCTTCCAGAACTGGCCCCTATTCCTCCCCAACCTCCTCATTGTCTGACTCTGTTGCCAGCATCGCTGGTCGCTGGTGGGCCACAACAGGTTTCCATTTATCAACACGGAGAACGTCTGTGAAGACCTCTGGAATCTGTAGGTTCTGAAGTGGCTGAGACGTCAACTGTGTCCCGTGATGGAGAGAAGACTCTTTGCAAACCAAAGTCTCTGGAAGTCCTCCTGATGGTACAGATGGTAAGCGGTTGGTTTACAATAAAGTTCAATAAAGTTGTTTTGACGTTCTCCTCTTCTTGGATGGAAGCGAAGGCGTCGCCTTTGATCGGTTGTTTCATACTACGGGTCTCTTCTAATTCCATAACTGGTTCCAGGCAAGGAAAGGTGTAAACCTTTCCTCCCGGCTGGGATGAGTGTCACGCAAAGCCTTCTCAGCTGGGGAATCAAAAAAGGCAGGAGAAGAGGCCACGGAAAGGTCTGGCTGCTTTCTTCTCTGCTCCGGGTAGCCCCCCCCCGGGGAATTGGGTTGTGCAGGCAGGCGATTCCCCAGCTCAGCAACAGCCCCGTTGGGAGAGGCCCAGCGTTCCCCACATCAGAGGGAGGGAAGAGGCTTCTCAGCTGCCTGGGAGGTCAAGGCTGGTTGCTCGTCTTTGGAAGGAGCTGATGCAATCGACCGCCACCCCTTTCTCACAAACAGTGGCGGGGGGGGGGGGAGGCAGGGTTTTTTTTTTTGACAAAGAATAGCCAGTTACTCTGGAAAGGAGGAGAAATGAGGGCTGATGGAATTCCCTTGCATCCAGTTCTCAAAAGTCCAAGAGCCTCAGGGCCAGTCAAGGGTTACAATATCTCTCTGTCTTTCCCTGTCTGTCTCTCTCTCTCTCTCTGTCTCTCTCTCTCTGTCTCTGTTTCTCCCTCTCTCTGTCTGTCTCTCTCTGTCTCTGTTTCTCTCTCTCTGTCTTTGTCTGTCTGGCTCTCTTTGTGTGTGTGTGTGTGTCTCTCTCTCTGTCTCTCTCTCTGTCTGTCTCTCTCAGTATGCCTGTCTCTCTCTGTGTCTGTCTCTGTCTGTCTCTTCTCTCTCTCAGTATGCCTGTCTCTCTCTGTGTCTGTCTCTGTCTGTCTCTTCTCTCTCTCAGTATGTCTGTCTGTCTGTCTCTCTGTGTCTGTCTGTCTCTCTGTGTGTCTGTCTGTCTCTCTGTGTCTGTCTGTCTCTCTCTGTGTCTGTCTCTCTCTCTCTGTCTCTGTCTGTCTGTCTCTTCTCTCTCAGTGTCTGTCTGTCTCTCTCTCTCTCTGTGTCTCTCTCTCTGTGTCTGTCTCTCTCTCTCTGTGTCTGTCTGTCTGTCTCTCTCTGTCTCCCTCCCTCCCTCCCTCCTATCTCTCTTCACCCCCCCTCTCTCTCTCTTTCTCCACACACACACACACACACCAGATAGAAGTGAATATTTGTTGCATAGGGTTGAACTGTTGGGTCCTTGTTGGTTTTCTTGCAGATGTTTCATTACCAAAGTAGGTAACCTCATCAGTACTGGAAGGAAGTGGAGCTTGCTTCTAAGCACTCCCTTCTACCATTGATGTCGTTACCAAGCTTGGTAATGAAAGGACTACAAGAAAACAAACAAACTCAGAGAGCTCCAAGGACCCCACAGTCCTCCTCCTCCTCCTCCTCCTCCTCCTCCATTCCACAAACCCTACTCCCTTCTAGCACTGATGACATTACCTAGTTTGTTAATGAAATATCTTCAAGAAAGCAACCAAGCTCCAAGATTGCTGCCTTGCTGTCTTCCCACGAGGAGTGGAGCACTTGTGGGCAATCTCCATTTCTCCCCTTGTCCAGAGAGGAGTTATTTGAAAATCAGGTCTCTTTGCCAGCCCTTCTTCATTCTGCTGCAGTTGTTGGCTTGGCTTTTCACAGAGTCATTTCCAGCCTGCCATTTTTCTTCCCTGGAACACTTTTTTTTGTAGTTTTCCCATAATCCCCCACCCACCCTCCTCCACTGACCCAGTTGTGTGTGTTGTGAGAACTGGGTCGTTCTTAATTCCTTCTCATTTTGGGGAAGGGTGAGAAAGTTACCGTCTTGGCCAGGGGTGAAATCCTCCCAGTTCAGCAGAAGCACCTCACTGAGGACTACCAGCATAGGCTTTCAAAGCAGAGGGAAGACCTGCGGGAGTGCAACGCCAGGGACTGGCGCCTGGAGGCTCAGCGGGCTGAGATGGTCAGCCAGTTCCAGGCCAGGATGCAGACCCACTGGAATGAGGCCCTCTGGCTCTTCACCACCAGCGTCGCTTCCCTCCAGCCTTCGCCCAAAGCCCCCCACCAGGAGGCTGAAGCAGACCCCGAGTCTGAATCTCTGCCCCCCTCCGACCCTCACAAAAAGACCCCAAAGGGGGAGACTCTCTGCAGCAACGCAAACATTCATTGCACATATCTGGCCCAAGGGCCGTAGTTTGAGGACTCCTGATTGAGTGCAAAATAAAAAATTCCAATAATTTTTCTGCAGACCAGTAAAAATGTTCTTGCAGACCCACAGTGGTCCACAGAACACCAATTAGTGACAGCTGCTGTAAAAAAATCTCCTCAATAATAGATAAGGGATCTGTCCTAAAACCGAGTAGATTATTGATCACCCACATCTCCCAAATAAGGAGATCTTGGCAGCAGTCAGCTCTAGGACCAGATCAGCAATCTTGGGTAAATCAAAACAACAAAGGAAGAATAATAGCAGCAGCAGCAATAATCATGCTACCCATAAGGCTCCTCTTTACCTATTTTTGAGTTGGCCGAAAAACTGTGCTGGCATCAAATTTGGCTGCGCTGGTTCCTAACCCCTCACCTGTCTGTCTTCCTCATCACTGCAGTGCTTCCCACAAGATAACGGGCGCCAAAACCCAGCAGACCCGAGTTAAGGCTGGCCTTGGCAAGGTCAGAAAAAAAGGAACAGATACGGCTTAAATACCAGCCAAGCTAAGGTATTACTCTGTACCAGGTGTCGGCAAACTTAAACACTCAAAGAGCCATTTGGACCCATTTCCCACAGAAAAGAAAACACCGGAAGCCACAAAGGTCCTAACCAGAAGCTCCCTGTTCAATTCTGAAGCTGACCGGAAGTCCGGTTCCCCCACCATAGAGTCTCCTCCTAGTGCGGCGTCCTTTTTCCTCTACCTGTCATAACCGAAAGCCCTATCAATTGTGGAGACAACTGGAAAACCCTCCCCTTGCCATAGAGTCTTCTCCTGGCACACTGTGCTTCCCTCTCCCCCCACCACCGGAAGCTCCTCTCAAAATTGTGGTGCCAAGCGGTGACAGAGCCGCAGCAGAGGGAGGAAAGAGCCACATGCGGCTCCAGAGCCACAGATTGCTGGCCTCTTCTCTGTACACAGAGGTGGTATTCAGCCGGTTCGGAGTGGTTCAGGAGAACTGGTAGTGGAGATCGTGGGTGTGTCCGCCCACCTGCTCGGGCTCTATGCCATCCCTTTTAGCCACGTTTTTGAGGTTGGGCGCATGCACGGAAGGTGTGCGCGCGCATGGGCCGAACCGGCGGTAGAAATGAGCGAAACCCACCGCTGGCTATACAGAACAACAGAGTTGGAAGGGACCTCAGAGGTGTTCTAGTCCAGCCCCTTGCCCAGGGCAGGAAATGAATCCTATAATATTTCGGACACCACCTCTCCGGTATCTTCTCGAACTCTTCCAGTGTTGGAACACGCACAGCTGTTCCGTTGATAAATTGGATCTCCCCACCCCTCAAGAAATGTATTCTGAATTGGATCTCACTTTGATCCCTCTCCATCTGTTACTTCCTGCCCTGCCCTCAGGTGCTCTGGGAAATAGGTTGTTCCTTTCTTCTGTGTATCAGCTTCTCAAATATTGCAAGACTGCTATCATGGTCCCCCCTAGTCCTTTCTCCATTCGATTAGTCCTTCCTCTCTCTCTCTCTCTCTCTCTCTCTCTCTCTCTCTCTCTCTCTCTCTCTCTCTCTCTCTCTCTCTCTCTCTCTCTCTCTCTCTCTCTCTCTCTCTCTCTCTCTCCCTCCCTCCCTCTCTGTCACTCTGTTTCTCTCCTCCTCTCTCCCTCTCCCTCCCTTCTTTCATATCTATCTAATACAAAATGGGCTTCCTTCTCCCGTTTCTTCTACCTGGATCTCCCAAAGGTTGACCTGATCTGCAGGCCTATTTGTAAGTTCTGGGTGTTGGCTTCTCCCCCCTCCCCATCCTGGCATTCAGCACCAGCGTTTTCAATCCAGAAGGTCAACCACGCGGCCCGCCAGATTGCTTGGAGGAAGACGCAGCCCGGGGTGTAACACATATCTGAAAGTACTCTTCCCTCTGTAACAGCCCAAGACTGTCCTGATCTATTAATATCTCCCTCCTGCCTCCATTTCTCTCTGCGATCAATTAAAAGCACACGTCTTCCTTTTAATAGCAAGGAACTATCCCTCAGCTGTCAAGAGATCGACACAGGTGGAAGAGAGGATTCTCTCTCTAGGCTAGGCAGTTTTCCCAATTCCCCTGTTCTTGATCTTCAGGATCCTTAGCATATTTATTTGCAAAATAAACAGGAAACCTGGTGCGGATCAGGGGTCGCTAGGAGCTGAGTGATTGGTGTGGGAGAGTCAGGAGCCTCTAAAACTTTAGAAGTAAGGAAGGACCAGGGATGCCGTGGCTCAGTGGCTAAGACGCTGAGCCTATCGATCAGAAAGGTCGGCAGTTTGGCGGTTCGAATCCCTCGTGCCGCATAACCGAGTGAGCTCTTGTTACTTGTCCCAGCTTCTGCCAACCTAGCAGTTCGAAAGCAGGTAAACAACGCAAGTAGAAAAATAGGAACCACCTTTGGTGGGCAGGGAACAGCGCTTCGTGCAACCTTTGGTGTTTAGCCACATGGCCATGCTGTCTCTTCGGCTTTGAAACGGAGGTGAGCACCGCCCCCTAGAGTCAGGAACAACGAGCACAGGAGTCAGCAACCTGCCATAAAACAGAAAAAGTCAAGAATGATCAGCTCTTGTTTCTAGAGACATCGAGGTAGATGATTTGGGTTTCTTCCGTTCCAACCAGGATTGGAAAGATTTCTGTTATTTTGCTACCTATAAAACAGCCATCAGAGTGATATGAACTCAGGGGTCTGGTTTAATTGCTCGAATAATGTAAAAAAATAATAATATGGCTGATATATGGTAGTTCTCTTTGGAATCTAACAGGAAGCCTATGCATCTGGATTAAGAAGACCGAATACGATTTTAAAAATGCTGCAGGCCACCATCATTGGATTATTATTATTATTTTTTTAAATGTCGTTTCCTTTTGGGGGAAAAAAACCCACATTGGCCCAATTACCAGCTTGGCCATTTCCTTCCCATCAAAGTAGGAAAGTTACCTATAGAAGTTGGCCTTTTCCTCTCTGAGGAATCTTTCCAGAGTGGTCTGTATCATTTTTCAGAGGTATTTTTAGAGAAGGAGCCATCAATTATTCATGCGTTTTAAATTGCATTGTCTTTGTCTAGTTAAGAACATAACTCACTAATCCGCCGGGCTCTGTGATTCCGACAGAACAGGCACTCCAAAAGGAAGGCAGATGGCCCGTGGGTTGGGGAAGGAGCCGCAGCTGAGGCTTTTCAGATTGTTTACTGGTTGCGATCCTATTCCATAGGATTGGAGGGAGCTTGATATGGGTCACAGCACCTGGGGCTGCTAAAAATCACACAGTTAGCTCATGGAAGTGGGTATCTGGGGCAGGAGATGTGGGATGTCCACCCATCAGATCCAGGCAGACTTCTTCAGATCCAGGAAATCTTCTTCAGATCCAGGTTGATTTCTTCAGACCCAGGAAGACTTTGTTAGATCCAGGAAGACTTCTGCAGATCCAGGAAGTCTTCTTCAGATCCAGGTTGATTTCTCTAGATCCAGGTAAACTTCAGATCCAGGCTGACTTCTTCAGATCCAAGCTGATTTCTTCAGATACAGGTGGATTTCTTTAGATCAAGGTAAACGTCTTCAGATCCAGGTTGATTTTTTTTTGATCCAGGCAGACTTCTTCAGATCCAGGAAGATTTCAGATCCAGGAAGTCTTCTTCAGATCCAGGACCACCAAGCAAGAGAGAAGAAATAACACTTCCATCTCAAAGTTAGGATCACTCAGTGGTCTAAGCTTGCATTGATGTCCTTTTCTGGACAATGGATCCTGTTGTACAACAGAACTGTGTGGGTCAAATTCATTGCTTTTCTATATTATGGGAGGAAGGCCACATTGCCGGGTTATGCACACCGTGGGTTATTGTGGTGTGTTGAACAAATCACCACACACTGAGTCATAAAACAATGTCCTCCATCGTGACTTCACGTAACAAACCAATTTAGTCCATTCCTTTGTTCTTTCCCTTGTCTCTTTAATTCAGAATCAGAATAGAGCTGGAAGGGACCTTGGAGGTCTTCTAGTCCAGCCCCCTGCTCTAGCAGGAGATCCTATCCCACTTCAGACAAGTAACTGTCTCGTCTCTTCTTTGAAAGCCTCCAATGATGAAGATTCCCACCATGTCTGAAGGCCAAACTCTTCAGTTGGTTAATTGTCCTCACTGTTAGGAAGTTTCTCCTCCATTCCAGGCTGCGTCTCTCCTTGGATTAGTTTCCATTCATTCTTGTTTCTTGTGAGGGCCTTCTGGTCCTTTGGAAAATAAATTGACCAAAGACAAGACTTATTTGTTTCTTCACTTTTTTCAATTGCACCCACTGTGAAGTCTTTCTATTCTTTCTTCACTGCCGCCCCCCACACCTCCTCTTAAGTAAATCACCCTTCCTCCTTTCATCCGGTGAGTGACACTTTTACACTTCTCTATGGGCTTAAAAATCAGAGAGGCTCCACACAGCATAGAAACGTTTCCAGCAAGCATCTTCTGCCACCTACTGGTGTATTTGAATTTTGCACTTCCCTCCCAATCCTGCGACAATGGATCTTAGCAAACAGTAGAAGAAGGAGGAGGAAGGAGAAGGAGGATAGGGAGAGGGAAAGGGAGAGGAAGAAGGAGAAGGAGAAGAAGGAAGAGGAGGAGGAGGAGAAGGAGCAGAGGGAGAGGGAGAGGGAGAGGGAGAAGAAGGAAGAGGAAGGAGAAGGAGAAGGAGGAGGAGGAGGAGAAGGAGAAGAGGGAGAGGGAGAGGGAGAAGAGGAAGAGGAAGGAGGAGGAGAAGGAGGAGGAGAAAGGAGAAAGAGGAGAGGGAGAGAGAAAAGGGGAAGGGGAAGAGGAGAAGGAATAGGAAGAAGGAGAAGGAGGAGAAGGAGGAGAGGGAGAGGGAGAGGGAGAAGAGGAAGAGGAAGGAGGAGGAGGAGAACAAGAAGAGGAGGCGAAGAAGAAGAAGAGGAGGAGGAGAAGAAGAGGAGGAGGAGAGGAAGAACAAGAAGGAGAAGAGTGCTTCTGGGGACCAGGGAGGACAACAACTTTTTTTCTTACTTACCTCTTCAAAATCGTGGTGCGTCTTATAGTCAGAAAAATATGGTAAAAACCTTTCTTCCATCACATCCTTGCCCCAAACATCTAAGTGAAGGTCTATCCAGAAAACCTAATAAGATCACACACACACACAAGGTTTTTAAGTAGAGACCGGACAGCTACCTGTCTGGAATGGAAGACGGTCACCTGCTTGAATAGAGAGTTGGAGTAGAACAGGAGTCACCAACCTTTCGGTTCTCAGGGACCACCAAATCCATGATTTTAAATCCCGTGGACCGCTAATATGAATTAGTGATGGGATGGGAGTCCTTCGGGCACTTAGCTTGGCCACCTGTTAGCGGAGAGAAGCGCCCGGGGTCCATTGCAACTGGGAATCTCAAATGTGGCCAAGAATGAATGCTTGTCTTGTGCGCTAGATCGGCCCCCTGCAAACTGTCTTTTGAGGAGCCTGGCTGAAGTTTTGCGCACCCCTCATTGAAGTGCCTGGACTCCCAAGGAGGGAGGGAGGGAAGGGCTGGAGCTACTAAACAGGTAGCCAAGCTAAGTGCCTGAAGGACCCCATCCTGTCAGCGAGTGGGAATAATTGCTTCGGCGGGCCATATCTGACCTAGGGGCCGTAGTTTGAGGATCCCTGATTTAGTGCAATATTTTTTTTTAAATGCAAGAATGCAAAGGTTTTTCTGGGGACCACCAACATTTTCTCGCAGACCACCAGTGGTCCATGGACCACGAGTGGGTGGCCACTGGAGTAGAAGACCTCTAAGGTCCCTTCCAGCTCTGTTAATTCTGTTACTGTTGGAATGCTCCTCCTTGATGAGCTGCAGTGGTGGGTTTCAAATTTTTTAGAACCTACTCTGTAGGTGTGGCCTATTTTGTGGGCGTGGCTTGGCAGTCATGTGACAGGGTGGGAGTGGCCACCTTTTAAAATGTGGTGAAACTCATTTAACAACGCTCTTGCTTAGCAACCAAAATTTTGGACTCAATTGTGATGATAAATTCTTTCTTTCTTTCTTTCTTTCTTTCTTTCTTTCTTTCTTTCTTTCTTTCTTTCTTTCTTTCTCTCTCTCTCTCTCTCTCTCTCTCTCTCTCTCTCTCTCCTTTCCTTTCCTTTCCTTTCCTTCCCGTTGGGTCACTGGCAGCGGCGGGCCAGATTTACTTCCAGGTACGCCAGTAGAACCCCCTCTCACCTGTTCTCTAAATTTCACCAACCGGCTCTCGCGAGTAGGTGAGAGCCTGCATAAACCCACCACTGGTGGGCTGGCTGCTAAAGCAAGGTCATGGCACACCCTTGAAAGGAAATCGGGAAGATTGTAATTGTGTCTATCCCACCAGAACAAAGAATGCTTATCAACAGGAAATATGCATGTTTGTAGCAACTATGAGTAGTTAGACAACTTGCAGACCTCAGCTCAAAGTTAGGAATAGAGATGGCCGGCAGCAAATGAAATGTGTATTAGAATAACTCCTGGTGCATTCATTAGCCAAGGTTTAGGAATAGGGACAGCTAGAGACCAATAGAACAAATTGTAGAATTATTGCTAAAATGTTTATTAGATGATATTTCTTATTATTTCACCTTGCCCTGCCTTCTCCTTTGGGGGAAAATGTATAAAGCTTTCTTAATCCTTTGTTCTTGTTTTTTGGACCAGGAATCCTGTTAGCAACTCTGGATTCAGAACCAGTGTTAAAACTCTGGTTCCTTTACCAGTGTTAGCAAATGAATGCGGAATAGTGTAATTCACCGGACAGTAAAGAGCTACGTTGCTGTAAACCACAAACAAACTCTAAAACAGTGATAGCAAGAAAATAAATAGTCTTTCCTTTGTAGCAACTAAAATGCTTCTTCCGACTAACTCTTCAAACAAATATCAACAGTCCTTCACCAAACAAAGTGTATCTCACAGTGATGCAAAACAATCCTCCTCCTTCACAGTTCAGCTTCTCCAACGGCAATCAGGTAAACCAGGAATCACAAGGAATCGAACAGGGAATGAGCTTGTGATTCTGAGCTTGCTTTATAGTAGAGCTGTATAATTACAGCCAATGAGATTATAAGTCAGTTCTTAAAGCTACACAATTCCTTAAGAACATAGGCTCATATACTACACAATTCCTTAAGAACATAGGCTCGTATATTGCCAACCCAATATAAGGCTGAATATCCTAACAAACCCTTTTCCTTGGAGTTCTCCAATAAAAAGCAATCAGAAAACCTGCGCCTTGGGCAACCATCATTGGCTTCGGGACCAGGCTCAGACCTGAATTGGACCCATCTAAAGGCAGGAAGGAAGAGTTTGACGCCAGACCGAGGACCCCCTTGGGGATCCAATCATCAGATCTCCGAGTAGGAGAGCAGCCTGGCCTTGTCCAGGGGCCAGGGAGATCAATCCTCTTTTTCCCATCCTTGTGGGGAGCCATCTGCCCATCCACCATGAGTTATTTTTACAGCAGGGATGCCTGTTCTGGCCTCAACCCCCTGCTGGGAGCCCAACAACCATTGACAGATTGTACTCTCCACCCCTCCCTCTTCTCTTTGGAAAGAAGGTCAGAGGGGGGAGGAAGCAAGCTGGCCTGTTTTGTTTCCCGAAGAGGCAACCAACACGCCAATTTCTCTTCTTGCTTTACATTTTTTCCCAAGAAATCTAGAAGTTTCATTCCACTGAAAGAGGATAAAATGTTTAAAGAAACCACCATATTTGTTGGGGGGAAAAACATCCGGTCCAGTTCCCATCCGGGAGAAAGGGGCTGGAAATGAAATCATACAATACAATAGCAGAGTTGGAAGGGACCTTGGAGGCCATCTAGTCCAACTCCCTGCCTGAATGAATGAAGGCTGAGTAACAAGGTGTGGGAAGTTATCACCCATCTCTCTCCCAGAAAAATGAAATACCCTAGGAAATATTGAAAAGGCAGAATATTATATTTCACTGGATGTGAAAAGGAAGAAACATGTTTTGTCTCCTGCAGCCTCCTGCCCCCACCCCCTCTGTCAATGGGCCATTAAGGCCTGGGCTAGTCCACTTTACATAATAAAGAGTTCTCCTCTTCAGCTCCAGAGTCATGGGATTAAGGTAGGACTGGCCTTACCGAACCTGGACTCAGCCCATGGGAGCCTGGCAACCAATCAGAGTACAGTTCTTACACAGGAACAAGAAACAGATAGGTGGGGCCAAACAGTTGATAAAAAGCCCTGCACGCCCCTTGCTCAGCCCTTCTCTTCCTGTCCACCAACATTGAAGCATGTGAGCACCTTTTCTGTTCAGGACTCCAGCCATGTGGTCCTGTCCACCATTAAACCATCTTTCCAAGCAGCCTCCGTGTCTCCAGTGTCTTCTTCCCCACTTGGAGCCAAACCCAGAAGGACATTCCTTTTAAGAAAGGAAATAAGGTTTATTTGGTTTCCAGAAACTTCAGTCACAGCAGCATGTTTCTGGGGCGGCTGACGTAAGAGATCTTTAAGAGATCTGATGTCAAATTCAGGACAGATGAAGACATGCCATATTTTTCGGACTATAAGATGCACCAAGATTTCGAAGAGGTTTCGCTTCTTGAGGTTTTTGGTGAAAAACGAGGGCATTTTTGCCTTCCCCGAGCCCTGCTGAAGTGAACCAGTACCAACCGGTATAGGAACCCACCCCTGGACTAGATGATCTGTTAGAAATTCTGTTTATACATAACACCACCGATCAAAGAAAGAGTACGGTCACTATTGTGGCCCAGCCGGCTCAGGATGAGTTGCTGATGGATTCCTCTAGTGAGGAGTCCTATGAGTCTGCTCTAGAGGAGGAGGCCGAGAGTGAGAGAGCAGAGAACCTGGCTAGGCATCTGGAGGTACCTGGGGCTTGGTGTAGTGGGGAGGAGGAAGCCCAGTTTGTCCCTGATGTCAGGGTAAGAAGGATTGAGAGGAGGCAACGGCAATTAGCAGAATGACGCAGTCGGCGATATCAGTAGCAGCTGCCTAATTGACTGGCCCCTCCCAAGAGGCTTTAAAAGAAATCCTCGGTACATCGAAAGGTTTGCAGGAAACAACGCAGAGAGGTTATTTCAGAGTCAGAGAGTTTTTCAGAGTTGGAGAGTTTGGATCGTGTTATCTTCTAGTCAAGGTTAGTTCAGGCAAGCTGCCAAATAGCAGCCAGTCTCGTCATTTGTCTTGTGTCGGGAGGGAATCAGAACAAGTCACCATGTGCTTTACTGCTTAACTGTAACAGAAAAGAAGGAAACTGTACTTAAGAACATAGACTATATACCAAACTTGTAAATACTGCCATCTACTGGCCGAATGCTAGTCAAAATGTTGGAATGTAAGGGACACCAAGGTCCCTTCCCGCATTACGATTCAATGAATATGTTCAGCCAGCAATGACAGTGGTTCCCCTGAGATGCCTGCACACTCACAACCCTCAGGCGTGTGACCTTCCTCTTAGTCTTTCTTCTGAAGCCCTCTTCTTTTGTCTTTTCAGCCTCAGGAGTTTCAGGAAGAATTTTACAACTTGACTAATGCAATTCTTGTTGCCACCAATAACCAGGCAGGCAGCAACAGGTCTTCCCAGGAAATGAAAGATGGGTGAGATACTCTCTGTAAAATCTCATCCTCCCCCCTCCACACTGTCCCCCTCTTTTCTCGCTACCCTGTAGGTTTTATGGAAACCCCAATTAAAAACATTTATGAATGAGGTCATGTCAACAAGAGTCAACCCAACCTGGGACTCCGGACAGCAGACAGAGTTGCCCCTGCATCGTCCCATGGGAGTCTGACAACCAATCAGAATACTAGCTCAAGTTCAAAGCCCAACAGAGGCCATCAAACTCTAGGATCCTTAGCATCTCTTCTCTTTTTTGACCAGGACCTCACACCATGCGATCCATCATTAAACCATCTTTCCAAACAACCAAGCTGGCAGGAATAGCCAACACTCCAGAAGATAGGCTTAAGGATCTAGACAAACTTGAACATTGGGCACTATCTAATAAAATGAAATTCAATTGTGAAAAAAGTAAGGTTCTACATTTAGGCAAGAAAAACAAAATGCACAAGTACAGTATAGATGGTACCTTGCTCAATAGTAGCAACTGTGAGAGGGATCTAGGAATCTTAATGGACAACCATTTAAATATGAGCCAGCAGTGTGCAGCAGCTGCCAAAAAAGCCATCACAATTCTAGGCTGCATAAACAGAGGGATAGAATCTAGATCACGTGAAGTGTTAATGCCACTGTATAGTGCCTTGGTAAGGCCACACTTGGAATACTGCATACAGTTTTGGTCGCCACGATGTAGAAAAGACGTGGAGACTCTGGAAAGAGTGCAGAGAAGAGCAACCAAGATGATTAGTGGACTGGAGACTAAAACATATGAAGAACGGTTGCAGGAGCTGGGTATGTCTAGTTTGATGAAGAGAAGGACCAGGGGAGACATGATAGCAGTGTTCCGATATCTCAGAGGGTGCCACAAAGAAGAGGGAGCCAAACTATTCTCCAAGGCACCTGGGGGCAGGACAAGAAGCAATGGGTGGAAACTAATCAAAGAGAGAAGCAACTTAGAACTAAGGAGAACTTTCCTGACAGTTAGAACAATTAACCTCTGGAACAGCTTGCCTCCAGAAGTTGTGAATGCCCCAACCCTGGAAGTCTTTAAAAAGATGTTAGATAGCCATTTGTCTGAAATGGTATAAGGTTCCTGCCAACACAGGGGGTTGGACTAGAAGACCTACAAGGTCCCTTCCAACTCTGCTATTGTATTGTATTGTATTGTATTGTATTGTATTGTATTGTATTGTATTGTATTGTATTGTATTGTATTGTAACCACCATTGTTTCCAGTGTCTTTCTCCCCACTTGGAACTGAACCCAGATGGACGTTTCTTCCTACATTGCCATCTGCCAAAAATGGCGTAGGGTCTCCTGCTTGGGCAGAGGGGGGTCTGACTAGATGACCTCCAAGGTCCCTTCCAACTCTGTTATTCTGTTATAACTCAGAAAATGGGTGGCTGAATTATGATTTAGTCTGAACCCGGGATTTTCCCTAATCTAGTTGTTGTACAAGTGAATACTGTGAAATATGAAAGGTCTCACCAACAGGGGGCAGCATCAGCCTGGCCATGGCTAAAAACATGGGTGAAAGTGAGGGGGGCAGGGAGGAATTGGAGGTCCGATCCTCTCTTCTCACTGATTCAAGATACACTTTAGTAAGAAGGTTGAGAATGTATTTTGGACTATAAATTCAGCCTTCTCTCCTGAAGAAATATAGGAATAACATGCGTATTAGTGTTTAGTCTTAGTTTAGAGCCCAACAACTAGAAAAACTTTTTTAAAGTATTTAAAAAAAAAGCTAAAAAAACCAGACGTGCATCTATGTTTTTCTCTCTAGTAATGTTGTGCTACTAACTACTGTAGGAAGTTAAAACCCACCCCTCTGCTAGAAAGCTGAAATATTCTGGGAAATATTAAGAAGGCAGAATATTATATTTCCCTGAATGTGAAAAGGGAGAAACATGTTTTTAAAGAGAGAGTAGCTCCCTGCAGCTTCCTGCCCCCCCTTTGTCCATGAGCCATTAAAGCCTGAGCTAGTCTACGTTACATAACAAAGGTAGGATTAGCCTTCTGCAAAAATTTAACACATGGCATCTGGAAACTCAATCAAACTTGGAGTCAAAACACAGCCTAGAGAGTTGCCCCTGCATGACCCCATGGGAATCTGACAATCAATCAAAATACATTTCTTACACAGGAACAGGAAGCCCCGAGTCCCTATGGGGAGAGGGAGCGGTTTACAAATATTAAATATTATTATTATTATTATTATTATTATTATTATTATTATTATTATTATTATTATTATTATTATTATTATTATTATTATTATTATTATTATTATTATTATTATTATTATTATTATTATTATTATTATTATTATTATTATTATTATTATTATTATTATTATTAAACAGAGAGGTGGGGCCAAACAGAGTATAAAAATCCAGCAAGCCCCTTTTTCTCTCTCTTTTCTTCTTTACCCAATATCTGAGAGCATGTGATCCCGCTTTTCTGTTCAGGAACTCAAGCCATGTGGTCCTGTCCAACCTTAAACCAACTTTCTAAGCAGCCTCCATGTTTCCAGTGTCTTTTCCCCCACTTGGAATTGAACCCAGAAGGATATTTCTTCCAACACTAGGGTGTAAAAAGCCTTTGCCAGACCGATACTTGATACACAAATGGCTTACTCTCTGGAAACAAATACTGTTGGGGTAAGACACCCCTAACATCCTTTGGGGGGGGGGGGTGTTCTGTTAAGATGCAGCCTGTTGTGCCTTAAAATGCCTTCTACTGTACAGCAAGGTGGAGTTGCCATTGCAGCGGCTTCACAGTACTCCACAAGGGGGCTCCCTCTGGTAAGGGAAAAAAAATCCAAGATTAAAAATTACATTTTTTCCCGACAATTTCCCCCTATAAATAAATTTATTTATTTTTATTTATTTTATTCGATTTATATCCCGCCCTTCTCCAAACGGACCCAGCAACGCTCCAAATACCTGAGCAACGCTGGGTTATTGACTAGTATATGATAAAAGCAAAGCATGTATGAGAATCAGTGAAATGAATTAGTGAATGGCTTAACAAGGATGTATGGCATTCCTTAGTTTAATGTGTTGATGGATAAATATAGAAGAATGCTGGAGTTATGAGTGGGGATATATACATACATTCTTTTGTATTGTTGGCTCGGTTCATATTTAGCAGAGCCCCAAAATCTACATCAATCAATTGCGAGAGACGAGGGATTAATAATTATTATTTAACTTTCCCCCCTTAAAACCTTCTCTTTATCCAGTTGCTATCTCTTTTGTACCAAGCTTATGTGATAATACAACTTCAAATAAATGTTTTACTAGCGTGACTGACTCCATTAATCTGAAAAAATATATATAATTATCTAGTATTTTCTGGTCTTTGACATAAATGCGGTTTATATTATGTTCATTTGTAACATTTACGGTTCGATTTCTTTCACAAAAATATTTCAACAAGGATAAGTTCAAGGTATGAATGTAATGCTTCACAATTATTCATCTGCTTTAATTTCAGACAATGAGAAATTAGGAGTCCAAAACACTTCCTGTGTGTAAAGAAGAGGAAAAAATATATAATCCCACGAAGAAGGATTTTCATCAATTATGAAAATATGATGTATTTGAGAATATGATTTCAGTATTGAGGCATTAATGACCTAAGGAGCCAAAATATGAATCAAGTCATCATAGCCAGCCGAACAAACAGGTTTAAAGATAGCTTCTATCCTTGGGCTGTGAGACTTTTAAATTCAACCGCAATCCCTCCATGCACATGCTAGTTTTTTTTTTCTTTTCTCTCTCTTTTTTTTGTTTCTGTTATAATTTTGCACCAGTGAAGTTAAAATATTTAAATGACCTCATCTTCCCAAAATGAAGAATAGCTTTCTGCAGAGCCAGATTTAGCGTTCTACCTTCAGCACTTCTCCAGGGCAGGTATAAGAGAACACCTATAGCAGAACGGGTTTGTATATGTGCTAAAGGAGAAGTGGAAGATATCTCACACGTTCTACTACACTGTGAGCTATACAGAGCCTGCAGGTCTGCATATATTCTCCCCTTATTAGAGAGATTACCAGGGAGGGCAGGCAATTTCTATCTGGACTTCCTCCTCCAGGACACGAACCCGGCTACTACGCATGCAGTGGCAAAATTCTGTGCTTCCGCAATGTCCATAAGAAAAAAATTGGTTATAGAAGGATAGTTGTGATCTTGTACCAATCATTTGGACATATCTCTAGCAATTTCTGGACCATGGTTTTTACATACATACTTAACGCTTTTGCATCTAGGTAAACCAGCAAATACAATAATACAATACAATAGCAGAGTTGGAAGGGACCTTGTAGGTCTTCTAGTCCAACCCCCTGCATGGGCAGGAACCTTATACCATTTCAGACAAATGGCTATCTAGCATCTTCTTAAAGACTTCCAGGGTTGGGGCATTCACAACTTCTGGAGGCAAGCTGTTCCAGAGGTTAATTGTTCTCACTGTCAGGAAATTTCTCCTTAGTTCTAAGTTGCTTCTCTCCTTGATTAGTTTCCACCCATTGCTTCTTGTCCTGCCCCCAGGTGCCTTGGAGAATAGTTTGATTCCCTCTTCTTTGTGGCAGCCTCTGAGATATCGGAACACTGCTATCATGTCTCCCCTGGTCCTTCTCTTCATCAAACTAGACATACCCAGCTGCTGCAGCCGTTCTTCATATGTTTTAGCCTCCAGTTCCCTAATCATCTTGGTTGCTCTTCTCTGCACTCTTTCCAGAGTCTCCCCGTCTTTTCTACATCGTGGCGACCAAAACTGTATGCCGTATTCCAAGTGTGGCCTTACCAAGGCACTATACAGTGGCATTAACCCTTCACGTGATCTAGATTCTATCCCTCTGTTTATGCAGCCTAGAACTGTGATGGCTTTTTTGGCAGCTGCTGCACACTGCTGGCTCATATTTAAATGGTTGTCCACTAGGATTCCAAGATCCCTCTCACAGTTGCTACTATTGAGCAAGGTACCACCTATACTGTACAAAGTGAGAACCTGAACAAAGTGAGAACATGTATGCTACTTTCCACTTGTAATGCTGACATTTTAAAAATTATATCTTAAAGTTAGTACTTTTTAACATATGGTTAAATGTAACGTGTATTGCTGGTCTTTGGCCGTAATAAAGATTTATTCAATTTATTCTATTCTTTTGTTTCTGTTATAATTTTGCACCAGTGAAGTTAAAACCAATTTCATTGTAATTTTAGTACAATGACAATAAAGATGATGATGATGATGATGATGATGATGATGATGATGATGATGATGATGATTGTTGTTGTTGTTGTTGTTGTTATTATTATTATTATTATTATTATTATTGTTATTACTATTGTTATTACTATTATTACTATTATTATTATTACTGCTATTACTATTACTATTACTATTATTATTATTATTACTATTATTATTATTATTATTTCCAATTATTGTTTGAATACATCAGAAACATCACAATTAAAATAAGGCATACTGTATGACATAAAATTTAGAACACAAGATTAAAGTAGGTATAAATTAAACAGACGTTGCATAGAAACTAGCAACAGTCATTGGTACCTCTGATAAAGTTGACTGCAAATAATATTTATTTGTAGTGAAGAATCTGTGGTTGGATTCATATATTTAAGAGTCCAAAACAATGATTATATAATCCCAAATACAAATTACAGAAGAAGCGCTGTTCTTCACCAGGTACTTTGGGGTTTAATAATCAGTTTAGATAATCTAATTAAAGCAGTATTTTTGCCCTGTTTAAAATCATCACTTACATAAATCCTGCCCACCCAAGTTTTCTGGAACAGCTAACTCCCTGTAACAGAAATGTAGAATTGTTTGCAAGGAGAAGAAAAAAATCCCTCCTGATTTGATTTCCCATGAGAAAGGAAAGGAAAGAAAGTTTGGTACAGATTAACTTTTAAAAAGGGAGGGAAGGGAAGAAGGGAAGAAAAGGAGAGAGGGAGAATAAGAGAAGGAATAGGAGAAGGAAAAAGAGATGGGAAAAAGCTGAATACATTAAAAACTTTCTCTTATGTAAACTGCGCCACTTGGGGTCTGACTGAAGCATAGTAAAACTTTAAAAAGTACCTTTGGAATGTGGACATTAAAGTGTTAAGATAATTGTGGTTTTTTTCCCCCCTCTGGCCTGAAAACAGCTTGAGGTGCAAAATGTCTTCTCTATTTGTTGTTCTCGGTTGCCACAATCGTCCTGCAGCTTTCTCACTTACCTTCTTAGGAAAGGTAGCTTCCTGTCAGCCCTGCCAAAGAAACATATCATCAGTTATTTAGAGCTGCAAAACTGAATTAAATCTTCAGCCAGCATATTGATGTATGACAAGCATGCCATAAATCAGTGTTGGCTTCTTTTTCAGGTGTCAAATGGAAGTGAAATAAAGGGCCAAATTGTCTCAAGGTCACCAGCTGTCAAATCTTGAAAAAAATAATGTCACGGTGATGTCATCCCGAAGTTCTCCTAGGCTGTCACACACAAAAAAATGTCAAAACTTCACAAGAACTTGCCCAAGTCAAGGAGAAGAGCTGGCAGGACCTAGAGGGAGGAGTTAAAAGAGGCATCAGCCCAGAATCCGGACTAAATCCAACCCTTTTTGATTACTTTCTCTTTTTTTTTTAAAAAAAGTTTTTTTTAATTAGATTAACATTAAAAAACATTGGACATAGTGTGACATTTCTGGCATAAGAGTTTCCACGTATTAATTGGATCTTACTGTTAGCAACTCTGGGTTCAGAACCAATGTTACAACTCTGGTCCCGTAACCAGTGTTAGGAAATAAATGCGAAATACAGTGATCCCTCGTTTTTCGCGGTTAATGGGGACCGGAACCTTCCGCGAAAACTGAAAAACCGCGAAGTAGGATTCGCACCGGAAACTTGAGTTGGTGGACATCGTTTAAAGCAAGCACTAGGGGGCGCTTGCCTCCTACCGATGCATTTTTTTCCTATTCTGTATTTTTGAAAAACCCGCGAAGCACTGAAGCCGCGAAACATGAAGCCACGAAAAACGAGGGATCACTGTAGTGTAATACACTGGACAGTAAAGAGATACGTTGCTTTAACCACACACAAACTCTAAAACAGTGATAGTAAGAAAATAAATAGTCTTTATTTTGTAGCAACTAAAATGCTTCTTCCGACCAGTGATTCTAACTTCTCAAAACAATAACAGTCCTTCACCAAACACAGAGTTATCTTACAGTGATGCAAAACAAATACTTCTTCAGTCTTTAATCTTCAGCTTCAACTCAGGAATCAAAAAGAATCGTAAAAGGGGAATGGACTGTGTTTCTGAGCTTGCTTATATGGTAGAGCTGAGAATCACAGCCAATTAGAATTTAACACAGTTCTTAAAGCTACGTAACTCCTTAAGAACATAGGCTCATATATATTATCAACCCAATATAAGGCTGAATATCCTAACACTTACAACGATTACATTTTATATCCATTACATCGGTATATGTAGTCAAGTCAGTTTTCCCTGAGTGTATGAATGCAAACCACAATGAAGAATGCGTGCATGCACAGCAGCGTAGAGTCGATCAAGATCCTACAAGCAGCAAATTATTTGTTTTGCATATTTAGCTTCCAGCATTCCTTTGCTCGTATATCTTATTCTAGAGTTGGCAAGTTAGCTTGTTTCCCTGGGGCTCTTCAACTCTTGAGCAAATCTTTTCTTTTGTTGCTCTGGTGTTCTCGTTCTGCAAGAACTAAACTGCCTTGGCGCCCAACTGGAGTTCCCCAAGAAGGCCAAGAGATGTCGGGCAAGAGATGGTGACTGGATGGTAAGCATGAGACTCTTGTTTCCCTCGCCCAAGACAGTTGCCCATTGAGCTCTTCCAGTTGATGTGAAGCTGCCGCTAAGGCTCAGTAACAGGGTGTTAATCTGGGGGCCCCATGTTGTGGCCCGCCAAGAGTTGCCAGGAGAAACAGCTAAGGAACAAGGGCCAACTTGGAAGTAAAGGTACAGGTGGATGGTGAATGGTCCTTTCCTTAGGAAATAAAGAGGAGCGAAAGGGGAGTGGAGTTTGCAGGAGACAATTCATTCATCAATTCATTCGGGTGAAGATCTGTTCCTGACTTCTTGCCAAGTAATTGCTGCTACAGCGTGGTGTTTGGAAGATATCGGCCTGGTGGCTCTCCAAGCCTGATCAAGGTCTGCAATTGTGAAATCTCTTGAAAGATTGTTTGCTGGGACTTTGCTGGAGAGGAATTCCCTTTAAATAAAAGAGGTTTTATCGGGACGAGGAGTCTGCTTCGTGATCTTGGGAAGCTTAGGTCAGAACACCCCAGAACTCCAAATAACATCCAGAAGTAGTGCCCAGGGAGCATAAAGTCACCCTATACCTTGAATATCTCTGAGGGACTGGCAGGACAGTCTCTGGTCTAAGAAACCAAGCACTGTGAATGCCAAAAAAGCTAATAACATCCTAGGTTGCCTCAACAGAGGGATAGCGTCAAGATCATGGGAAGTAACAGCACCACTTTCTACTACACTGCTGAGACCACCCTTGGATTCTGTGTCCTGCTCTTGTCACCAGGCTACAGACAAGATATTGAGACCCTAAAAAGAGTGCAGAGAACAGCAACAAAGATGATAAGAGGTCTAGAGATTGAACCGTAGGGTGAACGGTTGAGTGCAGTAGGTATGTCCAGCCTAATGAAGAGAAGAATGACATGATGTTTGTCTTTCAATACTCGAGGGACTAGCCCTAGAGAAGAGGAGGTTGACCTCTTCTCCAAAGCACCTGAGGACAGGACAAGACATAACGGGTGGAAGATCATTAAAGAGAGATCCAATCTAGAACCGCGAAGACATTTCCCGACAGGGAGAACAATTAATCAGTGGAATGGCATTTCCTTCAGAAGTTGTGGGTGCTCCATCACAGCAAGAATAGGCTGGACAACCAGTTGGCTGGAACGGTATTGGGACTCCTTCTTGAGCAGGGGGCTGGATTAGAAGAACTCCAACGTCCTTTTCAGCCCTGTTATCCTATGTTCTACTTACTTCACGACCAGTGCAAAAACAGTCTATCATTTTAGTTGTGACTCACTAAGCTGGGAAATTCGATCAATATCTTTGATTTAATTCTTCCATGTTTAGATCATCTTGGAACACGACTCCCTTCTCTGGCAAGCAGAGCGAGAAATTAAGAACGTAAAAGGCAAGGGAGCAATAAATCAATGACCAACGGAAGAAGGTCTTTTGAGTTGCAGCTTTGACGGCTCCATGGAAACTCCATACGAAGAAGCAAGGCCTCTGGGAAGAGCTTGTAGGACACCCTATTGGTTCCCGTGGGGAATTTTTTCCCCTTGAAGACTGCTTTGGGCAAAACACAAATGGCCTATCAAGAATCTCCGCCAGTGGTGAGATTCAGCTGGTTTGGCCTGGTTCGGGCAAACCAGTTGTTAAATTGGAGTCCCCCTGTGCCCCGTAATTCTGGAAGTTGGTCCACAGGATTTAAAGTACAATACAATACAATACAATACAATACAATACAATACAATACAATACAATACAATACAATACAATACAATACAATACAATACAATACAATAGCAGAGTTGGAAGGGATCTTGTAGGTCTTCTAGTCCAACCCCCTGCGTGGGCAGGAACCTTATACCATTTCAGACAAATGGCTATCTAACATCTTTGTAAAGACTTCCAGGGTTGGGGCATTCACAACTTCTGGAGGCAAGCTGTTCCAGAGGTTAATTGTTGTAACTGTCAGGAAATTTCTCCTCAGTTCTAAGTTGCTTCTCTCCTTGATTAGTTTCCACCCATTGCTTCTTGTCCTGCCCCCAGGTGCCTTGGAGAATAGTTTGACTCCCTCTTCTTTGTGGCACCCTCTGAGATATCGGAACACTGCTATCATGTCTCCCCTGGTCCTTCTCTTCATCAAACTAGCCATGCCCAGTTCCTGCAACCGTTCTTCATATGTTTTAGCCTCCAGTCCCCTAATCATCTTGGTTGCTCTTCTCTGCACTCTTTCCAGAGTCTCCACGTCTTTTCTACATCGTGGCGACCAAAACTGTATGCGGTATTCCAAGTGTGGCCTTACCAAGGCGCTATACAGTGGCATTAACACTTCACATGATCTAGATTCTATCCCTCTGTTTATGCAGCCTAGAACTGTGTTGGTCACCAAGGTTGAGAAACACTGTGCTAGGGCTTATTTTTCTGGGGAAAATATTACTCTTGTAGAATCCGGGCAAGTCACATGACTATAATTCAGGGGTTCGGCAAGTGGCCTTGTAGCATCCTGGGGGGGGGGTCACGTGGTCGCTATTTGCCTGGTGCTATTTACCCGGCCATCATAGCATTCAGGCTGACCTGCGCTGCGCTGGCTGTGCAGCCCCAGAGTGTGCCAGCCAAAGGGCCAGTCTATTACAGGTGTTGGAAGACACTGTTGCCTCCGCACATTGGCTGTCATCTGTGCAAACACTAGAGGGGGACCGCTTGGCTGGGCTGATCACCCTAATACTGTGTTTCCCCAAAAATAAGCTCTAATGTGTGTTTTGGAGCTAAAAGAAATAAGACTGGGAAACACAATAAGTTTGGGGACTGATCATTAAGTCACTTCTTTCAGTGTTGTCCTCACCTTGAATATTCCCTAAACTAATGGTTGTAAGTCAAGGACTAGCTGCAGCGTAATTTTATACAGGCAGTCCTCGTCCCACGACCACCACTGAGCCCGAAGTTTCTGTTGTTATATGCGAGACCGCCTCCTGCCCCATACATCCCTTAGACCGATCCGCTCCCACAGAGAGGGCCTTCTCAGGGTGCTGTCGGCCGGACAATGCCGACTGGCGACACCCAGGGGAAGAGCCTTCTCTGTGGCGGGCCCTGCCCTGTGGAACGACTTACCCCCTGAACTCCGCACCATCTCCGACCTCCGCCTCTTCCGCCAGTGTCTAAAGACACATTTGTTCCATCTAGCCGGCCTAGCGTAACCTCCACAAATGACTTTTAGATAGTTTTAAATTTGGGGATTTTAATTTGGTTTTAGCGCAGGATTTTATTGAATAAGTTTTTTAAATTTTATATGGTTTTGTATGTATTTTTAATATTCCTGTGCGCCGCCCTGAGTCCGTTTGGAGAAGGGCGGGGTATAAATTGAATAAATGAAAATGAAATGAATGTTGTCAAGGGAGACGTTTCTTAAGTGAGTTTTGGCCCCCTTTTTACGACTGAGGGTTTTAAGATAAGGTTCAGCAAGCGTCCTCTCTTCTTTGCCTCCAGCACCCTGGGAGTTGGGGGTGGCCCTCCGCTGTGCTGAGCGTGTCACTCAGTTCTGTCAGGGCTCATCACGATGAGATCTGAGGCGAAAGTATGTACTTGCGGCTTTTTGAAATGCCGGCACAGGCCCTTCCGACATGCAGGAGCTTGCAAGCACCACGAGGGGCCATGAGTTAGACACATAAGGAAATGGCAAACATTGTGCGCCCGCTCCAAGCGGCTGGGCCTGCCCTTTAAAAGGCTAAATTTCTAGTCTCAAAGAGAGCAATGGTTTTTATTTGATTTTATTTGTTTTGGCCCGTCTTTCTGACGGGAAACTTCTTCTCAGGAACTCGATTCCTTCGGGAGCCAGGCCACCGAAACAAGGCTGGGTCTCACGACGCATATAGAAATCTGCATTTTATCCTTTTTAAAAAAAAATTCCGTCAACAAAAGACTGGATTCCATTTTCAGTTCTATTCTATTCTTTTCTTTTCTTTTAAACTGTGCGCTGAGGGGAAATACAGGTAGTCCTTGATTTCCAACAGTTCGTTCAGCGGCCGTTCGAAGTCACCCAAAAAAAAAACGGACTTAGGACTGTTTTTCACGCTGAATGACCGTTGCAGCAAACACCCCCCCCCCAGCTGTGGGATTAAAATTCAGACGCTTGGGAGCTGACTCGTACGGATGACCGTTGCCGTGTCGTGAGGTGATCATCTTTGGTGACCTTCTGACCAGCAAGGACAATGGGAAAACCAGATTCACTTAACAACCGTGTTAGTCATTTAACAACTGCAGTGATTGACTTAACCACGGTGGCAAGGGAAGTGGCAAAATGGGGCAAAATTCTCGATGTGTCCGTTAGCAACAAAAATGGTGGTCTTAAATTGAGAACGATCTGTAAATAGGCTGCAAGATATCCCTAAGACAGGGGTCAGCAACTTGTGGCTCTGGAGCCGCATGTGGCTCTTTCATCTCTCTGCTGCGGCTCCCTGTCGCCGGTCGGCTTCACAATTGATAGGGCTTTCGGTTAGGACAGGTGGAGGAAAAAGGATGCCGTGCTAGGAGGAGACTCTATGGTGGGGGAACCGGACTTCCGGTCGGCTCTAGAATTGACCAGGGGGGGCTTCTGGTTAGGACCTTTGAGTGTAAGGTTGCCGACCCCTGTCCTAAGGTCACATTTGGTGTGCAACCATCCAATGCATTATATTGAAATGTATTTTCTAGAGAGAAAAAAAGAGAAATATTCTGCCCGCCTATTAAACAGCTGCCTCTACAGCTGTCCAACCATAAAGCTAAAGAGATTTCTCACCCAACTATTGTGCAATCCCAGAGTGTCTCCAGAGTGTGGTTTTTAAAAAGCCAAGATTCTCTTGAAGCAACGCCTGCTTTTTAAGTTCGGATGGGATGCATGGGAGAAAGCAAGCAGAGCTTCGGAATCATCACTGCAGTCACTGCTTTTTAAACTTACAGTAGTTGTGTTGTTTTTTTACTGTTCCCCGTGGGTACCCCGAGGCACGAGTCTGCCTCCCAAACTGAATGGATAATCACAGAGATGTGCAGGCTGATAAATATGAATGAGCAGGTTTTTCTTCTTCTTCTTCTTCTTGCATTAATAAAGGAGAATATCGGTAGCTCGGGGTTGACATGAAGGGTCCCTGGTGCCCTCTGAGCTTGGTAGTTTTCTTGCAGAGGTTTCATTACCCTAACTAGTAACATCATCAGTGCAAGAAGAGAGTAGGGTTTGTGGAATGATGGAGGAGGAGCAGGAGGAGGAGGAGGAGGAGGAAGAGGAGGACTCTGGGGCTCTTGTTGCACTCTGAGATTGGTTGCTTCCTGGGAGACGTTTCATTACCCTGACTATTAATATCATCAGTGCAAGAAGGGAGTAGAGTTGGTGGAAAGGAGGAGGAGGAAGAGGAGGAGGAGGAGGAAGAGGGGGACTGTGGAGTCCTTGGTGCCCTCTGAGCTTGGTAGTTTTCTTGCAGATGTTTCATTACCCTAACTAGTAACATCATCAGTGCTAGAAGGGAGTAGGATTGGTGGAAAGGAGGAGGAGAAGGAAGAGGAGGAGTTTTAGGAGGAAACATTCTGTCATTTTAATAACTTCTAAAATATGTCATTTTCCTAGGAGAAGGGTGAGTGCTAACATCCTGCAACACAAATTTAGATCACCTGCCACTGTTTAAAATGGTGCAACAGTTGTCAAAATAAAATGCTGTCTAAAATAAAATTATTGTTCTAGGAAAGGCATTTATTTTTACCCTAAAATTCTCTCCAGTAAAGATAATTGCGGTTTCTCCCAGCTTAACAGATCTTTTAAAAATGTCATGCCACGTCCTTAAGGTGCTTATTTTCAAATCACAAACCGTTCATCTTTATTATCAGGATATGCAGATAGATTCCCTTCTTCTCAATCTTAAAACTCATTGCGTTCGTCAGTTCTGTTTGATCGTATATTTTTGTATGTTTTGTTCACGCTGTCGTCTTTTCTTTATGAATCTTGAAATCTCTCCAAGGCACCAAATTCTTTTAATTTGCTTTTTCCCATTTCAATCCTCTAGAATAGGGGTCCCCAACCTTTGCAACTTGAAGTCTGAAGGACTTTAGCTCCCAGACTTCTCCAGCCAGCTTTGCTGGCTGGAGAATTCTGGGAGCTGAAGTCCTTCAGACTTCAAGTTGCAAAGGTTGGGGACCCCTGTCTCTAGAAAGGCTCTTCCAGAACCAGCACCTGCAGAAACGCTTATAAAATTCCTCTGTTTGTGTAACACTAATGAGATATTTTCATTGCTAATTAAATGAAATGTGGAACATCTCATGCATGGCTTTGATCTTTCTTTGATTCTCATTGCAGGTGTTGGAATCCTTGCTGCATGTAATAAGACAAATAAGACAATACCCAAAGAATGTGTAGAGCCAACTTTGAGTATTCCAATGTAAATGTAGTCTAATCTTTTTTGTATTTGTATGTTTGAAAATAAAATTAAAAAAGGAATCCCCAAACCCTTTCATTATACCATCACCCAGCAAGGCTCAACCAAGCCTGGGACTCAGGACAACCTACAGGGCTGCCCCTGCATGGCCCCATGGGAGTCTGACAACCAATCAGAACACAAGCTCAAATTCAAAAGCCCAGAGAGGGCATAAAACCCAGGCACTCTTAGCATCCCTTCCCTTTTTTTGCCCAGGATTTCAAACCATTGTGGTCCTGTCCACTATTAAACCATCTTTCCAAGCAGCCTCCATGTTTCCAGTGTCTTTCTCCCCACTTGGAACTGAACCCAGATGGATATTTCTTCCAACTAACTTTCTTTCTTTCTTTCTTTCTTTCTTTCTTTCTTTCTTTCTTTCTTTCTTTCTTTCCTTCCTTCCTTCCTTCCTTCCTTCCCCCCCTCTCTCTTTCTTCCATATGATCTTGTCCACCATTTAATCCATCTTTCCAAGCAGCCTCCATGTTTCCAGTGTCTTTCTTCCCACTTGGAACTGAACCCAGATGGATATTTCTTCCAACTTTCTTTCTTTCTTTCTTTCTTTCTTTCTTTCTTTCTTTCTTTCTTTCTTTCTTTCTTTCTTTCTTTCTTTCTTTCTTTCTTTCTTTCTTTCTTTCTTTCTTTCCTTCTTTCTTTCTTTCTTTCCTTCTTTCCTTCTTTCTTTCCTTCCTTCCTTCCTTCCCTCCCTCTCTCCCTCCCTCCCTCCCTCCCTCCCTCCCTCTCTCCCCCCCTCTCTCTCTCTCTCTCTTTCATATGATCATGTCCACCATTAAATCCATCTTTCCAAGCAGCCTCCATGTTTCCAGTGTCTTTCTCCCCACTTGGAACTGAACCCAGATGGACATTTCTTTCTTTCTTTCTTTCTTTCTTTCTTTCTTTCTTTCTTTCTTTCTTTCTTTCTTTCTTTCTTTCTTTCTTTCTTTCTTTCTTTCTTTCTTTCTTTCTTTCTTTCTTTCTTTCTTTCTTTCTTTCTTTCCTTCCTTCCCTCCCTCCCTCCCTCCCTCCCTCCCTCCCTCCCTCCCTCTCTCTCTCTCTCTCTCTCTCTCTCTCTCTTTCTCTTTCATATGATCATGTCCACCATTAAATCCATCTTTCCAAGCAGCCTCCATGTTTCCAGTGTCTTTCTCCCCACTTGGAACTGAACCCAGGTGGACATTTCTTCCAACGTGATAAAGAACCGTACCTGCTTTTAATTTTGGTTGAAGGGCCTATCCAACGCGCAAGATCTTTTATTTGGTGTCTTTGGTGTCTCTTTGCCCATCTCTTCTGTGTTGTTGTTCTTTTGACCCAGAATAATAAACAAACAGCGGAAGCCGAGCGCTTCCTCCTCGGCTGGTGTTTGGTTGTTTCGCGTTGACAAATGAAACAATTAGCGTTTGGATCTTGAACGAAAGAGCCGAAGGTGAAGAGATAAAGGCAGAGAATCGGGGCCCCCATTTCGTTGGTTTTCCTTTTGCTCGGCCTGTGGCGGAAAAATAAAATAAAATAAAAATTCCCCCACCTTCAGCTTCCTGGGGTGAAAGATCTGACATAAGATGAGTCTTGAAGGTAATTGCTAATAATTATTAAAACGTTATTAGTTTTGATGTCCCCGGGGCTCAGTTACCAACCTTCTTTACTTGCTCTGCCCTACCCTCGTCTTAAAAACAACCATTAAGGAGGGGAAAAGGGGCGTTTTCAGAAGCCACATTCATTAAAATGTTAGGATTGAATTCCTCGGGCGTTCCTGAGGAATCTTACGCTACTCACCTCCCTGTGAGAGAGGAGAATATGAGCTGCTACTAATAACATTAGCACCATCTGTTAGTTAGACTCAAGCCCTGGGTCCTACTAACTACCTCCATGCCTTTAGCCTGACATCAGATTGTTTTAATTGGTTTTTAAGGGGAATAGTTTAATTTATTGTAAATTTTAGCACAGGGTTAATAGTTTAATGTGATTTTAAATTTTGTATATTGTCATGTTTATAGATGCTTTTTTTATTGCCTGTGCACCGCCCCGAGTCCCTTTTTGGGAAAGGGAGCGTTATATAAGTTTAATAAATGAAATGAAATGAAATGTATGGTGTGTGCGAATGTACAAATTTTGGTACCGGTAGTCCTTGACTTACAACAGTCCGTTTTAATGACCATTCGAAGTTGCAACAACACTGGAAAAAGCAACTTAGTGTATTTTTGGGAGTATAAGGTGCACCTTCCTCCCCTCCATAGAGTGTAGAAATGTTGGTGCGTCTTATACACCGAATACAGCCATTTTTGGCCTGCCGAAGCCCCGCCCCCACACCTCATTTTTGCAAAAAAACGGGGTGGGGGAAAAAACTGGCCGTTTTTTTGCAAAAACGGAGCATTTTTGCCTTCCCCCAGCCCTGCTGAAGATCATGTGAAGTATTAGTACGGCCACATTTGAAATCCTGCATCAAGTTTTGGTCGTCATAATCTAACAAAAGATGTGGAGACTCTGGAAAGAGTGCAGAGAAGAGCAGCCAAGATGGTTAGGGGATAGGAGGCTAAAACATATGAGGAACGGCTCTTCTGCTTGAGGCTGGACTAGAAGACCTCCAAGGTCTCTTCCAACTGTATTCTATTCTTATTCTAGTCTAATGAAAAGGAGGGCTACGGGAAATATGACGGTAGTTTTCTGATATTTGAGGGGTTATCGCAAAGAAGAAAGGGTCAACCTCTTCTCCAAAGCATCTGAGGGCAGGACAAGAAGCAATGGATGGAAATTAAATAAGGAGAGAAGCAACCTAGAACTAAGGAGGAATTTCCTAACCCTGAAAACAATCAACCAATGGATTAGCTTGCCTTCACTGGAAGCTTTCAAAAACAGACTGGACCACCATTTGTCTGAAATGATATAGAGCATCCTGCTTGAGCAGAGGGTTGGACTAGAAGACCTCCAAGGTCCCTTCCAATTCCGTTTGTCTATGTTCTACGGGCGTTCTCATCCCTGTGCCATTGTTTCCGACTTTTGCCATTTTTACAGAAATAGATGTGCTCTGGAAATTTATTTCTGTCGTGAGGCAATGGCACGTTAGGAGGATCCAAATAAAATTTATTCCTCTGTGCAGTAAGACTGCTCTGTTGATTCTCAATAAGTTACCCACGATGACAGCAATTACTGGGATAAGAAAACATTTATCACTGCAAAAATTTAAGAAAGATTAGCCACCGCACAGTTTTACGATCTGATATTTACATTTTGACAGAATCTATGAATATATGTTTATATATCCTTGGGAAATTGAAAATTGCTACAAGCATAATGTGATCTTCATAAAACCTTATTCTAGATTTATTGCCCAATAATTGCAACTAATTGTGTTTACTTTTCCCCCAGTGAAAAGACTGATTAGCATGCTTCCCATTATATTCTTTTTTAATTGCTTCAATGTAAGATTAGTTAGGAAAATTAATTTTAAAAGACAATCCTGTTCAGTTAATTTTCTTCAGATAATATATATTTTTCAGGTTCAGCTGATTTATATATATATATATATATATATAATTTATTTATTATTATTATTTATTGAACTTCTAGACCGCCCCCTCTCCCCGAAGGGACTCGGTGCGGTGTACAGGTACAAATTGAAACCATACAATCAACATACATATAACTTAGGCCAGGCCGGCTAGATGAAACAAGTGGGTTTTGAGTTTCTGGCGGAAGGAGCAGAGATCCGTGGTCGTTCTAATGTCAGGGGGAAGGTCATTCCAGAGGGTTGGGCCCGCCACAGAGAAGGCCCTTTCCCTGGGCATCGTATGTATGTATGTATGTATGTATGTATGTATGTATGTATGTATGTATGTATGTATGTATGTATTGCTGATGTCAATATTATTATCCATTTATTGTTATTTATTATATTTATATGCTGCTCCTCTAGGAGTATGAGGTCACTTGGATTCATACAACACTCCAAAAAGTCGTCTTAATGCGTAAACTCACGTTTACATCACTGCACAATTTGTTATGACTTTAGAATAACAGAGTTGGAAGGGACCTTGGAGGTCTTCTAGTCCAACCCACTGCTCAAGCAGGAGACCTTTCTGGACCAATGGCTGTCCAATCTAGAAAGCGTATAGAGAAGAGCAACAAGGACGATTAGGGGACTGGAGGCTAAAACATATGAAGAACGAGTTTAATAAAAAGAAGGACCAGGGGAGACAGGATAGCAGCCTTCCAATATCTCAGAGGTTGCCACAAAGAAGAGGGAATCAAACTATTCTCCAAAGCACCTGAGGGTAGGACAAGAAGCAGACAAATGGATATCCAACCTGTTCTTAAAAAACTTCCAGTGTTGCAGCATTTACAACTTCGGGAGGCAAGTTGTTCCACTGATTAATTGTTCTGACAGTTAGGAAATTTCTCCTTAGTTCTAGTTTCCACCCATTGCTTCCTGTTCTACCCTCAGGATTTTTGGAGAATAGCTTGACTCCCTCTTCTTTGGGGCATCCCCTGGGATATTGGAAGACTGCTATCCTGTCTCCCCTGGTCCTTCTTTTCATTCAACTAGACCTACCCAGTTCCTGCAATCTTTCTTTGTATGTTTCAGCCTCCAGTCCCCTAATCCTCTTGGTTGCTCTTCTCTGCACTCTTTCTAGAGTCTCAGCCTCTTTTCTTACATCAATGCAATTGTCAGGAATACACACAAACATTGTGGCAATGCTGCCCCAGTTTTAAGCCTGAAGCCGGCTATAAGTCACTATTTTTTCAGTGTGTTTGCAACTTCAAATGGTCACTCCGTGAATAGTTGTAAGACGAGGAATCCTCTGTAACCTATGTTTTTATATTCATCAGTAGCCTGCAGTCTTCGAAAGCTAGAGGGACCTTGCCTTGTTGTTAAGTTACACCCAGCCCGGTGTTGATATTCAGCCGGTGTGGACTGGTTGCAGGTGAAATGGTAGTGGCAACCTGCAGGTGGGACCCCACCCTCTCCACCCTGGCTCTTCGCCGTCCTATTTAGCCACATTTTCTAAGCCGCAAACATGCGTGCGGAAGATGTGCATGCTCACCGTTTCGGTGCCCGACCAACCCGTGATAAAATTATGTGAAACACACCTCTGATGCAGCCCATCCGTTTTTATACGAATCCGATAATGGCTTTTAATGGGTTTGGCTGTCTTTTTATTGGACAGGAAACGTGTGGCTTTTTCCATGCAGGCTGGAATTCTGACCACGGCTTTTGAGCTGCTGGTTCTCTTGCCTTATCTTTCCTTTCATCTCTCTCTCTCTCTCTCTCTCTCTCTTTTAAAATTTTATTTATCACCCTTCCTGTTTTGACTTGCAAGTTAAAGTTTAATGGTCGATAGGAAGGAAGGAAGGAATCGGATGTTAAAAAGGAGAATATTCCGATTGTCGGCATTTTATCAGGAGGCAGGAAGGGAAGTGGGAGCAATTTCAGCCGAAGACATTAGCGCCACTTAGCAGCTCTTAATTCTCAACTGGGGATTTGACCTCCTCAAAAATGCTCAGCAGGGAATTGACCTTCCCTGGGACGTGAATTGCGCCAAATATGCCTTTATCTCTGGGGTTTCACTTACTGCTGGCATTTTGGCAATGGGCCAGACAGCCTTGATAACAGTCAGACCACACACTATAGAGATTGTATGAAAGTCTTTCTTTCTTTCTTTCTTTCTTTCTTTCTTTCTTTCTTTCTTTCTTTCTTTCCTTCCTTCCTTCCTTCCTTCCTTCCTTCCTTCTCCCTCCCTCCCTCCCTCCCTCCCTCCCTCCCTCTCTCTCTTTCTTTCTTTTGCAAAATGAACCCAGATGGACATTGCTTCCAACTTCCTTCCTTCCTTCCATCCATCCATCCATCCTTCTCTCTCTCTCTCTCTTTCATATGATCTTGTCCACCATTTAATCCATCTTTCCAAGCAGCCTCCATGTTTCCAGTGTCTTTCTCCCCACTTGGAACTGAACCTAGATGGATATTTCTTCCATCTTTCTTTCTTTCTTTCTTTCTTTCTTTCTTTCTTTCTTTCTTTCTTTCTTTCTCTTTCCTTCCTTCCTTTCTTCCTTCCCTTCCTTCCTTCCTCCCTCCTCCCTCCCTCCCTTCTTCCCTCCCTCTCCCTCTTTCTTTCTTTCTTTCTTTCGCAAAATGAACCCAGATGCACATTGCTTCCAACTCTCTTTCTTTCTTTCTTTCTTTCTTTCTTTCTTTCTTTCTTTCTTTCTTTCTTTCTTTCTTTCTTTCTTTCTTTCTTTCTTCTTTCTTTCTTTCTTTCTTTCTTTCTTTCTCTTTCTTCCTTCCTTCCTTCCTTCCTTCCTTTCCTTCCTTCCTTCCTTCCTTCTCCCTCCCTCCCTCCCTCTCTTTCTTTCTTTCTTTCTTTTGCAAAATTCTTAAGTCTTGAGTTCAATTAAAACTTTCCACCCTTCCACTGCAGGTGACCAAAGAAAGGTGCCAATCAGTTGGCTTGAAGCCAAAAAATGCAAATCTTATTGGGATTATGTTCCCTTTGAAGGGATGTTCCCAGGACTGAACTTCAAGGACCAGCTAAGGGTAGGGCAAAGACGTGGGGGGTGGGGAGGACAAAGCGAAGCTTCACTTAATTTATATTTAAATGAAGTGACTCTTAAATGATTGATATAACTGCTTCTCGCTCCTTTCACAGAATTACTGGAAAAGGGTTAGAATCGGCGCTTGTTCCTTAACTGTTCCCTTCTCCTGGCAGCGATGCGCATGCGCACATCGGGAACAGGCTCCAGCTGTTCTTCTGCCCCACTGATCTCCGACTCCAAAGGCAGCTGATAACTGTCAGATGGCTCTGGCCCTATCTCCGACGCAGAGCAATCATCCGAGTCTTCCCCAGACTCCAGGACTGGCCCATGTTCCTCCCCAAACTCCCCACTGTCCGAATCTGCCGCCAGTTCCTCTGGCCGCTGGCAGGCCACAACCACCATGGCTCTAGGTGGAATATATGAAGTTCTCCTATGGAGAAAAAAGCTTTTTATCAGGATTCCAAATAGCCTCCAAAAGTACATCAGAATCCAAAGCAAAGTATTGCTCCAAGTTCCAATTTATTAAGAGAGCCATCTGGAAAAACTCTGAATCTAAAAACTTCCCGGTTTCCCCCCACCCAGTTGAAAGTTGAAGATCTTGCCCCCCATACCCACAAGTCCATCCCACGGTCCAATCTCCCACTGCCACACTGGCAGCTTCCACCCATCCAGTTCCGGTCAGATGCAGAAACAAAGGATGACCTTGGGCTTTCTAGAAAGAATGTAGTTATGGCTACGTATCGTCTAACTCCTTACAATCCACCCTCCCATTTTCCCACATTAGAAAATGCATAGTAGAATGATAGAGAGTATGGCAGGTCAAAGATCCAGAAGAAAAGATGGCTGCAGGCCTCACACTTTTATGACTGGCTGTTCTTTCACAAGACTTCACGACTCCATTTTGTACCTTTAAGAAGGAACAATCTAGCCACCACGCCAGTTTCTAAACGGTGTTTTGAAGCCAATCTGGACGAAGGTAATGCTTCCTCCAGGAAAGTTAGCATCCATCGAGGGAGAGGGAACAAAAGAGAGACCAGGGATTAAAAAGCGAGAATGAAGTCAAAGGTTCCTGTAAAATGATGTGGCATCTCTGAATAAGCATGCAATAAAAAAAAACGTGCATATCTTCCAACGGTTAAACAGGCCAGATATTTAGCTTATCTTCTTTGTCACATTCTTGACACCTGTAAAGGCCCATGTGGGGATTTTAAGATGGAGACGGTGGCCAAAACCACGGTATTTATGGCCCTGATATCTTTATAGACTAAAGTGAAAAAGAACAGAAACAGTTCTATTTAAAAAAAAAAAATCTAAGAACTGGGACGTCGAAATTCTTCCTGCAGTGAAGCTGCGTACCTCCTGCAGAAGGTAATGGAAGTTTATTTATTGATATAGGTTTCCTGTTTTCTTAACCACCCATCTTGGTCAGGGGAGTACGGGCAGGCCTCGACTTAAAAACAGTCCATTTAGTAACGGCGCTGAAAAAACGTGAACTGATGCCCATTTTCCACACTTACAAATGTGACGGTCAGGAGATCAAAATTCAGAGGATTGGCAGCTGGTTCATATTTCGGATGACTGCAGGGTCCCGGAGTCATTTCTCCTACTTCTGAGTGCAGGGTTATGTGATCAAAATGTGGACACTTAGCAACTGACCGGGATTGATGACAGTTGCAGTATAGAATCAAGATCACGGAAAGTGTTAATACCTCTTTACAAGGCCTTGGGAAGGCCACACTTGGAATACGGCACCCAGTTTTGGTCGCCACGATGTAAAATAGGTGCTGAGACTCTAGAAAGAGGGCCGAGAAGAGCAACCAAGAGGATTAGGGGACTGGAGGCTCAAACATATGAAGAACGGTTGCAGGAACTGGGTAGGTCTA
Organism: Rhabdophis nuchalis; assembly: GCA_039707465.1. Classification (NCBI taxonomy): domain Eukaryota; kingdom Metazoa; phylum Chordata; class Lepidosauria; order Squamata; family Natricidae; genus Rhabdophis; species Rhabdophis nuchalis. The sequence goes on along the minus strand of CM077656.1, from coordinate 23,139,047 downwards.
GTAGAATGAAAGGGACGTTGTGGCTCAGTGGCTGAGACACTGAGCTTGTCCGTCAGAAAGATCGGCTGTGTGGCAGTTCGAATCCCCAGCGCCGCGTCACGGAGGGAGCTCCCGTGACTTGTCCCAGCTTCTGCCAACCTAGCAGTGCAAAAGCGCGTTAAAATGGCAAGTAGAAAAGTAGGAGCCACCTTTGGTGGGAAGGGAATAGCGTTCCGTGTGGAACCCAGGAAGCGGCAGTGGTAGCTTGTATCGGTGGCCCCCTCGTGGCTTGTTCGAGTTCCGTGGAAGACTCTTTTGAAAGCTCTCTTTGATGTCTCCGAATGCTTTCCTTTGCCGGCCTTCCTCCTTCACCAATTCTTACACGTTTGCAAAGAGCCTTTGACGAAAATCAAACAAAGGCGAACAATATGACTCTAAACGGCAAAGAAAATTAAGCATCCACCCTCGTCTAAATATAAACACAGATTCATCAGAGATACACCGCACACTGTTTCACGCTTCTGTAGACACACACACACACACACACACACACACACACATATTTGGCCAGGTGCACGCTTTGAGCAACAGACTGTGCTGTAAATAATCTCCTCCATCTCTACCTCCCATCAAGCATGTTATGGATCCATTGGTTTATCTGGTTGGACAACCTCGGATAGAGTTCACTCCCGTAGACCCGCCACTGCCAAAAAAAACAGTGCAGGTCTTCCTTCCTTCCTTCCTTCCTTCCTTCCTTCCTTCCTTCCTTCCTTCCTTCCTTCCTTCCTTCCTTCCTTCCTTCCTTCCTTCCTTTTTTGCAACAGTCCTAAAAGACCAGAAGTGAAATGTCTCAAAAGAAGAAGAAAAACTGCCTTCCATTTCAGAGTTGCTCCCTCCCTTTCATTCCTGGAGGACTGAAATAAGAATGTCTTCTCCAGCTGCTACTGTTTTTCTGGCCTTTGAACCCCAAGCAGGATGCTCTGTTTAGTGTCTGACCTCAGCAGACATTGAAGAAGAAGCTGTAGGGAAATCATCCCATTTCGATCGCCCGAAAGAAACTCGCCCGAGAAATATGCAAGTTAAAACTTATTGGAGAAGTTTTAGTACTAAGTACTCTTCCGATTAGGGACGCCGGTGGCTCAGGGGGTTAGACGCTGAGCTTCTCGATCAGAAAGGTCGGCAGTTCGGCGGTTCGAATCCCTAGCGCCGCATAACGGAGTGAGCTCCCGTGACTTGCCCCAGCTTCTGCCAACCTGGCAGTTCGAAAGCACGTAAAAAATGCAAGGAGAAAAATAGGGACCACCTTTGGTGGGAAGGGAACAGCGTTCCGTGTGCCTTCGGCATGTAGTCATGCCACCCACATGACCACAGAGACGTCTTCGGACAGCGCTGGCTCTTCGGCTTTGAAACGGAGATGACCTTTTCTCTTGGGATGGGGTTAGGATTTAACTTTTGCTGTTCAATTCTGAGGCCTCCATGAATGGTTCCATCTGAAACCAATCTGGGACAGCCAGGAAATGGCTAATTTAGGAGAAACTGCAGAGATCTTGTTTGCTGATACAGTGTATATATTTGTTTAAACATTTATTAATATACTCCGGAGTCAAACAATGTGATGTAGAGGAAAAAATAAACATTGACAGGAAGCTATTTAAGAGAATAACAGAGTTGGAGGGGACCTCGGAGGTCTTCTAGTCCAACCCCCTGCTCAGGCAGGAAATCCCACACCCTTTCAGACAAAGGGTTGTCCAATCTCTTCCTAAAAACCTCCAGTGTTGAAGCATTCACAACTTCTGGAGGCAAGCTATTCCACGGATTAATTGTCCTCACTGTCAGGAAGTTTCTCCTTCATTCCAGGTTGCTTCTCTCCTTGATTAATTTCCGCCCATTGTTTCCATTGTCCTGCTCTTAGATGCTTTGGGGAATACTGTAGCTCTGCCGGTTCACTCGGGTGTGCATCGCACACTCGTGTGCTCGATGCTCACTGTGCCCGCAGGCGCAGTGTGATTAAAATTGTTCTGCACAGGTGCAGAACTGAAAAACAAGATGGCGGCACTGTAGGACGAACGGTTCCGGGTTGTGGCAGGCCTGGGTCACTGGTAGTTCCAGCAACCTAGGCCGTCAAACCACTACCAATTCTGCTGAACCGGTCCAAACCAGTAGGAACTCACCACCGAAATAGTTTGACTCCTTCTTCTTTGTGGCAAGGAATATGTGCGCCTGTGCGCCTTTCTCTGTGTGTTTGTGTGCACCAGTGGTGGGTTTCTGCAGGCTCGCACCTACTCGGTGAAATTTAGAGAACCGGTGAGAGGGGGTTCCACCGGCATACCTGGAAGTAAATCTGGCCCGCTGCTGCCAGTGACCCAACGGGAAGGAAAGGAAAGGAAGGAAGGAAGGAAGGAAGGAAAGAAAGAAAGAATTTATCATCACAATTGAGTCCAAAATTTTAGTTGCTAAGCAAGAGCGTTGTTAAATGAGTTTCACCACATTTTAAAAGGTGGCCACTCCCACCCTGTTACATGACTGCCAAGCCACGCCTACAAAATAGGCCACACCTACAGAGGAGGTTCTAAAACATTTGAAACCCACCACTGGTACGCACGCACAGCTGTGAAGCTACCGAATGAAGACCAGGAAGTCCATTTCCAGCTCTGAAACGCCCCGGAATAATTTACGGCCTTGCACAGCCCAACCGACAACCTAAAGTTGTGATGTTTGTGATGGCAGGCTATGAATTTAACACACCTGTAAAGGAAGGCCGGGAACTTAACCAATAAAGAACCAGAAAGTATTGCGGCAGCAAACAAGTCTTTAACGGCCCTTCCAGGAATCAGACCTTAATCTCTGCTCGTTCAATTATCTTTTCGCTGCTGCTGTGTGTTATCTTTTCACAAGCCGCGCAGGCGTGTCTGCCACCTGCAAATAAAAAACGAGGCTGGGATAGTTTTCAGAGTGAGGCAATGGAGGTTTTTGCAAACTTGGAGGGCAGTTTTTCAACCACGGAGTGGTGCTGTTGTGAAAGCCAATCCTTTGTTGTTGAAGACCTCCTGATTCTTTTGCCCGCAAGAGTTGAGAACCATCCAGCTTAAAGAAAGTTTTATTCTGATCGGCCAAGTCTTTCTCTCTTGCCTGTTGCACGATCCACCGACCGGCTGCCGCCACATGTTCTCCTCTGACAGGGGCCTTCCCAAATTAATTCAAATGCACGGTTTTGTTTCCCCTTATCCATCTCCTCTGCCCCATACCCGGTCCTCATTATCCAGGACTCAGTTCCCTGGAAGTCCCAGGCAGCGTCTAGTTTAATCTCAATTAGACGTTCATCAAGGCAGAAGATGTTTTTTTTTATGCCCTCAAAGTTTCTATGCTTCCAAAGGTGTTTTTTTTTCCCCAAGAGGCAACTGGACTTTCTGGCTTTTCTTTGAAGACGTTTCGCTTCTCCTCCAAGAAGCTTCTTCAGCTCTGACAGGGTGGTGGGGAATGGAAGGATTTATACTCCTTGCAGAGAGCTGGTCCTTTGCATCCTTTTAGAGGGTCGTTGAGGCCACTTGGAGGTTTATCTGTGTCCTTAAGGTCACCTGAGTGGTGCAAATGGTTCCTGTAGTCTGCAATTTTTTCCTCTGGAAATCCATTCTTATTCCCACACCATTCCAAGGGTCTCCATCCCAAACTGTATAGATAAAAGTCTGTAGAGATTCCCAATCATCCAGGTCATGGTTGTCCCAAAGCTGCTTTTTCAGGACTCAATTGGACTTCCTGGTTCCACTTTTGAAGGCGTTTCGCTTCTCATCAAAGAAGCTTCTTCAGCTCTTACTGGATGGTAGGGAAGGGAAGGAATTTACACTCCTTGCAGACAGCTGGTCTTTTGCATCCTTTTAGAGAGTCCTTAAGGCCACCTGGAGGTTTATCCGTGTCAAGGCTATTCTCCAAAGCACCTGAGGGCAGGACAAGAAGCAATGGGTGGAAACTAATCAAGGAGAGAAGCAACTTAGAACTAAGGAGAAATTTCCTGACAGTGAGAACAATGAATCAGTGGAACAGAAGTTGCCTCCAGAAGTTGTGAAGGCTCCAACACTGGAAGTTTTAAAGAAGATGTTGGATAGCCATTTGTCTGAAATGATATAGGGTTTCCTTCCTAGGCAGGGAGTTGGACTAGAAGACCTCCAAGGTCCCTTCCAACCCTAACCAAAAGATGGGGAAGAGGAATGTTTGCAGAGGTGAGCTGCAAATTAGAAATGAAAAGCCCAGAAAAATAGGATCACAGGGGTAACATAGGGAATCGTAGGGCTGGAAGGGACCTCAGAGGTCATCTAGCCCAACCCTCTTTCAAGGCAGGAGGCGTTTCTATCATCCTGGTCAAATGGCTTGTCCAGTCTAATTTGGGGAAAGGTCCAGTGAAGGAGCACCCCCCCCCCCAAACTCCGGCATTGTAAACTACTCCGTGGATTAATCGTTCTCGCTGCCAGGAAATTTCACCTTAGTTCTAGATTGGGTCTAATCTAGATTGGGTCTAATCTTCCACATTCTTAAGAAGATCAGCTCTTGGATACGGTCCGAGTGTAGGAATGTACGATAACCAGGGTCCTTTATTTACAGGCTACGCAGAGTAAGCCCGTTCGGTTGTTTCGTCCTTGTAGGGGTGTGTGTGTGTGTGTGTGTGTGTGTGTGTGTGTGAGAGAGAGAGAGAGAGAGAGAGAGAGAGAGAGAGAGAGAGAGAGAGAGAGAGAGAGAGAGAGAGAGAGAGAGAGAGAACAGGCTCATCTTAAAAGCTGAGGATCCGGTTAAGAAACTTCTCGGGGTGGGGGGGGGGGCGGTGGAGACATAGCCGAATATTGCTTCCCGCCCCTCAGCTGGGATAGGTGGACTGATCGCGCCGGATCTGGGCTGCAAAACATCGGATCCTTTGACGGGCATTTTGGCAAAACCAGATTGGAAGTTCCCGATCTCTCTTTGCTGCCATCTCAAAGTTACCCGGAATTTTACAATCTGGGCGGGCGGGTGGGGTTTCTGCCCAAGAAAACCGATGGAATTTTTGCAAACGTTTTCGTCCCTCTAATGATTACTCCTCTGGGATATAAGGAGGAATAGGATAGGATAGGATAGGATGGGAATAGAATAGAATAGATGGAATGGAATTAAATGGAACGGAACAGAATAGAAAATGTGGAATAGAATAGAATTAGAATAGAATAGAATAGATGAAATGGAATAAAATGGAATGGAACGGAACAGAATAGGAAATGTGGAATGGAATAGAATAGAATAGAATAAGGAAAGAATAGAATAAGGAAAGAATAGAATAGAGTAGAGTAGAATAGAATAGAGTAGAGTAGAATAGAATAGAATAGAATAGAATAGATGAAATGGAATTAAATGGAACCGAACGGAACAGAATAGGAAATGTGGAACGGAACAGAATGGAATAGAATAGAATAGAATATCAGAGTTGGAAGGGACCGTGGAGGTCTCTCTCTCTCTCTCTCTCTCTCTATATATATATATATATATAGGTAATTGTTTCTCAACAACCTGTTATTAGGCCCCAATTAAGGGAGGAGACATACTGTTTCCTTTCCTGCCTTTCGACTCATCACCAGAGATCATCTAGACAGCAAGCCAAGAATTACGTTGAGTGATTTTTTTTTTTTTTAAGATATGTGTATTAGTTTTATGAGCTGATCAATAAATTAAATTAGAGAGAGACCAGGATAGATCTATTTCGAGCTTATTAGCTCTCATCAGCTGGCCATACCCCTTACTGGGATTCGAACCGGGGCTATGTTGCATGCTAAGCAAGGAACCTAGCACTTTAGCCAAGCCAGTTCCCCTTATTGCATCAGCAGACAGGGTATATTAGTATAGGTAATTGTTTCTCAACAACCTGTTATTAGGCCCCAATTATATATATATATATATATATATATATATAAAGGTTGGGAGAATTCTAATGGTTGGACCCAGCAAACCTAGAGCTTGGAGAAGAAGTGAAATAAAGAATACCTCTGAAGGATGATTTCTTGCTCCCCTGAAAACGAAAGGATGATTCTGGTCTGAGAAACGACTTTAAGGGACCGATTTAAAGTGTCCCCCTTCAATTAAAGCATCAGAAATGCGACTAAGGACAAAGGATCGCGCCTCAGCAGTGAAATCTTTTCCTATTCGCGGGGGCCCTTATCTGATAAGGGAGCCGGAGTTTAGGGGTCAAAGGGAAGGTCCTGGATTAAGCGAGAGGGGAGATCTGGGTTCTAACCTTCCACAGCCAGGGGGGAGGTTTCACCCGGGGTTTGTCCCTATTAGTCATAAACCGACGCTTTGAAAAGCCCCCCGCGTGGGTTGAGTTGGGTTGACCGTCCTCATAATCTGTTTAAGAATCGGGTGGCTACTCATGAAATAGGATCGGTTCAAAATTTGCAAGTCAAGTTTAGTTAACATCCTTTTTGCAAAAAAAAAAGTCTCCAGGAAGGCGCGTTTGTGTGTCCGCAGGAGGTGAGTACGACCCAGCGTGGGGGGAGTCCAGCATCTCGCGTGGTTTCAGGTTTTACCTTCACGAGGTTCGGGCAAAGTACCGAGCGCTCCCTCTCTACTTCCCTCCCTCCCTCCCTCCCTCCCTCGCAACGACAACAACAACCCTGCGAGGTAGGTCAGCCTGAGAGTAAGAAAGGGAGATGCCAAAGCCCTTCCTTGAGCTTGCGTGGCTGGCTTGCGGGTGGGCTTAGCGCTAGCTCTAACCACTAGGCGACGCCACCGGTCTCTGGCTCAGGGGTTCAGCCCCCCCCCCCCGGTGGGGGAAAGCTGTGCCTACTCCCGCACGCTTTCTGCGCGATGTCAGCCTGTCTGGCAAAGCTAATGATGGCTAAGAAGGGGGAACAGACCCTGGATTACTCGGTCCGCGCTTCTGCACGTCTGAATGAAGCGGAACACGCAGGATGGTTCTTAGAAGACGCAGTACGCCTCTATTCGCCTCCCATCCCCTCCTCCCTGCAGGGGAAGCCCTGGGCCGTTGACCTCACCCGGAGGGGCAGAGAGAGACCAGCCTCCGGCAGAAAAAAGACGCGCAGATTTCTGGGTGGAAAGGAGACCCCGAGGTGAGCCAGGGGAGGGTGGCTGGTCCCGGAGCCGACTGCAGGAGAATCAGGGGGGGCGGGAAACCCCTCGGCTCTTCTGGATGAGCGAACAGGGGTTGGGGGGGGAGGGGCTGCTCAGTCGGGCAGGATCGCCCCCAGAGGGCGAACTTTTGTCTGCTGCGAATCCGCGCGTTGAGGCCGAAGAGAGAGCGATCCTACGCCAGACGGGTCCGATCCTCGATGGGCAAAGAAACCTCGGGCCACGCCGCGCGGTTTTCCACGCGTGTCCGAGGAGGCCGCTCCTTTGAAGCGCCGCGGGCTGGCTGAAGACCCTCTGGATCGCGGCAAAGGCGCAAGCAACTCCGGCCGATCCTTTCTCCATCGGAGCCAAACGGGCGCTCCTCCTGCCCAAAGCCACGAGTCACTCGCTCCCCCCCCCCCCCACGGCCACCCGGCACGGTCAGCAAGGGGTTAACGCCGCGCGCCTTAGCCCGCGCGGGTTCCTTATAGTTATAGCCGCGCAGCTCCTGCCCGAGGCGTAGAGTCGCTTCTCTTTCACCGGGCGCGGGGCTTCCCTCCGCCCCTTCCTCCTTTTTCATGCCGCCCCCAACCCCGGCGAGGCTCCCCACCGCGGATGCCAGGCTCGCTTCTCCCGCGGTAAGCCCCCCTCCCCAAAAAGCCGGTCGGTTGGGGAGGGGATCCCGAGCGCTGGGGCACCGGGGGGGGGGGGAGAAAGTGGAGGGTCCGTGGAGAAGGGAGGGATTGGGGTGGGGTCTCTGTGGGGAAGGGAGGGGGTTCAGGGTGGAGAGGGGGTCTGTGGGGAAGGGAGGGGGTCTGAGGAGAAAGGGAGGGGGTAGGGAGGGGGTCTGGTGGGAAGGGAGGGGTCTCGCGGGGGGGGGTGTAGAAAGGGAGGGAGGCGGCTGTCCCCCCGCCCCTCCTTCAACCTGGCGCCGGAGGGCGGGGGGCGCGCTCGTCCCTCTCGGCTCCTACGCTCGGCTTCCAGGGAGCCCGGCTGGCAGGCGCGAGTCGCTGAGCGGCGGACCCCGCGGAGCGAAGGGGGCCTCGCCCGGCCCGCCAGCCCCCGGTTGAGTCTCAGACGTGGGGGGGACGCGGGGGGCGCTCCAGGCTTCGCGGGACTCCAGGTAACTCGGTTTCAGCTGCGCCGCCGCCTCCTCCTCCTCCCTCCGTCCCCTGCCCCAGCTGGGGTCTCCCCCTCCGAGAGGCGGGAAGGCGACCTCCGCTGGGATCGCTCCCCGTCCCGTCCCCCCAATCCAGGCGCGGCTGGAGAAAGTCGGGCGAAGTTTTCTAACTGGGGAGGGGGGGGAGGAAAGGAGGAGGAGGAGAGCCGGGGGGGGGGCTTTATCCAAGCAGGGAGGGCTTCCCCCCACCCCGTCCCATGGGGAGCCTTGGAGAACCCCTCTCGGGGGGGTCGAAGCACAGCGAGCCCACCGCGTTGATCTCTCTACAGCAGGGGTCTCCAACCTTTGCAACTTTAAGTCTTTAAGCTTTGCTGGCTGGAGAATTCTGGGAGCTGAAGTCCTTCAGACTTAAAGTTGCAAAGGTTGGAGACCCCTGCTCTGCAGGACCATGGGTGGGTGGGTGAGGACATGCAGCGGCTCGTTGGTGCTGCAGAGTCGGATCCCGCGGGAGAAACAGCCGCGGCGTGGAGCAAGGAAGGGGCGCTTGGCCTGGGGGTTTGCAAGGGGCTGCTGGGGGGGGGGTGGCTCGTCACTCGTGGTGGTGGTGCGTGGAAATGTGGGCGGGGAGGGGATCAAGGCAAGTCCGGGCAAATGTGTGCAAAAGGAAGGGGAGAGACACCCCCCCTCTCCTCTAACCCTTTCCCTTCGGGGGAGTTTGGCCGGGGGCGCTGCAAGAGTTTAGGATGGGGTCGCTTGCGCGAATTTTTTTTTGGGGGGTCGGGGGAAAGCAGGCACGAAGGCTAAAAAAAAAAAAAATATGGAGGAGATTCTACAGCCAAACACCCATCTCCGCCCCCTGTTGGAAGAGTCAGACGACCTCGAGCTAGAAGGGAGTTTTCTTAGGATCTCGCAGGCTGCCGCCAAGTTGCGCCTCCTGGAAGAGCCAAAGAAGCGCGCAAAAGAACCAAACCCACTTTGCGCGCGGGAGTTTAAGCGGCGCCGCCCTCCTCCTCCTCCTCCTCCTCCTCCCACCTTCACTTTCTAGGTGGAGCTTTGGGGAGGGAAAGGGGTAGGCGAGGGGAGGGCGCTTTCACCTCCTCCCATCCCTTCCTCCTCCTCCTCCTCCTCCTCTCCACCTGGGAGACCGCAGTCCCCAACGCGAAACGGTTCGGAGAAGTTGCCTGTCCTGGATTGTGCAGCCCCCTTCAGGGCGCAAGCTGGAGCCGAAAGGGGCTTTGCATGGGAAAAGGGTTCCCCCCGGAGGCTGTTTGGGGAGGGGGGGAACCGCCGCCCTGCTGGAAGGTTATGGCTGAGAGTCGGAGGTGGAGATGAGAAAGGCAGCGGAGGCTCCGGGTAAGCTTTTCCGCCTTTCGCGCTGAATCCTTCAAACAAAGCGCTCCGGGCTCAGCTCGGTGCGCGGGGAAAGGGGAGTGGGGCAGGGCCGTCTGAACAGCATTATGGGCCCCGGGCAAAGCAGTCTACTGGGCCCCTTTTAAGATTAGGAATAAAAGTGTAAATGGTAGATAAAATTAAACATTTGCCTGCCTGTCTGCCTGTCCGTCTCTCTCCCCCCCCACTCTATCTATCTTTTTCTTTTTCCTTCCTTCTTTCCTTCCTATCTTTCTTTCTGATACTATCTATCTATCTATCTATCTATCTATCTATCTATCTATCTATCTATCTATCTATCTATCTATCTATCTATCTATCTATTACCTACCTACCTACCTACCTACCTTTCTGATATATCTCTTTCTTTCTGATACTATCTATCTCTTTTTCTTTCCTTCCCTCCCTCCCTCCCTCCCTCCCTCCCTCCCTCCTTTCTTTCTTTCTTTCTTTCTTTCTTTCTTTCTTTCTTTCTTTCTTTCTTTCTTTCTTTCTTTCTATCTACCTCTTTCTGATCCTATCTATCTATCTATCTATCTATCTATCTATCTATCTATCTATCTATCTATCTATCTATCTATCTATCTATCTATCTATTACCTACCTACCTACCTACCTACCTTTCTGATATATCTCTTTCTTTCTGATACTATCTATCTCTATTACCTACCTACCTACCTACCTACCTACCTACCTTTCTGATATATCTCTTTCTTTCTGATACTATCTATCTCTTTTTCTTTCCTTCCTTCCCTCCCTCCTTCCTTCCTTCCTTCCTTCCTTCCTTCCTTCCTTCCTTCCTTTCTTTCTTTCTGTCTTTCTTTCTTTCTTTCTTTCTTTCTTTCTTTCTTTCTTCCTACCTCTTTCTGATCCTATCTATCTATCTATCTATCTATCTATCTATCTATCTATCTATCTATCTATCTATCTATCTATCTATCTATCTATCTATCTATCTATCTATCTATCCATCCATCCATCCATCCATCCATCCATCCATCCACCCACCCACCCACCCACCCACCCACCCACCCACCTACCTACCTACCTACCTACCTACCTTTCTGATATATCTATCTATCTTTCTTTCTGATACTATCTATCTCTTTTTCTTTCCTTCCCTCCCTCCCTCCCTCCCTCCCTCCCTCCTTTCTTTCTTTCTTTCTTTCTTTCTATCTACCTCTTTCTGATCCTATCTATCTATCTATCTATCTATCTATCTATCTATCTATCTATCTATCTATCTATCTATCTATCTATCTATCTATCTATCTATCTATCTTTTTCTTTCCTGCTTCCTTTCTTCCTTCTGTTCTTTTTCTGCCTGCCTGCCTGTCTACCTACCTACCTATCTTGTTCTCAATGTCAATGTCTCTTAATGCTTGTTAGTATTAATTTTTTCTAAAAAATACAGCAAAGTGTAATAAACACGTTGCTGTATTTATCCGATACCAAGGGCACTGAAGGGTTAACTTAACACACAGAGATTAGTGGGGGGGGGAGCGCTATGCAAGTGCCCATCAATCCCATGCGTTAAGGCAGTCCTGGGGAGGAGGGGTGGGCTCACCTGCGGAACCCTTGCAGGCGGTGAGAGAAGTGGGATTGGGTGGGAGAGGAAGACATCTACCCCACCCCACCCCGCAGGCCTTTTCTCTGTCTCCGGGCGGCTCAATTCCAGGGAAAACAGAGAAAGTGTGTTTGCGTGTCTGTGTGTGTGTGTGTGTGTGTGTGTGTGAGGGAGAGCGAGTGACATTGCTGGAAGCGATTTTGCGGATATATTTCTGAACGTGCCTTCCAGGCCGTGGATGCGGGTAGGGTGGGGGTGGGTGAAACAGGGAGGGCTGATTTATTTTTACCCGGAGAGCTTCCACCCCCCCACCCCAAAAAAAAAATATTCTGCAGAATTCCCCGCTGGATTCGAACCGGCGCGTGGCAGCCGAATTGAGAAGGGCGCTCCGCGTAGAAAACAGGTGGCTCCTTCTGCCCTTCCTGCGCCAGTCACGGGGAATCTCTTTTGTTCCTGTGCGGTGGAAATGCTTTAGTTTATTGATTATTATTATTTTTTTTAGCATTTTGAAGGAGGCGAGCTCGCGTTTCTTCGAGGGAGGAATCCTCCAGGCAGGCTAGAGTTGCCAGCTCTAGTAGCTATGTCTGTAGAAACGCCCCCGTGTGTAAAGAGATTGTCTGCCCATGTTGAATGGAGGGTTTGGGAGCGGGTGTAGATTCTCTCTTGGGATGTCCTCTCAACGTGGAGCTCTGGTGGGACAGGACATAAGTGATGGAGGCGCAAAAGGTTCTGGGTGTGAATCTTCCTCGAAATGGTGGGATATGAGTGGGTCTTGCTTGGGGCCAATTTTGAACCTCACCTTGGTTTTAATTCTTAACCTTAGCCAGGACCGTAAGAGGGATCAACTGTCAAGCGCAGGAAATAAGGAGTCCAGGCAGTTCAGAGGAAGATGGGTTTATTGTAGGCTAATGCTCTCTACAAGAATCTGAGCTACTAAAGGTCAAAGCAAATTGGAAGTGGGTAAGAGAATGGAATCCAAGGTGTGTCGGACTTAGATCACTTGTGGGCAGATTGAGGACAAACTTGATCCCGCCCTCTGGTTCAGCCTGGTCGTTTCCTACACCGGTTGCTCTCTATAAGAATCTGAGCTACTAAAGGTCAAAGCAAATTGGAAGTGGGTAAGAGAATGGAATCCCAAGGTGGGTCGGACTTAGATCTCTTGTGGGCAGACTGAGGACACACTTGATCCCTCCCTCTGATTCAGCCTGGTCATCAGCTACACCGGTTCCATTTCAGGTGTGGTTGGCCAAGTTTGGTAAGGAGAAGGGAGAGTCGTCCCTGGCCATCCCAGCATATTGAGTTGAGGAAGGCCATTCTCAGAAGCCTCCTGTAGACAAACTGACTGCTTTTCTTTAGACCAGGGGTCGGCAACGTTAAACACTCAAAGGGCCACAAAGGGCCTAACCGGAAGCCTTATCAATTGTGGAGCCGACCGGCGACAGGGAGCTGCAGCAGAGGGATGAGAGAGCCACATGCGGCTCCAGAGCCGCAGGTTGCCGACCCCTGCTTTAGACAAACATTTGGGGGAAATTGTAGCTCTTGTGTCCATTTTGGGTGGGTTGCTCTGTTGTGTGTCGAGGTGTGTGACATAAATCTGAGCCCTGACAATATTACAGGAGCGTTGCTCATAGTGCTGATAAAAGTCTTCCAACTGGAAAATGAAAGCCCATGTTGTGTTGTTGTTATTGTTGCTGTTGAGGTTTAGAACATTGTTGTTGTTGCTGAGGATTAGTGTGCGTTGAGCATCCAGGGTGTATGTTAAGAGCGTAAGAGCCCTCCTGCTCTTTTCGGCTTCTTGGCTATTGCTTCCTTTTAAGGACAGTCCGTGCTTTGGAAATCCGGTGCAAATAACCGGAAACAGGAGTAGAGTTTAAAGCACTCAAAGTTGATTCCATGCTGCCTACACAACAAAAATCTGATCTATTAACGGTCAGCGCTAAATTGGAGCCAGATAAGAGACCAGGGACTTCAAGGATGGAGGGGTTGCTGGATTTGAGGTTCTTGTGGGAACTCAAGGATTCCAAACTTATGATACGTTTAACCCCACCTCCCAAATCTCAACCTGCTCGATTCCTACCTCTGCCTCATTCTGCGTCAGCCCAGTTTGATGGAATCCCTCTTTAGGGTGAGGGTCAGCCAATGGGGGGGGGGAAGTCTTTATCCCATCGTTTTTATTTTTTGAATTATTACTGGAGAGTTTTGTCTTCTTTCTGCCAAACTAGGGTGGGAAATGAGTTAGAATTATCTAAGAGGAGACTATGACGCTCTACGAAGTTGATTATTTTTGTCCGTTTGGCTGAAAAGTTTTCTTTTTTTCTTCAAATGGTGTCAGTTTTGATCTGGCTTTCTTCCTGGTCTATTATGTTTTTTAGGTGGGTTTTAGGCTGTTTTTAACAGTTTATGGAATGGAGGAGGAAGAGGAGATGGAGGAGGAGGAGAGAGGAAGAGGAGGAGGAAGACTGTGGGGTCCTTGGTGTTCTCTGGGTTTCCTTGTTTTCTTGCAGACGTTTCATTACCCAACTAGGCACCATCATCAGTGCCAGAAGGGAGTAGGGTTTGTGAAATGGAGGAAGAGGAGGAGGGCTGGGAGCGAGATGAGTGGTATTTAAATTTGACAACCAAAGACAGTGTCCTAGGTCCAGGAAATACGGAAAAACGGTGGGCCCTAAAACTTTTGCGTGTTGATGATATCAGAAGCCGCAGGGAGCCGCAGGTAGAACTAGCAGGCTTATCAACAGAAGACATGCCCCTGGGCTGTCTCAATACCACCCACCTCCTCTTTTAACAACCCCCCCTAATCCCTTGCGGGATGGAGTCTGGGCGACCGAACGGAGCTAGCAGAGTTTTTACTGGCCTGATGCCCTTCCTGCCGCCCAATGCAGAGCTTTGTCCAGCAGATATATATATATAGTCCCCTTGTGCCCAGAGAGAGAAATACCTGTCTCTACCTAGGATCGAACTCCCAGCCTCCTGAGGGTGAGGCGAGAGCTCCCCCTCTAGGCCACTGCACCACTCGGCTGTCTCAGTGTCATATTCCAGATGAAATCTGGATAGAATCAAGATCACATGAAGTGTTAATGCCACTTTATAATGCCTTGGGAAGGCCACACTTGGAATCCGGCATCCAGTTTTAAAAAATGCAAGTAGCTTGCTGATCAGAAAGGTCGGCAGTTCAGCGGTTCGAATCCCTAGCGCCGTGTAATGGAGTGAGCTCCCTTTACTTGTCCCAGCTTCTGCCAACTTAGCAATTTGAAAGCAAGTAAAAAATTCAAGTAGCTTGCTGGTCAGAAAGGTCGGCAGTTCAGCGGTTCGAATCCCTAGCGCTGTGTAATGGAGTGAGCTCCTGTTACTTGTCCCAGCTTCTGTCAACCTACTCGTTCAAAAGCCTGTAAAGTAGAAAAATAGGAGCCACCTTTGGTGGGAAGAAAGCAGCATTCTGTGTGCCTTCGGCGTTGAGTCATGCCGGCCACATGACCACAGAGATGTCTTCGGACAGCGCTGGCTGTTCGGCTTTGAAACAGAGATGAGCACCGCCCCCTAGAGTCGGGAACAACTAGCACATATGTGCGAGGGGAACCTTTATCTTTACGGACAGACAGTTGGTGGCTACAGTCCCGAACGTTGATTTGAGCAGTGATCAGGAAAGTCACTCACGAAACTCACGAGAGTTAGAGTTTTCTGCTCGGGCTTTCAACTGACAGGTGTCTAGTTGAAAACCAAAACTGTCGCATACTTTAACGGGGTCAGAGCCCTCTTCCAATCCACGAATGTTTTATAATCCTGCTCAGCCTGTTCTGATTGTTTCTTTCGGGACTTTGAGAAGTGCTTCCAATTCCTGAAGAACCTGATTGACTGCAAGGAGCTAAAGTCGGGGTGATTATGGCGAATGGGGAAAGTGTGTGAGCTTGCAATGAGTGTGCATTGAACGGGATGGGGTGGAGGTGGGGGTTGTTGGCTGTGTCGCCCAGCTGGGAGCAAGTGGGCGACCCAGTTATCCTGAGATAATTAGCCTGGCAGCAGAGGTATATTGTTCCGGCAAAGCGTGAACTGCGTTCTGTTTGTGTATCTGATTGGGAAAGAGGAGACATGTTCTCAAGATGGTTTCTCAGATAGGCTGTCCCAGAACTCTGCGCTGCATGCGAAGCTTTTCCGCCAGGGATTAGCGCCTTCTCCCAGTCTCTTGTGCAATTGGAAACTGTGCTTCAGGAAAAAAATTGGGCCATGTTGCAAACTGAGTCCAAAGAGAGAAGAAAAAGAAGCTTTGAACATAGGTAGAGTTCACACATATGTGCCAACACAATGCTAGGCTGCATCAACAGAGGGAGAGAATCAAGATCCCGTGAAGTGTTAATACCACTTTATAACGCCTTGTGGAAGCCACACTTGGAATAGGGCATCCAGTTTTGGTCACCATGATGTAGAAAAGATGTGGAGACTCTGGAAGGAGTGCAGAGAAGAGCAAGAAAGAGGACTAGGGGACTGGAGGCTAAAACATATGAAGAACGGTTGCAGGAACTGAGTAGGTCTCGTTGAATGAAAAGAAGGACTAGGGGAGACATGATAGCAGTCTTCCAATATCTCAGGGGTTACCCCAAAGAAGAGGGAGTCAAACTATTTTCCAAAGCACCTGAGGGTAGAACAAGAAGCAATGGGTGGAAACTAATCAAGGAGAGAAGCAACTTAGAACTGAGGAGAAATTTCCTGACAGTGAGAACAATTAACCAGTGGAATAGAAGTTGCCTCCAGAGGTTCTGAATGCCCCAACACTGCAAGTCTTTAAGAAGATGTTGAATAGCTATTTGTCTGAAACGGTATAGGGCTTCCTGCCTAGGCAGGGGGTTGGACTAGAAGACCTCCAAGGTCCCTTCCAACTCTGCTATTGTGATTGATTGTGATTATGTGCTGGTCGTTCCCGGCTCTAGGGGGCGGTGCTCATCTCCGTTTCAAAGCCGAAGAGCCAGCGCTGTCCGAAGACATCTCCATGGTCACGTGGCTGGCATGACTCAACACCGAAGGCGCATGGAAAGCTGTTCCCTTCCCACCAAACGGGGTCCCTATTTTTTTCTACTTGCATTTTTTACGTGCTTTCGAACTGCTAGGTTGGCAGAAGCTGGGACAAGTAACAGGAGCTCACTCCGTTACGTGGCGCTAGGGATTCGAACCGCCGAACTTTCTGATGGACAAGGTCAGCGTCTTAAGCCACTGAGCCGCCGCGTCCCATGCTTTAAACATAGAATAATGGAAGGTACCTCCGAGATCTTCTAGTCCAGGGGTCTGCAAAGTTGGCTCTTTTAAGACTGGTGGACTTCAACTCCCAGAATTCCCCAGCCAGCATAGCTGGCTGGGGAATTCTGGGAGTTGAAGTCCACCAGTCTTAAAAGAGCCAAGTTTGCAGACCCGTGTTCTAGTCCAGCCCCATGCTCGTTCGTTGTCCAATCTCTTTTTGAAAGCCTGCACATAACTTCTGAAGGCCAGCTATTCCGTTGAATTGGCTGCGGTCCCCGTCAGGAGTTTTCTCCTTAGTCCTCGGTTGCTTCTCTCCTTGCTTAGTTTCCATCCATTGTTTCTTTCTTTCTTGCCTTTAGGTGCTTCTGCTGAATTGCAAAACTCTCCAGTGGCTCATGCGATTGACTGGGATAAATTGCATGCACCTTGGGTTAGGTCAGGGGTCTGCAAAGTCGGCTCTTTTAAGTCTGGTGGACCAGCTATGCTGGCTGGGGAACTCTGGGAGTTGAAGTCCACCAGTCTTAAAAGAGCCGACTTTGCAGACCCCTGGGTTAGGTTATCAAAGTCCTTCATCTTCATATGCTTCCTCATAGAACAGGTTCATTCCAGGTATGGTGCAACAGCTGGAACTCAGGAATATCGGAGGCAACAGAAAGTCCAGTCCTTTCATCAAGCCACCTGGCTCCGACACAGAGCCCCTCCTCGGAGCCTTCCCCAGACTCCAGGACTGGCCCAGGTTCCTCCCCAACCCTCCTCACTGTCTGAATCTGCTGCCAGCTTTGCTGGCTGCTGGCGGGCCACAACAAGCATATCGATCAGACTCAAGGACCATGGGCATCAGATCTGGCCCGTGGGGCCATCCTGGTCTACCCAGTGCGAAGAGGAAAGATCAGGTCAACATAACTTCATCCTGGTCTACTCAATGAGAAGAGGAAACATACCAGCAGTTTGGGGAGTGGCATTAAGCTGGCCATGCCCACCCAATCAGCCACACCTGCCTGCCCCCCCTCCCGCCCCAAGGTCAACCACAGCCCTGATGTGGCCCTCAATGGAATTGAGTTTGACACCCCTGGCATCTAGGGTATCGGCCAAGAATTTTGGTTATTCGTAGCTGTTGAGTCCTCAGGTCTACAACCCAGACAGCAAGTCTGGTAACCTGTGAGTCACCGCATTCCAGAACAGATCAGGCAGCTGCGTTAATTGACTGAGAGGAGCTGACTGGAATCTGTCTGGAAAGGAGTTACAATGTTGCAATTGCTTGCTAGGAGTTTTCCTGCCTGGTAACTCTATATAAGAGGTTGCCAGAGAAGAAACCTTGCCAGTTGAATCTTGAGTGTGTTGTAAATAGTGTGAATAAATGTTCCTGTTGTTTTGACCATGCCTGAGTCGGAATCCTTTGTCTGATCTAACAGTAGCTCCATTTGGCTTCCTTGATGGGGTAATCAGAGCATTTGCATCTTCGTAGCCCAGATGTTGATTAGCTTTCATCTGGATCTATGCCGGCTTGGCCTCTGCATTCTGATCTTGGCTGCTCACTTACCTGTCCCTTCAGGGCTCAGTTTTCATGTATTAGCTTCTCTATCTATGCTAATGTCCCAGGGTTCAAGCCAAGGGGCAAGGAAGCCAATCAGTCAGTCAAAAGCTAGTACAGAGCACTTAAAACAGACATTCGTGACCTCAAACTCAAAGAGTAAAGCTCAAACGAAAATGGTCAGCAGGCAGAGCTGTCCACCTAAAAGTGAATTTTCCAGAA
The DNA here is from genome assembly GCA_039707465.1 of Rhabdophis nuchalis. NCBI lineage: Eukaryota > Metazoa > Chordata > Lepidosauria > Squamata > Natricidae > Rhabdophis > Rhabdophis nuchalis. The sequence goes on along the minus strand of CM077656.1, from coordinate 23,120,933 downwards.
ATGTACCGCATTTTTCAGAGTATAAGACGCTCCGAAGTATAAGACGCACCTAGATTTTGGGGAGGGAAACAAGGGAAAAATATCTGCCTCTGCCTCCCAGCAATTTGCCTCCTTGCAACAAACAGTACAGACAATATACACTGTTGGTAGTGTTATATTTCAGACCCCACTTGTACAGATGCTGTTAAAATCGATGTGCTTTCGGGAAGCGTAGTTATTCTCTGTTATTTAAAAGAATAGCACTTTTTAAAACAATAGCACGGGGCCTCTGCAGATCAAGCATTTATTTTAAAAAGCTTCTTCATTTTGTTAAGTTGTCTAGACCAGGGGTCCCCAACCTTTGCAACTTTAAGTCTAAAGTCCTTCAGACTTAAAGTTGCAAAGGTTGGGGACCCCTGGTCTAGAATAATAATAAAGCCGTCTTTTAAAAATAAGTCTAATGATTTAAACATTCTATAGTTGGCAGTGTGACTAGCTTTATGTGATACATTCAGGAGCAATAACACAGCACACAGAGCCTTAAGACAACTAACAGTGGTTTACTTACAACTATATACAGCCAAACACATGCAGAAGAGAAAAATCCCTTACCATTCACTTCGGACACAAGGAGAGCACTGAATACACGCTGAGAAGAAGAAGGAATACCCCCTTATAGCTACCTATATATGTGTCGCCCTCCCATCAGAGCCTTCAAAGGGTTATACCATAGCTGCAGTGCATCCAACTTATTTCGTCAGCCTAGCCTTCAGCTTTCAAATGACATCTGACAGTCTTACATTAGTTGGCAGCTATTAAATCCTCAGGACCTTGACCCAGGTCATGTGAAGAATGTCCCTAGTGGAACATAGCATCCTCCTTGTAAGCCAGCATTTGGTTTCTGAACGTCACCAGTGAGTCATTTCTGAGTATTCACAAGTACATTCAGAGCCCGATAACAGACTTAACCTTCTTCTCCAAAGTCTGGAAGCAAACTGTCCTATTTTGAAGATAAATGGTTACGTGGAAGTAATACATTTCTCTGGAGCAAAAACTGTGTGTCCCCATCAGATAAGCACAGCAATGTCAACTTTGGTTATTGCACTCTACCCTTGTTGGGGGGCTATTGCTCTAGCCTAGGGAAATTCTTGCTGGTTTCTCCTTTCCCCTTTCCCCTCCTTTCTCTTCCTTTCCCTTCCCTTCCTTTCCTCTCCTTTCCCTTCCTTTCCTTTCCCTTCCCTTTATATAAGTCACTATTTTCAGTGCCATTGTACCTTTGAATCGTCACAAAATGAACTTTAGTTTAGTTTTATTTGATTTATATCCCGCCCTTCTCCAAAAGGACCCAGGGCGGCGCACAGGAATTTAAAATAACATATAAATAATACAAAAGTACAAAAATTTAAAAACCTATTAAATATCAAGTCCTGCGCTAAAACCAATTAAAAATCCCCAATTAAAACTATCTATACTAGTCACAGCGGAGGTTATGTTAGGCCGGCTTGATGAAAGAGATGTGTTTTTAAACACTGGCGGAAGAGGTGGGGGTCAGTAATGGTACGGAGTTCCGGGGGTAGGTCGTTCCACAGGGCGGGGCCCGCCACAGAAAAGGCCCTTCCCCTGGGTGTCGCCAGTCGGCATTGTCCGGCCGACGGCACCCTGAGAAGGCCCTCTCTGTGGGAGTGTATCGGTCTAAGGGATGTATGGGGCAGGAGACGGTCTCACATATAACTAGGCCCCGAGCCATGTTGGGAGTTGAGGACTAGCGGTACTACACCTGATCCTTGGCTTACAATAGTTCACAATTGCAAAGTTACAACATTCCCAGTGTGTGGGAATGTTAAAAGTTCCCAGTGTGCGCATGCGCAGAGTGGCCAGATGAAGGGAACAGCTGAGGAACAAGGGTCGACTTGGGAGGAAGGCCACAGGTGGATGGTGAATGGCTCCTCCCATAGGGAATAAAAGAGGAGCGACAGGGGAGTGGAGTTTGCAGGAGACCATTAGTTCATTCAAGCATTCTGGCCAACTTTTCCCGGCGCCTGAAAGATATCGGCCTGGCCACTCTCCAAGCCTGGTAAAAGTCGGTAATTGTGAACTATCTCGGAAGATTGTGGGAGAGGAAAGACTTTGCTGGAGAGGAATTCACTGTAAACTAAATAAAAGGGGTTTATCAGGAGGAGGACTCAACTCCGTGCTGCTGGGAAAGCCTAAGTCAGAACAATATTAAAGAGATAAACATATGATTATTTTATGTAGACCATTTCTGTTTTGCTGTAGGGAGCAAAGCTTCGTGTCTATAATTGCAACTGGAGAGAAGCCATGAATGACTTTCTCCCAGCTGTTGTTTGTTTGTTTGTTTGTATGAGCTAACACCCTTCTGTCCTACAAAAGGTCATGGCATCCATATTCCTCTCTGCGGCGTAGATCTCTCTCTCTTGACTTTCCACACCTAGGTGGGACTCAAATCTTAAGCATCGCACCTTGTTGGCTCTTTCGTTTGTAATCTGCTGAGGTTCCAGATCATCTATAACAGAGGTCTCCAAATTTGGCAATGAGTAGACTGCAACTCCCAGAATTCCCCAGCCAGCAAACTGCCCTTAACCATCTTGGCGGGAATTGGCTGGCTGAGGGGAGCTGGAAGTTGACTGGCTGGGGAATTCTGGGAGTTGAAGTCCACAGGTGTGGTGTGGAAATATACCTGGCTTCTAGACCAGGGTTCTCCAAACTTGGCAACTTTAAGACTTGTAGACTTCAACTCCCAGAATTCCTCAGCCAGCCAACTCCCTTCAGCCACCTTGGTGGGGGGAGTTGACTGGCTGAGGGGAGTTGAAAGTTGAAACCATGCTTACTGGGGAATTCTGGGAGTTGAAGTCCAGAGCTGCATTGTGGAAGTACATCTGGGTTCTAGACCAGGGTTCTCCAAACTTGGCAACTTTAAGCCTTGTAGACTTCAACTCGCAGAATTCCCCACTCAGCATGGTTTCAACTTCCCACTTCCTTCAGTCAGCCAATTTTCCCCCAGCATAGCTGAGGGGAGTTAGCTGGCTGAGGAATTCTGGGAGTTGAAGTCTACAAGGCTTAAAATTGCCAAGTTTGGAGACCCCAGATCTAGAACCGAGATATGCTTCCACACTGCACCTGTGGACTTCAACTCCCAGAATTCCCTAGCCAGCATGGGGTCAACTTCCAACTCTCCTCATTCATCCAGCTTGGCTGGCTGGCTGAGGAATTCTGGGAGTTGAAGTCTACAAGGCTTAAAGTGGCCAAGAGACCCCAGATCTAGAACCCAGGTATATTGCCACGCTGTATCTGTGGACTTCGATTCCCAGAATTCCTCAGTCAGCCATGCTGGCCGGCTGAGGTAAGTTAGAAGTTGAACCCCTGCAAGGCTGGGGAATTCTAGGAGTTGAAGTCCACAAGTCTTAAAGCAGCCATGTTTGGGGAGCCCTGGCCTAGAACTCAGGTGTACTTCCACCCTGCGGCTGTTGAGCATGTGAAGCACTGGGTTTTGTTTTGTTTTTAAAATCCCCTTGATTTGTAATTAAAATGGAACTTCCAAACAAGATGCAAACCAGAACCATCGTGATTCCAACAGCCACTTGCTGTGTTTCTGGAAAAGGAAATGAGCTGATGAGTACATTTGGTATTTTGAAAGGATGTTGCGGGCTTTTTGCAAAATGCCACATACAGCCACAAAACATTCCTTTGCCAGATGGCTGCGCTGGTCCCTTCTCCGCCCTTGAAGCCACTGATAGCTTCTTCTCTGCTACTCAGAGGCAGGAATACATGCGAAGAAAACCAGCGCTGGATCCATCCAGCCTTTTCATTCCTCGAAGGCTGCCTCCGGGGACGATAAGGTTTCTAGGAGGTCGATATACAATATGACTTTTTAGAATTAAACAAGATTTTAGGCCACCCACTGTGAAGAGTCGGGCATCGGCGGAGATGCGGAGAAGCCTCCTTTTCTGATTTGGGGGTGGGTGGGTGGAAGGGTGCCCGTTTTATTTTTTAAATTTATTTTATGTATTTCGTCAAGCATGTATTAGATAACATACCGTATTTTCCGGAGTATAACACACTCTAAAGTATAAGACGCACCTGGCTTTTGGGAGGAAAACAAGGGAAAAATATCTGCTCTGCCTCCCAGCAATTCGCCTCCTTGCAACAAACAGCAAACAGTACAGACAATATACACTGTTTGTGGTGTTACATTTCAGACTATTCTTGTACAGATGCTGTTAAAATTGATGTGGTTTTCTGGAAGTATACATTATTCTCTGCTGTTTAAAAGAAGTTACAGTAGCCCTGGGTTTCTTCAGATCAAGCGTTTATTTTAAAAAGCTTCTTCGTTTTGTTAAGCTGTCTAGAACAATAATAAAGCAGTCTTTAAAAAAATAAGTCTAATAATTTGAACATTCCATAGGCATTTATAGTGGTTGACTTACCTCCTTGCAGCAAACAGCCTGATTAGCACAAGAAAAAAAAATCTTCCTCTGCCTCCCAGCAATTTGCCTCCTTGCAGCAAACAGCAAGTTTCACTTTCACTTTCAGTTTAAGCAGGGGCCTCCCAATGATCAGCTGTTTCAGGCTGCAGGGATTGCTACAGCCTATTGCAGCCTCCGCAAGCCCCATTTTCTCTGTTTGCTGCAAAGGGATAACTTGCTGGGAGGCAGAGGCCAAAGGGTGGGATTCTGTTGCGAGCAGAGGAGCGGAGGACTCTTCTCGTGAAATATCTCTGGACTCGCTCGATTGTATTCATGTCCGATATGTAGTGTGGGTTCCAGGCAGATGCTGTATTCGAGGATTGGTCTAGCAAAGGTTTTGTATGCTCTGGTTAGCAGTACAATATTGCCAGAGGAGAAGCTACGCAAGATTAAGTTGGTAACTCTTAATGCCTTTTTGGCAATGTTGTTACATTTACCAAACGCACCCCAATGATACTCATAGAATAAGTAGAGTTAGAAGGGACCTCAAAGATCATCTGTTGTGCAGGAAAGACAATGAATCCCAGACTATTTTACTTTTTACTCCACTTCCAGTATAAGAACCATCAGATAATTGTTCTGTTCTGTTCTCTCCCCTCCTTCTTTCCTCTTCTCTCATTCCCTCCTCTCCTCTCCTCTCCTCTTCCCTTCTCCTCTCCTCTCACATTATATGTTCCTCTCTCCTCTTCTCCCCTCCCTTCCCCTCTCCTCCTCTTCTCTCTTCTCAGTTCTTCCATTATCACACTATCACTTAGTCCCTCTGATTGATTTAATACTAAAAAAAATCATTCCAGTTGGCAGTCCTTGAAAAATTCATTAAGTACCAATTATTCTTTCCTAATCCTTCCCACTGGGAAGCTACTCTTGATATGGCCCATTGAAATAAAAGATAGCAACGCATGAAGACCATTGCAATTAGACATTTCCCCCCTAAATGTCATTTTCTTTCTTTCTTTCTTTTGCAGTTTCATATTGTTTATTTGGCTCTGTTATCATTTGCTTTGGAAAGCGTTCCAAAAAAAGAGCATTATTTTTTTCCCCCTGTGGCAGTTTTGTCCATAATAGTCAATTTAGATTAGTGCAAAAGAAGGGGTGGTTGCCAGAAACTTGATTTATGGAGGTTTCATTCCCTTGGAATAATTGGTAGAATTCCCTTGATTTGATGTCATCGTATATATTTTTTTAATCTTGGGATGTGAACATTGGGCGCTCTCTAATGAAATGAAATTCAATGGTGAAAAGAATAAGGTTCTACATTTAGGCAAGAAAAACGAAATGCACAGGTACAGTATAGGTGGTACCTTGCTCAATAGTTGTAACTGTGAAAGGGATCTTGGAGTCCTAGTAGACAATCATTTAAATATGAGCCAGCCGTGGGCAGCAGCTGCCCAAAAAGCCAACACAGTTCTAGGCTGCATAAACAGAGGGGTGGAATCAAGATCACGTGAAGGGTTAATACCACTTTATAATGCCTTGGTAAGGCCACACTTGGAATACGGCATCCAGTTTTGGTCACCACAATGTAGAAAAGATGTGGAGACTCTAGAAAGAGTGCAGAGAAGAGCAACAAAGATCAGAGCCGTCTTTACACCATTTTGGGCCCCTGGGCATAGAAATAGTGTTGGGCCCCTGGGCAAAGAAAGAGTGCTGCCCCCCCGCAGGAATAAAAAATAAATGGTTGATAATATTAAAAATAATGTATTATTTATTTTATGTGGTAAATGACATTCCTGAACATTGGTCCAGGTTCAAGGTTGGAAGTAATTGATAAACTTAAAGGGCCCGTTCGCATATAAACACAAAATTATGAGATTTTTATAAAATAATACTAAATTTTATACGGGTTTTCAGAAACCCTACCACATATTCGCATGGGACCCCTATGATCGTGGGCCCCCGGGCAAATGCCCAACGGGCCTATGCGTTAAGACGGCATTGACAAAGATGATTAGGGGACTGGAGGCTAAAACATATGAAGAACGGTTGCAGGAACTGGGTATGTCTAGTTTAATGAAAAGAAGGACCAGGGGAGACATGATAGCAGTGTTCCGATATCTCAGAGGGTGCCACAAAGAAGAGGGAGTCAAACTATTCTCCAAGACACTTGAGGGCAGAACAAGAAGCAATGGGTGGAAACTAATCAAGGAGAGAAGCAACTTAGAACTGAGGAGAAATTTCCTGACAGTGAGAACAATTAATCAGTGGAACAGAAGTTGCCTCCAGAGGTTGTGAATGCCCCAACACTGGAAGTCTTTAAGAAGATGTTGGATAGCCATTTGTCTGAAGTGGTGTAGGGTTTCCTGCCTAAGCAGGGAGTTGGACTAGAAGACCTACAAGGTCCCTTCCAACTCTGTTATTCTATGTGCTGAATGTTTGGTTTCAAACTATTTTAAGTGTGTAACTTCCTAAAACTTCATAAAAGTCTCATTTTGCCTGAAAAAACTCTCTCTTTAAATGTGAAATGGACAGCACTACACATTTTGGAAGTACAGATAGTCCTCAACTTACAACAATTTATTCAGTGACTCTTTGACTCTTTGAGTTCAAATGTTGAAAAAAAGTGATTTATAATTATGTTTCACACTTATGACCATTGCACCATCCCCAGGGTCACATGTTCAGACGCTGACTTGTACTTATGTGATCCCGTTTTGCGACCTTCTGATAAGCCAGAATCATCAACTGCAGTGATTCATTTAACAAATGTGGCAAACAAGGTTATAAAATGAGGCAAACCTCACTTAAGAAATGTCTCACTTAGCAACAGAAATTTTGGGCTCAATTGAGGTCCTAAGTTGAGGATTACTTGTATTCTGGTTTGAAAAAAAGAGGTGTCCGAAGAATGACTGTGCTTCAAGCTAGAAACAGGTCCACAATTCTTAAAATAAGATGGTGCCTGCTTGAAGATTTGCAGCAAAATATTTTAGGCACTCCAGTTATTTGTCTCGGTTTTCCTTTATTTGGCTTAAAATGGGGGAGCTGGTGGAGAGAGATAAAAGTATTAGGGTAAGGGAAATATCTTGCTCAATTTTGAATGTTGAGGGCACAATGTTGTAATGTTGTTAGTTGCGAAGTCGTGTCTGACCCATCGCAACCCCATGAACCACGTTCCTCCAGATCTTCCTGTCCTCTACCATCCTCTGGAGTCCATTGAAGCTCACGCCGGCTGCTTCGGTGACTCCATCCAGGCACCTCCTTCTCTGTCGTCCCCTTCTTCTTTTGTCCTCCATCTTTCCCAGCATGAGGCTCTTCTCCAGGGAGTCCTTCCTCCTTCTCATTAGGTGGCCAAAGTCTTTGAGTTTCCTCTTCAAGATCTGGCCTTCTAAAGAACAGTCATGGTTGATCTCCTCTAGAACTGACCAGTTGGATGGCCTTGCAGTCCAAGGGACTCAGTGCAGGAGTCTTCTTCTCCAGCACCAGAGTTCAAAGGCCTCCATTCTTTGGCGCTCAGCCTTCCTTATGGTCCAACCTTCACAGCCATCCACTGCAACTGGGGAAACCATCACCTTGACTAGACGCACTTTTGTTGTCAGGGGGATGGCTCTGCTTTTTAGGATGCTGCCTAGATTTGCCATCGCTTTACTTTAGCTTTTATTGCAACATTACAAGTCGAAGGTTGTAATATACAGCGTGAATTTCTTTCGCTTTCTCTCATTCTTTCTCATTCTCTCATTTGTTTATTTCTTGCCAAAATGGATTGGCAGCTTCCCTCTTTTCTTAATACATCTGCCCCCATTTGACAAAAGCATGTAGCGTGCGTGTATATGCAGGGGTGGGTTGCGGCATTACTGTCGATTCCGTGGCGCACGCCATTTGACCGTAAATGCAATCAAAATGGCCCTGAGCATGCGCGGAAGCAAAAAAGCAAGATGGCGGCAGCTACAGCGCCACTGGGAGAACCGTTTCAGGGGCGTGGCAGGCCAGGGTCACTTCCGGTTCCAGTGACCCAGGCCGCCAAACTACTATCGTTTTGGCCAAACTAGTAGGAACCCACGTGTGTGTGTGTGTGTGTGTTCAGTTCCTTTAGCCTGATTTTAAAAAAAAGCCTACATTTTTAACCTTCCTTGGTATCTTTGTTTGGTTCTTTTCGTTAGGACTGTTTGCACCGTATCTCAAACGAAGGCCATCTTTAACGTCGAATCTGACGCCGAATTTGATGCTGTTGTTTCCCAGTAATTGTGTTGTTGTTGTTAACTGGCACCAGAAGTGAGGCAAATCTCGATGCTTATCAGGATTGTTCGTCACTGGGTGGCTTGTGTTGTTGTTGAGGCCCCCTATAAATCCGTTCCTTGGAGTGCGGATGGAGTTAGTCTAATACCTGGTGGAGACGAATCGCATCTTCGTTTTACCAATCGAACAGGTTTCCAGACGCCTGGGCTTCTTGCCTTCCTCTCGGACAAATCTTGAGGTAATTTTTTTTGCCGGCAGCTACAATCTTGTCGTTCTCACTCTTGAATTCCTTCATCGGCGCCCTGTGTTCTTCCTTCTCCTTCTCTTCCTCCTTTTTAAATATATATATATTGTTTTCTCTTTACATACAATATGTGCTTAATGAGTAGCGAATTGTCTGGGTCAATTTGTTAACTTAGTAATGAATGACTGAAGAATGGTTGCAGAAACTGGGTATGTCTAGTTTAATGAAAAGAAGGACTAGGGGAGATATGATAGCAGTCTTCCAATATCTCAGGGGTTGCCCCAAAGAAGAGGGAGTCAAAGTATTCTCCAAGGCACCTGAGGGCAGAACAAGAAGCAATGGGTGGAAACTAATCAAGGAGAGAAGCAACTTAGAACTGAGGAGAAATTTTCTGACAGTGAGAACAATTAATCAGTCGAACAACTTGCCTCCAGAAGTTGTGAATGCCCCAACCCTGGAAGTTTTGAAGAAGGATGGGATATCCATTTGTCTGAAGTGGTGTAGGGTTTCCTGCATGAGCAAGAGCTTTGGAGTAGAAGACCTCCAAGGTCCCGTCCAACTCTGTTATTCTAAATTCCAATATGTATTAAGTTTCTAATTTCTACCCCTTTTATCCAGCCATTGATAAGACAAAGTCCCAAGTTGGAAAATATTCGGTGTCTCCTTATTCTTTTATCTTCAGTGTTACATTGTCTTCTTTCTGCACGGTCCAATATTTTTTGAATTATAGTGTAGTCTTTATGTCATTGTGCAAAATACGTACAGCGAAATTGGTTGTATTCATTATGTCTTCTTATAAATTTTATCTTCTTCCATAGGGGTTTCCTCGCTTTTCCAATGTTGCTCAAATACACTTCTTGCTGCCGTTCCTCTTTGACTTCAATTTCAGCTGCATTTAAATATATATATATATATATATATATATATATATATATATATATATATATATATATATATATATATATATATATATATATATATATATATATATATATATATATATGTTTACCAGAGTCTAATAGTCCTTGACTTATAACCACTTCATTGTCTGAAGTCACCATGGCACTGAAAAAGGGGGTTTATGGCCGTTTTTCACACTTGCGATCATTGTAGCATCCTCGTGGTCACATGATCCCAATTCAAATGCTTGGCAACTGGCGTGTACTCATGACAGTTCCAGTGTCCCAGGGGTCATGCGATCCCATTTTGTGACCTTCTGAGCAGCAAAGTCAATGGCGAAGCCCGATTCATTTAACAACTGTGTCACTAACTTTTCAATATGGAAGTTGAGACGCGTGTTGGAAGAAATTTTCCATCTGGGTTCAGTTCCAAGCGGGGAGAAAGACCTCGGAAACACGGGGGCTGATTGGAAAGATGGTTTTTAATGGTGGACTGGATCACAGGCTTTGAAGATGTTGAGTGAAGAAGGGGAAGAGATGCTGAGACTATCTGAGTTTTATGCCCTCTCTGGGCTTTTGAATTTGAGCCTGTATTCTGATTGGTTGTCAGACTCCCATGGGGCCCTGCAGGGGCAAGTCTGTAGGCTGTCCTGAGTCCCAGGCTTGGTTGACTCTTGCTGGGTGATGTTGTAATGAAAGGGCTTTTAGATTCCTATTATTTGCTCTGCCTGAAGGAGGTAGATCTTTGTTATGTAGAATATACTGGCTCAGGCCTTAATGGTCCATTGACAAAGCGGTGTATGTGCGTGTGAATGAAAGGGCTTTGGGATTCCTATTATGGCTCTGCCTGAAGGAGGTAGATTTTTGTTATATAGAATAAACTGGCTCAGGCCTTAATGGTGTCCATTGACAAAGCGGTGGGTATGGGTGAGAGAGAGAGAGAGAGAGAGAGAGAGAGAGAGAGAGAGAGAGAGAGAGAGAGAGAGAGAGAGAGAGAGAGAGAGAGAGAGAGAGTTTCTGTGTCCCTTTTAGTGAGAAATATTCTGCTTTAGGAAATATTTTAGGAAATATTCTATTTCCTAAAATACTAAACTTCCTACAAGTGTCTTAGTTGGTTGGTTTGTCACTATGCCCTCTTTTTCCTAAAAGAGGAATGTAACCATGATTGATTGATTTAATAGAGATGTTTTTATATTCAAGGTGTGGAAAATCAAGTTTGCCCAATGCGCTCTTTATACAAATCAACCCCAACAAAGGGGCGTCTGCTTCTAGGCAAGTGCCTATCAAATCTCGCGGAGTTTGGCTCGCCGTTAGATTTGGGACTTCAGCGCCTCGGCAGGAATCAAACGGCGGAATGGTTTGCGAAGCCAAACTTTGTGTGGGCCCACAATAGATGAGTCTTTTATTTTTTTGCATTTCATTAGAGCCTAGTTTGAACTCAGCCTGAAGTCTCCAATGTTCTGAAAAGAAGGGAACACGCACATCTGCTGTTCAACATCTGGCTGCTTTCACAAGTTCCTGGGAAACATCTGAAAAGCAGCTGCAAACTTTTTTCAAACTCTAAAAACAAAA